>JBBGZY010001739.1:0-1203627 GCA_037952925.1 Lithobates clamitans | reverse complement strand
TACCACCCATCATCATATACCACCCATCATCATCATATACCACCCATCAATCATCATATACCACCCATCATCATCAACCACCATATACCATCCATCATCATCATCATCATATACCACCCATCATCATCATATACCACCCATCATCATCATCACCATATACCATCCATCATCATCATCATCATATACCACCCATCATCATCATATACCACCCATCATCATCATATACCACCCATCATCATCATATACCACCCATCATCATCATCATCATATACCACCCATCATCATCATCATATACCACCCATCATCATCATCATCATCATCATCATATACCACCCATCATCATCATCATCATATACCACCCATCATCATCATCATATACCACCCATCATCATCATATACCACCCATCATCATCATCATATACCACCCATCATCATCATCATATACCACCCATCATCATCATCATCATCATATACCACCCACCATCATCATATACCACCCATCATCATCATCATATACCACCCATCGTCATCATATACCACTCATTAACCATCATCATATACCACCCATCATCATCATATACCACCCATCATCATCATCATCATCATATACCACCCATCATCATCATCATCATCATATACCACCCATCATCATCATCATATACCACCCATCATCATCATCATCATCATATACCACCCATCATCATCATCATATACCACCCATCATCATCATATACCACCCATCATCATCATCATCATATACCACCCATCATCATCATATACCACCGATCATCAACTCACCATATACCATCCATCATCATCATCATATACCACCCATCATCATCACATTATACCATCATAACCCATCATCATCATATACCACCCATCATCATCATCATCATATACCACCCATCATCATCATCATATACCACCCATCATCATCATATACCACCCATCTTCATCATATACCACCCATCATCATCATCATATACCACCCATCATCATCATCATATACCACCCATCATCATCATATACCACCCATCATCATCATCATCATATACCACCCATCATCACATCATACCACCCATCATCATCATCACCATATACCACCCATCATCATCATCATATACCACCCATCATCATATACCACCCATCATCATCACCATATACCATCCATCATCATCATCATATACCACCCATCATCATATACCACCCATCATCATCATCATCATCATATACCACCCATCATCACCATCACCATATACCATCCATCATCATCATCATCATATACCACCATAACCCATCATCATCATCATATACCATCCATCATCATCATCATATACCACCCATCATCATCACATTATACCATCATAACCCATCATCATCATATACCACCCATCATCATCATCACCATATACCACCATAACCCATCATCATCATCATATACCATCCATCATCATCATCATATACCACCCATCATCATCACATTATACCATCATAACCCATCATCATCATATACCACCATCATCATCATCATCATATACCACCCCATCATCATCATCATCATATACCACCCATCATCACATTATACCACCATCACCCATCATCATCATATACCACCCATCACCATCATCATATACCACCCATCACCATCATCATATACCAGCCGTCACCCATCATAATCATCATATACCACCCATCATCATCATCATCATCATCATTTACCACCCATCATCATCATCATCATATACCACCCATCACCATCATCATATACTAGCCGTCACCCATCATAATCATCATATACCACCCATCACGCATAATCATCATCATATACCACCCATCATCATCATC
Source organism: Lithobates clamitans (assembly GCA_037952925.1). Taxonomy (NCBI): domain Eukaryota; kingdom Metazoa; phylum Chordata; class Amphibia; order Anura; family Ranidae; genus Lithobates; species Lithobates clamitans. Next base: position 1,201,779 of record JBBGZY010001739.1, on the reverse strand, counting down.
ATCATATACCACCCATCACGCATAATCATCATCATATACCACCCATCATCATATACCACCCATCATCATCATATATCACCCATCATCATCATATACCACCATCACCCAGCATCATAATCATATTATACCACCAACACCCATCATTATATTGTGCCACCATCTTCATTACATTATACCACCACCACCCATCATCACCATAATATACCACCATCACCTTTCTTTGTCATCATTTCATCATATACCACCATTAACCATCATCATCATTTTATATTGTATCACCATAATTCTTCCTGGTCACCCATCATCGTTGTCACATTATACCACCATCACCCATAAGCACAGCGGGTGTACAGTCCCAGGAACTGAGCACGGGGATGGTGGTAACCCCTCCTAATGGGCAGAGCGGATGTGCAGACCTGGGAAATCTGCACGGGATGGTGGAAAACCCCCATAATGGGCACAGTGGGTGTACAGACCCGGGAACTCAGTGCAGGGATGGTGGGAACCCCTCATAATGGGCACAGTGGGTGTACAGTCCTGGGAACTCAGTGCAGGGATGGTGGGAACCCATCATAATGGGCACAGCAGGTGTACAGTCCTGGGTACTCAGCACAGGGATGGTGGGAACCCCTCATAATGGGCACAGTCCTGGGAACTCAGCGCAGGGATGCTGGGAAACCCCTATAGTGGGCACAGCAGTTGTATAGAACGGGAACTCAGCACAGAGATGGTAGGAACCCCTCATAATGGGGCAAAGCAGATGTATGGACCAAAAAACGCAGCACAGGGATGGTGGGAACTCTTCATAATGGGCACAGCAGGTGTATAGGCTGGGGAACTAGGCACAGAGATGGTGGGAACTCCTCATAATGGGCACAGCAGGTGTACAGACCCAGGAACTCAGTACAGGGATGGTGGGAACCCTCATAATGGGCACATCAGGTGTATAGGCTGGCGAACTCGGCACAGAGATGGTGGGAACTCCTCATAATCGGCACAGTAGGTGTATAGACCAGGTAACTCAGCACAGGAATTGTGAGAACCCCTCATAATGGGCACAGCAGGTGTACAATCACGGGAACTCAGCACAGGGATGGTGGAAACCCCTCATAATGTAAATAGATTTTTTAGGTAGATGTTTTAGATCTTCTCAGGCCATAATCTCCTTTACAAGAGCAGCCCTTACTTGCCTTACCTCCAGAGCCTGAGGTGAGGATGGAAGTAAGGGCTCCTACATTCCACGGGTACCACTTTGAAACATTGGGGGAAGGACCTCTTGACCATGTCTGCATGTTTTATGTATTGAGTCACATGACTTGCAATTGACATTTTGTGCTAATAATCAAGTGGTTGTGGGGAAAGTATGTGATTGTGATTGGCTTAAAGTGTACCTGTAGTCATGCTGAAATTGGTAAACCATCATTTCCATGTGTAGCAGGCAGACCAGCTTCCCATAAGCGACAGCTGAAACCTGCCGTCACATGTCCCCATTGTTGGCCCCTCCCTGGGTCAACACACTGACCAACTGAGGTGCGGGAACAGGTCGACATTTGATTACTAGAGTGTCTGGTTGTGCTGGAACAGACTTTCTAAGGCTTGATTCACACATAGGCATTTTTAGTACTTTTTGCATTTTGCAGATTTGCTCTACAGAAAGTGTTCCATAGGAAACCATGTTAAATGGGTGTAGTGAAAATCTTCAAAATGCACTAAAAATGCATAGATGTAAATCAAGCCTAATAGGTGGTTCATGGAGTTCCTTCACAGGTTGCTATGGGGTCCCATGAGCAATGTTAGATTGATCTTCTGCCTACAGGGGGCCCTTTTCCACTGACCACCAATTTAAGGAGTTCTTCTACACTGACCACCAATTCAAGGGGGTCCTTCTACACTGACCACCAATGTAAGGGAGCACTTCTCCACTGGAGGGGTTCTTCTCCGCTGACAACCAATGTAAGGGAGCTCTTCTCCGCTGGAGGGGTTCTTTTTCACTGACAACCAATGTAAGGGGCAATTTCTCATTGACCATCACTGTAAGAGGACATTTCTCCACTGACCACCAATGTAAAAGATCACTTCTCCACTAACCAATAATTCAAGGAGGTCCTTCTACAATGACTACCAATGTAAGGGGGTCACTTCTTCACTGACCACCAATTTAAGGCGTCGTTCTAATCTAGACTGACCGCCAAAGTAAAGGGGCAATTTCTTATTGACCACCAATGTAAGGGGGCATTTCTTTACTGATCACCAATGTAAGAGATCACTTCTTACTGACCACCAATGTAGGGGAACACTTCTCAGCTGGAGGGCAATTTCTCATTTACCACTAATGTAAAAGGTCACTTCTCCACTGACCACTAATTTAAGGGGGTCCTTCTACACTGTCCACCAATGTAAAGGAGAAACTTCTCACTGATCACCAATGTAAGCGAGCACTTCTTCACTGGAGGGGTTCTTCTCCACTGTTGGCCAATGTAAGGGGGCACTTCTACACTTACCACCAATGTAAGGATGCACTTCTCCGCTGGAGGGGTCCTTCTCCACTGACAGTCAATGTAAAGTGGCACGTCTACACTGACCACCAATTTAAGGGAACTCTTGTCCACTGACCACCAATGTAAAGGCATTTCTCCACTGGGGTATGTGAGCATTCATATTTGATTGGTTTTAACTCAGCAGTGGCTCATGAGGGAGGCTAAGCACATGGTCCCATCTTTAAAACAGACTTTAATGTATGGGCTCTACTGACTGGGAAGCAGGTGGGAAAAAAAGAGGGGGCTACAGAGAAACAGGGCATGGAAAGTAAAGCTCCCTGTGACGTTGTTTATCCAGTTTCCTCTCTGTTGTCCATCATCTTTGCCCATCGGTTCTTCGGCACGCCCAAGCCTCAAACTTACCATCTAGGTCAGGGGTCTCCAAACGTTTTAAACAAAGGGCCAGTTTACTGTCCTTCAGACCTTGGGGAGGAGTAGTGCCCCATCTTTGGTGTCAGTGGGAGGAATAGTGCCCCATCGTTGGTGTCATCGTTCTGTCCCAGAGCAGTCCATATATTCTATGAAGTTCTATGATGATCTATAGGATGAAATTTTAACAACTGTATAGGAACTTTAAGGTATCATTTGCTCTGTTGTCCTGAGAAGCTGGATGGAGGAGGGAATGAGCTACAGATAAACCAAATTTGGTCTCATGTCTCTATCTTCTACCAGTTTCCAATCAGAAGCTCCATCTCTGCCCCCTGAGCTTCCCTTAAGACGATTGTCAACATATCTTTTAGTTCCCCCACAATGATGAACATACAAGTTTACCGTTGGATATCATTTACCAAAACCCTACCTTTATACTACCCTTTTTTCCTTGACATTATACTGTATCTTCTAAACAGATCCTTTATAAGCGTGAAGTTACTTCCCACTGATGCTGGGTCGATCCACCCGCTGTCTCATACAAAAGTTATTGCTCACATGTGATGTCACCAAACATACCACCAAGGACACTGTACATCGTTGAACAATCAGCTTTATAAAAGAAAAGAGAAAAGCTTCCCAGAGCAGATTGTGATATTTGTGTGTGAAGATAGGTTGATTGTGCTAGTTTCCTGAGGAGCTGATGGGTAGGAAGACGGGGCTTCAGAGGAACAAATCTCAATGGTCCTATGTGACGTTCTCATTTGCCTCTCAAGAGCTCCATCTCTTCCCATGGGCTCCTCAGAAAACCAATCCCAACTTCTCCTTCCTACCTCTGATGTAGTGATAATGATACAGGGTAAAGGGTAGGACATCTTTTAGGTGTCAGTGTCAACCCTTCTGATTCCTATGCTCTTCTGTGACTTTCTCCCAGGAGTTCCATCTTTCCCCATGTGTTCCACAGAACGCTAGTGTCATCTAGCTAGCAGTGCCAACCCTTCCCTTTCCCATTGTCTCCCGTGACTTTCTCTCAGGAGCTCCACCCCCTCCCATGGATTCCTCAGAGCACCAGTGCCACCTTCTCTTCCACTAGTTGTGCCACAGTAACAAGCATACAGGTCAAGGATGGGGGTTCTTTAAACAAGGAGAGCCCACCCTTCTCTTTCTGATGGTTCCTTGTGACTTTTTCCCTCCCTCTCAGAAGCTACATCTATGCTCATAGGCTCCTCAACAGACCAGTACAAACTTTTCTTCTCCTCGCTCTGAAACAGTAGTTAGCATACAGGTTATGGGGTGTGACTTTCTATTAGGAGGGTTGTCTCCTCCCATGGGTTCCTCAGCACACCAATGCCAACTCTTCTTTTATTTCTAAAATAATAACAGGAATAAAGGCTAAGAGTAGGGCATAATTTCTCCCAGGAGCACCGTCTTTCTCCATTGCTTCCCCAGAATGCTAGTTTTAGCTAGCTAGAAGGGTCAACCCTGCCCTTTTCCTATTGTCTCCTGTGACTTTCTCCCAGGAGCTCCATCTCTTCCCATGGATTCCTCAGAACAACAGTTCCAACATCTCTTCTTTTAATTCTGCCACAATAACAAGCATACAATGTGGGGCATCATTAAAAATGAGTGCCTGCTCTTCTCTTACTTAAGGTCCCCTGTGACTTTTTCCCATTTAGAGCTCCATGTCTGCCCATGCGTTCCTCAGAACACCAGTGGCAACTGTACCTTTCCTAGTGCTGCCATGGTTAATAGTATACAGGTTACGAGGTAAAACATCATGTTAAAAAGCAGTGCCCACCTTTCCCTTTCCAATGGTCTCCTATGACTTTCTCAAAGGAGCTCCATCTCCTCCCATGGGTTCCTCAGAACAGCAATGCCAACCTTTCTCTTAATTCTAATACAATGAAAAGCAGAAAAAAGTAGGCCATCATTTATCCCAGGAACGCCACCTTTCCCCATAGCTTCCCCAGAACGCTCGTGTCAGCTAGTTAGCAGTGCCAACCTTTCCCTTTCCCATTGTCTCCTGTGACTTTCTCCCAGGAGCTCCATCTCTTTCCATGGATTCCTCAGAACACCAGTGGCATCTTCTCTCCTCTTAATTCTTTCACAAGAACAAGCATACAGGTTGGGGGTTTGGCATCATTAAAAAGGAGTGCCCACCCTTCTCTTTCTCCAGGTCTCTTGTGAATGAAGTCCCTCTCAGGAGCTCCATATCAATCCATGGGTTCCTCAGCACACCAATAACAACTTTTCCTTTCCTAGTGCTGCCACGGTAATTAGCATACAAGTTATGGAGTGGGATCGTTTAAAAAAAAAGCAGTGCCCACCATTCCCTCTCCCATGGTCTCCTGTAACTTTATCAGAGAAGCTCTATCTCCTCCCATGGGTTCCTTAGAATGCCAATGCCAACCATTCCCTTAATTCTAATACAATAACAAGCATAATTTCTCTCAGGAGTGCCATCTTTCCCCATGGGTTCCCGGAACGCTAGTGTCAGCTAGCTAAAAGTGCCAACCCTTCCCTTTTCCCATGGTCTCCTATGACTTTTTCCCAGGAGCTCCATCTCTTCCCATGAATTCCTCAGAGCACCAGTGCCAACTCTTCTTCTCTTAATTCTGCCACAGTAGCAAGAATATGACTTGGGGGTTTGTCATCAATAAAAGGAGTGCCCATCCTTCTCTTTCTCTCAGGTCTCCTGTGACTTTTTCCTTTTAAGTCCCTCTCAGGAGCTCCAAATCGACCCATGGGTTCCTCGGCACAACAATGGCAACTTTTCCTTTCCTAGCACTGCCACAGTAACTAGCATACAGGGTTTGGGTGCAGCATAATTTAAAAAAAAGGCAGTGCCCACTAATCCCTTTCCCATGGTCTCCTATGACTTTCTCTGAGGAGCTCTATCTCTTCCCATCGATTCCTCAGAACACCAATGCCAACTTTTCTCTTAATTCTAATACAATAACAAGCATCAAAGTTAAGAGTACGGCATAATTTCTCCAAGGAGCGCCATCTTTCCCCATAGGTTCCTCAGAACGCTAACATCTCAGAGTTATCACCCACTTCTGCCATGGTGACAAGTATACAAGACAGGGGTATGGGTTAAACTTTTATGGATCCTAAAAACAATCGAGTAGTGTCCCTTCCTGTCCTCTTTTAGCATCTTGGCAGCTGAACAGCGTCAAGAGCGACAGCGGCAAGAGCGTGTGCTGAAACACAAGTCTTTTCCCGCTGTTACAGTCTGGTCCTGCCACTGTCACTCTCAGCTTGAAAAAGGCTTCTCTGCACTGTGGACCCTCTGATGGATGACCAGACTGGACCTTAACATAAAAAAGTCTCCACAATCCGGGCATGTGTAGCGCCGAAAGCCTTTGTGAGTCTTCCTGTGGTTAACCAGGTGCGACTGTCTAATAAAATTGGCGCCGCATTCAGGGCAAGAGAAAGGCTCGTTTTCAGCATGGAACTTCTGGTGCATCACCAAGCTCTGCTTCTGTGCGTACTCTTTGCCACACTCAGTGCATTTGTATGGCTTCTCGCCTGTGTGGAGCCGCTGGTGTCGCAGATAGTTTGCCTTCTGGATAAACTGTTTGCCGCACTCGGAGCAAGAATACGGCTTCTCCCCCGAATGGATACGCCGGTGGAGAACAAGGCTGGACTTGTGTTTGAAGAACCCGCCACACTCGGCGCATGAAAACGGCTTATCGCCTGTCAAAGTATGGTGGTTGATGGTCAGGATCTTTGGGCTCGCCATAGGTTCGGCGCCCCATCCTGAGACATCTTCTGATTTCCACACAGACAGGCGCTCTTTGGATTTGGTGTCGTTTGCTGTCCTGTAGTCTTGAGGATTCTTCTTCTGAAGGTCAACTGGAATACAGAAGATAAGATGAACATAAGTGCAAAACCCCATCAGAAATCCCCTTTTCACATCAGAACTCTTCCATCACAACAGAGTCCCCTTTTCACATCAAAAGCCACCCCATCAGATCAGAGTCCCCCTTCACATCAAAAGTCTCCCATTACACCAGAGCCCCCCTTTCACAGAAGCCTCCCCATCACACCAGAGTCCCCCATCACACATCAGAAGCCACCCCTTTAGATCAGAGTCCCCCCTGCACACCAGAAGTCCCCCCATCACACCAGAAGTCCCCTCATTACACCAGAGTCCTCCTTTAACATCAGAAGCCACCCCATCAGATCAGAGTCCCCCTGCACATTAGAAGTTCCCCATCACCCCAGAGTCCCCCCCACATCAGAGACCCCCCCCAATCACACCAGAGGCCCCCTTGACACCAGAGTCCCCCCCTTTACACCAGAAACCTCCCCTTCGCATTAAAAGTCCTTCCGTCATATCAGAGTCCCCATTTTACATCGGAAGACCCCTACCTCCCATCATATCAGAGTCCTTCCTTACATCAAGATCTCCATCAGAAGTGGAGACCAACTGATCTGAATCAACAGTCTACGTCACGGACCCTAGGTGTGGGCCAGATAGAATCTTGTAGCGGGCCAGATGCGGCCCAATGGAGTCCCTTGCTCTAGAGCCTTGCTGATGAATCTGTAAAAGATGATGTCTGGCCAGTGCTCCAGGGATCGGGGTGTGACATGTGATCATGGAGTTTACTGATTGGACCAATAGGTTGGAGCAGGATTTGGTGCTCCTCTAAACATCATCCTCTATTGTAGCTGAATATCGTAAGATGAACATCAAGTGAACCTGTCCTGGGCTAAAATCCAAGTAATAATAGTGATAAATTACAGTGACCTTGTGATGCATGGGGGTCAAGGCTTATTATCAGAAAGGGGACAGGGGTGGGACTTAATAATGGGCAGAGATCAAGGTTTCTTAATTCCGTACTAGCCAATAAAGGCCATTGACTCCTATGTCCTGTATGCAGTTCCTCCCCTAAGCAGCAGAAGGCTGAATCAGAACTCCCGTAATGGTGGTCCTCATAGGCGTGTCCCCACACAATTATTATCCATCTGACCGATCAGAACATGACTGAGTATGCGCCCAGCTCTGCCCTCATTTACCCGGTGTGATGTCTGTAACCTCTTCCTTTTTGATCACCACCTCTTCCTCCTCCTCAGCCTCTGATTTGATGATGACATTCAGTTCCATGGGGGTTTCACCCTAAACAACAGAAACTGATCAGTTCAAGTATTAAAGGGGACCTGTCACAATGTAAGTAAGCACAATGGGCTAGGTCATTGTGCCAAATATCTGGTTTACATGAACCAAAAACAAACCCATAATTGTCTTAGCAGACACAACATCTGAAAGTTGAAATGAGACTTGCAGTGGGAGTGGTTGCTATATAAAGAGGCAGGCAGAAGGAATAACAGGAAAGACAAAGCTGAGGGTTGGAATCAGCAGCCCCGTGACATTTACTCATACCCCAGGAGCAGGCAAGAGCCTGGGCAGTGCCAGGGAGTCTGATGGCCCGCCGGCATAGAATACTGTGGAAACCCTCCCCATATTATGCAGTCATATAGCACAACAGAGGTGGAGGTAGAACAGTGTGAGCAGAGCAGGAAATGGGTGAAAGCTCCTCTGACATCTACCTCATCATCCTCGTTTCCTTCCGCCACCTCCTCTGGATCTCCATCAGGCTCATCTAAAATATAAAATGAGAGTCAGAGATGGAAATGATAGATAGATAGATAGATAGATAGATAGATAGATAGATAGATAGATAGATAGATAGATAGATAGATAGATAGATAGATAGATAGATAGATAGATAATACACAATCCCTCTACACACACCTTGCCCAGTATCAATAGGAACTTCCTCCTCTTCCTCCTTAAAGTAGGACTCCACCATTACCATGTTCAGTTTTTTCTGCCAGACAATACAAATACCAGAGAGAGAGAGAGAGAGAGAGAAATGAGAGTGGAACCTTCGGGAACCCCATAGCAATGCAAAGAAACTCAACCTGCCACTAAGACCCCCCCCCTCCCACTTCCCGACACCGCCTTCTCCATGCTGCTCAGAGACCAGGAATATCCAGCAATGCGGTGCCCAGGTGAGCGTTAGAAAGGGACGCGGTTTGGCTGGGCAATAAAGGGGGATCAGAGGATGGAAGACATTGGGCTGACAGCACTGTGCAAAGCAACAAACCTTGATTGGCTGGCAGTACTGTCCCTCCCTCTGACAGAATTCAGGCCTGCACTGCTAAAAATTAAAAAAAAGCTAATATGTATTCAGGTTGAAATATTTATACTAGCTGTAATCGATAGATACATAATAGTGATTTTTTATATCCCTTAGGAGTTCAGCATAATTACATCTAATACATCTAATAAAAAAAAATATTTTTGTAGTCAGTATTTTCTAATGGAACGTACCAGATCTTCCCTTCCTACTTCCTGTGGTGAATCCCGGGAATGCAGAGGACGGGGACATCTCTCTGGTGGGTTCCCATTACTCGATCCATCTGTAGGAAACACACACACTGACTAAATACTGTACATTGTTTCTATGTCTTTATATCGGAGGATGTGTGTATCTTGGTGGATCCTCAATACTCCCATCTCCTTTACAAGAAATAAAAGTCTCCTCTTACCCGGTGATGTGAGGGCCAGCTGGCTCACCATTATGACCTCCTTGTAGAGATCCTTGTGTCCTTCTATATACTCCCACTCCTCCATGGAGAAATAGACAGTGATATCCTGACACCTTATACGAACCTGACATACTATATCTTTATATTAGTGGATGTATATATCTAGGTGGATCCTCAATACAAGAAATGGAAGTCTCCTCTTACCCGGTTGTGTGAGGAATGTCTGGCTTGCCATAATGACATCCTTGTAGAGATCCTTGCGTCCTTCTAAATACTCCCACTCCTCCATGGAGAAATAGACAGTGACATCCTGACATCTTATAGCAGTGATGGTGAACCTTGGCAACCCAGATGTTTTGGAACTACATTTCCCATGAAGCTCATCTACAATACAGAGTGCATGAGCATCATGGGAAATGTATTTCCAAAACATCTGGGATGCCAAGGTTCCCCATCACATGTCCTTATATCAGAGGATGAATCTATGTGGATCCTCAATGCAAGAAATGGAAGTCTCCTCTTACCCGGTGATGTGATGGCCAGCTGGCTCACCATTATGACCTCCTTGTAGAGATTCTTGTGTCCTTCTATATACTCCCACTCCTCCATGGAGAAATAGACAGTGACATCCTGACACCTTATAGCAGTGATGGTGAACGATGGCTACCCATATGTTTTGGAACTACATTTCCCATGAAGCTCATCTACAATACAGAGTGCTTGAGCATCATGGGAAATGTATTTCCAAAACATCTGGGATGCCAAGGTTCCCCATCACATGTCCTTATATCAGAGGATGAATCTATGTGGATCCTCAATACAAGAAATGGAAGTCTCCTCTTACCCCATGACGTGAGAGCCAGCTGGCTCGCCAATATGAAATTCCTTTCGGGAGATCCTTGTCTCCTTCTAAATACTCCCACTCCTCCATGGAGAAATAGACAGTGATATCCTGACACCTTATAGGAACTTGACATACTATATCTTTATCTTAGAGGATGTGTATATCTAGGTGGATTCTCAATACAAGAAATGGAAGTCTCCTCTTACCCGGTGATGTGAGGACTGTCTGGTTTGCCATAATGACATCATTGTAGAGATCCTTGTGTCCTTCTAAATACTCCCACTCCTCCATGGAGAAATAGACAGTGACATCCTGACACCTTATAGGAACCTGACATACTATATCCTTATATCAAAGTATGTTTGTATCTAGGTGGATCCCAATACAAGAAATGGAAGTCTCCTCTTACCAGTTGATGTGAGGGCCGGCTGGCTCGCCATAATGAGGTCCTTCTACAGATCCTTGTGTCCTTCTAAATATTCCAACTCCTCCATGGATGGCAACACCGCACCATCCCACGCAATGACATCATCACCAGATTCATTTCATGAGGGGCGGGGGCCTGTAAGACACACAGGGGCTGGGTGAAAGTGTTGGCCTATGGATTACGTTGTCCTCATCTAGTGTGTAGGGGATGGCAGTGAAGGAACACAAAGGAGGACTACAAGGGTTTAAACTGAGCCCAGTGCTACCTGATGATCTATACGGACTATGGGCCAGTTTTAAAGATCCCCTGAAGAAGAAGACTAATAAAGTGCATCCAAACCCAGAAACTAAAGGGTAATATATTGTAGCTTTTCAGTCCTTGGATGGGTGGAATCTGCTTTTTTTTTCTTTATTTGTATCTAGTGATTCTGCCAGTAACACACTTCCTGTCCCAGAATGACAACGCTCACTCCCTGTACTCCATAGATAAAGGAGCAGTGTTGTTGCCCAAGGACAGGAACTACAACCACCCATTCCCCCCACCCCAATAGTGGTTGGAAATGGCTGTATCTGGCTGATTTCCTATTTCGGTGGGCATCATTTATCATGATTGACATGGATCTGCATCATTGAATGACATGATTTACATCCTGGGTCTTTTTTTCATTTTTTTTAAAGGACTTGTCCAAAACTGTGTTTTTTTTTATTTATTTTCAAACGAGTAGGGGTGCTATGCAAGTCCTACTCATTCACACGGTGAGGGGTTGAATCTAGGGGGCCTGCAGATTCCATTAGGCCCCTGCCCACAGGCGCCCACAACGAATGGGCCAGGGTTGTGGGGACGAGGCCCTTGTCTTCATCATAAGGTGTTTTGCTGGAGGGTCCCCTCTGGCAAGGTCCCTGCCGCATGTTGAGGGTATGTGGCCTAGTATGGTTCTGGGGGGAACCAAAACTCTCGCCCTCCCCTCTACTTCTTGGGATGCATACTCAGATAAAGGTCAGGGGTGGAGTTTTTTGGGGGGGGGACCACACACATTTTTTTTTTTTGCGTAGGGTTCCCCCTTGAACTCCTTATCAGACCTGAAGGGTCTGGTATGGAATTTCAAGAGGACCCCACGCTGTTTTGCAAGGGGTCCCCCTTTAAATTCCAGACCCAGTCATGCCAAGCCAGAAGGACCTGAAATGAATTATGGGGGGAAACCCAGTGGAAGAAGGAAGCGGTCATAGATAACAGAGGGAGAAAAAACGGTTACAATCTATGATGTTCGGTCTAAACTGGGGGGGGGGCCTCATCCCTACTGGTAATAATAAAAATAATACAGGAAGACATATAATGATATGTTGAGGGTGACTTGTAATAATAATAAAAATAATAATGGTAGAAGGTGTTGGAGGTGATCAGTGTCAGTAATAATAGAAGTTACACCGTGAGGTATTATGGGGTGATCATAATAATAGAGATCAGCGATATCAGTGTTGTGAGCATTAATAATAATAATAATAATAATAATAATCAGTGATTTTTAATGATAATGATAATAGTGATATTAAAAATAATATTAATTATAGTAATAATGATAATCAGTGATAACAATAGTGATCAGTGATAATAATAGTAGTGATTAGCAATAATAATAATGGTGATAAGTAATAATATTATTAGTAATATTAATCAATAATAATAATCAGCAATGATAATAATAATAATGGTGATTGGTAATAATAATACAAATAATTAATAAAGGTGATCAGTGATGGTAATGATAATAATAGTGATCAGTAATTATATTAAAAATAATAATGGTGATCAGTGATAATAATAATCAGTGATGATGATGATAATAATAATATGAATATTTATCAGTAATAATAATGATGATCAGCAATAATAATATCAGCAATGATAATAATAATAATGGTGATTAGTAATAATAATAAAAATAATAATAATCAGTGATGGTAATAATAATAATACTGGTGATCAGTAATTACATTAAAAATAATAATGGTGATTAGTGATAATAATAATCAGTGATTAAGGTTGATAATAATGTGAATATTGATCAGTAGTAATAATAATAATAATAATGGTGATCAGTAATAATAATAATCAGCAATGATAATAATAATGGTGATTGGTAATTATATTAAAAATATTAATGGTGATTAGTGATAATAATAATCAGTGTTTAAGGTTGATAATAATAATATGAATATTGATCAGTAATAATAATAATAATAATGGTGATCAGTAATAATAATCAACAATGATAATAATAATAATGGTGATCGGTAATCATTTTAAAGATAATTATGGGGATTAGTGATAATAATAATAATAATGGTGATGGTATTAATAATAATAACAATAATAATAATGGTGATCAGTAATTAAATGAAAAATAATATTAGTGATAATAATAATCAGTGATTAAGGTTGATAATAATAATAGGAATATCGATCAGTAATAATAATAATAATATTAATAATGGTGATTAGTGATAATAATAACAATGGTGATTGGTAATTAAATGAAAAATAATATTAGTGATAATAATAATTTGTGATTAAGGTTGATAATAATAATATGAATATTGATCAGTAATAATAATAATATTAATAATAGTGGTGATCAGTAATAATAAAAATCAGCAATGATAATAATATTAATGGTGATCAGTAAATATATTAAAAATAATAATGGTGATTAGTGATGATAATAATAATAATGATCAATAATTATGATAATGATATTGGCGATTGGTAATAATATTAATGGTGATCAGTAATAGCAAATAATAATGACAAACAAAAATGATAATAATAATAATAGTGATGAGAAATAATAATATGAATAATAATGATGATAATAAGGAGTGCTGTGTTGTGGGGTGATCAGTGATGGTAATAATATGAATATTGATCACTAATAATAATAATCAGCAATGATAATAATAATGGTGATTGATAATAATAAAAAAAATAATAGTGATCAATTATAATACTAACAATAATAATAACAAGTGATAATAATAATAATATGAATATTGATCAGTAATCCTGATATTGGTAATAATAATGATGATTGATGATAAGGAGTGATCAGTGATGATGATCGGGGACACTGTGCTGTGTTATGGGGAGATCGGTGGGTATGATCGGTGTCAGGGATGATCAGATGATGATGACGGTCCCCCTCCCCCCCTTACCCCGGTGTGTATATATATATATAAATATATACAGCTCCCCCAGTGACGTCACTCTCCGTTCTACACGCCGGACACTTCCGATCATTGTGAGGTGGGCGGGCCGGGGAGAGACGGCAATAGTGGGCGGGCCGGGGAGGGAGGGCGCTCTGCGCATGTGTGTGAGAGATGAGAATCTAGAGAGGGAGGAGGCGGGGGAGTGATGACATCACACCAGAAGAGGGAACCTCCATTGTGACAACACTGATCTCTCTCTCTCAATATATATATACACAGTGGTGATCTCTATACCGATCAGCCATAACACTATAACAGGATGAGTGAATACTGCTGGTAATATCTGGTTGCTATGACATCTGGAAGTGGGTGGGATGTATAAGATAGCAGGTGAACATGTTGTCCCTGAAGTTGGTGTGGTGAATTGAGAAGTAATGTCCCTGGCGGTGTGTTGTGTATGGTGGGGCTGTCAGGATGGCCATACTGATCTGCAGCCACGAGCGCCTACACTGGGCGGTGGACCCCGGAGTGGTGGAAGGAGGTCTTCTCTGGTTTGAGGAACACGACAACAACTCCACATTCTCCCGATCCCATCCATCCATCCATCCTCTGTGGGATGTGCTGGAAGAACAAGTCTGATCCATGGGGGCCGCACCTCCCAGTGTACAGGATCTGATAGTGACAGCTGAGTGCCGATACCACAACTTACCTTCACAGGTGTAGAGGTGTCCACGTCTGGACGGGTCAGGCTGGGGGGTCATAATGTTATGGCTGATCGGTGTGTGTACACGGCTGAGAGCAAACACTGAGTTCTATATATATAAAGCTGGGATACAGGGGTCAGGAGTAAGGAACACTTTGTGCAGGGATCAGGGGTGAGTAATGGAGAGTGCAGGCAGTGCCGATCCTGACCTCCCTAGGGCCCTAAGCAAAATTCTGCTAAGTGGCCCACTACCTAAACCCGTGATCCTGTGAGCTATGTAAACCATTTGCCATTGCCACACAGTCACACCTGACACTTCAGTGCTCCCAATACAATCCTCCCTCCCTAGAGAGCCTCCCCTTACATCAGGGTCCCCAGAGAGCCCCCCTTACATCAGGGTCCCCAGAGAGCCCCCCTTAAATCAGTGTCCTCAGAAAGTCTCCTCAGGGTCCCCAGAGAGCCTCCCCCTACATTAGAGTCCCCAGAGAGCCTCCCCTTACATCAGGGTCCCCAGAGAGCCTCCCCTTACATCAGGGTCCCCAGAGAGCCTCCCCTTACATCAGGGTCCCCAGAGAGCCTCCCTTTACATCAGTGTCCTCAGAGAGCTCCACCTTACATCAGGGTCCCCAGAGAGCCTCCCTACTTACACCAGGGTAACCAGAGAGTCTTCCCCTACATCAGGGTCCCCAGAGAGCCTCCCCTTACATCAGGGTCCCCAGAGAGTCTCCCCTTACATCAGGGTCCCCAGAGAGCCTCCCCTTACATCAGGGTCCCCAGAGAGCCTCCCCTTACATCAGGGTCCCCAGAGAGCCTCCCCTTACATCAGGGTCCCCAGAGAGCCTCCCCTTACATCAGGGTCCCCAGAGAGCCTCCCCTTACATCAGGGTCCCCAGAGAGTCTCCCCTTACATCAGGGTCCCCAGAGAGCCTCCCCTTACATCAGGGTCCCCAGAGAGCCTCCCTTTACATCAGTGTCCTCAGAGAGCTCCACCTTACATCAGGGTCCCCAGAGAGCCTCCCTACTTACACCAGGGTAACCAGAGAGTCTTCCCCTACATCAGGGTCCCCAGAGAGCCTCCCCTTACATCAGGGTCCCCAGAGAGTCTCCCCTTACATCAGGGTCCCCAGAGAGCCTCCTCTAACATCAGGGTCCCCAGAGTGCCCCCCTTACATCAGGGTCCCCTGAGAGCCTCCCCTTACATCAGTGTCCTCAGAGAGCCCCTCCTTACATCAGGGTCCCCAGAGAGCCCCTTTTACATCAGGGTCCCCAGAGAGCCTCCCGTTACATCAGTGTCCTCAGAGAGCCCCTCCTTACATCAGGGTCCCCAGAGAGCCCCCCTTACATCAGGGTCCCCAGAGAGCCCCCCTTAAATCAGTGTCCTCAGAAAGTCTCCTCAGGGTCCCCAGAGAGCCTCCCCCTACATTAGGGTCCCCAGAGAGCCTCCCCCTACATTACAGTCCCCAGAGAGCCCCTCCTTACATCAGGGTCCCCAGAGAGCCTCCCTACTTACATCAGGGTAACCAAAGATTCTTCCCCTACATCAGGGTCCCCAGAGAGCCCCCCTTACATCAGTGTCCTCAGAGAGCCCCTCCTTACATCAGGTTCCCCAGAGAGCCTCCCTACTTACATCAGGGTCCCCAGAGAGCCTCCCTACTTACATCAGGGTCCCCAGAGAGTCTCCCCCTACATCAGGGTCCCCAGAGAGCCTCCCTACTTACATCAGGGTCCCCAGAGAGTCTCCCCCTACATCAGGGTCCCCAGAGAGCCTCCCTTCTTACATCAGGGTCCCCAGAGAGTCTTCCCTTACATCCCCAGAGAGCCTCCCCTTACATCAGGGTCCCCAGAGAGCCTCCCCTTACCCCAGGGTCCCCAGAGAGCCCCCCCCTTAAACCATGGTCCCCAGAGAGCCCCCCTTACACCAGGATCCCCAGAAAGCCCCCCTCTTACATTAGTGTCCCCAGAAAGCCCCCCTCTTACATTAATGTTCCCAGAGGCCCCCCTCTTACATCAGTGTCCCCAGAGGGCCCCTTCCTTACATTAGTATCCCCAGAGTGCCCCATCCTTATATTAGTGTCCCCAGAGAGCCCCCCTCTTATATTAGTGTCCCCAGAGGGCCCCTTCCTTACATTAGTGTCCCCAGAAAGCCCCCCTCTCTTACACTAGGGTCCCCAAACAGCTGACTCCCCCCCTTGCAGAGGTTCCCCATGTACCTGGCTGGTGGAGGTGGGAGGCGGCGATCGGCAGCTCTATGGTGTCCACAGGCAGGGGGATCTCCCCGGGGCTAGTAGTTCTATCTCCGAATGTATACAGCGGAGAGGGGAGGGGCCTCTGTCCCGGGCATCAGCAACAGTGTTCAAGCAGAGTGAAAGTGAAACTGATACCTGCCTGGGTCAGAGGCCCCTCCCTTCTCCTCTCCACTGTATGCACTGACACTCGAGAGAGTACTACAAGCCCCAGGGAGATCCCACCGCCCACACAGGCACCATAGAGCTGCTGATCACCGCCTTCCACCTCTCCCTACTGCACTCTAAACAGCCAGCCAGAGGTGCAGGGGGGGATGCTGGGTCTTGGGGGCCCCACGCAGCTTGCGTAGTGAGCGTATAGGGCGGATCGGCTCTGAGTGCAGGGGTGAGTGATGGAGAGTGCATGGGTGAGTGATGGAGAGTGCATGGGTGAGTAATGGAGAGTGCAGGGGTGAGTGATGGTGAGTAATGGAGAGTGCAGGGGTGAGTAATGGAGAGTGCAGGGGTGAGTAATGGAGAGTGCAGGGGTGAGTAATGGAGAGTGCAGGGGTGAGTGATGGTGAGTAATGGAGAGTGCAGGGGTGAGTAATGGAGAGTGCAGGGGTGAGTAATGGAGAGTGCAGGAGTGAGTGATGGTGAGTAATGGAGAGTGCAGGGGTGAGTAATGGAGAGTGCAGGGGTGAGTGATGGTGAGTAATGGAGAGTGCAGGGGTGAGTAATGCAATGAAGGCAGATTGAGGGCAGTGAAAGGGGGCTTTACTGTACAGTTTCCTGAAGACATCACAGCCCCCTGCCTCGGTACTCCTCCCAAGAGCCCTCAGCCCTGATGCAAACAGTGGGCTGGCTCTTGGGAGGAGTTATGCAAATATCACAATGCTTTGATGAGTGGATATCGGTCGGGAGAAGTGGGCCTTTCTAGACAGACTGTATTTGTAGGTAGACCACTATAGATAATGCCCACATTGGATGTTGCACCTCCATGATCGGAAGTGAAATCCAATGAATAAAAGGAGCGGGCCAGGGACAGTCAAGTGCTAGATGTCCTCCAGATAGATCACCAATCAAAAGGCACTTTTGCAGATGTGCATACAAATAATCATTTTTAAAGTATGGAAGAACGAGGAAGGATGTGAAAGTGGTCTCCAAAATAACTTTCAGGCAAGTGGGGCAAAGATAACACATAATGCACACTTATTAAAGACACATCTGATTCTGTGTCTAAAGAAAATGCACAAACAGTTGTTTTGGCGAAAAATATTTTAGACTGTAGATGGACCCACTTAACTCTGTAGGGCAATCATAATTAGACGGCATGGTATAGAGCAAATAGAAATGTACAAATGCAGGCTTGACAAAGAGGCAGGAATGCCTTTAAATGTGTAGCCATGTCCTCAGGACATCCACTGGCATCTGATATCATCCATTAGGTTCCTCCGGAGTTTCCTCCTGACCAGGAAGTGCTCTGAGCTTCCTATGCCTAGACCGGGCTGGAGGCATTGCTGCACAATCCCTGGACTAGATGCCTCTGCTACAGGGTTCCCTGTAAATAAACCAGTCTTTATCAGGTATGTCAAGGGTAGACTTTAGAAAGCTTCTTTCACAAGATGCAGTTCCCCCAGAAAGATAGAGGAAATCTCTTGACTCAAGACATAAAAGCACAGCAGAGAGCATCATCTAAGTGCAGCGCTACAACATTTATTGTATGATAAAACAAATTGGCAACTTACATAAAGTATATTTTTGGAAGCATAAGAAATCAGGACATCCAGGGAACCCTGTAACAGAGGCATCCAGTCCAGGGTTTGTGTAGTACTGCTGCCTCCCGTGTAGGCATGGGAAGCTCAGAGCACTTCCTGGTTGGGTGGAGACTCCCGAGGAATTCAAAGGATGATGTCAGATGCCAGTGGACGACCTGGGGGTGTGGCTACACGTTTCAATGCCTTGAGGCAGGCTTGACAAAGAGGCAGGAATGCCTTGAAATGTGTAGCCATGTCCCCAGGATGTCCCACGGCATCTGACATCATCCATTGGGTTTCCATGGCGTCTCCTCCCAACCAGGAAGTGCTCTGACTTCATTTGGCTACCTAGCCGGAATCCATGGACTGGATGCCTCCGATACAGGGTTCCCTATAAATAAACCAGTCTTTAGCATCAGGTATGTCAGTGGTAGACTCCGGTAAGCTTCCTTTCACAGGATGCAGTTCCTCCACAGAGACGGAAGAAATCTCTGA
Source organism: Lithobates clamitans (assembly GCA_037952925.1). Lineage (NCBI taxonomy): Eukaryota > Metazoa > Chordata > Amphibia > Anura > Ranidae > Lithobates > Lithobates clamitans. Next base: position 1,182,661 of record JBBGZY010001739.1, on the reverse strand, counting down.
CTCAGAATATAAAAACACACACGTCCAAGGGCGCCATCTAAGTGCAGCATTAAACCATTTATTGTATGATGAAAACAAAATAGTTTTTCTGCATTTGAATCTTGTGTAGCGCAGCAGGCTTCCTTCTTCTTTGGACTTGAACAATAAAAACCTGACAGGGGCTCCAGCCTTTGTAGCTCCCAGTTCACGTGAAACTGTGATCAGGATTACATAAGATGCTATCCATTTGCATAAAATGGGTCACTATAAGTGCCATATTATTTCAATGGACCTTCCATCATAATCATATTTAACCACTTCCATACCGGGCCTATTCTGTCACTCCTCTCCTACATGTAAAAATCATCATTTTTTTTTGCTAGAAAATTACTCAGAACCCCAAACATTATATATGTTTTTTTTTAGCAGAGACCCTAGGGAATAAAATGGAGGTCGTTGCAACTTTTTAAGTCGCACCGTATTTGCGCAACAATTTTTCAAACACGTTTTTTTGGAAAAAAAAACTTTCATGAATTAAAAAAATAACAAAACAGTAAAGTTAGCCCATTTTTTTTGTATAATGTGAAAGATGATGTTACGCCGAGTAAATAGATATCCAACATGTCACGCTTTAAAATTGCGCACACTCATGGAATGGCGCCAAATTTCGGTACTTAAAAATCTCCATAGGCGACGCTTTAAAATTTTTTACAGGTTACATGTTTAGAGCCACAGAGTAGGTCTAGTGCTAGAATTGTTGCTCCTGCTCTAACGCACGCGGCGATACCTCACTTGTGTGGTTTGAGCGGCGTTTACATATGTGGGTGGGTCTCACGCACACACTTTTGCTTCTGTGCGAGAGCACACGGGGACGGGGGTGCTTTAAATGTTTTATTTATTTTTTTGTTTATTTTACCTAATTTTTTTTTATTTTTACACTTTCTCTTTAAAATTTTATTTTTTTTTGATCACTATTTTTCCTACTACAAGGAATGTAAACATCCCTTGTAATAGGAATAGTGCGTGACATGTCCTTTTTATGGAGAGATAAAGTTCTATAAGACCCCACATCTCTCCTCCAGGCTGGAAAGCATGAGATCAAAAAAACAAAAACAAAAAACGATCCCACGCTTTCCAGCCGTGATCGCGGCTTTGTTTACAACCGCGGGCCGGATGTGACATCATAATGTCACGCCCGGGCCGCCGATGGTCGTAGAGATGACTGGTGACCCTCTGGTCACTGGAAATCTCTATGCTTGTCATCCGGCGGCGGTGGATTCTATCTCCGGGTTCCCGGGTTAAATGGGTGAGGTGGGCAGTACTCAAAGAACATCATGTTTTCTTCATGTAAAATTAGGTAACTATTATGGGCACTACAGTGCCTTGCAAAAGTATTCACCCCTCCCCTTTGGCATTTTTCGTGTTTTGTTGCCTCATAATCTGGAATTAACATGGATTGTTTGAGGATTTGTATCATTTAATTTACAGAACATGCCCATAACTTTGAAGATGTTTTTTTTTTATTGTGAAGCAAACAAATAGAACAAAATAACAGAAAAAGTCAATGTGCATAACTATTCACCCCCTAAAGTCAATACTTTGTAGAGCCACCTTTTGCGGCTATTACAGCTCCAAGTCACTTTGGATAAGTCTCTATGAGCTTGCCACATCTTACCACTGAGATTCTTGCCCATTCCTCCTTGCAAAACTGCTCCAGCTCCTTCAAGTTGGATGGTTTGCGCTTGTGAACAGCAATCTTTAAGTCTGACCACAGATTTTCTATTGGATTGAGGTCTGGGCTTTGACTAGGCCATTCCAACACATTTACATGTTTCCCCTTAAAACACTCAAGTGTTGCTTTAGCAGTGTGTTTGGGGTCATTGTCCTGCTGGAAGGTGAACCTCCGTCCTAGTCTCAAATCACACACAGAGTGGTACAGGTTTTGCTCAAGAATATCCCTGTATTTAACACCATCCATCTTTCCCTCAACTCTGACCAGTTTCCCAGTCCCCACTGCTGAAAAACATTCCCACAGCATGATGCTGCCACCACCGTGTTTCACAGTGGGGATGGTGTTCTTTGGGTGATGTGATGTGTTGGGTTTTCCCCAGACATAGCGTTTTCTTTGATGGCCAAAAAGTTCAATTTGAGTCTCATCAGACCAGAGCACCTTCATCCATACATTTTGGGAGTCTCCCACCTGCCTTTTCGCAAACTCAAAACGTGCCATTTTGTTTTTTGCTGAAAGTAATGGCTTTCTTCTGGCCACTCTGCCATAAAGCCCAACTCTATGGAGCGTACAGCTTATTGTCGTCCTATGTACAGATACTCCAGTCTCTGCTGTGGAACTCTGCAGCTCCTCCAGGGTTACCTTAGGTCTCTGTGCTGCCTCTCGGATTAATGTCCTCCTTGCCCGGTCCGTGAGTTTTGGTGTGCGGCCGTCTCTTGGCAGGTTTGCTGTTGTGCCATGTTCTTTTCATTTGGTTATGATAGATTTGATGGTGCTCCTAGGGATCATCAAAGATTTGGATATTTTTTATAACCTAACCCTGACTTGTACTTCTCAACAACATTGTCCCTTACTTGTTTGGAGAGTTCCTTGGTCTTCATGGCAGTGTTTGGTTAGTGGTGCCTCTTGCTTAGGTGTTGCAGCCTCTGGGGCCTTTCACAAAGGTGTGTATATGTAATGACAGATCATGTGACACTTAGATTGCACACAGGTGGACATCATTTCACTAATTATGTGACTTCTAAAGGTAATTGGTTGCACCAGAGCTTTTTATGGGCTTCATAACAAAGGGGGTGAATACATACGCATATGCCAATTATCAGTTTTTTATTTCTGAAAAATTGTTTTATGTATATATTTTTCTAATTTTACTTCACCAACTTGGACTATTGTGTTCTGATCCATCACATATAATTCAGATAAAAAAACATTGAACCAAAGGCTGTAATGTAACGAAATAAGTAAAAAGCCAAGGGAGGGGGGGGGGGGGATACTTTTGCAAGGCACTGTATATATAAAAAAAAAAAATCTGCGCTAGTGTGTTATCAAAAGTAAGTACAGCAGCTGTGCACTAAAACCTAAGTACCGGGTCATCAGGGGTACCCCTGATAACGTTACATATAACGGAACTATCGTAGGGACGATGCCCACACGCTGCTGCACAGGTGCTTTTTTGAATTTATGACTGTTTGAAGGATAGCACTGGCTATAGTGGAGAGATTTACAGCCAGCAGCATTTTTTGTTTTATATGTAAGTGCACTGATTTTAAAATTAAACGTTTGAGACCATATTACACTATGAGGAGTCTCCCTGTTTTTTACCCATTTTAGCTGTGAGGATTCATCCATCCATCCCATCTGAGATGATGAGCTGGATCATCTTGTCACCATAAGGGGAACATTTCCGGATTTCCATCTGAGGATCAGAGATCCCAATATGAGCTGAATGACCTTCCTGAGTAAGGAAGATCGCTGGTGATCTGGTAAGCCCCCATCTGATTTATGGTGAAGATGTCACAACGATGAATATCTGAGCACTGCGCTGTCAGGATTGTATTATCCAGTGTGGGACACTGGCATGCATGAATTGTTTGCACAGGAGCACTTTAGTGATCAATTTATGAACTTTGCACTTTATGAATATATTTTGCACTTTTGCATAAGGACATTTTTGGATTGAATAATACTTTGATTGGATTTTCTGTTCACGTCAAAGGTTTTGCACTATGTCATATATTGTGTTTTGCACTCGGTAATTTTATTTAGCGCTGCACTTTGAGGACATACAACTATTATGGGAACGTCAGCAACTTCAAATTGAAAGTCACTGCTGTTAAATAACAAAATATTCTCCATATAATATCACATTCAGCAAATAGTGTTTTATGGAAGGCCACCTCAGTATAGGAACCACAGCTGCAACCAAGTATGTTTACCATAATCGGCATACAAGGGACTAGTTACACCATACCCTGTGTTCACTTTAAATATCCACCCAGGTTCTGATACACAGTCTTGTTTAAGGGGAAAACAAATTTGTATTTGAAGTGAACTAAAGAGTAAGGTAGAAAGTACTCCAGTAGTTAATCTACTTTCTTTGGAAAATGCCTACTTAGCTAGTCTTGGAGCACTTGTGGAATGGCCATGGGCTTCAATCACACCCTACTTGTGGTACAGCCATGGGCTACAATCACACTCTACTTGTGGTACAGCCATGGGCTTCAATCACACCCTACTTGTGGTACAGCCATGGGCTTCAATCACACCCTACTTGTGGTACAGCCATGGGCTTCAATCACACCCTACTTGTGGTACAGCCATGGGCTTCAATCACACCCTACTTGTGGTACAGCCATGGGCTTCAATCACACCCTACTTGTGGTACAGCCATGGGCTTCAATCACACCCTACTTGTGGTACAGCCATGGGCTTCAATCACACCCTACTTGTGGTACAGCCATGGGCTTCAATCACACCCTACTTGTGGTACAGCCATGGGCTTTAATCACACGCTACTTTTGATACAGCCATGGACTTCAATTACACGCTACTTGTTATACAGCCATGGACTTCAATTACACCCTACTTGTGGTACAGCCATGGGCTTTAATCACACGCTACTTGTGATACAGCCATGGGCTTCAATCAAACTGTACTTGTGGTACAGCCATGGGCTTTAATTACACCCTTCTTGTGGTACAGCCATAGGGCTTCAAACACACCCTACTTGTGGTACAGCCATGAGCTTCAATCACACCCTACTTGTGGTACATCCATGGCCTTTAATCACACCCCATTTTCAGGAAGCGTGACCTAAAATAGCTTAATATGTTAAGTATGGCAATACTATTACATTCTATAAACATTCTTCTGTCTTTATGACCGGCGTTAAAAAAGTTACAGTTTTTTGGTCTCGTGAAGTTTCTTATGAGCCACGAGGACTGAATTGCTGACAAACCCTTTGCCGCATTCTGAACAGATAAAAGGCTTCTCTCCTGTGTGAGATCTCTGGTGAATAGTCACCTTAGAATTACTAGTGAAGCCCTTGCCGCAAATTGGGCAGGTAAAGAGTTTCTCACCAGTATGTACTTTAAGGTGGGCGGTGAGGCTTCCCTTAGTGGTGAAGCTCTTTTTGCAGATGGTGCAAGCGTGCGGCTTTTCACCCTTGTGGTTCTTCTGGTGGACGCACAGTTGTGAGTTCTGAGCAAAACACTTCCCACACTCATTACAGACAAAGGGCTTTTCCCCGGTGTGGATCCGCCGGTGGGAGACCAGATCGGAACCCTGAGTGAAACCCTTCCCACAATCTGTGCAGGTAAAAAGTTTTTCCCCAGTGTGAATCCTCTGATGAGTCACCAGGCTGCCTTTCTTAGCAAAACATTTCCCACAGTCATTGCACACAAATGGCTTCTCCCCGGTGTGGGTGCGATAGTGAATGACAAGCAGGGCATTGCACATGAACCGCTTCCCGCACTCAGGGCAGGCATGGGGTTTGTCTCCGGTGTGGTTCTTCAGGTGTTTGGCCATGTGGGAGTTACTGGCAAAACGTTTCCCACACTCTTTACATTCAAAAGGCCGTTCCCCGGAATGAATTCTCATGTGCTCCTGGAGGATCGCGTTTCGGGCGAAGGCCTTCCCACATTCCTGGCAAACAAAAGGCTTCTCGCCTGTGTGAATTCGCTGGTGTATAACCAACAGTCCATTGCTGATGAACCGTTTGCCGCAGTGTGTACAGACATGAGGCTTCTCATCGCGGTGGTACTTGATGTGCTTGACAAGCTGGGAGTTGGTGGTGAACCGTTTGCCGCACTCCACGCATGTGTAAGGCTTCTCTCCGGTGTGAATGCGCATGTGCTCAATCAGGATGGTGTTGCGGGTAAACCCTTTGCCGCACACGTTGCAAATGTAAGGCTTCTGGCCTGAGTGAAGCCGCTCGTGTCGGATGCGTTGGCCGTTGCTGATGAAGCTCTGTCCGCATTCGGAACAAGAGTAGGGTTTCTCCCCCGTGTGCAGCCGCATGTGTTCCACCAAGATGGTGTTACGGGTGAAGCCTTTGCCGCACTCAGAGCAAACAAAGGGCTTCTCCCCCGTGTGTGCCCTGTGGTGGGCTAAGAGCTGGGCCCTGGTGGCAAAGCCATCCCCACACTCGCTACATATAAAGGAATTTTTGGTGGTGTTGCGCCGAGTCTTGTCCAAGTAGCTGAAGAAGCCGCCATGCATTGGTTCGGGAATGGGCTTCTCCTCATTGGGAGGCATGTGTGTTGCAGGTGCGTTTTCAATGATGGAAGCAATGCCGGGAGAGCCTTGGCCACGCCTCATGCTAGTGGAGTCTGATGGTTTTAAACTCTCAGTGACACCACCATCTGTTGAAAAACAAATTAAAATATTTCTCATCGAATATTTGGCACATTTTTCCTTAATTTGAACAAAACAAACATAAATAAAGCATATTTTTCAATATTTGAAGGTACATCTGCCCAAAATCAAATTTCAGGTGAACCTTTTTCCTGCATCATATTTCTTTATCACCTCCTTCAAGGCAGCTTAAAAAAAGGCATCCTTGCTGAACGATTGTTGGGAGGACATTAAAGCGGAGTTCCACTCAAAAGTGGAAGCTCCGCTTGTTTGCCCCCGCCGCCCCCTGCCCCCCCCTCTGGTGCCACATCTGGCACCTTTGGGGGGTGTGGGGGTTGGGGAATGGGTACCTGTTTTTGAAAGTTCAGCCCCCCCTCCTCCGCAGTAGGGAACCGTCCGTGAAGGCTACAGCCCTACCACAAATGGTGGCGGCAGCACCCGAGAGCCAACTGGAAAATTGGCTGGGGTGCAGACATCGTGGAGGTCCTGGACAGGTAAGTGCCCTAATAATAAAAGTCAGCAGCTAGTGTATTTTTATCTGCTGACTTTTAATTTGGGGGGGGGGGAGGCAGGTGCTCCACTTTAACCACTTGCCTACTGGGCACCTTCACCCCCTTCCTGCCCAGGCCAATTTTCAGCTTTCAGCGCTGTCGCACTTTGAATGACAATTGTGCGGGCATTAAACGCTGTACCCAAATCAGTTTTTTATCATGCTTTTCACACAAATAGAGCTTTCTTTTGGTGGTATTTAATCACCTCTGGGGTTTTTTATTTTTTTGCTAAATAAATGAAAAAAGAACAAACATTTTGGAAAATTTTCTTTCTTAATTTCCGTTATAAAGTGTTGCAAACAGGCAATTTTTCCTCCTTCACTGATGTGCACTGATTTGCATCACTGATGGGCACTAATACGCAGCACTGAAAGGGGTTGTAAAGGTTAGGTGTTTTTTAACCTTAATGCATAGGATGCATTAAAGTGAAAAAACACCTGTCGGTGACCGGCCCCCCAGCCCCCCTCTTTTTTACTTACCTGAACCCTCAAACTTGTCCCACGGGGACGCTCTCTCTCTCTGCCTGGGGTTCTCGGCTCTTGACTGGATAGATCGATAGCAGTGCAGCCATTGGCTCCCTCTGCTGTCAATCATATCCAATGACGCAGGCAGGTGGGGAGGGGCCGAGTCCTGCATTCGGCCTCTATGGACGCCGAATGCTGGACTCAGGAGCGTGCCCGCAAGGTAACCCCCTCGGGAGAGCGCTTCTCCCAGGGGGTCATTTGATGTGGGGAGGAGCTGAGAGAGCAGCCGGGGGACCCCAGAAGACGAGGTTCGGGGTCACTCGAAACGAGCTGCACAGTGGAGGTAAGTATGACATGTTTGTTATTTAAAAGAAATAAAAAAAAACAAAAACAAAACCTTTAGTGCCGGTTCACACTAGATGCGGCACGACTTGCAGGTCGCCTCACCGAGGCGACCTGCACACGACTGCGGGGCGACTTGCAAGACGACTTCTGTATAGAAGTCTATGCAAGTCGCCCCCAAAGTAGTACAGGAACCTTCCTTATAAGTCGGAGCGACGCAACGGTTCCATTGTACAGAACGGGAGGCGACTTGTCAGGCGGCTAGGTCGCCTGACAAGTCGCCCCAGTGTGAACCGGCTCTTAGTGTCATTTGAAAGGCACCGATAGGCGGCACTGATGGGCACTAATAGGTGGAACTGATATCCTGCACTGATGAGCACTAATAGGCAGCAATGATGGGCACTAATAGGTGGCACTATTGGGGCTGCACTGATAATCAGGACATTAATGCTGCCAATCAGCGGCACTAATTGTCACTGATTGACAGCACTGATTGGCACTTATAGGCGGCACCGATGAGGATGCACTGATTGGCAGCACTCTTGGGGCTGCTCTGATCATCAGGACACTGTGCAGAGGTCCCCTTTCACACTAGCCAGTTACTGGCTCTCTCCTCACGCTGTGACAGCGTGAGAAAAGGAATGCCGATAACCGCTGTGCTTACATCGTGATCATCTGTGATTGGACACAACTGATCACACGGTAAAAAGCCGCTATGATTGGCTCTTTTCCCCCGATCTGTGATCCGCAGTGTCCAAAGGACACAGTAATCACAGAGCGCCGCAGGTGCGTGCCGCAGCAGCCACGATCATCGGAGGACGTCATATGACGCCTTCCCAGAACTGGCCGACCAAACTGTAGCCGTCATTTTGCGGTTCCAACCCACGAGTTCCAGTGTGATCCTGGTGTGAACCAGTCCTCATAGGCAGGGTGATTTTCCTGGTCTGTGTGCTGTAATGGGAAAGTTCCGCAAAATCTCATCGGCACACCCACAGTCTTTGATGATTAGGTTGGAGAACCCATGAATGATGTAACGCGGTGCGCTGCATTTTGTAAGAGCCAAGAGCGAGGTCATCTGATGGAAGACGGGTTTATGAAGTAGAATTACTCACCTGGACCCATTTCGACTTCTTCCGCTTTCACTGGAGTCTCATCTTCTGACTGTGGAACGATGTCAACCTCTACGGTATTTATTTCTTTCGCCTAAAAGCCAAAATAAAAAAAATAACAGACTAAAAAGAAGTCGGACATTTCAGAATAACAAAGTATACTAATGGTAGAGTATAATTATAGTGTGCTTCAGCATAATATAATAACGGGCTTAAAATAATAGCAAAGCTTCATACACTATAGTAAAAGTATAATATAATATTATTACTTAGCGGTGCCATGTGAGGGACAGATTATACAGCATTATTATGGTACAACGTAGAAAGACTATTGTGAAGGAATGTGATGTAGATAATAATAATAATCTGAAAATGTCTATTTTCTTATGTGTATACATATTTTTCTCATTATATAAGTATACAGATTAGCTCTGTTCCTATATTTTTCTCAAAATGGCGGGTACCCCCTACATCCCACACATCAGAAGAACGCGGAACTGAAGATAAAACCAAGGACAGCCAAACCTCGTTATGAAGATTCTCCATCTTCTTTTCTATCATAACCAATGAGATGTACCTATTAAACTAACATAGCAATGACGTATTTTTGTGTATAAAACATTAGCACCGCCTTGAATAAATTAGAAGTGTAAAAAGTAACGGTGCTGAGCGTGTCTCAGAGTGTTTACTTTTATATGCATGCATAGCCACACTTTCCAATTAGAGACAGCAGCAGATAACCTTGGGCTCGATTGGAGCTCTTAATCATTTCCTTAACACTATCACATAGAATAAACATATTACATAATAAATATTTAAAGCTGAACTCCGCCCTTCCCTTCAGTCTTGCACAGTTGTACCGGATCCTCTCCTGTACTGAAACTGTTTATTTTGATTTCACTGCACACTGTGGGCATGTCACAGTGTGCATTAGAAGCTGCAGCAAATCAAATAGTGTGCCCTTTTTCCTTGCTAGAGGACATCCAACACTGTCCCTGCGCTGCCCATTAAATTTATTAGATTTCAGGTCTTTCAAATCACAGAGGTTTTCATGTGCGATGGTGCAGGAATTGGGGCCAATCTGAAGTCTGATGGTGCAGGAGTTGGGGCCGGTCTGAGGTCTGATGGTGCAGGAATTGGGGCCGGTCTGAGGTCTGATGGTGCAGGAATTGGGGTCGGTCTGATGGTGCAGGAATTGGGGCCGATCTGAGGTCTGATGGTGCAGGAGTTGGGGCCGATCTGAGGTCTGATGGTGCAGGAGTTGGGGCCGATCTGAGGTCTGATGGTGCAGGAGTTGGGGCCGATCTGAGGTCTGATGGTGCAGGAGTTGGGGCCGATCTGAGGTCTGATGGTGCAGGAGTTGGGGCCGATCTGAGGTCTGATGGTGCAGGAGTTGGGGCCGATCTGAGGTCTGATGGTGCAGGAGTTGGGGCCGATCTGAGGTCTGATGGTGCAGGAGTTGGGGCCGATCTGAGGTCTGATGGTGCAGGAGTTGGGGCCGATCTGAGGTCTGATGGTGCAGGAGTTGGGGCCAATCTGAGGTCTGATGGTGCAGGAATTGGGGCCAATCTGAGGTCTGATGGTGCAGGAATTGGGGCCAATCTGAGGTCTGATGGTGCAGGAATTGGGGCCAATCTGAGGTCTGATGGTGCAGGAATTGGGGCCAATCTGAGGTCTGATGGTGCAGGAATTGGGGCCAATCTGAGGTCTGATGGTGCAGGAATTGGGGCCAATCTGAGGTCTGATGGTGCAGGAATTGGGGCCAATCTGAGGTCTGATGGTGCAGGAATTGGGGCCAATCTGAGGTCTGATGGTGCAGGAATTGGGGCCAATCTGAAGTCTGATGGTGCAGGAATTGGGGTCAACCTGAAGTCTGATGGTGCAGGAATTGGGGCCAATCTGAGGTCTGATGGTGCAGGAATTGGGGCCAATCTGAGGTCTGATGGTGCAGGAATTGGGGCCAATCTGAGGTCTGATGGTGCAGGAATTGGGGCCAATCTGAGGTCTGATGGTGCAGGAATTGGGGCCAATCTGAAGTCTGATGGTGCAGGAATTGGGGTCAACCTGAAGTCTGATGGTGCAGGAATTGGGGCCGATCTGAGGTCTGATGGTGCAGGAATTGGGGTCAACCTGAAGTCTGATGGTGCAGGAATTGGGGCCGATCTGAGGTCTGATGGTGCAGGAATTGGGGCCGATCTGAGGTCTGATGGTGCAGGAATTGGGGTCAATCTGAGGTCAACTCCATATTTAATGAGACATCCAACAAGCTCATATAAAAGGTGTGATGGCCAGGAGTCAAACTTTTGGCCATACAGTGTATACGCTCTCTCCCACCTTAAAGTCTATAGGGACGTCCTCGTCCTCTTCTTTACAGCATCCGGTAGATGTGGGACTTGGACTTTTCTCAGAACCAAAGTTACTGGACTCATCTGTACAAGAAAACCAAAGTGAAGAATGAAGACTACGCTCAGTGCCCATACAGTTCCCATAAGTCCGGGGTAGACAACCCCAGAGAGGTGGAGATCTACTTTAAAAATGCTGGAGAAACCAAAGATCAGGTTGCAAGGTTGCATTTTTTTTAAAAGGGGGTATGGCCAAATGAAAGTGGGTGTGGTCAGTAATGACAGGGCCCCTTTCCCCTTCTCTCACCTTCACTGACGTTCTCCACCTTCACTTTGATGAAGACATTTTCTGTGTGGTCTTTCAGGTCAACCAAATCTTCCCACTAAAAACAACAAGAGGCAAAAATCTAAATTTTCACTATGTAAAAACTGTACCTGTCAGTAACTTTACACATCTGCGTTTATTCATTCAGGGTGTACCATGTAGAAATACTCGACGCGTTTCGCTGGGACAAGGCCCGCTTTGTCCACATCCCATACATATGATGTACAGGTACGTCGCTGGATGGGAAGAGTGATATCTCGGTCATCCTTGCAGCTGCAGCGATGATCGAGATATCATTTTATTTTATAGCTGTCGATTCCCTTCAACGTAAAAGTAATCCTAGCGGCTATAAACTGCTGGATTACTTTTAGACGCGGTGGAAGGGGATCCCGATCTTTGAAGAATCGGCTTGGGTGCCGACATTGAGGGATCCCTGGACAGGTAAGTGTCCTTATATTAAAAGGCAGCAGCTGCAGTATTTGTAGCTGCTGACTTTTAATCTTTTTTTTGGAGGGGCTTTTTCTGCCATTTTTTGTTTACATGTTTAACCACTTCCATACCGGGCCTATTCTGGCACTCCTCTGCTACATGTAAAAATCATCATTTTTTTTGCTAGAAAATTACACAGAACCCCCAAAAATTATATATGTTTTTTTTTTTTTTTTTAGAAGACACCCTAGAGAATAAAATGGCGGTCGTTGCAACTTTTTATGTCACACGGTTTTTGCGTAACAATTTTTCAAATGCATTTTTTTGGGGAATTAAAAATTACCAAAAATTAAAGTTAGCCCAATTTAATATATAATATAATGTGAAAGATGATGTTATGCCAACTAAACAGATACCTAACATGTCACGCTTTAAAATGGCGCACACTTGTGGAATGGCGCCAAACTTTGGTACTCAACCACTTGCCGCCCGCCATATAGCAATATGACGTCTGCAAATTGGTTTGCGATATCCTGACCGGACGTCATACGATGTCGCCAGGATATCAAGCCGATGCACGCCCCCGGGGGCACGCATCACGGCGATCGTTGTTGCGGTGTGTCAGTCTGACACACCGCAACTCCAATCTAGGTAAAGAGTCTCTAACAGAGACTTTGGGTACAGTGTTGTATGACCACACAATTATTTTGAAAAGTGACAGTGCCGAAAGATGAAAATTGGCTTGGGCAGGAAGGTGTGAAAGTGCCCTGGTATTGAAGTGGTTAAAAATCTCCATAGGCGACACTTTAAATATTTTTACAGGTTACCAGTTTAGAGTTACAGAGGAGATCCAGTGCCAGAATTGTTGCTCTCGATTTTTTTTTAATCGATTTAAACATTTTGTTTTTAATATTGTTTATTTTACTTACATTTTTTAATTTTTACACTTTCTCTTTAAATTTTTTTTTTTTTTTTTTATCCCCTTTTTTGCCTATTACAAGGAATTGTAATAGGAATGGTGCGCGAAAGGTCTTCTTTATGGAGAGATATGGAGTTTTTGAGACCCCTCATCTCTCCTCCAGGCTAGAAAGATTGAGATAAAAAAATGAACGATCTCTTTCTTTCCAGCCGAGTTCTCGGCTTTGTTTACTTCTGCCGGCCGGCGGTGACGTCATAACGTCGTTCACGGGCCTCCGAAGGTCATAGAGATGACTGGGGACCATCTGGTCACTGGAAATCTCTATGATCAACATCTGGCGGCGGCGGATTCTTTCTCCGGTTCGCCGATCATACGGGCGAGCCTAGAGAAGCATCACCAGCGGGGTGGGGGGGCGGGTAAATGTCCCCTCTCACCGCCTGCAAAAACGATCAAGCGGCTGAACTGCCGCTATAATTGTTCTTACGGTGCACAGAATTGCCGGCTAAAAAAAAGAGGATATCTGAATGATGGGTGCAGCTGCACCCATCATTCAGATATCACCACTCAAAGTCAATGACGTCACATGACATCCTTGGGCTGGAAGTGGATAAGAACCGCCCCATGTAAATATACTGCAGCAGGGCGGGCCTTAAGTGCAAAATCACGTACCTGTACGTGATTCCTGTGATCGGCTCTGGGGCGTTCGCTGGCCACCTGCGATCGTTTTTTTGGAGAGGCAGAACGGTGAGGGAGAAAAATGGAGATCTTGTGTTTTTGCTAAGCAGAAACACGGATCTCTGTTTTCCTCCAGTCATAGCACCTCCCCCTCAGGTTAAAAAGCACTCCCTAGAACAGTGGTTCTCAACTCCTGTCCTCAGGACTCACCAACAGGCCAGGTTTGCAAGATAACTGAAATACATCACAGGTGATATCATTTGCTGCTCAGTGATTGCAGTATTCTAGTCTGCATCTCCCCAAGGTAATACTTAAAATCTGGCCTGTTAGTGGGTCCTGAGGACAGGAGTTGAGAACCTGGTGTTAACCCCTTCCCTGCCAGTGTCATTAGTACATTTTTTTTAGCACTAATCACTGTATTGGTGTCACTGGTCCCCAAAAAGTATAAGATTTTTCCGCCGCAATATCGCAGTCCCGCTAAAAATCGCTGGTCACCACCATTACTAGTAAAAACAATAAAAAAAAAAAAAAAAGTCCATAAATCTATCTCATAGTTTGTAGACACGATAACTTTTGTGCAAACCAATCAATATACGCTTATTGGAATTTTTTTTTTACCAAAAACATGTTAGCAGAACATATTGGCCAAAATTGATTTTTTACATTTTTTTTTATTGGATATGTTTTATAGCAGAAAGTAAAAAAAATATTGTTTTCTTTTTTAAAATTGTCGCTCTTTTAATTGTTTATTCAATAAAATGGAAAAGGTTTTGGGGGAATAGGGACTTTCAGGAAGCCGTGATCTGGTAAGCTCATGTATTTCCCTCCCTAGGGACTTAAAATGATATCATGATCTGGTAAGGTCATGAATATCCATCCCATATGCATCAAGAGAAAAGAGTATATTTACAAGGAGGGTGGGACTTGTTTATAGCGCAAGAAATAAAAACCGCAGGAGGTGATCAAATACCACCAAAAGAAAGTTCTATTTGTGGGAATACATTTTTTTATTTGGGTACAACTTTACACGACCGCGCAATTGTCATTTAAAATAACGCAGTGCCGCATTGCAAAAATGAGCCTGGTAATGAAGGAGGGTAAACCTTCCGGAGCTGAAGTGGTTAAAATCAGGACTTTTTGCTAGAAAACATTATATATATTTTTTTAGCAGGGACCCCAGGGAACAAAAATGGTGATCATTGCAATTTTTTATGTCATGCGGTATTTGCGCACCGGTTTTAAATCATTTTCTAGCAAAAAAAAAAAATAGAAAATGTTTTTTTTACATGTAGGAAAGGAAAATCATAATTGGCCTGGACTGGAACTAGTTCAATTATCACCCAACATGTTGGAAAGTTCTGGTGCTTTTAGCGGAGTCAGGCTCCATTCACATGTGTGACTCATCATGCGACTTTGTACACATAAAGTCGCAGCCTATTCGTTTTGGTGGAAGACATTCAAATCTATGCGATTTGAAGTTGCAGCGACCGCCTACAATATATATATATGTGCATATATATATATATATATGTGCATATATATATATATATATATATATATATATATATATATATATATATATCTCTCTCTCTCTCTCTATATAGATATAGATAGAGAGAGAGAGAGAGAGAGAGAGAGAGAGAGAGAGAAACCCCAGGCAGCTGTTGGAGATTGACGAGTTTTCGAAAAAAAAAAAAGGATTAGTGATGTACCTTGTGCATGCGCACTGAGGCGATTGGGTAGATCCGAGGAAAACCCCTTGTTTTCTCCAACAGCTCCTGGGGGGGTTCTGTTATTCTGTCGGGTGCGCATGTGCGAGGAGCGCTAACTCGTCGAAATCTGCTGCTGGTCAAAATCAAAACAATTTTTTTTTCCTTTTTGGTTTTAACTATTTGCTGACCACCCACCGCAGATGTACTGCGGCAAGGTGGCTTGGCTGCGCAACTCGCCGTACCGGTACGCCGATTCGTGCACTAGCATTCGGTGGTGCGTGCCCTCCAATTGGCCAGTGGGGGAGCCAATCAGCGGGTCTGGCAGACTCGATATCCGCCGGCCGCCCGTGATCGTTCTCCGCAGAGACAGAACGGGGATCTGCCCAAGTAAACAAGGCAGATCTCCGTTCTGTCAGGGGAGGACTCAGATTTTCTGTTCCTGCTAAGCAGGAAGACGGATCTGTGTTTCCTCAGTCACACCGTCCTCCATACAGTCAGTAATCAAACAGGGAACACAGTTAACCCCTTGATCGCCCCGGATGTTAACCCCTTCCCTGCCAACGTCATTAGTACAATGTCAGTGCATATTTGTAGCACTGATCATTGTAATAATGTCACTGGTTCCCAAAAAAAAAGTGTCAGTTAGGTATCCGATTTGTCTGCCGCAATCCTGCTAAAAATTGCTGATCCCCGCCATTACTAGTAAAAATAAATAAAAATCAATATAATATAAAAAAAATATATACACACACAATAAATAAATACATATATGTTACATTTTCTGTTTCAAGGGGATAGATTTATATCATGATTATAATATACCGTATATACTCGAGTATAAGTCGTTCCGAGTATAAGTCGAGGCCCTAATTTACCACAAAAAAAATGGGAAAAACTTATTGACCCGAGTATAAGACGAGGGTGAGAAATGCACAGCTACTGTAAGTGGAAAAGAGGGTCAACAATGCCCATTTGCAGCATTCACTGTGCCCATTTGCATGCCTCACTGTGCCAATTTGCAGCCATAGGTCCCCTGAACTTCAAACTCGGTAGTTAAGGGTTCCTAGATGCCCCCTAGCTGCAGCCAAAATTTGCGGTCTCAGAACCCAAAGTGTCCCGAAATGACATTGTTGCAGATAGACACAGTTGACCGAATTTGGGGCCCCGTATCTCGGGGCCACTTAGTGCTAAGAACCCCAAATTTGGTGTGCAAACCCAGTGGAACTAGCACCATAAAATTTCCAAAGCCAGGGTTTCTAGCTCCAAGTGGCCCCGAGATACAGGGCCCCAAAAATCAGTTCAGAAAATGTCAAGCACTTTTCTGCAGCAGAGAATGACATTTTCCGAACCGATTTTGGGGCCCCGTATCTCGGGGCCACTTAGTGCTAGGAACTTCAGCTTTGGATATGTTGTGGTACCAGGTCCACTGGGTTTGCATACCAAATTTGGGGTTTCTAGCACCAAGTGGCCCTGAGATACAGGGCCCCAAAGTCGGTTCGGAAAATGAAAATTTTTGCTGCAGAAAAGTGCTTGACTCGAGTATAAGTCGAGGGGGGCACTTTCAGCACAAAAAAATGTGCTGAAAAATTCGACTTATACTCGAGTATATACGGTACATGTAAATAAATAAAATAAACATGCCATAAATCTATCCCCTTGAAACAGAAAATGTATCCATCTGTAGACTTACCTCGTCATCCACAGGGCTGCCATAGTCATCCTCCTCCTCTTTCACATGACCGGACTCCTCGCTCCACGGACATCTCTCGTGGGTATTAGTCTGAGTGGATCCATCTGTAGGAAACGCACACACTGACTACATTATTATTATACATGATTTATATAGCGCCAACAGTTTACGCAGCGCTTTACAATGTAGAGGAGGGGAACAGCACAATTACAGTACAATACAGAAGGGACAGGAGGGGCCTACATTGATTACATTGGAGGGACTACATTGCTTCTATGTGTTTATATCAGGGCTCTCCTTCACTCACCACTGTACAAAACTGAGACTCCACCTTCCTCTACAATTCAATACAATCCTCCATACTGAGCATAAAGAGAACCTGTCTCTGTAGCCACAGCAATGGGGGAAGTGGCAGGAGCGGAGTACTGCTTTAAATCATTATTATAGGAAGGAAAAAAAAAAAGCTGCAAGTAAGCATTGAAAATACTTCAGTTGGTTACAGGGTCTCTTTAATGCCGCGTACACACGAGCGGACTTTACGGCAGACTTTGCCGGGCAGACTTTTCGACGGACTTTACGACGGACTTTCCGAATGAACGGACTTACCTACACACAATCCACCAAAGTCCGTCAAATTCGTACGTGATGACATACGACCGGACTAAAACAAGGAAGTTCATAGCCAGTAGCCAATAGCTGCCCTAGCGTGGCTTTTTGTCCGTCGGACTAGCATACAGACGAGCGGACTTTTCGACCGGACTCGATTTTGACGGATAGATTTAAAACATGTTTCAAATCTAAGTCCGTTCAACTTTGAGAAAGCAAAGTCCGCTGGAGCCCACACACGATCGAATTGTCTGACGAAATCCCGTCCGCCGGGCAAAGTCTGCCGTAAAGTCCGCTCGTGTGTACGCGGCATAAGCGATTTACTGATAAATGAGGACAAAGAATATATATATACCGTATTTATCGGCATATAACACACACTTTTTTCCCCTTAAAATCAGTGGAAAAGCGTGGGTGCGAGTTATACGCTGATCCCCGACAATTTTGTTTGATCGGCGGCAATCGCCACGCCGACATACACAGCCGTGTGTAGATTCAAATACGGCGCAGAGACTCGGCAGAGCCGAGATACACAAAGCCGAGTGTTCTCGGCTATTCTCGCCGCCGCTCACTGTCAAGCCCAGTCCAACACAAAGTGGCACATAATTGTGAAGTGAAAGGAAAATCATAAATGGTTTTCAACATTTTTTTTACAAATAAATATGTGAAAAGTGTGGGGTACATTTGTATGGCGCCCCCCTGAGTCAATACTTTGTAGAACCGCCTTTCACTGCAGTTACAGTATCAGGTCACCTGAGTCCAGGTGACAGATGCTTTCTTTCACCAATGTCTTTCTTCTTGCCACTCTTCCATAAAGACCAGATTTGTGGAGAACACGGCTAATAGTTGTCCTGTGGACAGATTCTCCCACCTGAGCTGTGGATCTCTGCAGCTCCTCCAGAGTTACCATGGACCTCTTGGCTGCTTCTCTGATGAATGTTCTCCTTGCCCGGCCTGTCAGTTTAGGTGGACGGCCATGTCTTGGTAGGTCTGCAGTTGTGCCATACTCTTTCCATTTTCAGATGATGGATTGAACAGAGCTCCGTGAGATGTTCAAAGCTTGGGATATTTTTTTTTATAACCTAACCCTGCTTTAATCTTCTCCACAACTTTATAGTTGACCTGTCTGATGTGTTCCTTGGCCTTCATGATGCTGTTTGTTCACTGAGGTTCTCCAACATCCCTCTGAGGGCTTCACAGAACAGCTGTATTTATACTGAGATTAAATTACACACAGGTGGACTCGATTTACTAATTAGGTGACTTCTGAAGGCAATTGGTTCTACTAGATTTAGGGATATTATCAGAGTAAAGGGGGCTGAATACAAAATGCACGCCACACTTTTCACATATTTATTTGTAAAAAAAATCTGAAAACCATTTATTATTTTCCTTCCACTTCACAATTATGTGCCACTTTGTGTTGGTCTATCACATAAAATACATTTACGTTTTTGGTTGCAACGTGACAAAATTTCGAGGGGTATGAATACTTTTTCAAGGCACTGTATATGTAGACCGGTACAGACATCAGCACATAGGATGGAAAATTGCAGCTGCGACTGGTTCTCTTAAAGCAGGGGTAGGCAACCTCGGCACTCCAGCTGTGGGGAAACTACAAATCCCATCATGCCTCTGCCTCTAGGAGTCATGCCTGTGATTGTCAGGGTCTTGCGATGTCTCATGGGACTTGTAGTTTCCCCACAGCTGGAGGGTCGAGGTTGCCTACCCATGTCTTAAAGGGTACCAAATATCCGCAAAAAAAAAAAAAAAAAAAAAAAAAAAAAAAAAAAGGCACAACCAACAAAGATTCCTTACCGGAAGATCTCACTGGCCTGGATGCCTCCACCGTTAAGCCATGATGGAGTTCGTTATCCTGTTCCTGTGTGGAGAAAATAGACAGATCAGGGGTAGACAACCTTAAAGAGGTGGAGATCTACCTGAACAATATGGGAGAAGTCAAAGATCAGGGTCACCTCCCCACACCTGAAACCTCCACCATGTCGCAAATCAGGTGGTGAGGAGTAATGAGTGAGCACTTAGTTCCATTCGGCAGCTGCACCCCTGAGGCTCGTTCACACATAAAGTGGGGCCACTCTGCAAGTGCCCCGCGGCTGCGGGGTCCAATGGGGTTAAAGCAGGTGGAGAGAAAGCAACACAAAGCTGCCGGCTTTAACCCCTGGGGATAAAAGGTGGAGTGCAGTTGGTATCACTCCGCATGGGACAGAAGTCGGCACTACAGAGAAGGAAACAGCTAATGTGGCTCTTGCTCCCTACTACACCTCCAACTTTACAAGTAGTCCCTCTGCATTGCACTCTGACGCTCTGGGGTGGCGGGTCAGCAAGTTCAGACCACGATCTACCAGTCACCTGTCCGTGATCTACTGGTTGCTGACCCCCCCGCCTTATAGGAACCTGACACACACAATGATACAGTCACCATCCAGACACATCCCTTGTCTGTTACTGGATAATGTCCCAGAATTCCCACCACCGCTCACCTCTCCTGTCAGCAGCTCAATGATCTTCTGGGTGACTTCTAGGATCTTCTTGTGGTTCCTCAAAGGCGTCCAAGATGGAGGTGGTGGGTCCATAGTAGGACTCCGAGAGCTGCTTCGTATTTCGGACCCACAAGGCGGGCTTTGTGGTGTCACACGATCACCTGAATTCTTCTTTATGGGTCCATAATCCTAGGAAGGAAGACAAGGCTCATGATTACATGTCATGTGACCTCCCAGAATCCTCCTCACCTGTCCGGTCAGGTCTGTGTTTTAATAATAGAGATAAGAGTGATGTCATGTGACCTCCCAGAATCCTCCTCACCTCTCCGGTCAGGTCTGTGTTTTAATAATAGAGATAAGAGTGATGTCATGTGACCTCCCAGAATCCTCCTCACCTCTCCAGTCAGGTCTGTGTTTTATTAATAGAGATAAGAGTGATGTCATGTGACCTCCCAGAATCCTCCTCACCTCTCCGGTCAGGTCTGTGTTTTATTAATAGAGATAAGAGTGATGTCATGTGACCTCCCAGAATCCTCCTCACCTCTCCGGTCAGCAGGTAGATGATCTCCAGGGCCAAACTTATTATCCTTTTGGTCGTGTGACTCCGGCTCTTCCCCATCTTGTGTCTGGAGGGGCCCCGGTGGTGCAGACAGGTACTCGGAAGCCGATCTGTCGGAAGAGTTGGTGGTAAATGACCTCCTCATCTCTCAGAAGACACACAATTATTTGGACTATTTATTGGCCTTTCACCAGTTTAACCCCACCAGTGATCCCACCAACCATGGAGCACACTCACAGCAACAGGAGGACAACGGTAAGTTGGTGTGACCAACCAATGCTGGCTTTTGATTGGTTGCAGTGGCGGCTAATACTTAGTAAGAGCCCTTTGGAAGGGGAGAGGCCAAAAAAAATCACAGCTTATGATTGGTCCACAGCTGCAGCTCTGAGAGGGGTGTGACCAAACTACTGCAGGTCTTTGATTGGTCTGAAGCTGTGATCAATACTTAGCATGAGCCCCTGGTGGGTGTGACCAGATGACCCTGTTTTTTTGATTGGTCTGCAGCTGTGGCCAATACTCATCAGGAGCCCACTGGACAGGGAGTGACTGATTCTGGCTGCTGATTGGTCTGCAGCTCTCTGGAGGGGGTGCAACCATCCAATGTTGGCTTTTGATTGGTAAACAGACAGACCAGGCCCTACCAGGAACTGAGCCCAGCACCAACACAGCCAATGGCTGCCCTCACCTATCCAGGGGCCCTGCAATCACAGCTCACCCTTCAGGGCCTCCTCTGACCTGTGTTACACAAGCAGCTCTCTGATTGGCTGCAGCCAGGCTCAGCAAGACAATGCCAGTAATGGGAGCTGTGACGTCACCCCCATGGTTGTAGGACACTCACCTTCCCTCCCGGGCCCCGCACCTTCCTTCCTTCCTCCCTCTTCCCCCCGGTACTCAGCCACCCAATCTGTACCAACACTGAGCCACCCGGAGCATGCCGGGAGAGGTAACCCACCGGGGACCGCTTTGTCCGCACTGAGCATGCGCCAAATGCTTAGCTAAGTATTCTGAGCCCGTCCGGAGCCTGTAGCTTTTCTGTTACCGCGGCAACGATGGAGGAAGTCACCGCCGCCATGTTTGTTAAGGGAGTGAACAATGGGGCTGGTGTGATCACAGTCATGATAATAATAATAATTAAGAAGAATAAAATATAGTGGTAACTATAAAATAATTACAGACCTACATATTATAACAGCAATATTATCATAATAATGTAATAGTGACAATATTAATGGTAATAATGTTATAGTGGTACAACAATTAGTGACAGATGGGGGGTAATTATAATTTTTTATAGTCGTAATACTATTTAAAATAATATTACAATAGAATGATATTGACAATGATAATAGCAAAAAAAAAATAACGTTAATTTACAATAATTAGAGATAATCATATTTTAAAAAATATTATAATTATAATATTATAATAGTGACACTAAAAAAAAGTATATAATATTAGTAATTATGTTAGACTGATAAATATAGTTACACTAACAAAAGAAGAAAAAAACAGTGGTAAGTAAAATGAATTACAGTCATAATTAAGAATATAATATTATTTAATATTATTAATACAGTGATAATAATAATAAAATAATCATCATCATTAGAACAATTACA
Source organism: Lithobates clamitans (assembly GCA_037952925.1). Classification (NCBI taxonomy): domain Eukaryota; kingdom Metazoa; phylum Chordata; class Amphibia; order Anura; family Ranidae; genus Lithobates; species Lithobates clamitans. Next base: position 1,160,475 of record JBBGZY010001739.1, on the reverse strand, counting down.
AATATGGTAATGGTAATTAAAAATAATTACAATCATAATATTAATAAAATATTATAATATTATTATTAATAATAATAATAATAATAATAATAACATTTGTGTGTATATGTTTATATACAAACATATATAAAATATATTAAATAATAATAAATAATACATATATATGTGTGTATACATTAATAATTAAATTAATTAAGAGAGAGAGAGATAATAGATAGTATAATTAAATTTTATTAATAATATAGTATAATAATATAATCGATAATATAGATTTTTAAACCTATACATACACAAATATAAAATATATTAAATAATAATGATAATAATAAATAATCATCACCATAATGACAAGATTTTGGTAATTAAAAATAATTACAGTCATAATAATATTAAAAATAACATAATTAAAATGATAATATAATAATAATGAATAACAATAGTGTGTGTATTTGTTATATATATATATATATATATATATATATATATATATATATATATATATATATATATATGTGTATATATTATTTAATAATATTTATAATGTGTATAAGTTATATATATAATTTTATTTTTTTAACATATACACACACACAGATATAACATATATTCATATTTTAATTACTAATAATCATTATTATTATTAATAAACTAACCACTAGAGGCCAAATACTCTGTCTCGTCTCCCGTCCGCCCTTTCTCTCACACAAGGAAGCAGGCGGCCATTTTGCCGTCGTTTTCTCTATATCAGCCGCCCGAGGCAGTCTTCATTAACATGGCTTCTGTATGGAAGACACAAATGGGCAGCAATTGGTTGGACGACTCTATGCGACGTGGGAAGTCAGTGTGCGCACGCGCAGAACGTTCTAATTGGTTAGAAGCGCTCTGCGGCTTGCAGTTCCCGGGTACCTAGACAGACAGGTAGTGTGGGGAGACAGGGTTTCCTAGGAGATTGACAGGTGCTTTAATGGTCATTAGAGGTGGGGAAGGTGGCGAGGATGACTTAAAGGGATAGTCCACCCAAGTGGTGTGGTTGGGGGAGGTGTGGAGGACATACAGCTGCATTTTATGGTCTCCTCTTTGGAAATTTGAGATGACATAAGCCCCCAAAACACCTGTGTTTGCTTATTTGATATCAATTTGTAGAGACAGCGAGGGCGGCTCTCAGACGCTTGGAGTTGCCGTGATGTAAATAACAGTTACAGCCGAGCCATTGGGTTTGATGACAAGTAATGGACGCTGAGTGATCCTAATCTTTGTCTTCTTCTGCAGATTGATACGTCTTCATATTGTCCGTGTAGAGGCTCCGCCTCAAAATGAAGCTTTCACGCCTCGATCTGACCGAAACTATCGGCGCGGACAAGACACGGAGTCACATGATGGAGAGGATCATCAACCTCACCCTGGATATCCTCTACCTGCTGACCGGAGAGGTGAGGAGGATTCTGGGAGGTCACATGACATCACTCTTATCTCTATTAATAAAACACAGACCTGACCGGAGAGGTGAGGAGGGTTCTGGGAGGTCACATGACATCACTCTTATCTCTATTATTAAAACACAGAGTTGACCGGAGAGGTGAGGAGGATTCTGGGAGGTCACATGACATCACTCTTATCTCTATTAATAAAACACAGACCTGACCGGAGAGGTGAGGGGGATTCTGGGAGGTCACATGACATCACTATTATCTCTATTAATAAAACACAGACCTGACCGGAGAGGTGAGGGGGATTCTGGGAGGTCACATGACATCACTCTTATCTCTATTAATAAAACACAGACCTGACCGGAGAGGTGAGGAGGATTCTGGGAGGTCACATGACATCACTCTTATCTCTATTAATAAAACACAGACCTGACCGGAGAGGTGAGGAGGATTCTGGGAGGTCACATGACATCATTTTTTCCTCTGTATAGGATTACATAGTCCTGAAGATGTCCTATGGTCAGGTGACGCACAGCAGCAGTCCCTGTGTATCGGGAGGCTTTGGACGGACTCCGATCCCCACCTCAAAGCTGACACCTGACAGCAACGAGAAGAAGATCCTGGAAGTCACCCAGAAGATCATTGATCTTCTGACAGGAGAGGTGAGCGGTGTCGGGAATTTTGGGACATTATCCAGTAACAGACAAGGGATGTGTCTGAATGGTGACTGTATCATTGTGTGTGTCAGGTTCCTATAAGGTGTCACTCATCCTTGTTTTGTCTATCTAAGGAAGGACGAAGGTCGGTCCAGGAGATGAGTTGTATGTCAAAGTTCTTAGGACAGGAAGAAAACGACGTCCTGAGCTCAGAAGGTGAGAGCAGACTTCCTTTCGCTGTATCATTAAGCCCCGCCTCTCTGCACATGTGTATGATCGTTGCAGCTATAGGAGGTTGTGTTGTGGGTGAGTTGGGCTTCCTTTTGTAGGAATATGTTAAAGATTTGATGAGAAGGTGCTAAGAGAGAGACAAAAACGTGATTACGTTATTCACATCACCCTCGGTTCTCTAGTGTCACCTCAACAGCCGCACAACAAACTCTCCTACAACCCAACCTCCTAGTGCTGCCATGGCAACAGGATACTTAAAGGGCATCTAACCTTAGATTTTTCCAAATTTTTCATCATTATAACCTTCAAGCATAATAATGTTTCTTCCGTTTTCCATGAATTGTAAGTGACTGTAATGTGCCTCTCCCGTGTGTGTGTGGCTCTTCTACCCATAATGCCTCTGATCTCCTCCCACAGCCCTCCTACCGTTCCTTCCTGAGCTGTGATAACTCTCACCGTTCCATAGGAAACGATTGATTGCTCATAATAGCTTGTCAGTGTGGGCCAGTAGTAAAATATATTTGGGGGATCCTAGGGGGTGGGGCAAGACAACATTGTAGGTGTTGCTTACATACCTAAGGTCTGATAGCATAGAAATACAGAGCTGAGTTGGTAGGTTTCCTTTGTGTGTTACTTCACTACCCATAATTAATTTCTTTGTTTTATTTATTATTGGTTTTTATGTAGCGCCATCAATATATGCAGCGCTTTACATATTTGTTATACATTCACATCAGTCCCTGCCCTCAAGGATCCTACAATCTATGGTATGCCTCTGATCTCCTCCCACAGCCCTCCTACCATTCCTTCCTGAGGTGTAATGACTCTCACCGTTCCATAGGAAACGATTGATTGCTCATAATAGCTTGTCAGTGTGGCCCATTTATAAAATATATTTGGAGGATCCTAGGGGGTGGGACAAGACAACATTGTGGGCGTGGCCTATGCGCCTAAGGTCTGACAGCATAGAAATGCAAAGCAGAGTAGGTGGCAGCAGTGACAATTCCATATAAAAACAATACTATCCTGAGTTGCTTCATTGAAGCGTATATATTTTTTTGTATTTTCAAAAAAAAAAAAATTATTAGATTAAAAAAAAAAAAATATTTAACATTTCTACATGTGTGTGTTTTTTTTTTTGTACAAATATAAAAAAGTATTACGTAGGAGTAACTCATAGCTGTAATTACACAGACAGGAACTGGTGAAATTCAACATTGAAGTGTATATCCTTCTTAATAAATATATAATATATATATTTTATCTTTAAAAAAAAAGTATATATTTTTTTCTTTACAGTTTCTACATTTTCTTCTTCCCTTTTTTTTTTTCTTTTATGTTGGAGTAATTCATCTTTAGTCATTACACAGACAGCAGCTGGTGCACCTGCAAGTCTGCAGCTTTGTGTCATGTTACAACCAAAAACGTAAATGTATTTTATTGGGATTTTATGTGATAGACCAACACAGAGTGGCACATAATTGTGAAGTGGAAGGAAAATGATAAATGGTTTTCAACATTTTTTACAAATAAATGTTAGGGAATGGTTCACTAGATAGACATATAGTCTAGAGTGATGCTTTAACCACTTGCTGACCGGGCCATTGCCGAAAGACGGCAACAGCGCGGTCGGCTAGTTCTGGGTGGACGTCATTCCAGAATGTTGGTGGGGCGCGCACCCGGGACGGAGCGATCACTTGTAAACAAACCGGCATCACGTCATGACGCCGGTTCCTCCCTCCCCTCTCTGTACCGATCGGTACAGTGCGAGGGGAGAGGGGGAGAGATGGCAGCAATGCTGTGGGCTGGGTGTTTAGTGCCCACATCGCTGCTCAGTGTAAATAATGGCAATACTCTGCAACACTCTGCAATACTCTGCAACACTGCAATACTCTGCAACACTCTGCAATACTCTGCAACACTCTGCAACACTGCAATACTCTGCAACAATCTGCAATACTCTGCAACAATCTGCAATACTCTGCAACAATCTGCAATACTCTGCAACAATCTGCAATACTCTGCAACAATGTGCAATACTCTGCAACACTCTGCAATACTCTGCAATACTGTGCAATACTTTGCAACACTGCAATACTCTGCAATACTCTGCAACACTGCAATACTCTGCAACAATGTGCAACACTCTGCAATACTCTGCAACGCTGTGCAATACTCTGCAAGACTGTGCAATACTCTGCAAGACTGTGCAATACTCTGCAACACTGTGCAATGCTCTGCAACACTCTGCAATACTCTGCAACACTGTGCAATGCTCTGCAACACTCTGCAATACTCTGCAACACTGGGCAATGCTCTGCAACACTCTGCAATACTCTGCAACACTGGGCAATACTCTGCAACACTGTGCAATACTCTGCAACACTGGGCAATGCTCTGCAACACTCTGCAATACTCTGCAACACTGTGCAATACTCTGCAACACTGTGCAATACTCTGCAACACTGTGCAATACTCTGCAACACTCTGCAATACTCTGCAACACTCTGCAATACTCTGCAATACTCTGCAACACTGTGCAATGCTCTGCAATACTCTGCAATACTCTGCAACACTGTGCAATGCTCTGCAATACTCTGCAATACTCTGCAACACTGTGCAATGCTCTGCAATACTCTGCAATACTCTGCAACACTGTGCAATGCTCTGCAATACTCTGCAATACTCTGCAACACTGGGCAATACTCTGCAACACTGTGCAATGCTCTGCAATACTCTGCAATACTCTGCAACACTGTGCAATGCTCTGCAACACTCTGCAATATTGTGCAATACTCTGCCAATAATCTGCAATAAATTTTAACAGAAACAAAGAATTTTTTTTAATTGAATTTTCAGTCTTTTTTGATTTATAGCGCAAAAAATAAAAAACCCAGAGGTGATTAAATACCACCAAAAGAAAGCTCTATTTGTGTGAGAAAAAGGACAAAAATTTCATATGGGTACAGTGTTGTATGACTGAGTAATTGTCCTTCAAAGTGTGAGAGTGAGAGAGCTGAACATTGGTCTGGTTAGGAAGGGGGTTTAGGTGCCCGGTGGTCAAGAGGTTAAGTTGAACTTCTAAACTGCTTGTGTTAGAAGAAGCTGAGATGCACAGACAAGGCTTATCTGCAAACAACATGTATTTCTTGTAAAAGAATAGAATGTTCCAGCCGCGGCGAGCAGGAAACCGCCTGTGGTCACAAGTGAGACATATCTCAGAACATGGAGAGACATTGCGTGCCTCACACCTCGGCCCAGGACCAATCTTTCTAGTCCTATCTCTAGGCAGAATACTATGTGTGTCATATAACGTATAGCTTATGATACTTGTACCTCTGTGATTGGATATTCTAAGGGACTGTCCCTTAGCATTGTATGATGTCCCTACCCTATAGAACTTGTGAAAGCCCTTCAATACATTGTGTTCTTGATAACCCATCATTTGTCTATGGTGTCTTGATTACCTGATCGATCAAGGAAATCTCTTGGTGCCCACTTAGGCCCAGCTCCAGCAAAAAGGGGGGCGCACCTGACAATAAATATGTGAAAAGTGTGGCGTACATTTGTATTCAGCCCCCTTTACTCTGATACCCCTAACTAAAATTATAGTGGAACCAATTGCCTTCAGAAGTCACCTTATTAGTAAATAGAGTCCACCTGTGTGTAATTTAATCTCAGTATGAATACATCTGTTCTGTGAAGCCCTCGGAGGTTTGTTAGAGGACCTTGGTGAACAAACAGCATCATGAAGGCCAAGGAACACACCAGTTTTTGGTTGTAACATGACAAATTGAGGAAAATTTCAAGGGGTATGAATACTTTTTCAAGGCACTGTATAGGTCTAAAATAGGGTTATTGAAGTTTTGCAGATCTATAAAAAAAAGGTGCCGATAATTAGGGTTGTCCCGATACCGAGCAAATGCTCCTGATGCCTAGTCTGATATCTGGACACTCAGGAACGATCGGTGCGGCGGCGGGGGAAGTTATAATCAACGATCTCCCTGTGTGGCTTTCAATTAAGCAGCTGAAAGCCGCTTCTCCTCCTCTCCCCTCCACGGCTTTCAGCTGCTTTATTGAAAGCCACACAGGGAGATCGGTGATTATAACTTCCCCCACCGCCGCACCGATCGTTCCTGAGTGCCCCCTGTATCCTCCTCCGGCTCCCCTCTGTGTCCTCCTCTGTGCTCCTCCGTGGGCTCCTCCAGTCCCCCCCCTCGTCCTCCTCCGTTCTCCCTCTGTGTGCTCCTTCGGTTCCCATCCCATTGACTTCAATGCAAAAACGCCCCCTAGTGACTAAAGTGCAAAATCGCGTCCCATTAACTTCAATGCAAAATCATGTCTTATTGACTTCAGTGCATAAACACCCCTTATTGACTACAATGCAAAATCGCGTCCTATTGACTTCAATGTAAAATCGCATCCCATTGACTTCAATGCAAAAAGGCGTTCCATTGACTTTAATGTAAAAACCTCAGCAACATTAATTAAATTACATTTTTTTTTTTATCTTTAAAACTGTCCATTTCAGTTTTGGGCCAAGTGCAGCCTGAATTTTCGGTTTCGGTATATTTTTGTATACTTAGAAATATACAAAAAATAAGCTTGAGCTCATCCTTTTTATAGGGCACCTCTAATATGACCGTGTGTTTCCCACAGATGAATCCGGCAACAGAACTGCACCAATGAGATGTCCCCGTCCTCTGTATTCCCGGGATCAGGAAGAAAAATTGAATAACAGGAAGTCGGTAAGAGGACAGGTGATCGCGGCCCTTCCCCGTAGTCAACGCAGCCAGGGAAACCTGTTAAATCCTCCCTCCGGCGCCCCCTGCAGAAATGGCTTCCTCTGATTTCACTGCACACTGTGAGCTTCTCAGCATGTGCATTAGAAGCTGCCGTAAGTTGGACAGATGATGTCCTGAGCTCTCAGGAGCTGGGATGGGTTATCAGCAACTGTCTGACCACCAGACTTCCAGATCCAGTGTTAGGCTTAGGCCAAATCCAGTCTGTGATTGGTTCTAAGAACATTGTTTCATTTATTTTAATTTGTTTAGAACGATCATTCACAGAACACAGTGACCTTCTGTATCAAGAAAGAGACAAATGTGACCGGGCAGACATCAAAGTCTAGAAGGAGAGGTGAGTGATGGATTTTGTTTTTCCTTTGCCTAAAGGGTTCAAAGGCACTTCCAGGGGTGAAGAACTTAGAAGTCACTTTACATTATAATTGTTTCACCCCAGTTCCGTAAAAAAAAAAAAAAAAGAAATTGTTCATGACAAGCCCCACCCACGAGGAGCTTTGGATTAATTAAAGGACCGCCCACAGTATATATACCTCATTACTTTGACGTTAAATACCATTGCTGTGGCAGCAGTTATCTGCCATTGCCCCGGTATCATTTTTTTCCGGTGGCGCCTGATAAAAGTGGTCCCACAGGTGCTTTTGCCGCTGGAGCACTTTTAGAGGCGGCGGGAGAGGTGCCCCCCCTCCCACCGCTTCCCGGTCGTTAAATAAATGAGAAAGAAAAAATGTAAAGCGCCCTCATCCCTTAAAGCGAGGGTAGGCAACCTTCGAGAGATGAGGATCTACTTGAGCAACACTAATGAAGTCAAAGATCACCGCCCTCCCCCCCCCCCCCCCCCCCCAAAAAAAAATACAGTAAGACTGACTTTTTTAAATATTTTTGTTCTGAGTAAAAATATTTTAAGTATTACAAGAGAGTGCAGGGTTCCTGAGTGCGTTGCGCTCAGAATGCAGGGTTCCCCAGTGCGTTGCGCTCAGAATTCTGGGATCAGGGGTGCGTTACGCTCAGAATGCAGGGTTCCCCAGTGCGTTGTGCTCAGAATGCAGGGTTTAGGAGTGCGTTGCGCACAGAATACAGGGATCAGGAGCGTGTTGCGCTCAGAATGCAGGGATCAGGAGTGAGTTACGCTCAGAATGCAGGGATCAGGAGTGCGTTGCGCTCAGAATGCAGGGATCGGGAGCGAGTTACACTCAGAATGCCGGGTTCAGGAGCGTGTTGCGCTCAGAATGCAGGCTTCAGGAGTGCGTTGTGCTCAGAATGTAGGGATCAGGAGTGAGTTACGCTCAGAATGCAGGGATCAGGAGTGCGTTGTGCTCAGAATGCAGGGATCAGGAGTGCATTGCGCTCAGAATGCAGGGTTCCCCAGTGCGTTGTGCTCAGAATGCAGGGTTCAGGAGTGCGTTGCACTCAGAATGCAGGGTTCCCCAGTGTGTTGCGCTCAGAATGCAGGGTTCAGGAGTGCGTTGCGCACAGAATGCAGGGATCAGGAGCGTGTTGCGCTCAGAATGCAGGGATCAGGACTGACTTGCACTCAGAATGCAGGGATCAGGAGTGCGTTACGCTCAGAATGCAGGGATCAGGAGTGAGTTGCGCTCAGCATGCAGGGTTCAGGAGCGTGTTACGCTCAGAATGCAGGGATCAGGAGTGAGTTGCGCTCAGCATGCAGGGTTCAGGAGCGTGTTACGCTCAGAATGCAGGGATCAGGAGTGCGTTGCGCACAGAATGCTGGGTTCAGGAGTGCGTTGCGCTCAGAATACAGGGATCAGGAGTTCCGAGTTTTTTACCGCGATTTTTGGTCCTGCGTACCGTATTTAACGGCGTATAACACGCACCCCAAGTTTAGGAGAGAATTTTAAGGAAAAAAACTTTTAGGAGGGAAGTTTAAGGAAAAGAAACTTACATTAAAATGCCCATCAATGCAGCCTCATCAGTGTTCATCTGCAGCCTTGTTAGTGTCATTGCAGCCTTTTCAGTGTCAGTGCAGCCTTGACCCAGTGCCCATTGCAGCCTTGTCAGTGCAGCTTTGCCCCAGTGCAGTCTTGTCAGTGCAGCTTTGCCCCAGTGCAGTCTTGTCAGTGCAGCTTTGCCCCAGTGCAGTCTTGTTAGTGCAGCTTTGCCCCAGTGCAGCTTTGCCCCAGTGGTCAGTGCAGCCTTGCCCCCAGTGTGCATGCCTACCGCCGCCGACATACACATAGCTGCATGTAGTTGTAGTTTTAAATATGGCGCCGGGGAGTTCAGAGGGACTCGGCGCCGGGGGAACTGAACAAACGCCGCCGAGATACACATAGTCGAGTGTACTCGGCTCTTTCCGGCGCCGCTCACAGTCCCGCCCAGTCCCGCCCTATGATGGACATAACACAGGTCCAATGGCGGGACTGGGCGTGACTGTGAGCGGCGCCGGAAAGAGCCGAATACACCCGACTATGTGTATCTCGGCTCTGTGATTTCGGCGGCGCTCGTTCAGCTCCGCCGAGTCCCTCCGAACTCCGCGGCGCCATATTTAAAACTACTCGCTATGTGAATGTCGGCGGCGATCGCCGCCGATAGCTCACAATTAGCGGGGATCGGCGTATAACACGCACCCACTATTTTCCCTTGATTTTAAGGGGAAAAAAGTGCATGTTATACGCCGATAAATACGTTTCTGAAATGCAAGGAAACGTACAGATGTGAATGGAGCCTCATTGTTCTTGTGTTGGCGCACAAATTTCACTTTCAAGTGCCATTCACCTCTATCATAGTGGGAGAGCGAACATTTTGTGTCTCGTTTTTCCTGTGACACACATAGGGCAGTCTGTTGATTTAAATTGGCTGCACTCCATGTGGTTAATGGGACATTTTGGCATTTTGTGGGTTGCGTGTTTTTTACTGTGCGTTTTGCAGCATTTGCTTCTCGTTTTTTCACATGGAAAAATGTGTGTTTGCTTCTGTGTTTGGTGTGCTGTTAACAATTAATGGCACTGTATAAAGATGACCATACTCTATGCAGTCTGATTGTATATTGTGTATTTAGTGAGGAGGGGGATCACTGATTGCATTTCATTTAAAAAACGTGCAGCTGGGAGTGGGCAGGTGGATGATGCAGGGTGTGTGCTAATGAGGTCAGGTGGTCAACTCCTTCCTGTGTCATGACCTACAGTCCGATCAGGAAGTAAGACATTACTAATGGAAACATCTGGAAACGTGGATTTAGACAAGAAAACTTAGTGACTGAAGATTTAATGGAAAGCTTTGATATTTTTGCAAAAAAAGTACATGAATGCTATATTGGTGCATAGGGGAGCTGGAATTTAGAAAAAAAAAGTGTACAAAAGGTGAACTTACCCTTTAAATTATGATTTTTCACCCCATTCTAGAGTTCTGCTTTTTTCTTTTTATTCACAGTAAAAAAAAGCAATGACAAGCCCCCCCCCCATGAGGAGCTTTGGATTAAATAAAGGATTTTACAAGCAGTTAAGCCCTCCTACTAACTAAAGAGGTTTTAAGCCACAAGGGAAAGCAGACAGTGACCTATGAACACTTCTATTCTATTCTGAGCTCTATGTAGTCCACTGCAGACAGAATTATTAAAGCATCTCACAGGGTTGCTGGGTGTCTACTTCCTGATCCCTGTGCTTGTGTGACTTTTTATCTCGGCTTCCTGTGTTCCTCCTGAGATTTTTTTTTTTTTTTTTTTTTTTAACTGACCATAAACACCCTTCTGTCCTGGGCCATCCCCTGCAGCTCCTGGCTGTACATCTTCCTCCATAACCTCATACATTGCCTCTTTCTTACAGGAAGGCCTCGGAAGAAAAGAATTCTGGGGGCGGCTCCTAGGCCTCAGTCCCCTCTGAGCTTGAAGGACATTCATGTCATCACGGAGGACTTCCAGGTAGACAAAACTCACCTCAGACGTGTGTCAGGCATTGTACATGCTGGTGTTAAAGTGGTTGTAAACCTCAGACATGAAATACGAACAAAGCATATCCCTTTATAGTGTGTGCTTGTCTCAATCCAGAGCACTAAGTGTCATTTCTCTCTGCTGCCTCCTTCCTCTGCTATCAGCATGAGTCTCTTCTCACAAGTTTTCCTGACACCAAGAGAAAAATGGTGACAGGGGAGGGACCTCCAGCACACAGCCTGTGATTTGACATAGAGGTGCACTGAATGGAAATTTTGGTGCTGAAACCAAAAATGCAGGGTGCACTTGACCGGAAGCCGAAATCAAAAATGACAAATTTTCAAAGAAATTTATATTTTTGTTTTTGGAACCATGATTGTGGCACCTTTTTCTCTTATTGGCAAAATGCTGAAAATACAGTTTTTCGGCCGATATGATTCGATGGCCCGAAATGTCAGTGCATCGCTAGATTGACGACCTCAGCTGTGTGCTGTGTGGAAGGGGGGGTCCCTTCCCTTCAATCAGCTTCCCGACGCGTTTCACCCTGTCCATCAAGGCCTAGTCACAAAGGCCTCTTCTATGGGCAGGGCGAACCATTGTTTATTTTAGATGCAAATAGTGTTTATAGGACACTTTTATGTAACGTGGGTTTCTGTGTGGTTGTCGGAGATTAGGATGAAGCCAGGGAGGTGATGGCCTCTGAGGATGACCAGCAGAACCAAAACAAGGATCAAGTCACTAAAGATCTTCATACAGGTGAGTCCAGGTTACTGTATGATTAATATGTATACATGGGGGGCCGGTGGCAAAAGCAAGTGTAATAATGGTGTGCACATCCAGGGCTGTACAGGTCATGTTTGTGAGGAATCTGATGGGTTCATAATGTGTGTCGAGGTTCTCCAGCAGAAGTTGTATCATGTGAAGAACTCAGTGGACACCAGGCCTTAGGACTATGGGAATGTTGGCATCACAGAAAAAGGAAATCTTTCCCTCTGTTCCAGATTTTGAGTTGCATTGAAGTCAATGTCCATTATTTCTACAGCTGTGAGTCTGAATATATCCGGCCCTAAATCTTTGTCCTGTCTGGGTAGAAGTTCCTGTAGGGGTGCAATGTTGTCTCTGCGATAAAATGACAGCCATTCTGATTCTGCCTCCCATTATCCTTCAGGATCCCAAGATGATCTGACAGCTGTGCCTTACACTAAGGATGTCCTTACTTTACCCTCCCTTATAACCCCAACTATGACCTGGACTGACTCTGTATTGTACTTCTAACACTCACCCTCTCATTAACCCTCCATGTAACCCTAACACCCCTAATACCCCAAATCTATCCCTCCCAGTGTACTCCAACACTAACTCTCCCTGTAGTCCTTACATTACCCCTCCATGTAACCCTAACCTTTCCTGTAGCTTTAATACCAACCCTGTACCCCTAACCTGCCCTGTAGCCCTCTCTATATCCCTAATACTTACCTCAACACCAACCCTGCCTGTGTACCCCAACACTATCCCTCCACTAATACTTTCCTCAACACTGACCCTCCCTGAAGCATTTACACTAACCCTCCCATGTTACCCCAACGTTAAACCTCCCTATAACATGAATCCTCCCTGTAATCCCAAACCCTCTTTGTAACCCTAACCCTCCTTGTTACCCCAACACCAACCTTCCCTGTGTACCCCAACACTATCCCTTCCCTTTCACTTATCCCAACACTAGCCCTCCCCTAATACTTAACCCAACTCTAACCCTCCCTGTGTACCCCAACACTATCCCTTCCCTAATACTTATCCCAACACTATCCCCCCTGTGTACCCCAACACTATCCCTTCCCCAATACTTATCCCAACACTATCCCCCTGTGTTCCCCAACACTATCCCTCCCCAATACTTATCCCAACACTATCCCCCCTAATACTTATCCCAACACTATCCCCCCTAATACTTATCCCAACACTATCCCCCTGTGTACCCCAACACTATCCCTTCCCTATCACTTATCCCAACACTATCCCCCCTGTGTACCCCAACACTATCCCTTCCCCAATACTTATCCCAACACTATCCCCCTGTGTACCCCAACACTATCCCTTCCCTATCACTTATCCCAACACTATCCCTTCCCTAATACTTATTCCAACACTATCCCCCCTGTGTACCCCAACACTATCCCTTCCCCAATACTTATCCCAACACTATCCCCCTGTGTACCCCAACACTATCCCTTCCCTATCACTTATCCCAACACTATCCCTCCCCAATACTTATCCCAACACTATCCCCCCTGTGTACCCGTACACTATCCCCCCTAATACTTTACCCAACACTGACCCTCCCTGTAATCCTAACACTGACCCTCCCATGTTACCCCAACGTTAAGCCTCCCTATAATCCTAACCCTCTTTGTTATTCTCACACTAACCCACCCTTTAAATTCACCACTAACCTTCACTGTAACACTAACCCCCCCCCCTCCCCCCTTTTAATTTTCACACTAACCCTCCCTGTAACCTCAACACCAACTTTCCATGTAACCCTAACACTTACAGTGGTTGTAAACCCTTACACATTACTTTTTCCTACAGGTAAGCCTATAATACGACTTACCTGTAGGTACTGGAAATATCTCCTAAACCTGCACGGTTTAGGAGATATTCACCATATACACTTGTGCCAACGTCATCAGCGCATGAAAGGGCACAATCGTGACGTTTCTATAGGGCCCGTGCCGTGACCTTCGGCTCCTGCATGCATGCGCGGGAGTGACGTCAAGTGACTGCGGCCAGTCACAGAGCCGAAGTCTGCGGCCCCGGAATGAAGAGGGGTGAAGATGGATGCGGCCACCAGCGGGGACATTGCGGGCTTTGTTTGCAGGTAAGTGCCACATAATGGGCTAGAATGTGGTTGCATACTAGCCCATTATGCTTTTACTTTGCAAGGGAATAAAGAGGAAGTAAATCCCATCAGGATTTATTTCCTCTTTAACCCTCCCTGTAACCACAATGCCAATCATCCTGCCAGGTTGGGTCTTTGGAGTGAATGGGTGGAATTTACTAAAACTGGAGCAGACAGAATCCTGGAGCATTGGGCATAGTAACCAATCAGCTTGTTCAATTACATTTGGAAAATGAAAGCTGGAAGCTGATTGGTTGCCATCCACAGACCTTGCCCCAGCCTTCCTCAATTCTCCTCAAGGAGATTCACTCCGAAGTTTGTAGAGCTTCCCTGTAGGTAGGAGAGTCACTGACTTCAGGCTCAGAAAGTCAGATTATTCATAGAAATCGGAGGTACATACTGCCAACGTTTATTTCCTCATCTCCCCCTAATGGACAGTGTATGGTATGACGTGTAATATATTAAAAAAAAAAAAAAAAAAAAAGCCTTTTGCAATAACCATCCTCATCCTCCCGCAGGGGGGAGCCAGGACAAGCCTGCCTCTGTGTCAGCGATCGAAGTGGGAGAGGATGAAGAGGACAGCGAAGAAAGCTCCAAAAGTCAGTATGATGTATAATCTTCTTCCTTCCCGGGCTGATCAATCGCTGTCTTTCCTGTTATCATCCTGATTTTGTTCTCCTAATCCTGCAGGTAGAAGGTGGCGCCCCCCAAAGGAAGCAGAGCTATCCATTATGACAGAAGAGGAGGAGGAGGAGGAGGAGGAGGAGGAGAGCCTCAGGAAGGATTCACACTGGGAGATTTCTGCAGGTCAGTTGGTTCCAGACCATCAACCGGACCTAAAACTTCTCACCATCGCTAAGACCTGGCCGAGCCATCGCCCCGGGAAACCTCACAGAGGGAACCACAGCAATAAACGCTTTGGCTCTACATAAGCTTTTCACCTCTTCCCACCGCAGGAGCCGCCCCTTTAAAAGATCCTAGTGATGGGGACGTCACATTGGCCTCCCACTCATGTGATTGGCTATCAGTTATCACGTGACTGGGAGCCCATCCTATAAGCTTCTAATTGTTGCTCGGTGACAGCTATCGGTGACAGTGCAGTCACAGTGCTGGGACTGGGGGCTCCGGTTGTGGCGGCACAGTGTGAGGCCCCCTGCTGTGCTTCCACATGGCTGCCATTAAAGAGCTAAATTTGACTTTTTAGAATTTAGCCCCCCAGAGGTCAGTGTCCTGCCTTCTAAAATCTGCTGTGTGCTAGTGCCAGTCTACTACAACGCCTGAAAGGGGGGACTGCAAAAACATCCCCTAGTGACTTCAATGCAAAATTGCATCCCATTGATTTCAGTGCAAAATCACCTCCCATTGACTTCAATGCAAAAATGCCCTCTATTGACTTCAATGCAAAAAGGCATTCCATTGACTTCAATGCAAAAGCCCCCCCTCCCCTATTGACTTCAATGCAAAAACGCGTCCCATTGACTGCCATGCAAAAACACGTCCCATTGACTGCAATGCAAAAACGCATCCCCTTGACTTCAATGCAAAATCGTGTTCCATTGACTTCAATGCAAAAACACCCCTTATTGACTTCATTGCAAAAATGTGTCCCATTGAATTCAATGCAAAAAACGCCCCCTATTGACTTAAAGCGGAGTTCCACACAAAAATGGAACTTCCGCTTTTCGGAACCCTCCCCCCCTCCGGTGTCACATTTGGCACCTTTCAGGGGGGAGGGGGGTGCAGATACCTGTCTAAGACAGGTATTTGCACCCACTTCCGGCATAGACTCCCATGGGAGTCTACGCCTCTTCCCGGACCCACCGCACTGTCTCCTGGGAAACACACAGCTCCCAGGAGATAGCGGGGACCACTTGGGACGCGCAGCGCGACTCGCGCATGCGCAGTGGGGAACCGGGAAGTGAAGCAGCAACACTTCACTTCCTGATTCCCTCACCTAGGATGGCGGCGGCAGCTGCTGAGAACCGAGCGGGTTCTCGGCGTCCCCTGCCGACATCGCTGGACCCTGGGACAGGTAAGTGGCCATGTATTAAAAGTCAGCAGCTGCAGTATTTGTAGCTGCTGGCTTTTAATATATTTTTTTTTTTTGCGGTGTGGGTGGACCCCCGCTTTAAATGAAAAATTGTGTCCCATTGACTTCAATGCAGAATCACATCCCATTGATTTCAATACAGAAATGCCCCCTAGAGACTTCAATGCAAAATCGCATCCCACTGACGTCAATGCAAAAACGCCCTTATTGACTTCAATGCAAAAATGCGTCACATTGACTTCAATGCAAAAAACACTCACTATTGACTTGAATGAAAAATCCCATTGACTTCAATGCAGAATCACATCCCATTGATTTCAATGCAAAAATGTCCCTTATTGACTTCAGTGCAAAAATGCATCCCATTGACTTCAACGCAAAAACGTGTCCCATTGACTGCAATGCAAAAAACGCGTCCCATTGACTTCAATGGATAAAGGCATCCCATTGACTTCAATGGAAAAACACGTTCCACTGACTTCAATGCAAAAACACATTCCATTGACTTCAATGCAAAAACACGTCCCATTCACTTCAATGCAAAAACGCCCCCTATTGACGTTAATGCAAAACCGCCTCCCATTGACTTCACTGCAAAATTGCATCCCATTGATTGCAATGCAAAAACGCCCCCTAGTGACCTCAATGCAAAAACAGCAGCCACATTAATTCAATTTGGTTTTGGTTTTGGGCCAAGTGCATCCAGGATTTTTGGTTTTGGCACCACTATAATAAACCGGTCTGTTTTCCTTAGAGTCATTATTTTAGACCCAGTCATGTCATCACTGGGTCTCTGTGCTTCTCTGTGCAGCACAGGCAGATCATGGCTGGTGGGAGGAGCCAGCAGGGTGCTGTACATAGAATGCACACTCTGGGAAGCTCACAGTGTGCGGTGAAGGTAGGAGTAAGCGATAGCAGTCCAGGAGAGGAGCCAGCACAAGACTGAAGGGAAGGCCGGAGTTGAGCATTGACTTTGTATTCCTGATCTTTTCCCACAGACGGCTCCCCGCACCGTATCGGCCCGTCTCGGGATGACAGCTCAGAGGACACCATTATCGAAATCAGTTTAGACAACGTCCAGGAAGCGTCGGAGGTCGCTGAAGCCGTCGATCGAAGTATCTGCCGCCGGGGCAAGAAGATAACCTTCACCTGCCTGGACTGCGGGAGGTGTTTTGCGTCCTCCGGAGCAGCTCCAATCACACCACAAAGTCCACACGGGGGCGGCGCCTTTTCCTGTACGGCTTGCGGAAGTTCCTTCTCCAGCTCCGAGGAGCTCGGAGAGCACGTCGCGGTCCACACTTCGGAGAAACTCTTCGCCTGCTCGCAGTGCGGCAAATGCTTCACCATCAAGGCCAACCTGATCGCCCACCGCCGGATGCACATGGGCGACAAGCCCTTCGCCTGCGCCGAATGCGGCCGGCGCTTCGCCCTCAGGTCCTCTCTGGAGGCGCACCTTCCCGTCCACGCCATAGAAAAGCCCTACCCTTGTGCATTGTGCGGCAAGTGCTTCACCACAAGCGGGCGCCTCGCTGTCCACCAGACCACCCACACGGGGGAGAAGACCTACGAGTGCGAGGACTGCGGCAAAATCTTCACCACCAGCAGCAGCATGAACCGGCACCGGAGGACGCACACGGGAGAAAAACCTTATTCCTGCATAATGTGCGGCAAATGTTTTAACCGCGAGACCAACCTCTACCGACACCAGATGATCCACACCAGATGAGGACCTTTCCACGAAAAAAAAGAAAACGACTATCTATAGCAGGGATATTGAATTAAGATTCACGGAGGTCCGGTCAGTAACATTTTCTTCCAGCAGAGGTCCAAATCACATGACACCCCCCACCCCCATAACAGTGTGCTCTGCTCCCTTCACATCATCCCCCTCTTTAGCACTGCCACCCATCAGATCTCCCTCAACCCAAGCATTTCCCCCCACCACATCTCTCCCCCCCAGCATTGCCCCCCGTCCCCCCTCCACACACAGCACTGCCTCCTTCACATCGCCCCCCCGCCCCGGACCTTCAAAGGACTCAATGGACCTTCAAAGGACTCAATGGACCTTCAATGGACTCAATGGACCTCCAGCGGACTCAATGGACCTTCAACGGACTCAATGGACCTCCAACTGACTCAATGGACCTCCAACTGACTCAATGGACCTTCAATTGACTCAATGGACCTTCAATTGACTCAATGGACCTTCAACTGACTCAATGGACCTTCAACTGACTCAATGGACCTTCAACTGACTCAATGGACCTTCAACTGACTCAATGGACCTTCAACTGACTCAATGGACCTTCAATTGACTCAATGAACCTTCAACTGACTCAATGGACCTCAGATAAAGGATTTCACGAGTACAAAGATTCTATTTCCTTTATTGTCCATTGAGGGACAAAGGAATTCAGATACTGCCGGGACATTCAAAAGCAGTCCAACTGCTTTTGCCCCCCCTTCAAATCACCCAACCCCCCACGTCACCCCCTGCCTCTCTACCCCCCCCCCCATCCTTCACAGCCATGTCCTCTTGCCCCCACTTCCCTCTCCTACCTTACACAGAGTGGAATACGGGAGGCGGGATAGTAATGAACCAAGGGCGGGAGGCACAGCATGCATTGGATGGAGGGCGGGAGCTGCCGCAGTTAACTTTTCATATTAATAAGATGGCGATTGTTTGGAAGGATCGCCCTATCGTCCTAGCAACCAATCGCCTGCTGGTTAATCTGGAAAGTCAACTCATGCAGCTCCCGCCCTCCATCCAGTGCTGCTGTACCTCCTGCCCTCAGTTTTTTACTATTCTCCTGCCTCCCGCATTCCACTCTGTGTAAGGCAGGGGAGTGAAGGGGGGCAAAAGGACATGGCTGTGAAGGATGGGGGGGCAGGGGGTGACGTGGGGGGTTGGGTGATTTGAAGGGGGGCAAAAGCAGTTGGACTGCTTTTGAATGTTCTGGCAGTATCTGAAATCCTTTGTCCCTCAATGGACAAAAAAGGAAATAGAATTTTTCTACTCGTAAAATCCTTTATCTGGGGTCCATTGAGTCAGTTGAAGGTCCATTGAGTCAGTTGATTGTGTCTGTTGAAGGTCCATTGAGTCAGTTGAAGGTTGTTGAAGGTCCATTGAGTCAGTTGAAGGTCCATTGAGTCAGTTGAAGGTCCATTGAGTCAGTTGAAGGTCCATTGTGTCTGTTGAAGGTCCATTGAGTCTGTTGAAGGTCCATTGAGTCTGTTGAAGGTCCATTGAGTCTGTTGAAGGTCCATTGAGTCAGACACAATGGACCTTCAACTGACTCAATGGACCTTCAACAGACTCAATGGACCTTCAACAGACTCAATGGACCTTCAACAGACTCAATGGACCTTCAACAGACTCAATGGACCTTCAACAGACACAATGGACCTTCAACTGTTGAAGGTCCATTGAGTCAGTTGAAGGTCCATTGAAGATACCTTTTCCCCCTGACCCACTCGTCTGTGTTTATAATTATGGTCTTGATACTACTTGCTAGAAAACTGAGGCATGCTGGGAAGAGGAGGGGTTATCCTGGGCAGGCCTGCAATTTGTTTGCCAATATCTAATCCTGTAGGCAGCACCCAACAGTATCAGAATTCCTGGGTTTATCAATGGACTAATGGACTATCCATTGTTTTGGCTATAGAGAAATCCCGATGGGTCATTATTTTTTGAAGTATCTCCTAGGGACCCCAGAAGAACCTGTGTTCTGAGTCCCACCCACATGTCAGCCATAACACAGGCATGCTATTGTCTTTTTTTTGCATTCCTCGGACTGGATCGTCTTGCTGTCGGAGTTGGGAGGAAATATACAAAGCCAACAGGTGATTTGGCCTACAAGGCTCACCCAAAAACTGAAATCCCAATTTTGTGAGACTGACCCTTTAATAGGAACATTCTTTTCGTGGTTTCTATGTTACTTGGCCCCTGATTAATGGAAAATCAAAGCTATCCATTGTTAGACACTTTTTATTATACAGCATGTAACACTGGATGTACATTGAGAGAAAAAAGTATTTGATCCCTTGCTGATTTTGTAGGTTTGCAAACTGACAAAGAAATGATCGGTCTATAATTTTAATGGTCGGTCGGTTTATTTTAACAGTGAGAGACAGAATAACAACAAAAATATCCAGAAAAATGCATTTCAAAAAATGTATAAATTGATTTGCATTTTAATGAGTAAAATAAGTATTTGATCCCCTATCAATCAGCAAGATCTCTGGCTCCCAGGTGTCTTTTATACAGGTAACGAGCTGAGATTAGGAGCACTCTCTTAAAGGAAGTGCTCCAAATCTCAGCTTGTTACCTATATAAAAGACACCTGTCCACAGAAGCAATCAACCAGATTCCAATCTCCCCACCATGGCCAAGACCAAAGAGCTGTCCAAGGATGTCAGGGACAAGATTGTAGACCTACACAAGGCTGGAATGGGCTACAAGACCATCGCCAAGCAGTTTTATGAAAGGGTGACAACAGTTGGCGTGATTTTTCGCAAATGTCAGAAACACAAAATAACTGTCAATCTCCCTCGGTCTGGGGCTCCATGAGGGTGATGATTCAGAGGAGAACTGGGTGAAAGTGTTGTGGTCAGATGAGACCAAAATCGAGCTTTTTTGGCATCAACTCAACTCGCCATGTTTGGAGGAGGAGGAATGCTGCCTATGACCCCAAGAACACCATCCACACCGTAAAAAAACATGGAGGTGGAAACATTATGTTTTGGGTGTGTTTTTCTGCTAAGGAGACAGGACAACTTCACCGCATCAAAGGGACGATGGACGGGGCCATGTACCATCAAATCATGGGTGAGAACCTCCTTCCCTCAGCCAGGGCATTGAAAATGGGTCGTGGATGGGTATTCCAGCATACCAACGACCCAAATCACATGGCCAAGGCAACATACGAGTGCCTCAAGAAGAAGCACATTAAGGTCCTGGACCTAGCCAGTCTCCAGACCTTAATCCCTATAGAAATATGTGGAGGGAGCTGAAGGTTCGAGTTACCAAACGTCCGCCTCGAAACCTTAATGACTTGTAGAGGATCTGCAAAGAGGAGAGGGACAAAATCCCTCCTGAGATGTGTGCAAACCTGGTGGCCAACTACAAGAAACATCTGATCTCAGTACTTGGTGGCAAAACCCTTTTTTGGCAATCAGAGTCATGTTTTGCGAAAGGGTCAAATACGTATTTCACTCATTAAAACGCAAATCAACTTATAACTTTTTTGAAATGCGTTTTTCTGGATATTTTTGTTGTTTTTCTGTCTCTGTTAAAATAAACCTACCACTAAAATTATAGACGGATCATTTGTTTGTCAGTGGGCAAACGTACAAAATCAGCGGGGGATCAAATACTTTTTTTCCTCACTGTAGTGTATTTTACTGCTTTTTTACCTCTATTTGCTCATTTTCATATTTTTTCAATAAAAAAAAAAATAGAACTATTTCACAATTAGTATGAATTTACATAAAACGCCGCTGTTCTGCCCACCAGCTGAAATCTCCTATCAGGCTGTCTCCATTGCAGAGAAGAGATGAACAGCAGGAGTGACCAACGTCCCATGTGATCTGTTGTCCTCTTTTAATTATTAGGCAGTTATGTTAACTGCATTTTTGAGAGAAAGCCTTATCGCATTTGGCCAGTTTTGTCAATATTTTAATGTTTACATGCTTGTAATTTGTTTGATATCATTTTGATAATTTCTGGATTTTTACCAATAAATGTTTAATGCAGGGTGCACTCATAACACCAGATTCCTAGAGCACTGCAGAAGCTGTTTTCTTTCCGACTGTTTCTTTCTAATTGAAAGTCTGTATAGAACCACAGGGAGGGGAGAGGAGCGACTGCTCTGACTGTTTCAGCTTTGCGTGTAAACTGAGCTTCAGCTCTGATTCTGCGATTTATTTCCTCTCAAGCATTACATATATTGACCATTACAGTGCACCCGGAAAGTATTCACAGCGCTTCACTTTTTCCACATTTTGTTATGTTACAGCCTTATTCCAAAATGGATTCAATTGATTATTTTCTTAAAAATCCTACAAACAATAACCCATAATAATAACGTGAAAGAAGTTTGAAATCCTTGCAAATTTATTTTAAAAAAATCCCATGTACATAAGTATCACAGCCTTTGCTCAGCACCTTTTGCACCAATTACAGCCTCAAGTCTTTGTGAGTATGATGCTACAAGCTTGGCACACCTACTTTTGGGCAGTTTCTCCCATTCTTCTTTGCAGGACCTCTCAAGCTCCATCTGGTTGGATGAGGAGCGTCGGTGCACAGCCATTTTCAGATCTCCAGCGATGTTCAATCGGGTTCAAGTCTGGGCCACTCAAGAACATTAACAGAGTTGTCCCGTAGCCACTCCTTTGTTCTCTTGGCTGTGTGCTTAGGGTCGTTGTCCTGTTGGAAGATGAACCTTCGCCCCAGTCTGAGGTCCAGAGCGCTCTGGAGCAGGTTTTCATCAAGGATGTCTCTGTACATTGCTGCATTCATCTTTCCCTCGATCCTGACTAGTCTCCCAGTTCCTGACGATGAAATACATCCCCACAGCATGATGCTGCCACCACCATGCTTCACTGTAGGGATGGTATTGGCCACCACCACTGTATTGGCCACCACCACTGTATTGGCCACCACCACTCTTCCTACTGGCCACCAATTTAAGGGGCATTTTTCCCACTGATCTCCAATTACATGTTTTTAGCAGGGGTTTTCCAAGACCTAAAAAGTATTTCAAGGGATCCTCGGGGGTAAAAAAGTTAAGAAAGCTGGGGGTCATGCTGGGTGGACCTCAGCATGGTATTGAGATTCTTTTAAAAGCCCTCCCGTTATACCCTGGTGAGCTTTGTCTTTCGGCCCTGAAAGACTAGCCCGGCCAACCAAGCTAACTACCTTTCCTTGGCCCCACTTGGGAGTTGGATTCCACCCCTTCTTTCTTTTCTCTTCTCCCTTATCTCCCCCTTCTCTCTTTTTCCTACTCCCCCCCCCCCCCCCTTGGTACCAACCCCCCCCCCTTTTTTTTTTTCTTTCTTCAGCCGCTGGTCACCTAGACTTCCATGGAGCTTGGACTGCCAGATAGTAGTGTCCCTTGTACCCAAGCCTTTGTTAAGTTACCATGTACAGTCATTTTGGGTAACAGGGGTTCGATCTTTATCATAAATTCTCCTTTATGATGGTCTCGCTAACTGGGCTATTTAACCATTTTGTTATTTATATGGTTAGTAGACTTGTCATATAGAGCCTTCTTCCGACGTACCTATGTATAGTGGTCCTGTGACTAGTCTTGGGGTTTTTTTTCTTTTTTTTTTTCTTGATTTTATGTTCACATTTGTTCTTTTTGTAATTGCACATTGCTGTAATGTCTTTTGTTGCATTGAAAGATATTCTTTTTTTCTCAATAAAAATTTAATATGGAAAAAAAAAAGTTCAAGAATGTCTGCCTCAGTATTTTGGCATGCCATTAAAAATGAATGGCACCACACTGCATGTAACATGCAGGGTTGGGACAAGGGGTGTCCTGGGCACTGTGATATCTTGTGCGGTGGGGGGCGTTGCAAGGAGATTAGGGGGAGGGGATTTGTGTTAGGAGGGGGCAATTGGGGGGGGGGGTAAGTATTCTAGGAGGAGAAATTTGGGGAATGCGTTAGGAGTGATGATTTGGGAGATTAGTGTTGGGAGGGGGGGTGTACTCAGGAGGGGAATTTGAGGGGTAGAGGATTTGTGCTAGGAAGGGTGATTTTGTTTGGGGGGGGTTATTTGTGCTGGGGGGATTTGGGGGGCAAAGATTTGTTCTGGGAGGGGTAAGGCTGTGTACTTGGAGGGGAAATTTGAGGGGAAAAGGATTTGTGCTTGGAGGTGTGATTTTATTTGGGGGCATATTTGTGCTGGGGGGATTGGGGGGGCAAATAATTGTTCTGGGAGAGGGGGTTTGGAGTGGGGGGGAAGGCTGTGTCTTTGGAGGGGAGATTTGAGTGGTCAGAGGATTTGTGCTAGGAGGGATGATTTTGTTGGGGGGGGGGGGGCATTTGTGCTGGGGGAATTTGGGGGGCAAAGATTTGTTCTGGAAGGGGGATTTGGAGTGGGGGGGCTGTGTATATTGAGGGGTAGAGGATTTGTGTTAGGAGGGGTGATTTTGTTTGGGGGGGCATTTGTCTTGGGGGGCAAAGATTTGTTCTGGGAGGGGGATTTGGAGTGGGGGGTCTGCGTACTTTGAGAGGTAGAGGATTTGTGTTAGGGGTGATTTTGTTTGGGGGGGGGCATTTGTGTTGGGAGGCAAAGATTTGTTCTGGGAGGGGGTATTTGGAGTGGGGGGAAGGCTGTGTACAAGGAGGGGTGATTTGAGGGGCAGAGGATTTGTGCTAGGAGGGATGATTTTGTTGGGGGGGCATTTGTGCTGGGGGGATTTGGGGGGGGCAAAGATTTGTTTTTGAAGGGGGATTTAGAGTGGGGGGGCTCTGTACTTTGAGGGGTAGAGGATTTGTGTTAGGAGGGGTGATTTTGTTTGGGGGGGGGCATTGTCTTGGGGCGCAAAGATTTGTTCTGGGAGGGGAATTTGGAGTGGGGGGAAGGCTGTGTACATGGAGGGGAAATTTGAGGGGTCGAGGATTTGTGCTAGGAGAGGTGTTTTTTTTCGGGGGGGAGAGGGGCATTTGTGCTGGGGGGATGGGGGCCAAAGATTTGTTCCGGGAGGGGAGATTTCAGCAGGGGGGCGGATTTGTACCGGGAGGAGGGGGAATTTATGCTTAGAGGGTAAGCATGCAGATTAGTGCTAAAAATTGGGGGGGTTGCTGACACATAATGCCCATACATCTTGCGGGGGGGGGGGGGGGTGCAGTTTGGGATGCTCGCCCTAGGCTCTAGATGACCTTGTCCCAACACTGCTAACCTGCATTCAGGTAATGCACCACATCATAGTGGAAGAGTGTTTTGGCCTTTACCATTCAGTCCGGGTTGTGATTTGCCATTCCAACAGGCACGTAGGTGGGCATGCCCAACAATGGGTAGATGCATCATGTCAAAGGGCTATTCTATGCCTAGTATCCACAGCAGCTGGACAGTCTTTCATTAAAAATACCATATTAGATTTTCACTATAAAGGAAACCTGTCAAAAAAGAAATAAACGGCCCCCTTGGCAAAAACTTACTGCCCAACAATTATGCTAACCCAGTAGCTTCAGCATCCTCAGAACCATTTTCCTGTGAACAAGTACGCAGATCAGGAGTTTGAAGGCCACTTACCATATACTAGTGCGGGATCAGTACCACTGACAGTATTGAAGTCAAAGAATCAGCATGGCTGCCCGTCGGCTAGTAGAAGCCGAACCTTGGCCGCAGCCCCCCCTATTCCTGTGACAAATCGCAACCCTTTCATCTGCATCTCAGGAGATGGCTCCATCAAAAACACACTTTTTGTATCTTCTGTTTATTTTTCCAGTTTAAAGCTTTTCAAAGTTGTGTTGAACCATAAAAAAAAAATAGAATATATACCGATCCGCCATAACCTTAAGACCACCCACCACAATCTGTCGGGGCATGGACTCAGGGCCATCTTTAGGGCGGGGCAAAAGGGGCAGCTGCTCTGGGCCCAGTCATTTTTATGGGGCCCAATGCAGCTTCTTGAGCCCGGCATAGGTGTAATATCATGGGCTCACTCCTAGCTATGGGGGCCCATGCGACCTCCCTGTCATCAGTGTAGCTGAGCGATCTCCCCTCCCAGCGCTGCACAGGGCCACTACGGGTCTCTGATCGACTGTGTTGACAGGAGGTGCAGCTGCGGGTTGTCTGTGTGCTTGCAACACGCTCGCCTTCCCCTTCTGCTGTCAGCCGTGGGCTTTCTCTAATCGCTGCTTTTTCTTCCCTCTCCGGCTAAGCAGAACAAGCAGCCAATCAGAAGAGGCTCGAGGGGCATCATGGGACAGGTAGTCCCAAGGAATGTACTGTTCACTAAAGTCCATGGGACCTGAACTATATCCTGCTTTTAAAGGAGGAGGAAGCAAGATTTGCCAGGGCAAAAAATTCACCATGACAGTGCAGTGTTCTGGGGGAGTTAGTGAGAGGAACCTGTGGTACAGTTCCCCCCAGAGAGATAACCAAACAAGTACCATATGGGGGAGACTGCAAGAGCGAGAGGACCATGTTGCCAAGCCACTGCCAGGATACGGACCTTGCTGCACTGCCTACTGTGGTCATCATGGGCAACCCCAGACACCTGATTGAAGGGACCATTGCTGCTGTGTCACTGAATCTGGTAAGAGGGCTTTGCAGCCACTACTTGCTACCACCAGTAGATAATGAGCCATTGGGAACTACTTAACCAGCTACCAAATAGCTGTGGTACCAGTGGCAGAACTCTCAGGATCGCACTTGCGGCCGGGCACCAGCGTTCCCCCACTGTGGGGGGCCCCAGATGGCAGGAAAGGGGCCCGCTAGAGAACATACCAGGGACAGATTCTGCTCTCCTCCCTCAGCATTGATCAGGTGGCTCCCACTGGAGTACTGATTATCCCTGAGGCATTGCCGCTAGTAATAATCGCATTTAAAATCCTGCAGGCTGGTTGTACCCAAGTTGATCGATCGATCAACTTGAGTACATTTAGCCTTCCCATACATGGTTCAAATCTAGCCCGGTTCCTGCTGGACCGGCTAAGATTTGAACCATCTATGGTCAGGTTTAGTCAGGCTGCAGAGAGGTATGTGCTGTGGCAGCTACTGAGTTAAGATAGTAGATCCCAGGGGAAGCACATGATAACCCTTTTAATGCTAGAAGATCCCTGCTGAAAATATGCATTTCCACTAGAGTTCTGATAGCAAAGAAATGGGTAATCATACATGTCCAACACAGATCTGAAAAAGTTATTCATGCACTTCCAACTGGTAACTTCTCTGCCAGCAATAAAAGGATTAATTGTGTTCAGCTTCCCCTCATCTCCCCAGTCCATGGTGTGCAAGCAATGAGGAGATGATGTGCTGTAACCTTTAGCAACCAATCAGTGAGCCATAATGATGTGCCGTAACCTTTAGCAACCAATCAGTGAGTGGTAATGATGTGCAGTAATCTCTAGCAACTAGTGAGCAATAATGTTGTGCAGTAAACTTTTGCAACCAGTTAGCAGTAATGATGTGCAGTAACATCTAGCAACCAATAAGTAGGCAGTAATAATGTGCAGTAACCTCTATGAACCAATCAATGAGTGGTGAGGATGTGCAGTAACCTCTAGCAACCAATCAAAAAGCAGAAATGATGTGCTGTAACCTCTAGCAACCAATCAGTATTGTGTGCTGTAACCTCTAGGAACAAAGCGCAATTGCTGCCTGATATGCTGTAGTAAACTGATTTTTAGTCTAGCTGCTCTCAGAGCAGGTGGAGAGCGAAATAGCATGGGGGGGGGCAAGAAAATGTTTGCCCAGGGTCCAATCAATATTAAAGACTTCCCTGCATGGACTGCAGTACTAGACCTCTGAAGGTATGCTGTGGTATCTGGAACCAAGCCGTCAGTAGCAGACCCTTTACGTGTTGTAAGTTGGGAGGTGGGGCCTCCATGGATCAGACTTGTTTATCCAGCACATCCCACAGATGCTCGATTGGATTGAGATCTGGAGAATTTGGAGGCTAAATTATTGTGTTCCTCAAACCATTCTTGAATTCATCAGACCAGGCCACTTTCTTTCATTCCGCTGTGCTCACTGTAGGCGCCCTTGGCTGTGGACACGGGTCAGCATGGGCACACCTTATGTGTTCTGACACCTTTCTATTGGAACCAGCATTAACTTTTTCAGCAATTTGAGCTACATCAACTCTTCAATTGGATTGGACTATATGGGTCAGCTTTCGCTCCCCACGTGCATCAATGTGCCTTGGCCACCCATGACCCTGTTGCCGGTTGACTGGTTTTTCTTCCTTGGGCCACTTTTGGTCAGTCTTGACCACTGCAGACTGGGAACATCCCACAGGAGCTGAAGTTTTGGATTTGCTCTGCCCCAGTCATCTAACCGTAAGGCCCCTTTCACACTGAGGCGCTTCTAAACTGCCAGTAAAACATTTGAGCGCTTTTGAAGAGCTTTTCAGGCACTTTTGAAGAGCTTTCCATTAATTTCAATGGAGAGGGGTGTTTTTTCACCGCCCTGCCAGCCCACTGCCCCAGTGTGAAAGCATTCATTGATTTTAATGGAAATAGGTTTTCGTGAGCGTTTCAGGTGCTTTTTTTAGCGTTAAAGTGCCTGAAAAGCGCCTCAGTGTGAAAGGGGTCTTACAATTTGGTCCTTGTCAAAGTCGCTCAAACCCTTACACTTGCTAATTTTTTCTGCTTTCAACACATCAACTTCAGGGACAACATGTTCAATTGCTGCCTTATATATCCTACCCACTTTCAGGTGCCATTTTCACAAGATCATCAAAGTCCTTCACTTCACCTGTCAGTGTTCATATTGTTAAGGCTAATCAGTGTATAGATTTGGTTCCCACACAGGGTGGGGCATCTTGCTAACATGGGTTGCTCAGGAGATAAACCCTAAGCCCCCCCCCCCCCCAACCATTACAGCTAGAATTGGCTGAAAAGGAAAGATGGCAACACTAATGATGGCACTAAAATCCGGGTATGGCAGTTAGAAGATCGGCAACGTGACATGTCAAATCTTTCACTGGAAGTGTTAAAGCTCTCTCAGATGTATCTTGTGGCTTAAATCTTATGTAGAAGCTCATAAACCTACCAGTATGTTCTTGGGAGAACTTTGAGTCCTGGTGGAAACTAGTGCCAAGACCCCAGCCGTGGAGCTTTGAAACTGAGCTTTGCGTATCTTCTTGGAAGTTGTCATTAGGTGATACGGCTCAAGGTCTGGTGGAATGTGGGACCATAAAACTGACACAATGGACTTTTGTTGTGTCAGTGGCAGATGTAGTCTTCCTTACCAAGGCCACCATTCCACATAGAAGCAAATTTTGGCAAGACATTGGTTAGAGGTCATATATAACCAAACATTTGTGTTAGGAGAGGTCTTATGCTTGGTTGGGCTTTGGGTGAGTCAATGAAGACTGTGGTTGTCTTTCATGAGACCCTCACTCCATTAAGAATCACATTTTGGCAAGACGTTGGTTAGAGGCCAAATATGCCCAAACATTTATGTTAGAAAAATTCTTATGCCTGGTTTACCAATCAGCTTGGTCTCCCAAATGCCAGACCAGAAACACAGGTGGTTAGTGAAGTCTCTGTGTCAGGAAGGGCATGCCAGCAACCAAGATGGTAGCTACAGATGATGTCCTAAGCCTTCAATTCCTGTAAAAATGCCACAGGTGCGCCTGCGCACCTTGTGACAGTTCATGGCACCAAATGGCCTATTTAAACTGGGTCAGCACCCAGATTCAATGCTGTCTGCTCTACAGCGTCCCTGCTTCCATTACCTGATACCTGTTCCAGTTGTTTGACCCGGCTTGTTCCTGACATTCCCCGCTGTCTGCCTGCATCTGACCCCAGCTTGTCTCTGACTCCGCACCTGCCTGCTCCTTCTGCTACCTCGCTGCCAGCCTGTTACCGATCTGGCCTGTACCTTGACTCCACTCCAGCCTCTGCATCAGTTCCTGACTTACTCATCAGACTATGACCCATCTTGCCTGTACCTCCAGTCCTCTGGAAGCTGCCATCCCATCTGTAGCAGCATCTGCTTCCCAGCCTGTGGTGTTCCAGTGTCAGTCTGTTCCAAGCTTCCCGCTGCTCCTGGTCTTCCACTGTGTCTGCATGCCTCCATATCCCTGCTAGGAGTTCCAGTCCAGCTCCGCTGCCAGGCACTCATGCGACTCTGCACTCCTGCCTGCTCTACCAGGGGCCTCGAGTCAGAGGTTTAAGAGAGGCCGTCCTCTGCATATCAGGCTCTACCACCAGGTACGTGGCACTCTGCTTCTGGGAAAATGTTGGAGCACTGAGTACACTTTCATACCCAAGCCAAAGTAGACAAAGCCTTAAAGCAAATCTCTACTATGGTGTGTTTTTTTATCAATTCCTTAACAGAATAAACAGAGGAAAAAACATTGTATGTTGTCCAAGTGGTGTGTGTCTTTACAGCCTCAGAGCTCCACAGTCAAGATTAGAAGGTTTTAAACACATTTTTCTAAGATTCTTTGGGCACTTGAAGGTTACTGCCAAGTCTAGCAGTTTCTGCAGGGGGGAATGTGCTTTCGACACCTCGCTAATTGGAGGGTTAAAAACTTTTAAACCTTAAAGCTTTTTAAAGAGTTTTTATTTAGTTTGAAAACTATGGATTTTAGATGTGGAGACCCAAACTTTCATGTACACAAGCTACCGCTGCCTGAAGAGACATTTTACATTACTGTATTTTAGGGGCTCTGAAAATCATGACTGTGCACCAGGAAAGGGTAGTACAATCAAACTATGTAGCACCTTAACTGGGAATTTGGGATCTACTTTTGAATATGGGCTCACCTCCTGAAAGACAATTTGGTAGGGAAGGTGGGAGCCTGCATAGGAAACTGCAGCAAGTGAGATAAAGAGTTTGCAAAGGCCATTCCCGAGGTCTTGGACACTAAGCTAACCTCTATCATCAGGATGGGCAACCTAAGGCACGTGTGCCAGGGGCGGCATGCAATGTAATTTTTAATGGCACCTTGATGATTGTCAAATGGCATGGGTGCTGGCTCAGACTGAAGAGCAACCCTGCTTCCCACAAATACAGTGCCTCTCCTAGATTATTATTGACAGATAACTAGGTTGCCAGTTTCATAGCTTGGCTAGACCCTCTGTCGCCATGGCTCACCCACCTCCATGATGTTTCAGAGAGACCTGCCTGATCTCAAGGACGTTCAGGTGCAGGCACTCCACCCAGTGCTAGCATAGGCTCACCTGCAAATGAGAACATTGTTAAGTAAAGAAACTCACCCACCTATCGCCTTCCTCCCTGGTTTGCGGTGTGTAGGTGCAGGAATTGAGGGTGATCTGAGGTATGAAAGTGCAGGAATTGGGACTGATCTGAGGTGTGAAAGTGCAGGAACTGAGGATGATCTGAGATTTGATGGTGCAGGAACTGAGGATGATCTAAAGTGTGAAGGTGCAGGAACTGAGGCTGATTTGAGGTATATGGTGTAGGAATTGGGTCTGATCTGAGGTGTGAAAACGCAGCAAACTGAGGCTGATCTGAGGTGTGAAGGTGCTGGAATTGGGTCTGATCCGAAGTGTGAAGGTGCAGGAATTGGGACTGATCTGAGGTTTGAAGGTGCAGGAACTGAGGCTTATCTGAGGTGTGAAGGTGCAGGAATTGGGTTTGATCTGAGGTGTGAAGGTGCAGGAACTGAAGCTGATTTGAGGTGTAAAGGTGCAGGAACTGAGGCTGATCTGAGGTGTGAAGGTTCAGGAACTGAGAATGATCGGAGGTGTGAAGGTGCCAGAATTGGGTCTGATCCGAGGTGTGAAGGTGCAGGAATTGGGTCTGCTCTGAGGTGTGAAGGTGCAGGAACGGAGGCTGATCTGAGATGTGAAGGTGCAGGAATTGGGTTTGATCTGAGGTGTGAAGGTGCAGGAATTGAGGCTGATCTGAGGTGTGAAGGTGCCGGAATTGGGTCTGATCTGAGGTGTGAAGGTGCCGGAATTGGGTCTGCTCTGAGGTGTGAAGGTGCAGGAACGGAGGCTGATCTGAGATTTGATGGTGCAGGAACTGAGGATGATCTAAAGTGTGAAGGTGCAGGAACTGAGGCTGATTTGAGGTATATGGTGTAGGAATTGGGTCTGATCTGAGGTGTGAAAACGCAGCAAACTGAGGCTGATCTGAGGTGTGAAGGTGCTGGAATTGGGTCTGATCCGAAGTGTGAAGGTGCAGGAATTGGGACTGATCTGAGGTTTGAAGGTGCAGGAACTGAGGCTTATCTGAGGTGTGAAGGTGCAGGAATTGGGTTTGATCTGAGGTGTGAAGGTGCAGGAACTGAAGCTGATTTGAGGTGTAAAGGTGCAGGAACTGAGGCTGATCTGAGGTGTGAAGGTTCAGGAACTGAGAATGATCGGAGGTGTGAAGGTGCCAGAATTGGGTCTGATCCGAGGTGTGAAGGTGCAGGAATTGGGTCTGCTCTGAGGTGTGAAGGTGCAGGAACGGAGGCTGATCTGAGATGTGAAGGTGCAGGAATTGGGTTTGATCTGAGGTGTGAAGGTGCAGGAATTGAGGCTGATCTGAGGTGTGAAGGTGCCGGAATTGGGTCTGATCTGAGGTGTGAAGGTGCCGGAATTGGGTCTGATCTGAGGTGTGAAGGTACAGGAATTGGGTCTGATCATAGGTGTGAAGGTGCAGGAACTGAGGCTGATCAGAGGTGTGAAGGTACAGGAATTGGGTCTGATCGGAGGTGTGAAGGTGCAGGAACTGAGAATGATCTGAAGTGTGAAGGTGCAGAAACTGAGGATGATCTGAGGTACATGGTGTAGGAATTGTGTCTGATCTGAGATGTAAAGGTGCAGAAGTGAGGATGATTTGAGGTCTGATGGTACAGCAACTGAGGAAGATCTGAAATGTGAAGGTGCAGGGATTGAGGCTAATCTGAGGTATATGTGTAGCAATTGGGTCTGATCTGAGGTGTGAAGGTGCAGGAACTGAGGATGATCTGAGGTATATAGTGTAGGAATTGGGTCTGATCTGAGGTGTGAAGGTGCAGGAACTGAGGCTGATCTGAGGTGTGAAGGTGCAGGAACTGAGGCTGATCTGAGGTCTGATGGTGCAGGAACTAAGGATGCTCTCAAATGTGAAGGTGCAGGAAATGAGGCTGATCTAAAGTATATGGTGTAGGAATTGGGTCTGATCTGAGATGTGAAGGTGCAGGAAGTGAGGATGATCTGAGGTCTGATGGTGCAAGAACTGAGGATGATCTGAGGTGTGAAGGTGCAGGAACTGAGGCTGATCTGAGGTGTGAAGGTTCAGGAACTGAAGCTGATCTGAGGTGTGAAGGTGCAGGAACTGAAGCTGATCTGAGGTAGATGGTGTAGAAATTGGGTCTGATTTGAGGCGTGTAGGTGCAGAAACTGAGGATGATCTGAGGTATGAAGGTGCAGGAACTGAGGATGATCTGAGGTATGAAGGTGCAGGAACCGAGGATGGTCTAAAATGTGAAGGTGCAGGAATTGAAGCTGATCTGAGGTGTGAAGGTGTAGGAATTAGGTCTGATCTGAGCTATACACCGACACATTGGTTGTCTAATCCTTGAGAATGAATCCTTAATGTGCAAAAGGTTTCTAACCCCTGCTTCATCGTATAGAGGGGAAGTAAATTTATCATCAAGGACTTATCCTTTAATCATCACTAAATAACAACATAACAAAATATATCAATTGATGTGCTAAGAAGGATTGCAGTTTAAAGGCAACATTCCGTTATGAGCGCAGTGCAATCTTAGTCCGTAGCAGGTTAGTATGTGATGCATGAGAGGTAATGCAGTACAATTGATGCAGGAGAAAAGTCTGTGATTGGATGGTGAGATCTCAGTGTACATGCAGTGCATCCTAACTAACAGGTTAGCCTGTAAAAATATGATGATGTCACAAGGTGTAGACAGTGTGGCTTAACTGAGAGAGGTATCAAAGGTGAACGCAGTGCAATTTGTGTAGCATGATGTCATAGACCGATGGAAATAGGCTGATTTCAACAACCAAATCGAGCATTGCTAGGAAAAAACTTGCAAGAGCTAGGAGACCAAAAGGGAGCACGGAGGTGATTTGAATAGACAAAATGGTTCTATGATGGACCTTTGTAGGCAATACTTTCCTTCAGAGTTTTTAACACAGCTGTCGTCCAACCTTAACCTCTCTCCTCTCATCAGGAGGGAGAAAAAAAGTCTCAGCAAGAGCAAACCTAAAAGGGAAAAGGGTCTTAAAGGAGACATAAAATGACTTCAAAAGTAAACAGTCTGAAGAAGTTCTTGGGAGTATGGATTATGGTCAGGTCAATGGTGCAAGATTCATTGATGTTCCATGATGTGTGTAGTTCAACTTATCTGCCCACATGGCATGGGAAACAAGGCAAAAAATTCAAAATCAATGAGATTCCTGAAAATTTGAATTCTCTAGGATTTGATACCCTCTTAAGAAGCTCAGTAGTGATTGTATTTAATTCAAGATAGTAGAAAACCCCTGTATCCCCATCACCCCCAAATTGTATTCAGACTGGTGGGTCTCGTTTGTCTACCAATGGCAAAGTCTGTAACCCAAGTTGCGTGTGCCGATGTGCCTTCTCGGTTGAAGTCTCATCAATCTTGTGTGTGCTCTGATGCTTCACAAGAGTTGATCGGTGTGCGAACCTCTGGCCACACTGAAGACAAGGGAAGGGTTTTTCCCCCGTGTGAACCTTCTGGTGCTCAACAAGGTTTGATTTACGTGCAAAGAACTTGCCGCAGAGCGTGCACTCAAAAGGCTTTTCCCCTGTGTGAGTCTTCTGATGTTCCAGGAGATTGAACTTGTGGCCAAAGTTTTTCCCACAGTCCGAACAGGAGTATGGCTTCTCTCCCGAATGGACTTTCTGATGCGCAATGACCTTCGTCTTGTGTGTGAAGCACTTGCCGCATTCGGCGCAAGGATACAACATCTCGCCCGTGTGGATCCGCTGATGCTCGATGAGGTTTGACCTATAGGCGAAACACCGGCCGCACTCCGCACAAGAGTAGGGTCTCTCCCCAGTATGGATGCGTTGGTGACGGGTCATCTTGGACTTTTGAATGAAGCTTTTCCCACAGTAGGAACAAGAATAAGGCTTTTCACCAGTATGGATTTTTTGATGGTCTAAAAGGCTTGTTTTGTGCGCAAACCGCCTGCCGCATTCATCGCAGGAAAATGCTTTCTCGTGCGTGTGCGTTATCTGATGCGAGAGGAGCTTGGCTCTGTAGTTGAATGATTTGCCACAGTCCGGACAAGGGAACCGTCCTTCCACTCGGTTAGAAGGGGTGGAATTGGAGTGGCTGACAGCATTGCTGCTGTGCATAGAGAGAGTTGGTGGCAGGGTTGGGCTGCGGAGTGTCGGATGACGTTTTGGGATGACAGTGTGCTTTACTGCAGACTTTGCAGGAGGATCCTCGTCTTTTATCTCAGCATCTGGAGGGGCTGCAAGAAGCGGCGATGGGGATGTAGATACGGTGCGGTACTGTCCACCTGCTGGAAGGAAAATAAAAATGTTATGGAGGAGAATTAGCCCACCAGGCTATTTCATGTAGCCCTCACACCTTTACTGCAACTACGGCACCCCCTCATCTCCACCCCACCTTGTCTCAGCAGTCAGCAGCAGAAAGGAGGACAGAACTCCTCCACCAGATCCTGCGCTTTTCAGTGCAGCCTCTGCTCCTCCTCTATCATTTCCTTCCTCATCATTCCTTCCTCCCTTCTTGTCAGTCACTCACTCTTCCCATTCTTCCTCTGCTCCTCCCTCCTCTATCATTTCCTTCCTCATCACTCCTCTCTTCCTTCTTGTCAGTCCCTCACTCTTCCCATTCTTCCTCTGCTCCTCCTCTATCATTTCCTTCCTCATCATTCCTTCCTCCCTTCTTGTCAGTCCCTCACTCTTCCCATTCTTCTTCTGCTCCTCCTCTATCATTTCCTTCCTCATCATTCCTCTCTTCCTTCTTGTCAGTCCCTCGCTGTTCCCATTCTTCCTCTGCTCCTCCTCTATCATTTCCTTCCTCATCATTCCTTCCTCCCTTCTTGTCAGTCCATCGCTCTTCCGATTCCTCCTCTATCATTTCCTTCCTCATCATTCCTTCCTCCCTTCTTGTCAGTTCCTCACTCTTCCCATTCTTCTTCTGCTCCTCCTCTATCATTTCCTTCCTCATCATTCCTCTTTTTCCTTCTTGTCAGTCCCTCGCCTTTCCCATTCTTCTTCTGCTCCTCATCTATCATTTCCTTCCTCTTCATTCCTCTCTTCCCTTCTGGTCAGTCCCTCACTCTTCCCACTCTTCTTCTGCTCCTCCACTATCGTTTCCTTCCTCATCATTCCTCTCCTCCCTTCTTGTCAGTCCCTTACTCTTCCCATTCCTCTTCTGCTCCTCCTCTATCATTTCCTTCCTCCTCATTCCTCTCTTCCCTTCTTGTCGGTCCCTCACTCTTCCCATTCTTCTTCTGCTCCTCATCAATCATTTCCTTCCTCATCATTCCTCTCTTCCCTTCTTTTCAGTCCTTTGCTTTTCCAATTCTTCCTCCATCTTTTACTTCCTAATTATTCCTCTTTCTCCTTCTTGTCAGTCCCTCACTCTTCCCATTCTTCCTCTGCTCCTCTTCTATCGTTTCCTTCCTCATCATTCCTCTCTTCCCTTCTTGTCAGACCCTCACTCTTCCCATTCTTCCTCTGCTCCTCCTCTATCATTTCCTTCCTTATCATTCCTCTTTTTCCTTCTTGTCAGTCCTTCACTCTTCTCATGCTTTTTCTGCTCTTCCTCTATCATTTCCTTCCTCACCATTCTTCTCTCCCTTTTATGTCAGTCCCTCGCTCTTCCCATTCTTCCTCTGCTCCTCCTCCATTATTTCTTTCCTCATCATTCCTCTCTTCCCTTCTTCTCAGTCCCTAGCTCTCTCTCCTCCTGCTTCTTCCTTTGCTCTTCCGACATTGTAATTTTCCTCATCGTTCTGCTCTTCTTGTCACACCCCTGCCTTTTGTTCCTTCTTTCTTCTAATTTCTCTGTCTTCTTACTCTGCCCTTCTCTCTTACCCTAGATAACACTTAAACTAAAGCAAACTGTATTCAAATGTTAAATGTAAGAAAACTAATTTACAAGACACACCAAAACCCTAAGCCAATTGTAGATACTGTGCGTGCTACACAAACCCTAAAAAAACCCATTGAGGTACACTGTCCTACTCCTTTTGCACTTGCCAGCAATTCCCTGCTGTAAAAATGACAGCCAGGACTGTTTAAATACAGTAGATGTAATAGCTGCTGTAAAAAAAAAAAATGGACTGTCTGACACAGTGCATATATGCAAAGATGGAGAGCTACAAAGTAACATTGTTCCTTTTGTATCCACTCTGTTTCATTCATCTGCAGATCAAAGTGATGAGTTTTCATCTGCATACAATGTAAGTTAAAGCAAATTGACAAGCAAAAAAAGTTTCTTTATCCACTTACTGCAAACTGCCGTCATTGTACGTCGGGACTTTGACGTAAATACCCAGGTTATGGCAGCAGATAGCTGCCATAACCCTGGTATATTCTTAAACGGCGGATGGTCCTCTATAGGATAAAAGGGGTCTATATGGCGCATTCATTCCTCTCTATCCAGGTCAGGTAAGTCATCCCTCCACTAAGCCCATAAACGTTTCATTTAGGGGAATCTACACTAAGTAGATCAAAGTAAAGAGCAGACAGGGGCTTAGTCAATGAAACTTGCGCCAGAAGTTCCTCAATAGGAACCAGAGCGAGAGAGAGACACCTTTCAATTGCATATGTTTTGGAAACGGTTTGAACATTCTGATCGAGTCTCATGACCCTCAGCTCCACAATTAATAAGGGTAAAGGTGTTGGGGCTATAAATCATCACATATAAAGTGTTTAACATACAGAACAATGAAAGTAAAACATGTGTAAATCTTAAACTTAATAAAGTCCAAAAGTGACAATCTCAACACCATAAATGAATGTATAGATTCTTCTGGTTTGATATGTCTTCAAATATGTGACATCCTATATAATTGTTAATACAGAACGAGGCGTGGATCGCACGCCGCCGCGAGTCTGATATATCCATCTGCACATGCTGTAGACACCTTGGTGCTGGGATTGGCACAGTCACATGTGAGTGCAAAAATCTGTGTTTATTAAATAATTTTTTAATAAAACGTATTTCACCATAAGAGCTCTTTTTTGTGTCCCTGGTGGAGTCTGTTCCCAATCCTCGGCTTTTAGATGGAGGGGGCCCCACAGTGGAGAGATATTCTATGCAGGATCCTACTTTTTTTTTCTTTTTAAAGCCTGTGGTGTGTGAACACACTCCAAAAACTCCACCCGGTGCAAAAAAAAAGTGCACACCAAAAAGTGTACAGGGTGTACATGTGGTCCTCCTCCGAAGAGAAGGGACCTTTGCCCTGATCCCCCGGAGGGGCTAGGCTCCAGACGTGAACTAGGGTACTTCACATGGTCCATCTGGCCCAAACCAGACGGACCCCGTTCTCTGGAAGGTCGGCTGAAACAGACCTACCCAAGTACAAGGTGGGGCTTCCCCGAAGGGAGAGCCCATTAAGAGAGGACGAACCAAGCCAGAAGGTCATGTCCACCCCCTCTCAAGACTTTCAGGGCTGGCCCGAGGACCTACACCCTACTAAGGAAACGTGAAACGTGTACATACCAAACAACCAAAAAAAAAAAACCCATAAAGTGACGGACAGAAAGTTCTATGATGCCATTGTGAAATACAATGGCCGGCCTTCCGGACAGGAATAAAAATTCCTCTGGTCCTAGCCAAAAGGCCCGGCCTAAGAGGCAGGTGTGAAAAAAGTGTGATGCTGCAGTGACCTAGATGCCACAACTCAAAGTGACCCTCACTCACAGTGAGATTGCGGCACCCCTGGACTGCCACTCCAGGGACACATGCACCACTGGCTTTCTTCGGCCAGACCAATGCAGCCCCCATCCCTACCAGGAGTACCCTTCCGGCTTTCTCTGGTAGAATCTACTCCCGGCCACCCAATGACGTATGGGCACCCTGATCTTGGTTGTTACCGATACTAACCTTCTAGGTACCATTACACCAGAGGATTTACAATAGCCACCATCCCAACCTCCACCATAGTCAGGGCAGTAACACAGCACCTCCTCTTGGCAACTGATAAGAACAGATACTACACTTGATCTTAGCCAAAAAGCCTCTATCCAGGATGCTACTGGTTTATTCAATAAAGCGCATTTTGACCTACCTTAAAAAGTGGTCAAACACCTTTGGGGAGTTGCCACCAACCTCATGAGCACTCATGGTAAAGCATTTATTTGAAGACATATCAAACCATAAGAATCTATACATTCATTTATGGTGTTGGGATTGTCACTTTTGGACTTTATTAAGTTTGCGATTTACACGTTTTACTTACATTGGTATGTATGTTGAACACTTTATATATAACGATTTATAGCGCCAACACCTTTACCCTTGTTTACCACCAATTCAGTCTATCTTAAAGGGGCAGCTACCTCAACAAATCATCACCCTAGGCGCCAATACCAACCACAAATCTTTGTTTAGTTCACAATTAATAACATTCCCCCAGGCGGAGGGGGGAGAAGAAGAGATTGTTGTAGTGACTGAACAAAGAGAATCTGGGACCCTTCTCTGGATTTAGTGTTTATTTCTCACCTGTGCTGATCTCCACAGGAACATCTTCCTCTTTGATTTGATAATCAGCTTCCTCCGTATCCTGCTGATCAACTTCCAGAAACACGATGTTTAGATCCTCTTCCTAAAGACAAAGTAATGAACATCAATTCATATTTTTAGCTAGATAGATAAGTAACTATTTGGGGATGGAGCCCAATGAGGTTCTATTACCGGATAGTCATCGGAGGTGTTGTGATCCTCCTGAAGGATCTCCTGATCTTTCTGTGTGGAATCCCGGCAATACAGAGGATATCTCTCTGGTGGGTTCCCATTACTGGATCCATCTGTAGGAAACACACACTGACTGAATACATTGTTTCTATGTGTTTATCAGATGATGGGGGATCTAGGTGGACCCTCCGTACTGCTCTCTCCTTTACAATAAAGTCTCCTCTTACCCGGTGATGTGAGGGGCGGTTGATTGTCCATCATGACGTCCTTGTAGAGATCCTTGTGTCCTTCTAAATACTCCCACTCCTCCATGGAGAAATAGACAGTGACATCCTGACACCTTATAGGAACCTGACACACACAATGATACAGTCACCATCCAGACACATCCCTTGTCTGTTACTGGATAATGTCCCAGAATTCCCACCACCGCTCACCTCTCCTGTCAGCAGATCAATGATCTCATTGGTGACTTCCAAAATTTTCTTGTCATTGGTTCTCTCGGGTGTCAGGGAGGAAGGTTGGGCATCACCAGACTTATGCATGGGTCCATAATTCTACGTAAGGTAACAAAATAGAATAAATATCACACAGAAGCGTGGCCAACTATCTCAGAACCCCCCTCACCTCTCTGGTCAGGTCTGCATTTCCAATAATAGAGTATTAAAGATGAGAATGATGTCATGTGACCTCCCAGAATCCTCCTCACCTCTCCGGTCAGGTCTGTGTTTTATTAATGGAGACAAGAGTGATGTCATGTGATCTCCCAGAATCCTCCTCACCTCTCTGGTCAGGTCTGTGCTTTATTAATAGAGATAAGAGTGATGTCATGTGACCTCCCAGAATCATCCTCACCTCTCTGGTCAGTGCTGTGTTTTATTAATAGAGATAAGAGTGATGTTGTGACGGGAGTCACTGTTGGGCGCAGGGTGACCAAGAAAAGAATGAACCCTGAAAATATGATTGGATTACTTCAAATGGGACAGTAATATTCATTAACAATATCTCTCAAGAATATATGTAAAGACTATTCTTGGATTTTTTGATTCTGAACTCTGTTAGTTGAGAGAGCTGATCACATTGGCCTCAAGAACTGGGTAGGAGCAGGACAGTCTACTCATACTATAGTTTGTTGCCTACTAGGCTGAGGAGGGGAGGAGATCACTGTTTGTATTGTTAATTGTAAGTAGCTTCTACTATTGTGTGAAGGTGTCCTGTGCTATACTTATGATAATGTTGATTGTGTCTTCTGAACTAAAAGATGGCAAGACTGTCCTAAAGGTCATGTCTCTGAGTCACCTAGTCTGGGTAAATGATTTAGTAAATTAGCTCATGTTAATTAGGTTTCTGGTTACAGGTGTATTGTTAGAGTAATATGAGCAGGAGGTAGGAACCTCCTCTTTAACTGTATATAAAGACTTGTAATTTTGGTTCTAATAAAGAGTCTGATTCCTGTTTGACCCTCCGTACAGAGCCTCGTCTCGTACTTGGGGGGAAGAATTATTTTTATGGGTTTCTTGTTCGGCTGATTGAAGTGTTCGGTAGCTGCCTTTGTGTTCGGAAATGGAATGTCCTAAACGGCTTTAACCCTTTTCATACTCGGGGTGCCGTTACAGGTGTCATGTGACCTCCCAGAATCCTCCTCACCTCTCCGGTCAGCTTTGTGTTTTATTAATAGAGATAAGAGTGATGTCATGTGACCTCCCAGAATCCTCCTCACCTCTCCGGTCAGCTCTGTGTTTTATTAATAGAGATAAGAGTGATGTCATGTGACCTCCCAGAATCCTCCTCACCTCTCCGGTCAGCTCTGTGTTTTATTAATAGAGATAAGAGTGATGTCATGTGACCTCCCAGAATCCTCCTCACCTCTCCGGTCAGCAGGTAGAGGATCTTCAAGGTGAGTTTAATGATTCTCTCATTTATGCTTCTCTTGTCCTCGTCCATGCTGCAGGCTCAGGTCATGGGTTCAGGTGCTGATGGTGGAATTCTGGGGAGGGAAGTAGTTTTTAGTCTTAATGTTTGATTCGGACGAACCCTCAGCCGACCCCTCCCCTGATCCCACTGCCTGGACCCCAGCAAAACTAAAGCTGGCCATACATTATACAATTTTCTTATTCAATTTCCTTTAGATTTACCTTCAACTCTGTAGTGTAAGGGACTGCCTGATTGCATACACATTGAAAATGTTTAGGATTGGCCTCATATTATGGTTTTGGTATATCTAAAGGAAAATTGTATAACGTATTAAAGACCTAAGGGCATCTCATTAGTAACGCTAAGCACTTTCCCTCACATACTGATGGCCAATAGAGGTTGTGCTTATAGTTCTCTTAAAAAAATAAACAATATGGATCAGCAAGAATTTAACCACTTCCATACCGTGCGATTTCCAGCACTCCTCTCCTACATGTAAAAATCATCATTTTTTGCTAGAAAATTACTCAGACCCCCCAAACATTATATATATATTTTCTTTAGCAGACGCCCTAGGGAATAAAATGGCGGTCATTGCAACTTTTTATGTCACACGGTATTTGCGCAGTAATTTTTGGAAAAAAAAAAACATTCATGCATAAAAAAAAAAGAAAAAAGTAAAATTAGCCCATTTGTATAATGTCACAGATGATGTTACGCCGAGTAGATAGATACCTAACATGTCACGCTTTAAAATTGAGCACACTCGTGGAATGGCACCAAACTTCGGTACTTCTCCATAGGTGACCCTTTAAACTTTTTTTTTACAGGTTACATGTTTAGAGTTACAGAGGAGGTCTTTGGCTAGAATTATTGCTCTCGCTCTAATGTTCGCGGTGATACCTCACATGTGTGGTTTGAATGTCGTTTATATATGCGGGCGCAATCTACATATATGTTCGCTTCTGCGTGAAAGTTCGCGGGGACAGGGGCGCTTTAATATTTTTTTTTTTATTGTTTATTTTGTTTACATTTTTATTTTTATTTTTACACTTTCCCTTTAAAATTTTTTTCTTTCGATCACTTTTATTCCTATTACAAGGAATGTAAACATCCCTTTTAATAAGAATAGTGTGACAGGTCCTCTTTATGGAGAGATGGGGGGTCTATAAGACCTCACATCTCTCCTCCAGGCTGGAAAGACTGAGATCAAAAAAAAAAGAAGGATCTCAGGCTTTCCCGCCGAGTCCCCGGCTTTGTTTACTTCTGCTGGCCTGGGCGTGATGTCATAACGTCGGGCCCGGGCCTCGGAGAGTCATAGAGATTGCCAGGGACCATCTGTTCCTCGTTGTTCTCTATGGCTTCCTTCCGGCGCCGGCTGATTTCTTCTCCAGTTCGCTGATTGCCCGGGAAAGCCTGGAGAAGCACCGGAGGGCGGTGGAAGGAGGGGACGTCCCCTCCCGCCACCGGTAAGAATAATCAAGGAGCTGAACAGCCTCTTATGATTGTTCTTATGGTGTAGGGAATCGCCGGCTGAAAAGAATGATATCTGAATGATGCCTGTAGCTGCACCCATCATTCAGATATCCCCACTGAAAGCGGAGGACGTCATATGACGGCCTGCGGCATGGAAGTGGTTATAAATTCTGTCTTTATAAAAACAATAAAAACTCAAAATACTGAAATACTCATCAGTTTCTCTTTGTTGTGATTTTGTTACACACACACACACAAATATATTATATAAAAAACACACAAACAAAAAGACCAAAAATTGTCTTGCTTTTGTATGTTTTCTAGCTTGTAGATTTATTTTTAGGTATAGTATTACATTTCTCCCCTTTTTTTTTATGCAATACATGTTGAAATAATTTAATAACTTTTGGTCTACTTTTAGATTTAGTATTGTTGTGGTTTTTGTATATTTATTTATTTATATTATAAATAAATAAATAAATAAATATAAATAAACAAAAACCACAACAATACTAAATCTAAAAGTAAACCAAAAATTATTAAATATATAAATTTTTTTTTTTAGATAGATAGATAGATAGATA
Organism: Lithobates clamitans; assembly: GCA_037952925.1. Lineage (NCBI taxonomy): Eukaryota > Metazoa > Chordata > Amphibia > Anura > Ranidae > Lithobates > Lithobates clamitans. The sequence goes on along the minus strand of JBBGZY010001739.1, from coordinate 1,117,037 downwards.
GATAGATAGATAGATAGATAGATAGATAGATAGATAGATAGATAGATAGATAGATAGATAGATAGATAAATGTAACAAAAAAAATTCTGTAAAACTAATAAAAAAAAAAATCTAAAAAAATTAATTGCTTTTATATTATTACTGGTCCTAGCTTATAGATTTATTTTTGTTTTTAGGTATATTACTACATTTTTATTTCTTTTTTTTTATATGCAATACTTGTTTAAATATTTTAATATTTTTCAGTTTACTTTTGGATTTAGTATTGTTGTGGATATGATTTATGTTTTATTATTTTATATTATTTTTATATATACACACACCTACATACATACACTGTATATATAAATGTTGGGGACTATTCTTGTATAACTTTTTGAGGCTTGAGCATCACATAGTAACTGGATCTGGTACTTGTTTAGATTGTTTAGATTGCCATATAGGAGCCTTTAGATATGCTTTAGCATAAAAAATATATCCGAAGACAGGTCCACTTTATTATTTTAATGACAACAATACTCCTATCCTAAAAAGATTTTTTTTTTTAAATTGCAATGTGGAGAAACATCATCAGTACAGAAGTGGGATCAAGGATTCCACATATAAAAATGATCAACAGATAAATGTGGAAATTCTGCGGTGCTGAGCCAGTGACCCCGAGATCTGGGGTGTAATTTGTCTGATGAACCTCAGGGTCACCCTGCTCACCCAACTCCCCTCCACCTAACCCCCCCAGCTGTGTCCCCCAATACTCCCTATAGAGAGATCACCCACCTCTGGATGGAGGAAGTCAGCAGCTGAGCTTCAGGACTTGATGTCACCAGCAGTGGCCAGGAGGTGGCAGGGGATGATGGGTAATCGTGTGTGTCCCCCTTGCAGCAGGAAATATTCCCATGCTTTCGGTTAAAGAGCACCGCTCAGCTCTTTGGTGACGGCCATATTCTTGAAGACCAAGGGTGATCTGACCCTTACAACACTGCTGCTAGAAGCTCTAAAATGAGTGTCTGCTGTTTGACCTCTAGTGGTGAAAGCTCCATCACATGATCTGCCACTGGAGTCCTCAGCGGCCATCTTTGGTGAGGGAAAGTTGCCCTTTTGCAAGGAAAAAAAAAAAAGTGTCTGACATGTAGTGTTTAGCTGGCTTTTCTCACTTCCAAAATACCCCCATTTACGTCTATATCAATGCACTGCAAATGCGCCACATGGCGTTTACAGAGATGCATTTAGAAAGCGTTACATGCCAGGATGATAGTACAAGAATCTGTACAATAAAAAACTAAAGCAGAGTAGGAATCTGGAAAGTGTTATTTAACGTATTGCAAATGTATCAAAAATGCGGGCAAAATGCGTCAATAATGCATAGGCGCATTATTGGGCATCCATGGTATCTACAATTTCAAAGAGCTTGAATGAGTCGATACGCCCGGTGAAAGCAACATGGTGGTATAATTCCGGTTGCGGCATTGTACACCCCCGGCCGCTGCCTCTGCAGCTAAATGGGAAGTGGTGGGGGGCACTAAAAACAATGCTCAAGCCCAGGATTTTACCACCCCTCTACCGTTAGTGTGAATGAGCCCTAAGAACGGGTCTTTTCAGATGAGGAAAGTTTAAGACCCGTTCACATAAGGCGGTTTGAGTGATCCTTACCCTGGGGCGTTGTCACCCTATTGCAGGAAGCGGAAACCTTAGTGTTTGCTCTCATAGTGCTCCTCTTCAACTCACTGCCATTCTTTGTTTTATCTCTACATCCATCCTAAAGTGGACCTGTCACCAGATATATTTCTCATGTTAAGTTTATGCATTCTAAGTAATGTGTCAGTGTTCCTGGTATCTGTGACCCCTCACAGGTATCACAGTACTTCCCCCTAGCAATGCCTTCATCTGCTTTTCTCTCCAGGACGGGGGCATCTTTCCTCGTGCGTCATCCAGGGTCACCATCTGCTTCCTGGAATGAGATGGCGGCTCAGAGATGACACATTCATGTAAATGCCAATGCCTGTGTAGTTCCAAATGTCTGACACAGATCAGACCCTGGTGCAGTCTCTCCCCTTCGCTCCCTTGCCTGAACCTGACTACTCTTCTGCCTGCCAAGTCCCCTGCCTGGACCCGACCACTCTTCTGTCTGCCAGGCCCCCCCGTCTGGACCTGGCCAATCTACTGAGACAAGTCCCTTGCCTGAACCTGACCACTCTTCTGCCTGCCAAGTCCCCTGCTTGAACTTGACCACTCTTCTGCCTGCCAAGACCCCTGCCTGAACCTGACCACTCTTCTGCCTGACAATTCCCCTGCCCACTCTTCTGAGCCAAGTCCCCTGGCTGGACCTGACCACTCTTCTGCCTGACAAGTCCCCTGCCTGGACCTGACCACTTTTCTGCCTGCTAGGTCCCCCTGCCTGGACCTGGCCAATCTTCTAAGACAAGTCCCCTGCCTGGACCTGACCACTCTTCTGCCTGCTAGGTCCCCCCTGCCTGGACCTGGCCAATCTTCTGAGACAAGTCCCCTTCCTGGACCTAACCACTCTTCTGCCTGCCAAGACCCCTGCCCGAACCTGACCTCTCTTCTGCCTGCCAAGACCACTCCTCTGCCAGCCAAGCCCCCTGCCCACTCTTCTGAGCCAAGTCTCCTGGCTGGACCTGACCACTCTTCTGCCTGACAAGTCCCCTGCCTGAACCTGACCACTCTTCTGCCTGCCAAGACCCCTGCCTGAACCTGACCACTCTTCTGCCTGCCAAGACCCCTGCCTGAACCTCTCCACTCTTCTGCCTGCTAAGACCTCTACCTGAACCTGACCACTCTTCTGCCTGCTAAGACCACTGCCTGGACCTGACCTCTCTTCTGCCTGCTAAGACCCCTTCCTGAACCTGACCACTCTTCTGCCTGCCAAGACCACTGCCTGGACCTGACCACTCTTTTGCCTGCCAAGTCTCCTGCCTGAACCTGACCACTCTTCTGCCTGCTAAGACCCCTGGCTGAACCTGACCACTCTTCTGCCTGCCAAGACCCCTGGCTGAACCTGACCACTATTCTGCCTGCTAAGACCCCTGCCTGAACCTGACCACTCTTCTGCCTGCCAAGACCACTGCCTGGACCTGACCACTTCTCTGCCTGCCAAGGCCCCTGCCCACTCTTCTGAGCCAAGTCTCCTGGCTGGACCTGACCACTATTCTGCCTGACAAGTCCCCTGCCTGAACCTGACCACTCTTCTGCCTGCCAAGACCCCAGCCTGAACCTGACCACTCTTCTGCCTGCTAAGACCCCTGGCTGAACGTGACCACTCTTCTGCCTGCTAAGACCACTGCCTGGACCTGACCACTCTTCTGCCTGCTAAGACCCCTGCCTGAACCTGAGCACTCTTCTGCCTGCCAAGACCACTGCCTGGACCTGACCGCTCTTTTGCCTGCCAAGTCTCCTGCCTGAACCTGACCACTCTTCTGCCTGCTAAGACCCCTGGCTGAACCTGACCACTCTTCTGCCTGCCAAGACCCCTGGCTGAACCTGACCACTATTCTGCCTGCTAAGTCCCCTGCCTGAACCTGACCACTCTTCTGCCTGCCAAGACCACTTCCTGGACCTGAATACTCTTCTGCCTGCCAAGTCCCCTGCCTGAACCTGACCAGTCTTCTGCCTGTCAAGTCCCCTGCCTGGAACTGACCACTCTTCTGCCTTCCAAGCCTCCCGCCTGGACCTGACTACTGTGCTACCTTCCCACTGCCAAGATTTGAATACTCTTCTGTCTACCATTCTGTACTTCAGTCTCCACACCGTAGCATTCCCTGCTCTTGCTACCCCTAGGTGGAGCGATCCTGAGAGCCAAGACCTGGTGACAGTTGCAGTAAAGAAAACCAGGACCACTACAGTCTCCAGCCCATTTTCACCTTGAGCTTTGGTGAAGCCAACTGTCACTTGGACCCCACCCCTAGGGAAAGCCCGTGTTACCTGCCAGGGGGCCACCATAACCCTTGCGAGACATATAAATTATCATTCAAAATTATTGCTTTCCTGCCTTGGAGCCAGGAGAGAGATGGCAATTTACCAACTTTAATAATACTGTTAAAAGAATTGTTTTTGACATGTGCAGAGGGAAGGGTTCCCCAAATAAGTAATCTCATGTACTATATCTCCAGATTTAGAATAGTGGAGGTTTTGGGGTCTTCTGAAAAAACATAAGTCATTTTGTAGGGTAAATATAGAGGTACGTTTCCAGTTTTCCAGTTGTTGGAATAGAGTGTAATTACCTTGGTCTTTTCTTTGTCTTCCTTTTCCTTAAGTACCGTATATACTCGAGTATAAGTCGAATTTTTCAGCACATTTTTTTGTGCTGAAAGTGCCCCCCTCGACTTATACTTGAGTCAAGCACTTTTCTTCAGCTAAAAAATTAATTTTCTGAACCGAATTTGGGGCCCCGTATCTCAGGGCCACTTGGTGCTAGGAACCCCAAATTTGGTGTGCAAGCCCAGTGGTACCACTACATATCCAAAGCTGAAGTTCCTAGCACCAAGTGGCCCCGAGATACGGGGCCCCAAAATCGGTTCGGAAAATGTCATTCTCTGCTGCAGAAAAGTGCTTGACATTTTCTGAACCGACTTTGGGGCCCCATATCTCAGGGCCACTTGGTGCTAGGAACCCCAAATGTGGTGTGCAAGCCCAGTAGAACTGGTACCACAGCATATCCAAAGCTGAAGTTCCTAGCATCAAGTGGACACGAGATACGGGGCCCCCAAAACCGGTTCAGAAAATGTCATTCTCCGCTGCAGAAAAGTGCTTGACATTTTCTGAACTGATTTTTGGGGCCCTGTATCTCGGGGCCACTTGGTGCTAGAAACCCGAGCTTTAGAAATATTATGGTGCTAGTTACACTGGGTTTGCACACCAAATTTGGGGTTCTTAGCACTAAGTGGCCCAAGATATGGGGCCCCAAATTCGGTCAACTGTGTCCATCTGCAGCAATGTCATTTCGGGACCCTTTGGGTTCAGAGACCCCAAATTTTGGCTGCAGCTAGGGGGCATCTAGGAACCCTTAACTACCGAGTTTGAAGTTCAGGGGACCTATGGCTGCAAATGGGCACAGTGAGGCATGCAAATGGGCACAGTGATGCTGCAAATGGGCATTGTTGACCCTCTTTTCCACTTACAGTAGCTGTGCATTTCTCACCCTCGTCTTATACTCGGGTCAATAAGTTTTTCCCATTTTTTTTTTTTACTCGAGTATATACGGTACATTTTTTTTTTTTTAAATATTATCTTGATTATGTAAGAATTGTTATAAAAATGTGGCTGCTAAACACATATTTTTCTACTAGTAAAGGTCCACAAAAATTGTGTTTTCTTAATAACTTTATTCAATACATATTGCCTTCACTAGACAAATAAATAGTATATACATGGTACATTGATGCCCAACATTAGTAACAATAGTGAAGCTACAGTGGATGGGGCCCATCTCCCTTCAAGGGACACTACAGTGAATTACAGTGAATCCCTTCCTGGACGGCAGTGTTCCTACATTTTCAGTCTAGTGTCCATGTCTGCCACCCAAAATTGCTTTTTTTCTGACTGGTCATACATCTGAGACATTCAGGCCAGGTGTTCCCAGATTCTGAGCTCCGCCCACTGTTGGTTGTACAGTTTAGAATTCTACAACAAGAGCCTGTTCAGGGACTAAGTGCTGTTATATCGGGGTGGGGGGAGGGGGGGGGAAGGACGTGGAGATGACTGCATACCTCACTAGTTTTTTTTTTTACTTAAAACTTCTATGGAGCTCAGACTAATATTGTCGGTAAGTTCTTTCACGTTATGGCACCTGTTACCTTTAGTTTGACTTTTGACTAACCTGAGGGCCAGTTTAGCTTTTGATTTACGCAGAGGGGGTACTCTGGCTTCTGACTTACTTAGGATTTGAAAAACCGCTGTGCAGATACTGTGTGATATAAATTAAAAAATGCAACACCCACCATTTTATTCTCTAGGGCCTCTGCTTTAAAAAAAATGTATAATGTTTTTGTGGTACTCTGATTACTTTGGCTTCTGACTGACTTAGGATCAAATGAGCTACTGAAGAATGTAAGGGCCACTCCATCTTCTAACATGAGGACCGGTCCAACCTCTGACTCATGTAGGGCCAGTCCAGCTCATGACTCACACAGCTGATAGTTTGTCTTCTGACTTACACAAGGACCGGTTTGACTTCTGACTCATGCAAGGGCCAATTTTGCCTCTGACTCACGTGAGGGTTAGTCCAGCTTCTGACATATGTGAGAGCTGGTCCAGCATTTAACACCACAAAGGCCATTTTGGCCTCTAATTTGAGTACCAGTCTGGCTTCTCACTCGTACATGGGGCCAGCCTGGCTTCTCACTCGTACACGGGGCCAGACTGGCTTCTCACTCGTACACGGGGCCAGACTGGCTTCTCACTCGTACACGGGGCCAGACTGGCTTCTCACTCGTACACGGGGCCAGACTGGCTTCTCACTCGTACACGGGGCCAGACTGGCTTCTCACTCGTACACGGGGCCAGACTGGCTTCTCACTCCTACATGGGGCCAGTCTGGCTTCTCACTCCTACATGGGGCCAGACTGGCTTCTCACTCCTACATGGGGCCAGTCTGGCTTCTCACTCCTACATGGCGCCAATCTGACTTCTCACTCCTACATGGCGCCAGTCTGGCTTCCCACTCGTGTATCGGGGCCAGTCTGGCTTCTCACTCGAACACGAGGCCAGTCTGGCTTCTCACTCCTACATGGCGCCAATCTGACTTCTCACTCCTACATGGCGCCAGTCTGGCTTCCCACTCGTATATCGGGGCCAGTCTGGCTTCTCACTCCTACATGGGACCAGCCTGGCTTCTCACTCATACATCGGGGCCAGTCTGGCTTCTCACTCCTACACGGGACCAGTCTGGCTTCTCACTCCTACACGGGGCCAGTCTGGCTTCTCACTCCTACACGGGGCCAGTCTGGCTTCTCACTCCTACATGGGGCCAGTCTGGCTTCTCACTCCTACACGGGGCCAGTCTGGCTTCTCACTCGTACATGGGGCCAGTTTGACTTCTCAATCATACATGGGACCAGTCTGGCTTCTCACTCATACATGGGGCTGATCTGGCTCTGACTTGAGGGCCCATTTGGTTTCTAAGGCAAAGTCCAGTTCAGCTGCTAACGTAGGGGCAAGACTGGCCTCTGACTCACGCAGGGGCTAATCCAACTTTTGACTCCCTTGAGGATCACTTTGACTACTGATAACCACAAGGGCCAGTCCAGCGTTTAATGCAAGAAACAGTCCAATCCCCGACTCATGCAGGGGCCAGTCCAGCTCATGACTTATACGGGGTCAGTATGGATTCTGACTCATGCGAGGGCCAGTATGGCCTCTGACTCATGAAAGAGTTAGTCCGGCATCCTATTTATATAGGAGACCGGATTCTAACTCCCACAACAGCCATTCTGGCCTCTGATTAATTTGAGGACCAGTCTGACTTCTGACCTAAGTAAGGGTCAGTTTAGTTGACTTTTGACTCAAACAAGAGCCAGTTCAGCTTATGACTCCCTTGAGGGTCACTTTGAATTCTGATGAACACTAGGACCAGCCTGGTCTCCGGCTCACACATGGGCCAGTCCAGCTTCTGATTCAGGCAAGGGCCAATTTGGCTTCTGACTGACAAGAGCGCCAGTCAAGCCTCTGACTCATGCGAAGGTCAGTCCATCTTCCAACTCATGTACGAGCCATATTGGTTTAAAACTTGCCAAACATATTACATTCTGACAATCCAATCTCTGTGCAATCAACTTTAGATTTACCAAAACTATAGAATCTATTCTATCAATCCGAATCCTATCGGGCAGGCCCCTATTCTACCCAGTTGCTGGCAGAGCTAAGGGAGATTGTACACTCAGATTGTAATGTATGTGTTGAACGTATGGTCTAATCTAGATGATACCACTACATTTTCACGTAGTGCTCATATTACCTATAGATTTAGACTTTAAAGTGTTGGCTACACCAAAACTTATAGTTCAGAGTGAACAAATAGCTAAGCTGCTCATTGACTTTCCTTTATCTTGTGTTGGGAGATCTCTAATGTGAATTAAATTATGACCCCGAGTGGAAGAGTTACTTCTCTTCGAAACGACTGTGGCAGGTCAATGAAACTGACAACTCAAGGCTGGAAATCTTAAATCCCATTTTATAGGTCTAGGACAGTGGTCTCCAAACTGCGGCCCTTTGGGCACTATTTCTCCCACTGACACCAAAGATGGGGTACTATTCCTTCCAATGACACCAACAATTAGGCACTGTTTCTTCCTCTGATACCAAAAATGGGGCACTATTTCATCTACTGACACCAACAATGGGGCACTATTCCTCCCACTGACACCAATGATGGGGCAATATTTCCCCCAATGACACCAACGATAAGGCACTATTCTTTCCAGTGACATTAACTATGGGGCACTATTCCTCCCACTGACACCAACAATGGGGCACTATTCCTTTCAGTGACACCAATGATGGTGCAATATTACGTATGCCCAACAAGAATTATTCCTTTTATTGATATTTAATAAACACAAGTTTTGTACTTTCCAACAAGTCTCATTTCTGTCCAATTAACCGCTTTTTTGCCCTTCTTTTTCATATATGCATTCAGGTTAGAAGACTGAACACCTAAGGGTGGTAGAGACATTGGATTGATTCCCAACAATCATTATTTACCCCCATTGTTTTTCTTATATACAATATTCCTCCCAGTGACACCAAAAACAGGGCACCGTTCCTCCATCTGACACTGCTATTTCTCCCGCTGATACCTAAAATTGGCAATTTTTCTCCCAACAATACCAATGATGGGGCACTATTCCTCTCACTGACACCATCGATGGGGCACTAATCCTCCCACTGACACCAAAGACGGGGCACTTTTCCTTCCAGTGACACCAATAATGGTGCACTATTCCTTTCAGTGACACCAGAGGTTGGGCACTATTCCTTCCACTGACACCAACAACAGGGCACTGTTCCGCCAACTGACACGGATGATGGGGCTCTATTTCTATGTAATTTATTTACTCCCACTGACAGTCAAACCCGAGGCGTTGTTTACTCCCTACTGACTTTGGGGATTTTTCTTCCACTGGCCACAGTCCTGCCCTCCTAACGTCTGAAGGACAGTAACCTGGGCCTTTGTCTAGAAAGTTTGGAGACCCCTGATCTAGGACATTCCCAGCTCCGTCCGCCAGCAGCAGCTACAACAAAGACATCTTATAGAACTTGTAAATTTTACCCTTATTATACCTTCCAAACAATGCTGTCGGAAGAATAAGACTTCCAGTGGGGCTAGGACATCTGGTGGTGAATTGTTGCTATTGGAGTTATAAGAAGCCAGCTTGTGGAATATCGTGTTTGGGTAACTTGGTCCCTTTATCCTTCAATCTTGGCATGTTTCAGCTGGTGCCTGAGGAGGCGGCCCATCTGGACGAAGGCCTTCCCACACTCAGCGCACGAATAAGGTTTTTCCCCTGTATGGATTTTCCAATGGCCGTTCAGTTCTGACTTTGTGGTAAAACCTATCTTGCACTCCGGACACTGGAACGGCTTCTCTCCCGTGTGCCACCTCCGATGTTTCACCAAGTCAGCCTTCCAGGTAAAAGTCTGTCCGCAGTCCTCGCAGGTGTACGGCTTCAGCCCCGTGTGACTCCTCTGATGAATGGTTAGGTTGGAGCTAGTGTAGAAGCGCTTACCACACTCCGTGCACGGGTAAGGCTTTTCGCCGGTGTGGATTCTGAGGTGCTTGGTATAATACGACTGACTGGAGAAACTCTTTCCACACTCAGGGCAAGAATAGGGCTTCTCACCAGTGTGAACTCGTTGGTGGCTCAACATCTCCGACTTCCACGTGAAGTTCTTGCCGCACTCCGAACAGGTAAATGGCTTCTGCCCCGAATGGACCTTCCGATGTAGCAAGACGTTGGACCGAGAGCCAAATAACTTCCCGCAATCAGAGCACGCGTAAGGACGCTCTCCTGTGTGCGTTCTCAGGTGCTTCACCAAATACGACTTGATGGAAAACCCCTTCCCGCACTCCGTACAGACATATGGCTTCAGCCCGGTGTGTATACGCTGGTGGACGACGAAGTCGCCCTTCCAGGCAAAGCTTTTGCCGCATTCAGAGCAGCAGTAGGGCTTCTCCCCCGTGTGGATCTGCCTGTGTTTTAAAAGGTGTGAGCTCTTCTTAAACGCCTTGCCGCATTCGGCACACGAAAAAGGCTTCTCTCCTGAGTGAATGCGCTGGTGAGAAACCAAGTTCTCCTTTCGGGTTAGCGATTTACCGCATTCCTCGCATGTAAAGTGTTTTTTACCCAGGTGGGCAGGAAGATCCGTCTCAAGACATGTCTGGTGGTCTTTGGCGTTGTCGGAAAAATGTTCTACGTCCTTCAAGGAGTCGGTCAGTCTAGACAAATTCTGATGACTGTGGAAGTCTGAGGGAACAATGGTTTCCTCTTCGGCAGCTTCGCTGATTTGGCGCATCTTGGATTCAACTGCAACTTTCTTCGCTTCCTTGGAGATCTTTAGTTGTCTGGTTGAGCCATGATGCCTGATGGTCTCTTCTTGGCCAGTTCGAGGCATTTTTGGGTCCGCAGTAAGATGTCCAAGGTCACTTAAGAAAAAGGATGGTTTGGGTGGATAGTGAGACCTGGTGGTAAAGTTTGATGGGGTAATGGTCACATCTTGGCCAACTATTCCACTCTGACGTGCTCTGGAGTCGCTGGTGAAATGATCAACGAAATTCAAAAGACTGGATGATCTAGGGGCATTGAGAAACCAAGGATTAGAGCTTTGGGACATAAATCTCCCAGCTTGAGGACTTTGGGTGATTCTATCATCAATCGAATTGAGGCACGAATCGATGAAGGGAAATGTAGTTCCGGAGTAGGGCCCATCTGCAGGAACGAAAGTGTTTTGAGATTTTTGGACTTAAAGTGTCACTAAATCCACATCATATAAAACAATCAATAAATGGTATATTACATGCTGTTCATACTTTCTCAGTCACTATGAGATTCATTTTCTGTATTCTGCAGAAAAACTGGTTGATCCTGCTGCTCTCTATCTCCCCCTCCTGTCCATGTCCCCAATTCAGCTAGGGAGTTTGAAGAGCAATGTTGGTAGCTCTGCACATGCTCAGTTTTCAGTGAGTTTCTATGCTGAGCATTTCCTGCCTATCACACCTGAGCAGCCCATATGACTATAGAGTCACACATGTGGGCGTATACACAGTGGTAAATGCCAGCCCACTCCCTCCCTCCTCCTCCATGCCTACTAACCAGCTAAACACAATAGAGGCGGGGTATAACATGTAGATTGATGGTGGCTTCACCTCCCTCTCATTCTAAGACAGTGGTGGCCAACCTTTTGGTCCTCAGACCACTAAACTTACAATTTTGAATTCTGCAGGCAACTATCATGACTTTTACATGAATTATACACACAATGCTCCGTCTCTCCGCCCCCACCCCCCACATTGTTGCTATATACAGACTCATTATTGGTGGATCCCACCTCCTTATCCAGCCATGTGTTCAAGCTCCATGCTCCCTCCCACAGCCTGTGATCAGCACTGCCATTGGATATATCCCCTCCTTCTTCACCTCCCACTCTCTGCACTACTCCCGGCGCCTCCCTCTGAGTCCATAGACCTGGAACCACCGAGGAGTCATTGGGTATCAATGCGCGCTGACAGCACTAACTGTCAGGGAGCACTGAGAACAACACTGGAAACAACATTGGGTGGTATACATCCGGTAAAATGTTGATTTGCAGAAGAACCCCTGGAGGACCACCAAATTTTTCTTGTGCACCATCAGTGGTCCAAGGATCACTGGTTGGCAACTGCTGTTTGAAGACACAGGCTGGGGAGGCGTGACATAAAAAAATCATAAACAAACATTCTGGGAGGGGTGTACTGGCAGGAATCCGCCCCACACCATGGTATTGCCAAAAATAATAAAGATTTGATTTAAAATATATATATTTGTATGACAATTTAAAAAAGCTTATTGATATTAATTTATTTTTACTCTGCATTCCAAAGGCTGTTTTTTTTTTTTTTTTGAACATGTGACCAGCAGCAGAGGACTAGAAGCTCCTCCTGCCACTGTTTCCCTGCAGACAGGCTGGGAGAGAGCTGGGTCATGTGACAGCTGGATAGCGATTAGTAAAAAAAGGTACTTAGATGCTTTCTTTAATTAAAATAATTACAGTGCCATCAGCCACACATAGAAATAGAAGGGACAATGTAAAATAAACAGTGTGTGTTTAGTATCACTTTAACGCAAGTGTTGAAAAATAAAAGATTTTAGAATGTCCCTCAAAAGTTTATAAGGTTTACCTTTAGTTTGTATTCAAATGGCTCTTGTCAGTTTGTCATTCAAGGTGACTAAAGGTAGAATTTGACTGGGGACAATGATATTATTGTAGTGACTGAACAAGGAGGATCTGCGACTCTTCTCTGGATTTTAGTGTTTATTACTCACCTGGGCTGATCTCTGGAGGGATTTCCTCCTCCATGTGCAGCTCATCCCCCGTCATATACGAATCTTCTTCTTCTTCCTTCACTTCAACCTTAACAGCAATTAGGCCATCAGCCTGGATAACACATAAGGGAGATTTCAAATGAATACTCTACATAGAAAGCTAATTATCACTTCTGTGAGATCATTTGTTTCCCTTACAGAATAGTCCTGTAGGACCTGGTGATCCTCCTGAGGGATCTCCTGATCTTCTTGTGTGGAGTCCCTGGAATACAAAGGACGTGGCCCTCTCTCTGGTGGGTTCCCATTACTGGATCCATCTGTAGGAAACACACACACTGACTGAATACATTGTTTCTATGTGTTTATCAGATGATGGGGGATCTAGGTGGACCATCCGAACTGCTCTCTCCTTTACAATAAAGTCTCCTCTTACCCGGAGATGTGAAGGGCGGCTGATTCTCCATCATGACGTCCTTGTAGAGATCCTTGTGTCCTTCTAAATACTCCCACTCCTCCATGGAGAAATAGACAGTGACATCCTGACACCTTATAGGAACCTGACACACACAATGATACAGTCACCATCCAGACACGTCCCTTGTCTGTTACTGGATAATGTCCCAGAATTCCCTCCACCGCTCACCTCTCCTGTCAGCAGCTCAATGATCTTCTTGGTGACTTCCAGGATCTGCTTGTCATTGTTTTTCTCCGACATCAGCAAGTGAGGTGGCCACTCACTGGTTTCCTTCTTTATGGGCCCATAATCCTAGGATAAGTAAGACAGTGATGTCATGTGACCTCCCAGACTCCTCCTCACCTCTCCAGTCAGGTCTGTGTTTTATTAATAGAGATAAGAGTGATGTCATGTGACCTCCCAGAATCCTCCTCACCTCTCCGGTCAGGTCTGTGTTTTATTAATAGAGATAAGAGTGATGTCATGTGACCTCCCAGAATCCTCCTCACCTCTCCGGTCAGGTCTGTGTTTTATTAATAGAGATAAGAGTGATGTCATGTGACCTCCCAGAATCCTCCTCACCTCTCCGGTCAGGTCTATGTTTTATTAAAAGAGAAGTATGGGGGTTGTGGGTTTTTCCTGAATTATACTTACCTAGGTGGATGCTGCATCTGTCCCCCACTGAAAACCGAGCGGTCGAACACCGCTGATTGCTCGGTTCTGACAGCTCCGTAAGCAGAGAGCTGTAGACTGTCAGTCTGTCAGACTGTCTTCTCTGCTCCCTCCTCGCTCATTGGAGCGCTGGGCTGTGGAGAGGGCGGAACGGCCGGCTCAGGCCCCTTTCACACTACTGCGACTTCAAAGTCACGCCATTTTGCTGCGATTTCAGGGAATTGCCTGTGTAAACTTGAGGTCTATGGACCAAAAATCGCATCAAAGTCGGACCAAAGTCGCACAGATATGAATGTTACTCATTGGAAGTCATGGGGTACGACTTGTCATGCGACTTTGCAGTCCCAAGTCGCAAAAGTTTGAAAGGGGCCTCAGGCTCTCTGAGGGGCTGAGCCGGGCGTCGGTACAGGGATCTGGTGGATCCCCGCTTCCAATGTCATGATGACGCGGACCCTGGACCCACTTCTGTGACGTCAGCAGAGAGCGGACTTCAGCCCGCTCTTTGCTGAAAACGGGTCACAGGAGCTGCACTCTTGTGATCCACAGGAGAAGTACAGCCAAACGAGCTTTGGCTGTACTTCTCCTTTAATAGAGATAAGAGTGATGTCATGTGACCTCCCAGAATCCTCCTCACCTCTCCAGTCAGGTCTGTGTTTTATTAACCACTTCCCGCCCAGGCCCATAGCAGATGACGGCTGGACGGTGGTTCCGTTATCCTGACTGGGCGTCATATGACGTCCAGCAGGATAACATGCCGCCGCGCGCCCGTGGGGGGGCGTGCATCGCGGCGATCGGTGGAGTGGTGTGTCAGCCTGACACACCGCTAAACCGATCTTGGTAAAGAGCCTCCAGCGGAGGCTCTTTACCACGTGATCAGCCGTGTCCAATCACGGCTGATCACAATGTCAATAGGAAGAGCCGTTGATCGCCTTTTTCTCACTCGCGTCTGATAGACGCGAGTAGAGGAGAGCCGATCGGCGGCTCTCCTGACAGGGGGGGTCTGCACTGATTGTTTATCAGCGCAGCCCCCCCTCAGATCACCACACTGGACCACCAGGGATCGCTACTAGGACCACCAGGGAAGGGGCAATATGTGGATTGCCAGGTATGTACCCCATGGCCATCCACATGTGCCCAATCTGTGCCAATCAGTGGCCACAAATGGGCACTGATTGGCACCATTATGTTTCAGTTATGCCCAGCAATGCCACCAATAAGTTTTATCAGTGCCACCAATCAGTGTCATCAGTGCCACCTGTCAGTGGCACCCATAAGTACCCATCAGTGCCACCCATATGTACCAATCAATGCCACCTACGAGTGCCCATCAGTGCCGCCTATGAGTGCCCATCGGTGCCACCTATGAGTGCCCATCGGTGCCACATACCAGTACCCATCAGTGCCGCCTATCAGTGCCGCCTCATCGGTGCCCATCAGTGCCGCCTCATCCGTGCCCATCAGTGCCGCCGTATCAGTGCCCGTCAGTGCAGCCATATCAGTGCCCGTCATTGAAGAAGAAAACGTACTTATTTACAAAAAAATTTTAACAGAAACAAAGAAAAACTTGTTTTTTTTTCAAAATTTTCGGTATTTTTTTATTTGTTGCGCAAAAAATAAAAATCGCAGAGGTGATCAAATACCACCAAAAGAAAGCTCTATTTGTGGGAACAAAATGATAAAAAATGTGTTTGGGTACAGTGTAGCATGACCGCGCAATTGTCATTCAAATTGCGACAGCGCTGAAAATTGGCCTGGGCGGGAAGGTGTCCAAGTGCCGGGAATTGAAATGGTTAATAGAGATAAGAGTGATGTCATGTGACCTCCCAGACTCCTCCTCACCTCTCCGGTCAGGTCTGTGTTTTATTAATAGAGATAAGAGTGATGTCATGTGACCTCCCACAATCCTCCTCACCTCTCCGGTCAGGTCTGTGTTTTATTAATAGAGATAAGAGTGATGTCATGTGATCTCCCAGAATCCTCCTCACCTCTCCGGTCAGGTCTGTGTTTTATTAAAAGAGAAGTATGGGGGTTGTGTTTTTTTCCTGAATTATACTTACCTAGGTGGATGCTGCATCTGTCCCCCACTGAAAACCGAGCGGTCGAACACCGCTGATCGCTCGGTTCTGACAGCTCCGTAAGAAGAGAGTTGTAGACTGTCAGTCACAGCTCTCTTCTCTGCTCCCTCCTCGCTCATTGGAGCGCTGGGCTGTGGAGAGGGTGGAACGGCCGGCTCAGGCTCCTTTCACACTACCGTGACTTCAAAGTCACGCCATTTTGCTGCGATTTCAGGGAATTGCCTGTGTAAACTTGAGGTCTATGGACCAAAAATGGCATCAAAGTCGGACCAAAGTCGCACAGATATGAATGGTACTCACTGTAAATAATGGGGTACGACTTGTCATGCGACTTTGCAGTCCCAAGTCGCAAAAGTTTGAAAGGGGCCTGAGGCTCTCTGAGGGGCTGAGCCGGGCGTCGGTACAGGGATCTGGTGGATCCCCGCTTCCAATGTCATGATGACGCGGACCCTGGAACGACTTCTGTGACGTCAGCAGAGAGTGGACTTCAGCCCGCTCTTTGCTGAAAACGGGTCACAGGAGCTGCACTCTTGTGATCCACAGGAGAAGTACAGCCAAAAGAGCTTTGGCTGTACTTCTCCTTTAATAGAGATAAGAGTGATGTCATGTGACCTCCCAGAATCCTCCTCACCTCTCCGGTCAGCTCTGTGTTGTATTAACCACTTCCCGCCCAGGCCCATAGCAGATGACGGCTGGACGGTGGTTCCGTTATCCTGACTGGGCGTCATATGACGTCCAGCAGGATAACATGCCGCCGCGCGCCCGCATCGCGGCGATCGGTGGAGCGGTGTGTCAGCCTGACACACCGCTAAACCGATATTGGTAAAGAGCCTCCAGGTCCAATCACGGCTGATCACAATGTCAATAGGAAGAGCCGTTGATCGGCTTTTTCTCACTCGTGTCTGATAGACGCGAGTAGAGGAGAGCCGATCGGCGGCTCTCCTGACAGGGGGGGTCTGCGCTGATTGTTTATCAGCGCAGCCCCCCCTCAGATCACCACACTGGACCACCAGGGATCGCCACTAGGACCACCAGGGAAGGGGGAAACATGTGGATGGCCAGGTATGTACCCCATGGCCATCCACATGTGCCCAATCTGTGCCAATCAGTGGCCACAAATGGGCACTGATTGGCACCATTATGTTTCAGTTATGCCCAGCAATGCCACCAATAAGTTTTATCAGTGCCACCAATCAGTGTCATCTGTCATTGCCCATCGGTGCCACCTGTCAGTGCCCATCAGTGCCCACCTATCAGTGCCCATCAGTGCCACCCATAAGTACCCATCAGTGCCACCCATATGTACCAATCAATGCCACCTACGAGTGCCCATCAGTGCCGCCTATGAGTGCCCATCAGTGCCGCATACCAGTGCCCATCAGTGCCGCCTATCAGTGCCGCCCATCAGTGCCCGTCAGTGCAGCCATATCAGTGCCCGTCATTGAAGAAGAAAACTTACTTATTTACATAAAATTTTAACAGAAACAAAGAAAAACTTGTTTTTTTTTTCAAAATTGTCGGTCTTTTTTTATTTGTTGCTCAAAAAATAAAAACCGCAGAGGGGATTAAATACCACCAAAAGAAAGCTCTATTTGGGAACAAAATGATAAAAAAATTTGTTTGGGTACAGTGTAGCATGACCGCGCAATTGTCATTCAAACTGCGACAGCGCTGAAAGCTGAAAATTGGCCTGGGCGGGAAGGTGTCTAAGTGCCAGGAATTGAAGTGGTTAATAGAGATAAGAGTGTCAGGTCTGTGTTTTATTAATAGAGATAAGAGTGATGTCATGTGACCTCCCAGAATCCTCCTCACCTCTCCGGTCAGGTCTGTGTTTTATTAATAGAGATAAGAGTGATGTCATGGGACCTCCCAGAATCCTCCTCACCTCTCCGGTCAGGTCTGTGTTTTATTAATAGAGATAAGAGTGATGTCATGGGACCTCCCAGAATCCTCCTCACCTCTCCAGTCAGGTCTGTGTTTTATTAATAGAGATAAGAGTGATGTCATGTGACCTCCCAGAATCCTCCTCACCTCTCCGGTCAGCAGGTAGATGATCTCCAGGGTGAGGTCTAATACGCTCCGGGTCACGTGATTACGCCTGGCGTCCATCTAACCGGGTTCAGCACCGGGGGAAAGCTTCAGTGTGATTTCTAAACAGAGACACACTTCACATTTTATACAATCACTTCTAAAGCCTTTATTTGATATAAATCTATAGAAGATTATTATACAGGGTTTATATGGCGGGCTTATATGGCGCCAACAGTTTGCTTGGCGCTTTACAATATAAAAAGGGAGACAGTACGATTACAATACAATAAAATACAAGAGGGTTTAGATAAAATTGACCTATTCTGCATGTAAAGGGTCTTTCCTCTTATGAAAAGTTATTCCTCCGCTGCACACCAGCTGCAATCCCTAATCAGGCTGTTAATGGGAGTGGCAGCACTGGCTGGTGAACTGAGCTAGCAGGGTTAAAGGGCACAGAATGTTCTATGCAGTCCTGAAGCTCAGACAGTGTCATATTGCATACCTGAGGATTGTCAGGCTGGTATTTAGGGAACCAAAGAAGACATGAAATCTTGGTGTGGCTTGGATTCAGGTACACATGCGCACACTGCACCTTCCTCCTACCTCCAAAGGGTGCTGGTCATTCACCTACACCGCTAATCAATCATGGTTCCTGTCCCTGTTTTGTTCTCCTTACCATTCCCCAGCTGTGGATGTACACATGACTGAATACCAGGTTAATTATCGCCTTAAAAAACAACTACACAAAAGTGTCTTCAGAAATGTAGCGCTGCAGGGGGGCCATGTTGGAGACCGGAAGCCATTCTGACGGAGGGGTGGCCTTCTCAAACATGGCTCCGCTGGCGGAGACGTCCCAGTGTGCGCTGAGTGCCTTCAGGGAGGGCGGGGCTGAGCGCTTCCCGAGACGTCAGTGGGGAGGAGATAGCGGTGGGAGGGGGCGTGTCCGAAATGACCAGTAACCACGCTCAGTGTGAGTAGCTACGTCTGAGGCTGCGTGCAGAGGGACGTCAGAGCATGCGCATTGAGGTAGAGGAAGCCAGAAGAGAAGTGCGCATGCGCATCCCTGTGTAGCCTTGTTGTGGGGGATACTGGCAGATCTTGGGGAGCAGAGACTGGGGCAAACAAGCGCAGGAGGGACAGGTATGGCTGCTGGAGGGGACCCACGGACTCTGACACCCTTCCCATGGCGGGGCTTATGAATATAGAAGCCACAGCCACCCATACCAGCATTTTACAGGGTTCCTCCACCCACAACCTAGGCTTTAGTTATGGGTGGACAATTGGGGTGGTGGGGGAGGGGTAAATGCCCTCTGTATGTCTATATTTGCCCTACATAAGTGTGAAATTCAGGCAGGAGGGTGATATCCTGTCGTTAGGGACACGGCAGGTGGGTGGAGCTGGGAATTCCACTCATAGGAGTCCAGGATGGTGTGCTGACCAATAATCCGCTGCACATCAGCGTAGAAGTTAGTACTGAGAGGTTGCAGCGCCAGGGTCCGCTGCTCAGTATCAGCAAACCCCTCTATGATAAGCAAGACCACTATGACCAAGTCCTGGTGGGTGGGACGAAACGCGTCGGTGGCGTGCTTAATAGAGTAGCACTGGCTGAGGCGGCCTAACACCTTAAACTGGTCTGGCATATCCAGCAAGCTCCTACCATAGTCGTTTCCTTCCAGTGGGATTGTGAGATCAGATTTTGTGAACTCCAGATCTAGTCTTCTGGACCCATCACCCAACTATATGCTAACCCAAATCGAATTCTGTCTGTCAACAGAGATCTCCAGTCAGAACCATCGAGGAGTGCTGCGGCTCATCATGGACAAGAAGAAGCGCCATCTAACGAAGAGGATCCTAAACCTCACCCTGGAGATCATCTACCTGCTGACCGGAGAGGTGAGGAGGATTCTGGGAGGTCACATGACATCACTCTTATCTCTATTAATAAAACACAGACCTGACTGGAGAGGTGAGGAGGATTCTGGGAGGTCACATGACATCACTCTTATCTCTAATAATAAAACACAGACCTGACCGGAGAGGTGAGAAGGATTCTGGGAGGTCACATGACATCAATCTTATCTCTATTAATAAAACACAGACCTGATCGGAGAGGTGAGGAGGATTCTGGGAGGTCACATGACATTACTCTTATCTCTAATAATAAAACACAGACCTGACCGGAGAGGTGAGGAGGATTCTGGGAGATCACATGACATCTCTCTTAAAGCACAGAGCTCACCAGGGAGGTCAGGGGAGCATCTGTGACACGGGAAAGCAAAGCCCTGTATTTACCAAGATGGCTGCCCCCACACAGAGACAAAGTGCAGAACAAGATATGGTAGGTCTGTAATGGGTTAAAGGTCAGCTACAGGGAGATCACAAGCAATACTGGTGACAAATTGTTTGCCCTCTACTTGCCTTTTTTCTTTTTGGTCACCACTTTCACAGCTGAGAACTTCTTCATCTATTTCAATACATATTAGGATTATGTTCCACTGAGGAAGTCTGGTGACCATATGACACCCAACAGCCACCCCTTTGTGTCTGGAAGATGGAGTAGGAGCCAGAGCCGTAACTTGGAGCCTCCACCTTTCTCACTGGCACCTGAGAAGATCAACGACAAAAAGATCCTTCAACTGACCAGCAAGATCATTGAACTGCTGACGGGAGAGGTGAGCGGTGCCGGGAATTCTCGGACATTATCTAGTAACAGACAATGGGATGGTGACTGTACCATTATGTGTCGTGTTTCTATAACAATGTTTCTTTCTCCATGCAGGAATTTGACTATTTGGAAGAAGACACAAATTTCTACAAAGACGTCAAGGTGGAGAAATCTCAGATGCTTCAAGTAAGCGGTAAGTTATCTCCATAAATGTATTCCCAAGGAGAGAGCAGTACGGAGGGTCCACCTAGATCCCTCATCATCTGATAAACACATAGAAACAATGTATTCAGTCAGTGTGTGTGTTTCCTACAGATGGATCCAGTAATGGGAACTCTCCAGAGAGATGTCCTCTGTATTCCCGGGATTCCACACAGGAACATCAGGAGATCCCTCAGGAGGATCACAATATCCCAGAAAAATCTACTCCGATTCCTAGAGATGTTTTAGTTGATCAGAAGGTAAGATGTTGATGTTAAAAAGTATGTGAGTGCCTGAGCATCAAATCTAATAACTTGTTGGACCCATTCTAAACTTCATCAATATGGAGTTGGGGCCCCCTTTGTGGCTTTAACAGCCCCGCATTTTTGGGAAGAGTTTCTAAAAGATTTTGGTGTGTCTGTGGTAATATGTGTGTCATGTATCTGGTGGAGGAGCCTGAAGTGATGAGAGCAGCTTCTCTTATACCTCCGGCTCAGAGCCCCAGGTAAAGTAACAGGAGGTGCGTGGGTATTTAGTGGCACAAGTGCCTAATTGTACTTGCCAGCAGCTGGTGTAGGTAGGTAGTCTAAACGTCTGCAGCGTCAGGCCATTCAGCAGGTAAAATAGCAGCGAAAACTGGCTCACTGCAGGCAGGTGATCAGCAGAGACCGGCTGGGCAGCAGTTGGGAGATCAGCAAAGACTGGGTGGGCAGCAGGCAGTTGATCAGCAGAGACTGGCTGGGCAGCAGGTAGGTGATCAGCAGAGACCAGCTGGGCAGCAGGCAGGTGATCAGCAGAGACCAGCTGGGCAGCAGGTAAGTGATCAGCAGAGACTGTCTGGGCAGCAGGTAGGTGATCAGCAGAGACTGGCTGGGAAGCAGGCAGGTGATCAGCAGAGACTGGCTGGGCAGCAGGCAGGTGATCAGCAGACACTGACTGGGGGGCAGGCAGGTGATCAATAGAGACCAGCTGGGCAGCAGGTAAGTGATCAGCAGAGACTGTCTGGGCAGCAGGTAGGTGATCAGCAGAGAATGGCTGGGCAGCAGGCAGGTGATCAGCAGAGACTGGGTGGGCAGCAGGTAGTTGATCAGCAGAGACTGGGTGGGCAGCAGGTAGTTGATCAGCAGAGACTGGGTGGGCAGCAGGTAGTTGATCAGCAGAGACTGGCTGGGCAGCAGGCAGTTGATCAGCAGAGACTGGCTGGGCAGCAGGCAGATGATTAGCGAAATCAGACAAGCTGGGTCTGTAACTGGGGGTCAGATTGCGTGTGAAAGGGCTCTAAGAGTGAGAGACAGAATAACAGCAAAAATATCCAGAAAAACGTAATTCAAAAAAGTTATACATTGATTTGCATTTTAATGAGTGAAATGTATTTGATCCCCGACCAAGATTCTTGGCTCCCAGTTGTCTTCTATACAGGTATGAACTGTCCTTGGATACGTCTAAATATTGGTGTTTGGAAGCTTGCTTAGAAACGTGAAAGCTTTATTTATTAATGTGATCGTAGGCTGAAGACATGCAAGAAGTCAAGGCTTTTATCGTAACCCAGATTCACACTGCTGAGGAGCTGAATGTAATGGGTGATGATCGGTGTAAAGAGGAGGAAATCCCTCCAGAGATCAGTACAGGTAAGTAATATACAACAAACAACATACCTGGCTCATTGGGAAGCCTGGGAACCGATCCGACGGTGGGGGCGGCCGGCCATAGAGCTAAGCAGAGTAAAAATGGCCTCCACTTATCTCTATGGCATAGGAGGCCCGGAGCGACATTATGACGTCACTTCCGGTTCACAGGCAGTGTAAACGAGGCAAATCTGATGGTCCACAAGTAAACCGCCCTAACTCCTGTGTAACCACCACTGCGCTTCTGGACAAGTGAAAAAAGAAAATAACTAAAGGAAAAAACTAAATAGAGAGAGAATATCACCGCTCCAGGTAGGTCAGATCAAGGTAAAAGTCATCTCCTTCAGTCTAGAAGTCCAGGTGCTGGCAATGCTATGGCAGTTAGACATCAAAGAAATTCTGGACAGCCACACTCCAAAGGTATTTGCCTTTATTCAATAAGGTTTAATCCAAAATACAGATCACAGCAAAGTGGAACAAAGCTTACGCGTTTCGCACGACAAGGAGTGCTTAGTCATAGCTCTGACTAAGCACTCCTTGTAGTGCGAAACGCGTAGGCTTTGTTCCACTTTGCTGTGATCTGTATTTTGGATGATACCCTATTGAATAAAGGCAAATATCTTTGGAGTGCGGCTGTCCAGAATTTCTTTGATGTCTAAAGGAAAAAACTACAGCTGCCACTTGAATAAATCAAACATGTGAACAATATTTAAACCTCTAAATGAGTGGAATAAATAGTGGCGCTTCAAAAGAACATCTAATGCACCAGAAAAAATTGTGGAAATGAATACACAATGAAAAATAATAATAATTAGTGATCAACTGTTAATAACAACCAATACTAGTGACACCTAAATAATCAGTGAATGAATAAATGTGAACAACTTTCATAGCACATTATAAAAGAAAGAAACAAACACCCTGTGACGGATGTGACACATTTAAATAGCTGTAGTTAAAGTGGGGTTCCACCCAAAAAACAAAAATACATGAAAAATCCTAAAAAAAAAACCCAAAAAAACATTTGGATATATTTTTTTTAACTTACCTCTAAATGCCTGTTGCTAGGGGGTCCCTCGTAGTCTGCCCCTTCCAGTGCCTGGGCTGGTGACATCACTCCCCCCTCGGCACAGGAAGGGCTCCGCTCTGCTCCCTCCCTCCCTCCTGTCAATCATCTGGGACCCATTACAGGTCCTAGGTGACTGAGCGGCCAATCACGGCGCGTGGTGCCGCTCGTGCATGCGCAGTGGGTGCCAGGCTGTGAAGCCACAGCCCGGCGCCCACAGTTGCAATGCCGGCACCGCTGAACGGAGGGGGAGACGAGCAGGGCTTCGATGCCCCGCATTGCTGGACCCAGGGACAGGTAAGTGTCCAATTAAAAGTCAGCAGCTGCAGTATTTGTAGCTGCTGACTTTTTATTTATTTTTTTTTTTACATGACCCCCTGGGTGGAACTCCTCTTTAAAGTGCTAATGTAGTTAAAGTGCTAATGCATGGAACTCCATGCACTGATAAAGCGATCTATATCGGTCCCATGAATAAGTCGTTTGTGACGAAACATGTCAGGGCGTGGCTATACGGCAAGAATCTAAAGCATGACGGAGGACATTGTGACGTTACATGCTGCATCGGATAGTGGAGGCTTGGGACGAGGAGTGGGTGAGACTGATATAGCTGACACACTACCCTGGGTCCGCCGCAACCGTTATAGATCGCTTTACCAGTGCATGGAGATCCGTGATGTGTTTACCTTTGGTTTGTTTTGATTTTGACACATGTGAGTGCAATGGTGTGAGATTGGTGAGTTTTTAATACATTTATTGTACTTTATCACGCGTCTTTTCATTTGCATGTGGAACGATCATTTCTTGAGGAAAAAGGAATTGTGGCAATTACGTTTGAGGTTTGGAGATCTAAAAAGAACCCCTAATTAGTGTGGGTTGAGGCGAGTTATGCCAAACACGATTTTGGCATATTTTTTTTTTGGCTCTGATGCTTTCCATTGTAAAGGAGACATGTGGGGTCTTATTGACCTTATTGGGGACCTGTCATGCTTTATTGTTGTCAGAAGAGATGTTTACATTTCTTGTGATAGCAATAAAAGTAATTAAAAAAAAATTAAAGGGACAGTGTAAAATTAAAAAATATAATAAAATAATAATACATTTTTTTTTTCCTCAAAGCGACCCCGTCCCCCGTGCTCACACGATGTTTGCACCAGACATCTGATTATCTGAGGATAATGTTTGAGGGTTCAAAGTAATTTTCTAGCAAAAAAATACAGATTTTTACTTGTAAACAAAAAGTGTGACTATACGCCTGGTCCTTAAGTGGATAATTATATTCTCCCTTTAAGACTGACTTTATGTCCCCCAGGTGCATACGGAAACTTCCCAGATAGTGAGCCTGTCTCCCCTCATGGCTTTGAGACAGATGAACACTTTGCTGAAGACACCAAAGGAGAATCTAACTCGTTTCCGGTCTCCGGACACACCGGTTACTTCGCCAGCCCTCCTGACACTATGGTGCCCAGCATCGGCCGGGGCGGAGACCAGATCTACATCTGCACGGACTGCGGCGATTCTTTCCTGTGCAAGTCCCACCTCGTCTCGCACCAAAAGTTCCACCTGGGGAAGAAGCAGTACGTCTGCCCCGAGTGCGGCAAATGCTTTGCGTACAACTCACACCTGGTCCGGCACCGGATCACGCACACGGGGGAGAAGCCATACTCCTGTGAGGACTGCGGCAAGTGCTTCACGCAGAAGTCGTACCTCACCTTGCACGAGCGCTGCCACACGGGCGAGAAGCCCTTTTCCTGCTCCGAGTGTGGGAAGTGCTTTGCGCGGAACGCCAGCCTCTGCATGCACCAGCGCATTCACACTGGTGAAAAACCGTTCTCCTGCTCGGACTGCGGCAAAAGCTTTTCCCAGAGGTCTTATCTGCTGCTACACCAGACGTGCCATCGGGGGAACAAACCGTATTCGTGTCCCCAGTGCGGCAAGTGCTTCACCACTAACTCCTACTTGGCCAAACACCAGAGGACTCACATGGGGGACCAGCCTTGCCTATAGCACCACGGTGAACTAATGGGAAACAATCAGTCTGATTTTGGACAGTAAGGATGTTGACTTCCCATCCCAACTCCTTTTTTTTTCTTGGGGACTCCAATAGTGAAATCCTGGCCAAGTCCTCACCCCTGAGTAATAACATTTTAACCAATACAAAGTGAGAAGAGTCCTATAAGCCGCACAACACTACAAAAACTTGTGCGTGGAAAGTGAAAACAGCCCCAGCCCGGGCTCCATCCAGGCCACCCCCGCCAATTTGTTTTACCCAGCCCACAGAGCTTAATCATCCCCCGTGACAAAGCGCGTTGAGGGGTGTCCTGGATAAAGCCCAGTTTGAGTCTGTTTTCACTTTTACACACAGGCTTTTCTAGTGATGTGCGGCTTATAGAACTCTTCTCTCTTTGTACTTTCCATGGAGCTGACACGAGCTCCGTCCTTTCCTGCACTCCCAACAGTTGATATTAGAACAGAACCTGTAGGAGCTTCAAGCAGCACCCATATTTTGGCACTGGTTTACAACAACATTGTAACGCCATTACGTCAAGAATTCCAACCTTAAGATCTTGGTACCACCAGGTTTTCTATGGACCATGGTCAAAATAATTTACATGAATTCCTTCCCCTGAGGAGCTTACAATATCATATTCTTACTTTGTGTACTCCAGTTGGAACCAGTGTTCCATGGTTTGCTTACCTACAATTGCTGGTATGTTCCTTGGTCCCAACCATTCACAACAGTCACTACCCCTGAGAGAGGAGTGCACTATACTGTCCTCACGTCAGGTAGTCCAATAGTGAGATCCTGCCTTTGGAGTTCCATGGTTTCCTCATCTACCACTTATGTCCCCATGTTGTAACCATTCACATCTGTCCCTGCTCTCGAAAAGAGTACACTGTACTATCCTCACGTCAAGTACTCCAATAGTGAGCTCTTGCTATTAGAGTTCCAAGGTTTTCTTACCTACTACAGCAGTTATGTCCTATAACAATTCATGTCAGTACCTGCCCCCGAGAAGCTTGCAATGCAATGCTCCTCCTTGGGGTACTCCAGATGTAAGATGTTGGCACCAGAGTTCCTAGGTCTGCTGACCTGCCACTGTTAAGTGAGCAGACCTGCTGGTAGGTATGCATAGTGCCCTATGATTGTTACCATTCACATCAGCCCCCACCTGTGAGGAGCCTAATGTCCCTACTTCAGGTAGACCAGCTGTAAGATATAAGTCAGTATATAAGTCAGTAGACTTCTCAGGTCAGCTTGCCAACCATGACTAGGTGAGCAGACTTGGTCAGTCCCTGCCTCCTAGGAGCTTACACTTGTTCATTTCACAGATATTCTAGCTGTCAGATTCTTAGACCAGAGACGTGAGTCCCTGCCCCTGAAGAGACTGAAATGACTTTACCTAGGATACTTCAGGAGGGTACTCCAGATGTAAGATGTTGGCACTAGAGTTCCTTGGTCTGTAGACCTGCCACTGTTAGTTGAACAGACCTGCTGGTAGGTATCAGGAACAATTCAACATGTATTTCTCCCATTTTATTTCTTCCTGAGAAGAGAAGGGCGAAAGGCTAACCTATGTTAAGAGAAGTGCCACATCCAATATTCAAGACAGAGATAAAAAGGGTTCCCCTAAGTGGACTTTTAAGGCACTTAATTTGTATTTTGTGTGAAAAATATATAGCAGAGTTTACAGAAAACTATAATAATAAACACATTTTATTTAGAGAAAAACATTTTTTTTTAAAACAATTGTAACGAAACATTGATTCATCCACACAGTGCGTTTATATCACCATAAAAATATACACAAAAGAAGAGGTTTCTTTTGTGTATATTTTCATAGTGATATAAACGCACTGTCTAGATGAATCAATGTTTTGTTACAATTGTTTTAAAAAAACATGTTTTTCTCTAAATAAAATGTGTTTATTATTATAATTTTCTGTATACTCTGCTATATATTTTTCACACAAAATACAAATGAAGTGCCTTAAAAGTCCACTTAGGGGAACCCTCTTTATCTCCATTTTATTTCTTCCTGGACAGCTTGGCACATGGAAAATCTGCTGCCGAACCATACGAAGTGGCGACAGAAACTTAGGAGACACGTAGATGGGGTAGAGAAGACCCACTGTGCCAAATTTGGAGTCTCTAGGATTAATGGTTCAGGAGATATTGACTGGCAAATATCCAATATCGGGAAGAATTTACCATTGGCGGCTATGGGAAAATTTTGTTCAGTTAGTGTAGTTTGAAAAGGCACTGCTACCGAACCATATCAAGTGGCAACACCAAACTTGGGAGACACGTAGATGGGGTAGAGAAGACC
Source organism: Lithobates clamitans (assembly GCA_037952925.1). Lineage (NCBI taxonomy): Eukaryota > Metazoa > Chordata > Amphibia > Anura > Ranidae > Lithobates > Lithobates clamitans. The sequence continues at coordinate 1,089,390 of JBBGZY010001739.1, read as the reverse complement.
CACTGTGCCAAATTTGAAGTCTTTAAGATTAATGGTTCAGGTGATATTGAACCAGCAACAAGCCAATATCAGGCAGAATTTAACATGAACAGCTATGGGAAAATTTTGTTCAGTTGGTTTAGTTTGAAAAGGCACTGCGAACGAACCATATGAAATGGCGACACCAACTTGGAAGACACATAGAGGGGTTAGAGAAGACCCGCAGTGCCAAATTTTGAGTCTCTAGGATTAATGGTTCAGGAGATATTGACCAGCAAATATCCAATATCGGGAAGAATTTACCATTGGCGGCTGTGGGAAAATTTTGTTCAGTTGGTTTAGTTTAGCTCATGTCCCTATCTCAGGTAGTTCAGCTGTAAGATATTGGCTGCAGACTTCTCAGGTCAGCTTACCAACCATGACTAGGTGAGCAGACTTGGTCAGTCCCTGCCTCCTAGGAGCTTACCCAGGTATTCTAGCTGTCGCATACTGAGACCAGAGATTTGAGTTCCTGCCCCTGAGGACACTGTAATGTCTTTACCTAGGATACTTCAGGAGGGTACTCCAGATGTAAGATGTTGGCTCTAGAGTTCCTAGGTCTACTGACCTGCCACTCCTAGGTGAGCAGACCTGCTGGTAGGTATGCATGGTGCCCTATGACTGTTGCCATTCACATAATCCCCCACCCCTGAAGAGCTTAATGTCTCTACATCAGGTCGTCCAGCTGTAGGACATTGATGCCAGACTTTTCAGGTCAGCTTGTTAACCATGACTAGTTGAGCAGACTTGGTCAGTCTCTGCCTCCTAGGAGCTTACACTTGTCCATTTAACAGGTACTCTAACTGTGAGATACTGAAACCAGAGATTTGAGTCCCTGCCCCTGAGGAGACTGTAATGTCCTTACCTGGGATATTCTAGGGCGGAAAACAAAGCTCTACAATTTCTAGGTCTGCTCGCCTTTAGTGACCATTGCAAAGGCCTACTAGTATCATTGGTTCCAGTACTCTACCCCAATAAAGAGATTGGAGTCCTCAAGTCTGCTGACTCAATATGGACAATGCTAACATTCCCCACCCCTCAGGAGCTTACATTTTTTGCTCATTATTTCAGGTATAGCTAAATTATAGGACCCAGGTAGCGAAAGAGATCACATTACAGTTAATGCATTTTTTGCCATGTGCCTGACTTCTTTGCCAGCTTTTCTAATGGCCCCTGGGCCAAGGTGGGTGAAACTAGTACCCACCCCTGAGGATATTACAGTGAAATAGCCCTATGTACATTCCTACTATTACTTAATCCTTTCCAAACCTAACCTCCTAAAGCTGTCCTGGTAACACACATACAGTATACAAAGGCTGTAGGGTTTAATATAACAGCCTGCAGGGTTCCCTGGTTAAAACCAACGACCACTGCTACAGTTTCAAGCCCACAACTTCGTGTTGCCACCCCCAGCTCTCTTGGAGGGCTCTTGTGTCTGTCAGTAGAGGTATCAAAATGTCCACTGTGCCCTATAAACACAGGCTGCTAGCAGTCAGTAAGAGTCAGTGGTAAAATTGATTGATGACAAGAGCAAGACAAAACTACCAACGCGTTTTGAGGATAAAACTCTTCTCTTCTTCAGGGCTCTGGTTTAAATGATGGGATTTTAAGAATAGTATAGTAACCAGAAAAAAATATATCTTCATGCCAAGCCGACTTGAGGCGTCCTATGACTCGTACATTGCTAATAACTATTATTGGCTACTCTACCACCCTAAGAGTCTTATTAATTAAAGCGGATCCCTGAAGAAGGGAGAGTTTACTCGCCGAAACGCGTTGGTGGTTTTGTCATTAAATTATTTTACCATGAAAAGGTTTCAGATTTCAGCATATTTGTTTTGGTGCTCTTATTAAATTATTTAAGCATGAAATCCCACCTCTGGGTCACCCCATGTTTAAAAGGGGCTCCTGAACTAGAGCTATTGTGCCCAATAAAAGATTTGACTTTCCTACTTAAAAAATGTAACTGTTTATTCTTTTGAGTAAGAATCACTTGGGCATTTTTTTGTATCATGGTTTTTTTCCCATCTAGGCTAATAAAAACATGGACTAAAAAAAAAAGGTTTTCAGATCTTGTGTTTATTAAGGACTCATTCACACCATGGGGTGTAGTTTGTAAAATTTGCAGGGCTATTCATCCTTTGAAACAGCATATTCGTCCTGTGTGAATAAAAGCAAAATCAAATATTATTAGGCTGTTTTCTCTCCAGGTCAAATGTTATTCATTCATAAAGAATACAGCGAAACTGGAAAATACCGCATTATAACCAGTAGATGGAGCTGACAATCTTATTGTAAAAGTATTTTGAGTTCAACACAAGTGATATGAGTTCAACACAACATATGCGGTGTGATTCCACCCTAAGGGGCGTGCCCAAAGTATAAATTAAGCCTTGAAATGTTTAGAGCAAACACAAGGCGGGCCCCTAGGAGATCCCATGTACTTATTAAGGTTTGTCTGTACTGGTCTAGGCCCCTCCTGCCATTGGATGGTCATCTGGGAACACGAGCACTGGAGCCACCTGAATAGGTAGGCTTGATATTCTCAGCCACAACCAATGGTTGCCATATCCCATAGAGTCGTAGCCCTGCCTAACTCCTGGAGTGGCTGTACTTCCTGGGAGTCCTCGGGGGTGGTCTTCCAGCTCTTGATTTGTTAACCTGCTAGATTATATTAGTGCAGTGTTGGGGAACAAGGTCGGAGGGTTAGGCATCCAGAATGAACAAGGTGGGATGCTGGCTCCACACAGGAATAGACTACACTGTCTGAAGTGACCATCCTTCCTTTGTGTCCTCAGGGGTGGTCCTCCATCTTCTGATTTGTTAGCCTTCTAAATTATATAGTAAAGTAAGAGAACGGATGACTTCTGAAAGAACAAAAAAGGGGTTTGCTGCCACCTGAGGCAAGCCCCAGTGGCCTAATGGATAAGGCACTGGCCTCCTAAGCCAGGGATTATGGGTTTGAGTCCTATCTGGGGTGCTTGAGATCTTGCTTGTCTCTTTCACAACTCTTTCTAGGCACATCCTAAAACAAGGCTCTAAATTATATTACTGCAGTTAGGCATCAAGGATGGACAAGGTGGCATTCTGGTTCTGCGCAGGCAGGGACCACAGTGTCTGGTGTGGCCATCTGTCCCTAATGTCCTCAGCGGTGGTCTTTCATCTTCTGATTTATTAGCCTCCTAAATTATATTACTGCAGTTAGGAATCAAGGATGGACAAGGTGGGATTTTGGCTCTGCACGGGGAGGGACCACAGTGCCACGAGTGGCCATCTGTCCCTAGTGTTCTCAGGGGTTGTCTTCCATCTTCTGATTCGCTAGCCTCCCAAATGATATTGCTGCAGTTGAGCATCAAAGATGGCCAAGGTGGGATTCTGGCTCTGGGCAGGAAGGGATCAGTGTTCCTACAGTGGACATCCCTCCCTTGTGTCCTCAAGGGTGGTCTTCCATCTTCAGATTTGTTAGCATTCTAAATTATCTTAGGGCAGTTAGGCATGAAGGATGAACAAGGTGGGATTCTGGCTCTGTGCAGGAAGGGACCACAGTGCCTGGAGTGGCCATCTTTCTCTATTGTACTCAGGGGTGGTCTTCTGGCTTCTGATTTGTTAGCCTAGATTATGCTACTGCAGTGTTGGACAGGGAGTGAGGGAAGTTAAAGTGGAACTAAACCCTCCTGTCTTTTACAGCCAAGGAAGCTGCCATCTTAGCCTCCATTTGATGTGGAGTTGCCATGGTGCAGCACATGTGAACAATTATGACACCATCCATTTGATGGCTTGACAGTTCGATTGAAAGCACAAGCAACTGTGACATTTATCAATCACGGCATGCCTTGAATGTAACTGTTTTGGTAAACTGTTAAGTTGATGGGTTCAGTCCTACTTTAAGCAAGAATGGAAATGGGGGGAATTCTGGTTCTGCACAGGAAGGAAGTCCAGGGCCTAGAGTGACCATTCTCTCCTAGTGTCCTCAAGGGAGGTCTTCTGATTCGTTAGCCTGGATTGTGTTACTGCAGTGTTAGGCGGGGGGGGGGTAAGTTAAGCATCAAACATGGACAAGGTGGGATTCTGGCTTTGTACATAAATGAACCACGGTACCTCGAGGGGCCAACCTTTCCCAGTGTCCTCAGGGGCGGTCGTCTGGCTTCTGATTCGTTGGCCTATATTGTGTTACTGCAGTGTTGGGGAAAGGTAGGCATCAGGAATACACAAGGTGGGATTCTGCTTTTGCACAGAAAGGGACCACGGCTCTTGGAATCATCTTCCCCTAGTGTCATCAGTGATGGTCTTCAGATTCATTAGTTCAGATTGTTTTACCGCAGAGTTGGGCAAGGAAGGGGGGGAAGTTAAATGTCAGGGGTGGACAAGGCAAGATTCTAGTCCTGCACAGAAAGGACCTGCAGTACCTATCCTTCTTTATAATCCTTGGGGGTGGTATTTTGCCTTCCTATTGGTTAGCCTAGATTGTATTACTGCAGTGTTGGGTAAGCGGTGGGGGAAGTTAAATGTCACAGATGGACAAGATGGGATTCATGTTCTGCACAGGAAGGGATCATAGTGCCCAGAGAGCGCATCCTTCCCTAGTGTCCTCAGGGGCGGTCTTCTGGCTTCTGATACGTTGGCCTAGATTGCGTTACTGTAGTGTTGGGAAGGGGGGGTGGGGGAAGTTAAGTGTCATAGATGGACAAGGCAGGATTCAGGCTCCTTGTAGAAAGGGACCACAACTCCTGGATTAGCAGTGTTAAACGGGCGGATGGCTTTCTCATGAAAGTGATCCTAGTGGCTCATTAGCTGCTGGATCGCTTTCAGAAGCGGCAGGAGGGGACGGCCGGCTGGTCACAGAGGCTACCAGAGACTGGATTGTCTCTGATCACCTCTATGGCCTTGGAGGACCAGAGGGATGTCATTTCTGGTCTAGGGTGGAAGTAAACATTTTTTTTTAAGCAAAAGATCAAACAAAAACAAATGTTTTTTTGATCTTTTGCTTTTAAAGGTAAAGAAGACCCCAGAACTCGCCATAAAGAGGACCTGTCATCCCTTATTTCTATTACAAGGGATGTTTTCATTCCTTGCAATAGGAAAAAAGTGATAAAAAAATAAAGATACAGCGTAAAAAAAAAAATAAGAAAAAAAAACAAAACAATTTAAAGCGCCCCCTTCCCTCCGAACTCATGCACAGAAGCGAATGCACACGTAGGTCACGCACACATATGTAAATGGCGCTTACACCACACATGTGAGGTACCGCCGCAAACGTTTTAGCGAGAGCAATAATTTTAGTGCAAGACCTCCTCTGTAACTCTAAACTGGTAAACTGTAAAAATGTTTAAAGCGTCGTTTATGGAGATTTTTTTAGGAAGTTTGTCGCCATTCCACGATCATGCTCAATTTTAAAGCCTGACATGTTTGGTATCTATTTACTCGGTGTAACATCATCTTTTATATTTTACCAAAAAAATTGGGGTTTTTTTTTTTATGTTTTTTTTCTTTTAATTAAAGTGTATTTTTTCTCAAAAAATTGTGTTTAAAAAAAAAACGCTGTGCAAATAGCGCGTGACATAATAAATTGCAAGGATTGCCATTTTATTCTCTAGGGTCTCTGCTAAAAAATATATATTTAATGTTTGAGGGTTCTAAGTAATTTTCTAGCAAAAAAAATAAAAAATAAAATACTTTTTAAATTCATTAAAGTGTATTTTTTCCCCCAAAAAATTGCGTTTAAAAAAAATGCTGCGCAAATACTGCATGACAGAAAAAATTGCACCGACTGCCATTTTATTCCCCTAGGGTCTCTGCTAAAAATTAAATATATTTAATGTTTGGGGGTTCTAAGTAATTTTCTAGCAAAAAAAAATAAATACTGAGTTTAACATGTTTTTTTTTTTTTTTTCCAGTAAAGTCTATTTTTTTCCCAAAAGATTGCGTTTCAAAAACTGCTGCGCAAATACTGTGTGACATAAAACATTGCAACGACCGCCATTTTATTCCCTGGGGTGGGGTCTCTGATAAAAAAAAAAAATATATTTAATGTTTGGGGGTTCTAAGTAATTTTCTAGCAAAAAAAAAAAAATACTGATGTCAAACTTTGTAAACAAAAAGTGTCAGCAAGATGTTAAAGATATCTGAATCCCCTCACTATAAAGCAATCTCCTAAAGCAGTCATAAATCCACTTCCTGTCTATTGCTGCAATTCTAAACAGAGCCCTGGCGGAAGTGACGTTGGCCAGGAAAAGCGGCCATCTTTATGATGGGCAACAGCTTATCGAAACGGATCGCAAACAATACCGAATTCTCCTTCTAGATGAAACTCTAAGGTCGTTTTCTTCTCTACGAAACACGGCCGCTCGTCCCTGTTTGTATAAAAGACGGGTGAAAACGCAAACATCAGCCATAAAGACTAAGGGGCGCCATCTTTACTGCTGGCAATGGCGAATTCTTACTCCTCCGGGAACGGACTGAAGCGGAAAAGGCGAGAGGAGCGGTTAATAACTTTGTGAGTTTGTATTTTTTTTCTTACGAGGCCACATCCAACTATAACATCTGTCTTTTGTGGGCAGCGGATGCCTCGAACAAGCATGGCCGCCAGGCGCCACATAGCGGAAGTGCGCATGTGCGGTCTGTCTCAGGGCGATCTGCGCATGTGCGGTCTGTCTTAGGGCGATCTGCGCATGTGCGGTCTGTCCTAGGGCGATCTGCGCATGTGCACAGAGTCTCCAGACCGAACTAGCTGCAAAGTAGGGAAAACTAGGTGCTGTTTGTTTATTAATGATATTATTGGCACGCTTGGTAGTTTTTTTCTTTAGGGTTTTAATCCTGCAGATATGTATAATATAATTATTTGCACTTTATAATTATGCTTAATTTTCTTAAAGGAGCACTGGACCCTGAAAACAACACGGCTGCCATTGCTGAGCTCCATGAGAAGACTGGCTGAGCGCACGCCGCGCTGATTCGATGACTTACTGTCTGAACCGCTGAACAATGTCGCTCGGGAGTCCTCTGTGACTTCCCTTGATGCATGCTTGTTCTGAGTCAGTGGCTCCACCCCCTTTTTTTTAAAAGCAGGTGGTCCACGAAATTCGAGTCAAACAGGTGAGTGCTTTGTTTCGGTCCACGGGGGGAGGGGAAAACTAATGATACAAAAAAATGTAATGCAAAGTGGAAAGCCCCTTTAAATGTCCTTTCCCTCTGTCTATAGGGAGACGCCATGCTGCGTTGCGTGGTGACGGGGTGCCCCAGCAAGGCCAACCGGGCCACCTCCCGCCGGGGTGTCAGGTTGCACACCTTCCCCCGAGACCTGGGCCAGATCGGCTCCTGGCTGCGGCTCACTGGACAGAACTTCGGAGACCTGGACCGGCTGGCCCAGCAGATCTGCTCGGACAGGGACGTGGCGGACGGCGTGCGCATGTGCTCCGCCCACTTCACCAAAGACTCTTACCTCACTGATTACCCCACAAAGCTGCTGAGGGCGGATGCCATGCCCACCGTCTTCCCCAAACGAAGAGCCGCGCCCCAACCCCTGGCCGTGAACGCTGAACCGGATTTGGCGGCAGGAGATGGGCTGCTTCCAAAAGAGATGCCTAATGTGAACGCCGCGCCGGAGCCTCTGGTCCTGGAGGTGAGTGGGACCCGGGGCAGTTGTGAAATGGTTTTTCCATCCGGCCAATGTCATTACTTTTTTAATAGTGGGTTACCGCACACTAAGAATGGGTTTGGGAGTGTTCGCACCCTCCACGTGCAGAGCGCGCCAGGAAGTCGGCACGGCGCTGCGCTAATCACAGGCAGTGAGACATTTCCAGATCTCTGCAGTCGCACATCGGGAAAATGTCTCACTGCCTGTGATTAGCGCAGCGCTGTGCCGACTTTCTGGCGAGCTCTGCACGTGAAGTGTGCGAACACACCCAAGCTCATCCTTACCGCACACTAGTGGGAGTGGCTACTCTGGCATGGGGCTCCTCTTAAAATCCCTACCAGACCCAAAAGGGCCTGGTATGGATTGTGGGTGGGACCCCCACGCATTTTTTTTTTTTCCACAATTTTTTAATTTCCGGCAATGGTTTGTTGTGGGGGGGGTTTACATTCAGCTGTCAGTGGGGATCCCCTCTTACCAACCATTAGATGTGGCGGCTTCATTCGTTTTCTTTTGGCTTTCACCTGGTGATCTGGCCAGTAACACACCTCCTGTATTAGAGCGCCCCACACTGGATGAAAGAGCACAGGAGGCACAGCAGCATTGTCAGTCTATAGGGGAGGGAATTGTTAAATGTATTAGCGGAACTGAATATGCTAAACAAATTGAAGCCAAACTCCAGCTCACACTTTATAATCAGTTATAGCAACTGTTTTGTTTTTTTTTTCCTTTTTGGGATAAAGGTTTTCAGTGGTAAATGGATTGTCTGATCCCTGTAAACCAGGGGTCTTGAATTAAAATTCACAGGGGTCCAGCTTGTGAAAATGTATTCTGGCAGAGGTCCGAATCTCATGTTTGCACTATAACACCTCTCAGCCCCCCCTTCACATCATAAACCCCCCCTTAATATCACTGCTCCTCCTTTACATCAGTGTCCACGGCCCCTTCACATTGCAGACTCCCCTTTTAAAGCAGTCCAACAGTGTCCTCAGTTCCCCTACACATCACAGTGCCCCCTTTACACATCTCCAGTGCCCCCTTTACACATCTCCAGTGCCCCCTTTACACATCTCCAGTGCCCCCTTTACACATCTCCAGTGCCCCCTTTACACATCTCCATTGCCCCCTTTACACATCTCCAGTGCCCCCCTTTACACATCTCCAGTGCCCCCTTTACACATCTCCAGTGCCCCCTTTACACATCTCCAGTGCCCCCCTTTACACATCTCCAGTGCCCCCTTTACACATCTCCAGTGCCCCCTTTACACATCTCCAGTGCCCCCTTTACACATCTCCAGTGCCCCTTTACACATCTCCAGTGCCCCCCTTTACACATCTCCAGTGCCACCTTTTACACATCTCCAGCGCCCCCCTTTACACATCTCCAGCGCCCCCCTTTACACATCTCCAGCGCCCCCCTTTACACATCTCCAGCGCCCCCCTTTACACATCTCCAGTGCCCCCCTTTACACATCTCCAGTGCCCCCTTACATCTCCAGTGCCCCCCTTTACACATCTCCAGCGCCCCCCTTTACACATCCTTTACACATCTCCAGTGCCCCCCTTTACACATCTCCAGTGCCCCCTTACATCTCCAGTGCCCCCCTTTACACATCCTTTACACATCTCTAGTTCCCCCTTTACACATCCTGGTGCCCCTTGCAGTAGCCCCCTCTCTTCCTTTACATCACACTACCCCTTTCATCATTCAGCCTTCCCAGCACAGCCCTACCAGGGCAGAGGCACAGCAGCTGGTTATTCCCTCTCTCTCTCGTCTCCTGCCCGACTTGCGCTATTATCCTCACAGTGGGCAGGGCCGGAGGTGCTGCATCTTGGGACAGAGGGCCAGAGCTGTCCAACCTATTACGCTTAAAGCGGAAGTAAACCCATCGATTTAACATTTTCAAAAAACTGTTAAGTTTCCAGCATGCCAGGATTGCTAACTATCAAGCCTTACAATGGCTGGTGTCATAATTGATCACATGTGCAGCACCATGGCATTCGAAGATTAAACAGAGGCCAAGATGGCAGCTTCCTGAAAATGATAGGAGGGTTTACTTTCACTTTAACAAGCAAGTTACATAGTAGGTGAGGCTTAATAAGAAACACAAGTCCATCAAGTCCAACCTATGTGTGAGATTTTATGTTAATATTACATTGTATATCCCTGTATGTTGTTGTTAAGGTGCCTATCTAATAGTTTTTTGAAATTATCGATGCTCCCCGCTGAAACCACCGCTTGTGGAAGAGAATTCCACATCCTTACCCCTCTTACAGTAAAGAACCCTCTACGCAGTTTAAGGTTAAACCGCTTCTAGTTTGAGTGAATGGCCGCGTGTCTTTTTAAATTTACTTACGTGGAAACGTTTTATCCCTATTGTGGGGTCACCAGTACGGTATTTTGTACATTGAAATCATATCCCCTCTCAAGCGTCTCTTCTCTAGAGAGAATAAGTTCAATATTTCCAGGCTTTCCTCATAACTGAGATCCTCCAGTTCCTTTTATTAGCTTTGTTGCCCTTCTCTGGACTCTCTCCAGTTCCAGCACATCCTTCCTGAGGACTGGTGCCCAGAACTGGACAGCATACTCCACAAGTGATTATCGGATCTTGCCCTCGATATGCAGATCCTCCCGAGAGAGAGAGAGAGAGAGAGAGAGAGAGCAGACCCAGGCTGATAAGTGGCACAGTTGCGGTCCGGACAGGACCATCGCTTGGTCTGGGTATGGACCGCGGTCCCCCATTTAGTGAACCCTGCTGTAAACTCATATATTCTGCTGGAGTGCACCTAAAAACAACCGACTTGCTCTTTGAATCACCAAATGTAAATAGAAGAAAGGAAGCCTAAAAAAGAAACTAATGCAGCCATCGCATCTAAGAATTGGTAAACTGCAATATAATAAATGTTTGCTTTTGGGTTTAATACCACTTTAAAATACAGGGGCACGGAGGCTTCAGGATTGCAAAATCAATTTACAATGTTGGCACCCTCCAGGGGTTGGAGGGGTCACATTTCAGTCCACGTATTGCTCTAGTAAAATTGCTGTTACTTCAACAGTGTCTTAAAATTTCCAGACAGTAATCTATGTGGGAGTTCACGGCTCTTCCCACCTAACTTGTGTCCCTTTTTTAATCTTTTCAGAATGGGGCATCGGAGAAGAAGGAAATCCCAAGTCAACCCAATGAGAAGGTATTAGCTCTGACTCTGGAGATCATCTACCTGCTGACCGGAGAGGTGAGGAGGATTCTGGGAGGTCACATGACATCATTCTTATCTCTATTAATAAACACAGACCTGACCGGAGAGTTGAGGAGGATTCTGGGAGGTCACATGACATCACTCACCTCCTATTAAGATATTTTTTGTATCTTATTGAATAGAGTTATGGACCCATAAAAAAGAAGTCTGGTCATCCTCCACCTTCCTCCCTGACGTCCGAGGGAAACGCCAACAAGAAGATCCTAGAAGTCACCCAGAAGATCATTGAGCTGCTGACAGGAGAGGTGAGCGGTGCCGGGAATTCTGGGACATTATCCAGTAACAGACAAGGGATGTGGCTGGATGGTGACGGTATCATTGTGTGTGTCAGGTTCCTATAAGGTGTCAGGATGTCACTGTCTATTTCTCCATGGAGGAGTGGGAGTATGTAGAAGGACACAAGGATCTCTACAAGGACGTCATGATGGAGGATCAGCCGCCCCTCACATCACCGGGTAAGAGGAGACCTTATTGTAAAGGAGAGAGCAGTACGGAGGGTCCACCTAGATCCCCCATCATCTGATAAACACATAGAAACAATGTATTCAGTCAGTGTGTGTGTTTTCAACAGATGCATCCAGTAATAAGAACCCACCAGAGAGATGTCCTCGTCCTCTGTATTCCCGGGACTTCACACAGGAAGATCAGGAGATCCCTCAGGTTGATCACCAGGTCCTGCAGGATTATTGTGTAAGTGAAATAAATGATCTCATTAAATCAATCAGGTTTGTACGTTGTATGGACCTGACAGTTGGAGGTTTTAAACCGGGATTGTGTGTATATCTGACTCCTGCCAGTCAGGTGGAAGAATTCCGTCAATTCCCAATTACTTTGCAAAATTTTATAAAATAAACGTATTTTCTTTTGTTTACCAAAAAAAAAAAAAAACAGTGGTGATTAAATACCACCAAAAGAAAGCTCTATCTGTCTTTTTTTTTTTTTTTTTAAAGATAAACATTTAATATGGGACATGCATGTCCGTAATGGACATTCATGGATAGATGTAAAAAAATCACGGATTTCACGAAATATCTGTGAATTTACTGACAGTAATGCTTTTGGAGGGGACTGAATGCTAGCCTCTTGCCTACCGACTTTGGGCCCTGGCATTTGAGGGAGCTACAAGCATTTAGGAAGATGTTCCACTATGTCAGGGATATGAAATTAGCGGACCCCCAGCTATCATCTGTGTCTTCTATCCTCAAATTATCCTTACTCTACCCCTCCTCTCTACCCCACAGCATACACCTATCACCCTCAATCCTACCCTCTCCCTACTACTGTACCCATCACCTCCTACAATTGCTGAACCCACATGCTGACCTAAACACCAGGGAAGTTAGACATGTGCGCCCATACACATCCTACTCCCAACTCACCTTCCTCACCCTCCTTCTCCTCCTAGTCTCGGGGGACATTTCTCCAAATCCTGGTCCTCTATTTTCGAACTGCAAACCACATATCCGATACCCCATCTCCTCTGGCAACAGCCTCAATCCACTCGCTTTAATTTCTATCCCCCTGCTTCCTAAAACCAGCCCCCCAGTCTCATGCGCCCTTTGGATTGCCCGCTCCATCTGTAACAATCTCACATCTGTTAATGACCTTTTCATCTCTCATGGCTTTAACATATTTACCATAACTGAAACCTGGCTTCAAAATTTTGACTCGTCTTCTCCTGCTTCTCTCTCCCGTGGTGACCTCCACTGGACTCACTTCCCCACAACCAATGGACAGAAAGGAGGTGGAATTGGATTCCTTCTTTCCCGACAAAGCACCTTCCAAGTCCTTCCTATCCCTCCCTCTCTTCTTTCGAGATGCACTGTATTTGTCTGTTTTCTCTCTTTTCTCTGAGGATTGCGGCAATTTATCGGCCTCCTTGACCAGTATCACGCTTTTGGTGACTTTCCTGTCTGGCTACCCTACTTTCTCTCCTCCTGAAATACCCACTCTTTTTTGGTGACTTCAACAGCCCAGCTACAGCTCAACTTACCTTATCTTTTGACCTAACCCAATGGACACTTCAACTCAATACTTCCACTCACTCCAATGGTAATACCCTCAACCTTGTATTCTCCCATCTCTGCACTCCTGGGAACCTCACCAACACCCCCTTTCCGCTCTCTGATCACAACCTCATCAGTTTCACTGTATCCTTGCCTCCAACCACCCATCCATCCAAGCAGCAAACGATTACTTGTAGGAACCTTCGCCACTTTAACCCTTCTCTTCTCTATTCTGCTACTGACCACCTCCTATGACATAATCTCTCCCCTGTCCTGACCTGGCCACCTCTGTCTACAACAGTTCACACTCATCCTCACTGGACGCACTTGCTCCTCTAACGAGAGGCAGAATCAGGCCCCGACCGTTACAACCCTGGCAAACTGACAACACTAGAAATCTTAAGAGACTTTGCCATGCTCTGGAACGACTGTGGCGTAAAACCAAATCCCTGCAGGACTTCACCCTCCTAAAATACAATTCCTGCCTCCAAACAAGCCTACTTTGTCTCTCTCATTAATGTCTTGTCATCTAGTCCCCATCGGCTCTTCTCCACCTTTAACTCTCTGCTTTGTCCCCCACCCCCTCTACCCACTAACTCACTCACTGCTCAAGAGATTGCCAATCACTTCAAAGACCAAATTGATGCAATACGTGAGGACACCTCCACTGTGCGTACTTCTTCCCTACTCAACTTTCCTTGCCTAACAGCACAGTCAACACTCTCCTCTTTTGAATTGGCTACTACTGAAGAAGTTACAAAACTTTTCTCAGATGCCCACCTAACCAATTGTCCCTTGGATCCTGTGACTACTACGGTCACCCTCTTCATCTATCCTATGCTCCCTCACTCACATCTTCAATCTCTCCCTCTCTAGTGGCACCTTCCCCTCACCTCTAAAACATGCGCAGATCACTCCCATTCTTAAAAAGCTCTAATCTTCTAGAATGCTTAGTCTACAACTGTCTTAGCTCCTACCTCAGTGAAAATAACCTTCTTAACCCCTTACAGTCTGGCTTTCGCTTACAGCACTCCAAAAAAGCTGCCTTACTAAAACTCACTAACGATTTACTAACTGCTAAAACCAATGGCCACGACTCCATACACCTGCTGCTTGACCTCTCTGCCTTTTGATACTGTTGACCACCAGCTCCTTCACAATAAACTCCATTCCCTTGGCCTCCAAGATTCTGCTCTATCCTGGTTCTCCTCCTACCTATCACAGCGCTCCTTCAGTGTTACCTACAACTCTGTCTGTCTCCTCCTCTCCATTGTCCCTTTCTGTGGGAGTCCACCAAGGCTTTGTTCCTAGACCCCTTCTCTTCTCTATCTACACTTCCTCCCTTGGTCACTTCATAACCTCCCACGGCTTCTAATACCATTTATACGCCGATGACACCCAAATATATCTCTCTACGCCTCACCTCAATCCTTCAGTCTCCTCTCACGTTACTAACTGACATATCAGCATGGATGTCGCACCACCTAAAGTGGAGTTTCACCCATTTAAGTCAGCAGCTACAAAAAGTGTTTTTAATAATCAGACACTCACCTGCGACGGTCCAGCAATGCAGGCATACGAAGCCCCGCTCCTCTCTACGGTCCCGGCATTTTAACTGTGGGTGTCTGGCTGTGGCATCACAGCCCGGCGCGCACTGCACATGCGCAAGCCACGCTACGTGCTGTGAATGGCCAGGCAATCTTCAGGGACCTGTGACGTGTCCCAGAAGATTGCAGGGAGGGAGGGGGGAGAGGTGATCTTCCAGCGCATCTGGAAGGTAGTCGTTGCAATACTTTATGGCACACCATATTTGCGCAGCGGTCTTACAAGCGCAATTTTTTTTGGAAAATTTTTTTTTTTTTTTTTACTTCAAAAATAAGACAACAGTAAAGTTAGCATATTTTTGTGAAAGATGATGTTGCGCCAAGTAAATTGATACCCAACATCTCATACTTCAAAATTGCGCCTGTTCGTGGAATGGCGACAAACTTTTACCCTTAAAAATCTCCAAAGGTGATGTTTAAAAATTTCTACAGGTTACCAGCTTTGAGTTACAGAGGAGGTCTAGGACTAGAATTATTGCTCTTGCTTTAGCGATCGCAACGATACCTCACATGTGTGGTTTAAACACCGTTTTCATATGCGGGCGTGACTTACGTATGCGTTCGCTTCTGCGCGCGAGCTCGGCGGGATGGGATGCTTTACATTTTTTTTTTTTATAGATTTTTTTTTCTTATTTATTTTACTTTTTATTTTTTATTTTTACACTGTCTTTAAAAAAGAATTGGCTCATTTTTATTCCTATTACAAGGAATGTAAACATCCCTTGTAATAGAAAAAAAGCATGACAGGACCTTTTTAAATGTGAGATCTGTGGTCAAAAAGACCTCAGATCTCAATTTTGCACTAAAATGCAATAAAAAAACCACAAAACTTCCTTTACGAGCGTTGGGCGGAAGTGACGTTTGCTGAGTGGGGGTCATCTTTCCCTCAATCGTCATCCAGGCAGTGAGAAGAGAAGACGCGATCATCTCTGCTGCTACCGACGGCTCCGGTAAGCAACGGAGACGACCGGAGCGCGGCGGGAGGGGCCCATTCCCACCCCCGATAGAAGTGATCTTGCGGCGAATCCGCTGCTGAGACCACTTTTATCTGAAAGGGGACCGCCGGCCATTTTTAAAAATACTAGGGTTATGGTAGCAAGCTGCTGCCATAACAACGGTATTTAGCGTCAAACTACCGACGTATAACGACGGCGGGCGGTCCATGGGTGGTTAAACTAAATCTCTCTAAAACCGAGCTAATAATATCCCCCCCCTCATGACTTTTCCATCAAAATCAATAATGCAACCATCAATCCCTCCCCTCACGCCAGGGTACTAGGAGTATCTCTAGACCTGTCACTTCAGCCCCAAATCCAATCGTGTCCAAAGCTTGTAGAATTCTCCTCCATAACATCTCTAAAATTCGCCCCTTTTTAACAAATGAAACCACCAAGCTCCTCATTCACTCCCTTGTTATCTCTCGCCTTGACTATTGCAACTCCCTCCTCCATAGGTCTACCTCTCCATAGACTATCCCCTCTTCAGTCTATCATAAATGCTGCTGCCAGACTTCTCCACCTTACCAACCTCTAAGTGTCTGCCAACCCTCTCCTCCAATCCCTACACTTGCTCCCCATCGCTCAATTAAATTCAAAATACCTGTGGAGGCCAGTCAGGTTCCTCCACCCCAAACTCGCTCATCCATGTCTTTATGGACCTTGCTTTGTGCACTGGTGCGCAGTCATGTTGGAACAGGAAGGGGTCATCCCCAAACTGTTTCCACAAAGTTGGGAGCATGAAATTGTCCAAAATGTCTTGGTATACTGACGCCTTAAGAGTTCCCTTCACTGGAACTAAGGGGCCAAGTCCAAGCCCTGGAAAACAACCCCACACCATAATCCCCCCTCCACCAAATGATTTGGACCAGTGCACAAAGCAAGGTCCATAAAGAGTTTGAGGTGGAGGAACTTGACTGGCCTGCATAGAGTCCCGACCTCAACACGATAGAACACCTTTGGGATGAAAGAGAGCGGAGACTACGAGCCAGGCCTTCTCATCCAACATCAGTGCTTGACCTCACAAATGTGCTTCTGGAAGAATGGTCAACCATTCCCATAGACACACTCCTAAACCTTGTGGACAGCCTTCCCAGAAGAGTTGAAGCTGTTATAGCTGTAAAGGGAGGGCCAACTCAATATTGAACCCTACGGACTAAGACTGGAATGCCATTAAAGTTCATGTGTGTGTAAAGGCTGGTGTCCCAATATTTTTGGTAATATGGTGTATGTATACCTACAAGCAGTGAAGTGGTCCTTTTAATATAAATCACCAGTTGTGGACTCAAGTGTAAATTTTATGAGCTTTTGTTGTTTATTTGCACATAATCATGAATCAAACAATGATTGTGTAAATTTCTTGTGTTTAGATACATTCAGTAAAGTATACTACATGCATTACCATTATATTTTTCTAGGATAAAAATCTGATCAATGTTGAAGATGAAGAAGCAGAAGATCCGTCTGTGATGGGTGATGATCCATGTAAGGAGGAGGAGATCCCTCCAGAGATCAGCACAGGTGAGTAATAAACACTAAATCCAGAGAAGAGTCCCAGATTCTCCTTGTTCAGTCCCTACAACAATCTCTTCTTCTCCCCCCTCCTCTGTCAGTGGACAGTAAAGGGGAGACGGCCTGTGCCCAGTGAGGTGGGGGGGGGGGACGGCCTGTGCCCAGTGAGGTGGGGGGGGGGGACGGCCTGTGCCCAGTGGGGTGGGGGTGTCAGGGGAGGCGGCCTGTGCCCAGTGGGAGGAGTCAGGGGAGGCGGCCTGTGCCCAGTGGGAGGAGTCAGAGGAGACCGCCTGCACCCAGTGGGGGGAGGGGGAGTCAGAGAAGACAGCCTGTGCCCAGTGGGGGGAGTCAGGGGGGTCAGGGGGGACCGCCTGTACCCAGTGGGAGGAGTCAGAGGAGACCGCCTGTGCCCAGTGGGGAGAGGGGGAGTCAGAGGAGACAGCCTGTGCCCAGTGGGGGGAGGGGGAGTCAGAGGAGACCGCCTGTGCCCAGTGGGGGGAGGGGGAGTCAGAGGAGACAGCCTGTGCCCAGTGGGGGGACTCAGGGGGGACGGCCTGTACCCAGTGGGGGGGATGGCCTGTGCCCAGTGGGGGAGTCAGGAGCCATCAGCCTCTATTAGACTCCGGCTCTCCTCCACACATCATGTCATTGTGTGTTACCAGCCAAGAGACGTGACCAGTCTCCCCCCACACACACTCTCTGGGGTCTCTCATACATCTCAATACAGGGGGCTTCACTCTCATCTTTATTCACAGACCCCGGAGACACCAGAGAGACTCCGAGAGATGTCCAAGCTGAGGAGGAGGAAGAAGGACATGTGAGGATTAAAGAGGAGGAAGTTCCTATGGAGATCACCACAGGTGAATAATAAACACTAAATCCAAAGCAAAGTCCCAGATTTGTCCTGTTCTGAGGACATTAGCTTCTGTATTTAGAGGGTAAATTCACCTTTGAAACATGTTACATGTGCCACCCATATATAGGGTCAGACCTGACGAAGGGGCCCTGCGGGGCTCCGAAACGTTGCACTTATTTCTGTGATGTGATCTCTATCAATAAAAGAAATCCTTAGACGGAAGTGTTGATCCATGGTGTGCTGGCAAATATGTTCACTTGCTTGATGTTTCCAGGACCCAACTGGTAACCGCTACAGCACCCACCAAGAGCCATACTTTCCAGGAACGTGTGTGTTAGGAATATTGACATATATACATATATAGGGTGAAACATGTTACATGCTCCTGCCTTCTCTTCCCCCCAATCCACCTCCCCCCTTCTCCTTCTTACGGCGGGCAGGAATTCTCTCCCCGCACCCGCTGTCACGAATTTAAAAACCGCACGGTCGTGCTCCGCCCAAATGGCTGCGTCATTCATTCAGAGTTCTGTGAATGAACTACAAGTACCATTGGCCGCCGCAGCCGACAGCTTGTAGTTCTCAATGAACAACGAGGTCACTGGTGAGCTCTCTCATAGTCCATTGGTTCTTCCTGCAATTCAGTAACTGCCTGCCCGTACCTCAGCTGTACTGAGTGTCTACAGGATCCTGGCATTGCACCTGCGATCTGATTGTGTGTGCGTGCAATGCCTTACAGGCCTCAGCGTAAAAAAAATAATAATTGCACGTTTTTTACCTGCAGTCATAATATTATTAAAATATATTAATATTAGTAATAATAATAATATTTGTGTGTATATGTTTATATACAAACATATATAAAATATATTAAATAATACATATATATGTGTGTATACATTAATAATTAAATATAGATAGATAGATAGATAGATAGATAATAGATAGTATAATTAAATTTTATTAATAATATAGTATAATAATATAATCGATAATATAGATTTTTAAACATATACATACACAAATATAAAATATATTAAATAATAATGATAATAATAAATAATCATCACCATAATGACAAGATTTTGGTAATTAAAAATAATTACAGTCATAATAATATTAAAAATAACATAATTAGAATGATAATATAATAATGATAATAATAATGATAAGAATAACAATAGTGTGTGTATTTGTTATATATATATATATATATATATATATATATATATATATAATATAATTTTTATTATTTATTTTTTTTAATAAAAGGTAAACTTTGGCCTTTACCTACTTGACCTCCAGAAGGTTTTACCCGCTTCCCGACCAGGGCATTTTTTTGCTATTCAGCACTGCGCTACTTTAACTGGCAATTGCACGGTCATGCACCACTGTACACAAATTAAATTTATCTAATTGTTTTCACACAGAGCTTTGTTTTGGTGGCATTTCATCATCACTGGGTTTCTAATTTTTTTTATTATATAAACAAAAAAAATGTCAAAAATTTTGACCCCCCCCCCCCCCCCCCCACAATATTTTTTACTTTCTGTTATAAAACATATAAAAAAAAAAAAATTAGGCCAAAATGCATTCTGCTACATGTCTTTGAAAAAAAAAAAAGTAAGTGTATAATAATTGTAGTTCTGGTGTGACTGTGATAGGGTGGCGGACAATCTGGTGCTAACGGACACTGGCTGGGAGGGTCACGAACTGACACTGACGTCGCTAGAGACACTAATACATTGATTGGTGATAATACTGTATTACAGTACATTAGTAATACTGTACTAATGACACTGACTGGGATGGGGTCAAAGTATAACTAAAGGCATTTTTTTTTTCTTTTAGTTTTGGACAGAGGGGAGAGGGATTTGAATTTTTGTCAGATTTTTATTGCTGTCTTTATCCCCGTTTAGGGAGATTCTCCCTCTCTATTTGTCCTGTTTAACTTTATCGTGGAGAGTGAAAGTAAAAGAAAGTCCCAAATTTTGGGTTGTCACCAGAAAAGTAATAGAGGGGAAATCTTCCAATGGGGACACTAGTTCTGGCGACCAAGGAATTCCCTTTAATTTGCAATGATCTCTCACTTCCTGTTTTGGCTATGGGACAGGAAGTGAAGAAAAAAATCTGACAGGGGTTATAACCCTCCATTACTAGATCCAAAATTAAGGGGGGGGGCATCTAGGGGCATTCAAGGGGTTAACTGTGTGCCTAACAAGTGTAATGTGTGCTGCTTTTACATGATCATCTGGCTGATTTTTCTTCCTGCTTTTTAGAGACAAAAACTGCAAGATTGCTGTTCCCTGTACACAGATCTCTGTTTGTTTTGTAAACACAGAACTCTGCGTGTGATTGGACACGGCCGATCAGCAGGTTTCAGACAAAATAATTGGCTGAAATCTGCTGACAAACTCGTGCTGTGTCCAATCACAGTACAAGTTGGCAGGGGCGCACGTGAGTCCCAAACATGGAAGCACGCCAGCAACATACAAGCCTGCACCTACCACCCGCTCACATTCTATTCACTGTGAGCAGTCAGCAGGTGGTTAAAATTGCAGATATTAAAGAAAATGCCCAATTATGGGGATGTGATTGGTTGTGCTTTTCCTACAGAGGGATCCAGAAATCCTCCAGAGAGATGTCCCCGTCCTCTGTATTGCTGGGATTCTACACAGGAAGATCAGGAGGCTCAGGTAGATTTAACCAAGTTTCTCATTGTACAATAACATCTAAAAATATTATCCTAGCTCTTGGTGGATCTAACCTCTTTCCCAGCCCACGGCACTGGTATAAGCCCCTCACTGATTGGCTGGAGCAGAATAAATATTTATAACCCCATACGTTGTAACTTCTCACTCTACTGAAGAACACTCAACAGTAAAAGGCAAAAGCAAACAATCTCCTTGGGCTTAGCAGAAACCCAATGAGCCCAGATAACCACTTGAAGACCACACTTATTCTGGCACTTTTTGGGTACAATTTGTTTGCTAGAAAATTACTTGGACCCCCCAAACATTTTTTTATATATATATAATATATATTCTCCCAATTTTTTTTGTAAAATATGAAAGATGATACACCAAGTAAATAAATACCTAAACATGTCGCGTTTTAAAATTGTGCCCAATTGTGGAATGGCATCAACTACCATACTTCAAAATTCCTTAGGCGACTTTTTAAACATTTTTTGAAGGTTACCTGTTTAGAGTTACAGGGGAGGTCCAGCTCTAGAATTATTGCTCTCGCTCTAACATTCATGGTGATGCCTCACATGTGTAGTGCGAACACCGTTAACACATGCGTATATGTTCGCTTCTGTGCATGAGCACAAAGGGATGGTGGGGGGCGCTTAAAAATTAAAAATAAAAAAATTATTTTATTTTTTATTTTCTATTTTTACACTGTTCCTTTTTTTTTTTTTTTTTTTTATTGCTTTTACTCCTATTACAAGGAATGTTAACATTCCTTGGTCATGATGATGCTCCGGTTCTCCAAGGCCATAGAGGCAATCGGAGACTATCTGGTCTTTGGTAGCCTTTGTAACCAGCCAGCTACACCACCGGATCTTTTCTCGGGCGCTCTGGTGAAAATGGTGAGGGGGGGGGGGGGGGGTGTTGGACGTCTCCTTCTGCCGGTTCGGAAAGCAATCTGGTGGCTAATGAGCCGCTCTGACCACTTTCATGAAAAAAAGTCTGAAAAAAAACAATGCTGGGGTTGTGGCTGACTGCTTCAGGCGTATTCCCGGTAAACCACTTGCAAGCCGCAACGTATTGCGGTCGGCTGGTGGATAAACTAAACAAAGCTCAGACTGTCTATAAGCCTATCTGCAAACATAAAATTTTCGACTAGGGACCCCAGATTAAGGCAGGATGCCTAACATTCCATTGGTTCTTTGGTTTAGATACGCTTAGTAAAGTATTCTATAGACATTGCCATTGTGTTTTTTTGTAGGAGGAACATCTGATTACTGTTAAAGTTGAAGGTAAAGAAGGAGCTGAAGATCCATGTGGGGTGATGGACGATGAGCCGTGTAAGAAAAAAGAAATCCCTCCAGAGGTCAGCACAGGTGAGGAATAAACACCATGGGCTGGTTCACATAACAAAAACGCACTCCAGATCCGTTTCTGCATGCGCGTTAACATGTTTTTGATGCACTCTAGTGCGTTTTTGATAAGTATCCAGATGCATTTTAGGTGAGTTTTTTTTTTTTTTTTTTTCTTTTTTTTAACCACTTCCCTGTAGGCAAGCCATAGATGAATACATTTTGCAGGAAAGAATCGCTAGAATCCCCCATCAATTCCCTCCTGCAGTGCCATTGTGTTCTGCCAGCGGGGATGACTGCTAGCGGCTATAGCCGTTGGCAGTGATCACATGCAAAAAATCCAGTAGGCTGGTTGTACTGAACTCGATCGATGGATTGATTTCAGTACAGCCAGCCTGCCCATAGATGGATCAAATCTCAACCGGTCACTGCTGAATGGGCCGAGATTTGATCCATCTATGGGTGGCTTTAGTTGCATGCTGAAAGGGTTTATCTTCTGTCAGCTTGGAGCACCGGCCGGCCCTCACATTACCGGGTAAGAGGAGACTTTATTGTAAAGGAGAGAGTAGTACGGAGGGTCCATCATCTGATAAACACATAGAAACAATGTATTCAGTCAGTGTGTGTGTTTTCTACAGATGGATCCAGTAATGGGAACCCACCAGAGTGTCCCCATCCACAGTCCCAAGAAGAAGCTCAGGTGCAGATAAATTGTATGGAGGTAAGTGGACAAGACTCCAAGATACATTCATGTTATAATTGAAAGCGTGCATGTTGGGGTAAATATAGATGTGCATCTAAATCTACCTTTCCTCTGAAGAGTAATCTGCATTCAGATTGTGCTTCACAAGCAGCTCACTGACAGTGAGGAAGTGATGTGATGGCTTCTCACCAACTGTTTTAACCCCATTTTCTCTGATACATGTGCCCCCCGTTTGCCTGAATATTTCACCCCACTCCGATTACTACATGATGGGGAGACTTTGCATCACATTTAAACGCCCCCATCCGCTGCCTATTGCAGCTTAAAGTGTTTGTAAAGGTTCACATTTTTGAAAAAATAACAAACATGTTATACTTACCTGTTCTGTGTAATGGTTTTGCACCAAGCAGCCCTGATCCTCCTCTTCTCAGGTCCCCCCGTCAGCCCTCCTGGCCCTTTACCCCCTGCTGAGTGCCCCCAGAGCAAGCTGCTTGCTCAGGGGGCACTTGTGTGTGTGCGCTCACTCCTGAGCCACCTCTGTGTATCTGAAGCACACAGAGAATGGCCCAGCCCGGCCCCGCTTCACTCCCTCCTCACTGGCTATGATCGGAAAGAGAATGAGAGCAAAACGCCTCATATAGTGTAAAATCACCGGAGAAAACGTCACATATGACGAAACACGTAGGGAGGAGCTACATGCTGATGTCAATGAAGAGATAGAGACTGGGAGAGCTTCTACTCGCATGCACATCGCTGGCTCAGGTAAGTATTCGGGGGGGGGGGGGCTGCAAAAGGAGCTGCACACTGGATAGAAGCTGTGTAAGTACTTGACCTGCTATCGGCCTGCTAAAGTTCATGTACAGCAGAGTTCAGACTGGGGGGAGGAAGAAAGTAGCACAAAAAAACAGTCCATTATTGTGCTAACTAGAAGCATGTTGATTGAAGACAACAGATTGACGGAGATGAGTTCATAACTGTGCTGCTTCCCCTACAATGTCCAATCACAGCCTGGTGGAGGGACCATGATTGCCTGTGCTCGGAGCAAGTGGGTGGAATGATGCTGGCTGCCTAGAAGACTGAGGACATCTAGAGGTGGTAAAGAAGTACTGTGGGCTTCCAGTTTAAGACCGAGTATTACATCAAACGCTGCTTTTTTTTAAAAAAAATTTGGTTTGACTGGAGGTCTGCTTTAATGTCACCTGCAGTAATATTGGTGACCTAACAATCGTAGGCCAGTGCTAACATTTCCTGCTACCATGCAAAGAACATTTAAAGGAAATGGGACCGGATCAGGGCTTCATCATGCCACTTTGGAAAGACTAATATTTATACTGCACTTCCCATAAAGCTCTGTGTGCCATGGTCGTGCTGCATTGCCAAGTTTTACCAGCAGGTGAAACCAAAGTTCATAATTCTGATCTTCCTCTGTTTGTGATGTTTAGGCTGAAAACCAGAAATTTTTGGATATAGCAGCTGAATTGGAGATTGCGACAGAAGAGGAGGGGTACATTGGGGCCAACAAACTCTCTAGAGAAAAGAGGTTTCTGAAATTTGCAGTAGGAGAGGAGCGAATTCCTGCAGGGACTAGCAAAGGTGAGTAATAAACACTAAATCCAAAAAAGAGTCTTGGATTCTCTGATGTTTCTTCCCATCTGTGCACCCTGCTCAGTTCTGGGAGGGAGGATGAGGGTTGTTAACTCTGCAGGCTCTGCTTGTGTAGTGTAATTACTGCATGGGCAGAGAGAGGGATGTGACCTGTGTGCTGACACACAGGTCACACCTGGCAGGAATCTGTGGCAGTTTTCTATATGAAGAACTGATATAATCCCTGCATGGGTAGAGAGAGAGGGATGTGTCCTTCACGGGCAGAGAGAGAGGGATGTGTCCTTCAAGGGCAGAGAGAGAGGGATGTGTCCTTCACGGGCAGAGAGGGATGTGTCCTTCACGGGCAGAGAGAGAGGGATGTGTCCTTCACGGGCACAGAGAGAGAGGGATGTGTCCTTCACGGGCACAGAGAGAGAGGGAGGTGTCCTTCACGGGCACAGAGAGAGGGAGGTGTCCTTTACGGGCAGAGAGAAGAGGGATGTGTCCTTTACGGGCAGAGAGAAGAGGGATGTGTCCTTTACGGGCAGAGAGAAGAGGGAGGTGTCCTTTACGGGCAGAGAGAAGAGGGATGTGTCCTTTACGGGCAGAGAGAGGAGGGATGTGTCCTTTACGGGCAGAGAAAGGAGGGATGTGTCCTTTACGGGCAGAGAGAAGAGGGATGTGTCCTTTACGGGCAGAGAGAAGAGGGATGTGTCCTTTACGGGCAGAGAGAAGAGGGATGTGTCCTTTACGGGCAGAGAGAAGAGGGATGTGTCATTTACGGGCTGAGAGAGAGGGATGTGTCCTTT
This sequence comes from Lithobates clamitans, assembly GCA_037952925.1. NCBI lineage: Eukaryota > Metazoa > Chordata > Amphibia > Anura > Ranidae > Lithobates > Lithobates clamitans. The sequence goes on along the minus strand of JBBGZY010001739.1, from coordinate 1,064,373 downwards.
ACGGGCTGAGAGAGAGAGAGGAATGTGTCCTGCACGGGCAGAGAGGGATGTGTCCTTTACGGGCAGAGAGAGAGGGATGTGTCCTTTACGGGCAGAGAGAAGAGGGATGTGTCCTTTACGGGCAGAGAGAAGAGGGATGTGTCCTTTACGGGCTGAGAGAGAGGGATGTGTCCTTTACGGGCTGAGAGAGAGGGATGTGTCCTTTACGGGCTGAGAGAGAGGGATGTGTCCTTTACGGGCAGAGAGAGAGGGATGTGTCCTTTACGGGCAGAGCGAGAGAAAGGGAGGTGTCCTGCATGGGCAGAACGAGAGAGAGGGAGGTGTCCTGCACGGGCAGAGAGAGAGAGAGAGAGAGAGAGGAGGATGTGTTCTGCACGGGCAGAGGGAGAGAGAGGGATGTGTCCTGCACGGCCGGGGGAGATATGTGTCCTGCACGGCAGAGAGAGAGAGGTGGATGTGTTCTGCACAGGCAGAGAGAGAGAGCGAGGAATGTGTCCTGCACGGGCAGAGAGGGATGTGTCCTTTACGGGCAGAGAGAGAGAGAGGGATGTATCCTTTACGGGCAGAGAGAGAGGGATGTGTCCTTTACGGGCAGAGAGAGAGGGATGTGTCCTTTACGGGCAGAGAGAGAGGGATGTGTCCTTTACGGGCAGAGAGAGAGGGATGTGTCCTTTACGGGCAGAGAGAGAGGGATGTGTCCTTTACGGGCAGAGAGAGAGGGATGTGTCCTTTACGGGCAGAGAGAGAGGGATGTGTCCTTTACGGGCAGAGAGAGAGGGATGTGTCCTGCACGGGCAGAGAGGGATGTGTCCTGCACGGGCAGAGAGGGATGTGTCCTGCCTGGGCAGAGAGAGAGATGTGACTTGTCTGACAGCTCAAATTCCATTTGACAGATCACACCTGATAGGAATCTGTAGCAGTTTTCTATATGGAAAACTGTCATATTTCCTGCACGGGCAGGGAGAGGGATGTGACCTGCACGGGCAGAGAGAGGGTTGTCACCTGTTGCTGACAGTTCCTATTCCATTTGACAGGTCACACCTGGCAGGAATCTGTGGCAGTTTTCTGTATGGAAAACTGCCATATTCCCATCTGTTAATGAGGGGCAGACCTGTGCTAGTTTCTATTTCACTCTGAAATAGAAACTGGTGCAGATTGACCTGAAACAGGTCTGCTTAGTTAATATAGTGAACAGCACTTATGACGTTTTCCGTTACAACGGTGCAGGAAGCTTAATTCCCCGGCATGTGCCCACTGGGGGGAGTCAGGAGCTATCTGGGAGGGATGCAGAAAAGTGTAAGGGTTAGACCCTCTGTAGGGTTTTTCTTGCTTGTGGAACTTAAAATCTTTGGCGCCAACATTATTATAAAGTCCAGGTGGTGGGCAGCTCGTTGGACCTCTTGAGTGTTAATGAGAAGCAAGATTGGATTCACCTTCTCGATTTGTCCTGGAGACTAGAAGTGATGGGGAAATCCAAAATACTTTTATTAGGTTTTATTGAGACAAAAAAGACGTTAACGACACGCAGACGATGTAGACCGCTGTCAATGCAGTGTTCAATACGTAAGCTTTGATACATTGTACAATGTAAAATATTCTTACACATCTAGAGCGAGTCCGTGTGTCAGTGATTCATGGAGTACATGTCCCATCGTGTAGGTCTGGTATCTGCGTTCCACATTAGGTAAAGAGATAAAGGAAGGGAAGGAAGAGTTGAGGGAGCGAACAGGAAGGGAAGAAGAGAAGAGGGTTAGGCGCAAGTGCAGTGTGGTGGGGTCCACCCCAAGAACGGGTGAGGCTGAAAAACATCAAAAACTCTGCCATCCATGCCACCTGCTGTGTGCAGGGTGTGGGTACTTGAGACCAACCCCCCCCCCATAAAGAAGGAGTGAGGCTTTTTTATCACAACATTCCCATGGACTGAAAACAAGGACCCCACAAGTTGTCCTATTAATCTTGGGTTTCATGTATGTAAGCTGCGCTCCATTGTTACAAGGTGAGAAAGCTCCTATACCCAGTTTTGAAAGTGTGGGGTTGAGAGAGATCTCCAGTGTTCTGGTATGATAGTGCGCCAGGGGCGGCCTGTCCTTTAGGGGCACACGGGCGCCGCCCCCTCTCTCCAGCCACCCTCCTCTATGAATAATCTATCCATGGCCGCCGCCGCCCCCTATTCAGGCGTCCGGCCCCTTTTCAAATGCCGGGGGCGCCTAAATTACAGCGGCGGGCGTGTGTCTTTGAAGCACCTGATTAGAGCCATAGGCGCTAATAGGCTTCAAAAAAGGTGGACTCGGAGCGCAAAGCATTGCGCTCCGAGTCCACCCAGGTGTGTTAGAAAAGCAAATGAATATTCACTTTTCTAACACTGAACTGCCTCTCCACCAATCAGGAAGCATGGGTCTGTTATCCGTCGCCTGATTGGTTGAAAGCACAGGCGCTACTATTGGACGCCTATCGGGAAGAGGGGAGGAGACACATGGAGGACACAGCTCACCGCTGTATGACCCGCTGCAATGTCCTACAGTTAGCCGCCATCAACCGCTGCCTGACCCGCCACCAAGATAGGGTAAGTGCCGGTGAGGCTGCAATTCATGTTTTTTTTCAGTATTTTTTAGTTTGTTTGCGCAACCCCAAAAATTTGGAGCACCAGCCGCCACTGTAGTGCGTACTTATGAAACAAAGAAGCGAAGGTGGTCCTTTGCATTATGAGAATAGGAAGCAGGCAGGGATGTCCAAAATTTCTTGCTCATGCAGTACAGGACATAGACAGGTCCAGACACCTGGGTTATAGGTAGGTACCTTTTAGGGCTAGTTTACACTTGCTTTAAAATGTGGCATTGAATGCCAGTCAAAGCTTCTCTCACTAAATAAAATGGTAACCTTACAGTCCCAGTCACATGTGTTTGCTATGCTTTAAAAATTATCCCCCATGTTGGCAAGAGCTTAGGGGGTTTCTACCGAGTGGGGGATGGGGCAGAGCTGGGGGTTTCTACCGAGTGGGGGGATGAGGCAGAGCTGGGGGTACTAATGAGCTGGGGATCTGCTGAATGAGGGTTCTAATGAGCTGTGGTTCTACTGAGCCCTTTTAAAACAAATAAAAAATCAACACGCACACACACACAGCATTTACCAAGCTTCATTAAAGCTTCAAAAAAAGCATTACCGAAGCATCAAAAACACATAAAAAAAAAGCATGTGTGTTAAAGTCAAAGCAAGTGTAAATGAGCCCCTTGGGTGTTTGGGGAAAAAAACCCTGCAAGGTCCCCCATATATCCCTTTACGTTCCCAGCAAGCTTCAGCCCTTTGCTAGTGTCCTAAGGTGTTGGCATTGCAATTTCGCCCTTCCCTCATTGGTATTGCTTTGGGACGTCCCAGTCATCTTTGAATCTGCCTGTGTCCTGTAATGTATAGGGAAGAAAAATCCTATTTTACCGTCGTCACCAGAATAGGTGAAAGGAAATTGGAAATTTATTTGGGACACCTGTTCCAATGACCACTTTCCTAGGAAATTGTCACTTTAGAGAGATTTCTACTCACTTCCTGTTGTGTCTCTGGAACAGGAAGTGAAGGAAAATGACCTTGGTGGTAACACAAGCAGCAGTGAAAACCCAACACATTAATTATGCCCCATAAAGTGTAAAATCATCCAGCAACTTTTATTTCATAAGGAATTGCATTTACTATTCATTCAGGGCAATGGTACATACAAGCTGGCAGATGGACAACTTCCGGGATCCTTCCGGTTGCGCAATGACATTAGCGTGTAGCTCCCCCTACCTGTTTCGTCATATGTGACGTCTTCTGGGGTGATTTTACACTATATGGGGCGTTTTTGCTTTCATTCTCTTTCCAAGCTAATGTGGCTTGATGCTGGAGGTGGTGACCTTTTTAATAAATCGGGCTGCCTGCAAACAGATTCCCCTATCCATGCTTTACAGACAAATCTCGTGCTGTGGCTCTTAAATTCTGACAGCAACAGCCAACACCTGTCTGAATACTCAACCGGCGGCTGTTCGGCTGTCAATTTTCCAGCCGACTCCTTCGATTTTTCAATTGAAGGATGTCAGGTGGATGGTGGTTGTCAAGGCAGCCCACATAGCAAATTTTGTCTGGTTCCCCGGGAGCTGGCTGAAATTCGCATGCTCTATATCCAGCTTCAAACATTAATTCGGGTAACAGAGCTTTAGCACTGAAAATCATAAAAATCTAAATTCATACATAAAACTCAATAAATAAGTCCCAAAGTAAATAATGTGACTGTGTCTCCCCCACTTAGAGTCTGCAGGTAGCCCGATTTATTATAGGTCACCATCTACAGCATCCAGCCACATTAGCTCAGAAAGAGAATGAGAGCAAATGCCACATATAGTGTAAAATCGCCCTGGAAGGTGTTGCATATGATGAAACGCGTAGGGTGTGTGTGTGTGTGTGTGTATATGTGTGTGTGTATATGTGTGTGTATATATGTATGTGTGTGTATATATGTATGTGTGTGTGTATATATATATATATATATATATATATATATATATATATATATATATATATATATATATATATATATATATAAATTATCATGCCATTTTGACATGGGTTGGTTTTCCCAGGTATCCCAGGTAAACTCAGCCAGAGGGACCCTCCTAAGAAACCGAGCTACCTCCCGAAATTCGGCGGTGGAGTAATTGCCTACAGCAGTCTACAAAAGAGCACCTTGGCCCACAGTCAGTCCTCTTCCAGCAAACACGAGCTGTTTTCCTGCTCGATCTGTGGAAAATGCTACATCTCCAAGCGGAGACTGGAGATCCACGAGGAGTCCCACAGGGAACAGAAGACAACATTGTATTACTGTACGGACTGTGGAAAGTCTTACCGCACAGAGAAGAGTATGACCATGCACCGGAGGATACACAGCCAAAAGATATACCAGTGTCCAGACTGCAGAAAGATATTCGAACAGATCTACTACCTGGTCTTACATATGAGAGGCCACAGGGAAGGCCTTCAAAATGGCCAGGAAGATAAAGCTTTATAACCAGGAACTGTGGCGCCCAAGTTGTGACATCATCCAGACTTGGCGCCACCAGTTTTGTGAACTCAGCCTGGCGCATCCCTAGTAGGGATGGTTCCTTTATTGTTGCCAGAAAAGAACCACAACCAGCTCAAGTCAGTTCACCAGGAAGGGTCCGTCAGTCAGGCACTGAAAGTAGAGTGGTCCCAGACCTCTTCCTGCCGCTAAAGAGGAAGGGGCTGGGGGCAAGGAAGGACAAAGGAGGAGGGTGGGAGTAGGGAAGTGCAGATGAGGAGCCTGAGCCGAGCCAAGTTTTTTCCCTCCACTAGTTTCCAAGAGATGCATCTCCAGCCGGTTAAATACTGACCAGTTGGGCAGAAGATCCTCCTCCTTTTGAAGGGTTTTTGCTGATACATTTCCCTTTTCTGTTGGAGGTGGTGCCTGTCTCTCATGTGCTGTCCTTGAAGACTGAAGGACTGGAGAATAAGTCTCCATAACCAGGAACTGCAACGCCCAGGCTGTGACATTACCCCACCTGGGCTTTGCACTACCAGTTTTGTGAACTCAGCCTGGTGCATCTGCATACCTCCCAACATTTTGAGATGGGAATGAGGGACACCTACTAACAAACGTATATAGGCATAGGACACACCCCCTGTCACACCCCCTCAAAGGAGAATTAATAAAAAAAATGGTTAATTAAATCCAGAAGGGCTTTTTTTTTACCGCTACTATTCCTTTATATTGGCTTTTAAAATGTAGAAATGCAGCAATTTCGAAATCAGATGAAAGGTTTACCGCTAGGAAACAATTTTTGAAAGATATAAAAAGTGCATTTTATATACAACTATATAGATCAGACCAAAATGAGGGACAAATGAGGAGGAAAGAGGGACAGAGGGACATTGCTCCAAATGAGGGACAGTCCCTCGAAATCAGGGACAGGTGGGAGCTATGCATCTGCAGTAGGGATGATCCCTGCTAGAACCGTACTGGCTGAGGCCAGTCCACCAGGAGGGGTAAGTCACCTCCCCAGGGACTGAAAAGGGAGTGGACCCAGACCTCTTCCTGACTGTAAAGAGGAAGGTACTGGGGTGCAGGGAAAGACAATCAAGAAGGGTGTGGGTGGGGGACTGCAGACAAGAAGCTTGAGCTAAGCCAAGCCTCTTTCCTCCACCAGATTCCAAGCGTTGTATCTCCTCTGTATAGAAGAAACACTAACTGACCAGTTTGTCAGAAGATCTTCCTTTTTATGAAGGGTTTTCGGTGATGCACTTCCTGTTCCTGTTGAAGGTGGGGCCACTCATGTGCCGTCCTTTTAGACTTCTGGTAATTGAGTTACCAGGAAGTCTTAACTGATCTTTTAGAAGGCCAGGAGGATACGTTGTCCAAAAAAAGTAATAGACTTCCTAGGCTCCTGATTGTCCTGCTGGAGGTTGGTGCTTCCTTGTAGGAATAATGTTGGTGATATAAAGTCTTTTCTAAACTTGTCTGTAAAGGAGAACTAAGTACTTGAACGGGAGCACCACATGCATTAGTCCCATGCGCAGTTGGCATTTAGACCCAGTGCATGAGGCTTCAGTGTTTAGGTGCGGGTGGAAGGTACAGGCGCACCGTAGAAGTCTTCCTTCTGGGCAGTCACCCTAGGGTGTATACTGCCCTAAACATCTCCTAGGTGGACTATCTATCCATCCATCCATTTAGACTTTTACAGTGTGCCAGCAGTGGGGCTAGACGGTGTGCCCATACCTTCCACCCACACGTAAATGCTGGAGCCTCATGCATCAAGGCTAAACGCCAAGTGTAGAGAGAGGAAAAAGTATTGTGAGGATTGTGATCTGTAGTGCTACATAAATTGTATTTTTGTAAATATAATTTTTTTTTGGAGTCCACTGAGCGACTATCGTGTTATATTGCTGTCTACAGGATTGGACACTTCGGACAGAAAAAACTGTAAACCAGCCCCAGGATAACCCCCCCCCCCCCCAACCCCCCAGGACATCTCAGTTTGTAGCAAGGAGTTCCAAGACCAAGTAGTAGTGAGGCCTGTATCCCTCAATGGACTCCAAGAAACGTACTTTACAGTGAGTACAAAAAACTATTTGAGGTGTCCCTTTAGAAATTCAAATACTGTCAGGATCTCAAAGTGTCTAAGGGGTGGGCAGCACAGCAGAATTGCCATCAGGTCCAATGAAAGAACTGGGGCTTACCTGCAGCTCAGGAGCTGCCTGAAGGTTCAAGATCTGAATCGGATACCAGATGGGGTTGGACCTCCTAGTACTAACGAGGGTAACTGACCAAGCAAGACTAGTTAGACTTCCCTCACTAGAGCAAAAGAAAAGGCCTCCATCATAGGACACTAGCAAAAAACTGAGGCATGCTGTGTAGGAAGGGTTATTCTGGGGTTGGCCTTCACTGTTTGCCAGTGTCCCGTTCTCCTGTAGATGGCAGTATAAACCAACAGTATCTGAATTCCTGTGTCCTCAATGGAGGAGAAAGAAAATCAATGTTGTTTTTGACACCATTCCGGAGTGGTCCATGGTTCCTGTTTTAGGTTTACAGTGCCTTGAAAAAGTATTCACACCCCTTGAAATTTTCCACATTTTGTCATGCTACAGCCAAAAAGGGAAATGTGTTTTTATTGGGATTTTATGTGATAGACCAACACAAAGTGGCACATAATTGTGAAGTGGAAGGAAAATAATAAATGTTTTTCAAATTATTTTACAAATAAATATGTGAAAAGCGTGGCGTGTATTTGTATGGCGCCCCCCTGAGTCAATACTTTAGATGCCTTTCACTGCAATTACAGCTGCAAGTCTTTTTGGGGATGTCTCTACCAGCTTTGCACATCTAGAATAACATTTTTGCCCATTCTTCTTTGGAAAATAGCTCAAGCTCTGTCAGATTGGATGGAGAGCGTCTGTGAACAGCAATTTTCAAGTCTTGCAACAGATTTTCAATTGGATTTAGGTCTGGACTTTAACTGGGCCATTCTAACACATGAATATGCTTTGATCTAAACCATTCCATTGTAGCTCTGGCTGTATGTTTAGGGTTGTTGTCCTGCTGGAAGGTGAACCTCCGCCCCAGTCTCAAGTCTTTTGCAGACTCCAACAGGTTTTCTTCTAAAGATTGCCCTGTATTTGGCTCCATCCATCTTCCCATCAACTCTGATCAGCTTCCCTGTCCCTGCTGAAGAAAAGCATCCCTACAACATGATGCTGCCACCACCATGTTTCACGGTGGGGATGTTGTGTTCAGGGTGATGTGCAGTGTTAGTTTTCCACCACACGTAGCGTTTTGCTTTTAGGCCAAAAAGTTAAATTTTGGTCTCCTCTGATCAGAGCACCTTCTTCCACGTTTGCCGTGTCCTCCACATGGCTTCTCGCAAACCAGACTTATGGCTTTCTGTCACTCTTGGCACTCTTCCATAAAGGTCAGATTTGTGGAGAGTACAACTAATAGTTGTCCTGTGGACAGATTCTCCCACCTGAGCTGTGGATCTCTGCAGCTCCACCAGAGTTACCATGGACCTCTTGGCTGCTTCTCTGATGAATGCTGTCCTGGCCTGGCCTGTCAGTTTAGGTGGACGGACATGTCTTGGTAGGTTTGCAGTTTTATCATACTCTTTCCATTCTCAGATGATGGATTGAACACTTCTCCATGAGATGTTCAAAGCTTGGGATATTTTTTTTTTTTATAACCCAACCCTACCTTAAACTTCTCTGCGACTTTATTCCTGACCTGTCTGGTGTGTTCCTTGGCCTTCATGATGCTGTTTACAAAAACATGACAACACGTGGAAAATTTCAAGGGGTATGAATACTTTTTCAAGACAGTGTATGTGGTGACAGTCTTCTTTCCATATATGGCAAAAACCTGTAAAGTTGGGGTGATTGTGCCCCCAGGCACTAGAGGAAAGGCATTGAAATACAATGGAAGTACGATGTTCTACTGATCTGTACTTTTACTCAATAAAGTGTTCCTATGCAAACCTATACAGAGTCATTTTCTTGGCTTATACGTATATTGCATGAGCAATGCTCAGGTACACTTTAAGGCCCATGCTAGTGTTCCTTCACACTCTGTATGCTACCCAATCCCATACCAGGAGTTTAGGTTAGGGGGAGTTAGGTGTGACATGAACAGTGACCTGTTTCTCAGTAGATTCTAGTAGCTTTATAGACCATCTATGCAAGCTTTACCTAACTCTCCCACAACCTAACCTCCTAGTGATGTTCTGCTCCTTTTTCATGTATTTTTAGATATTGTGTATTGAACTACATTAGGTTATCATTCTTCTGTAGCATTCTGACATCTAGTGGTGGTTTTGGGCTACTGCAGCTTGTTTACTAATTCAATTTTGGTGACCAGCCCTCCTGTTTAGTGCTAGTTAGACCCTCCCCGCTTCTTCCGTGTTCCCGAAGTCAGCGTTAGATATACACAGAGATAGGACTCAGGAAAGTCATTGTCTTCTTACGCTTCAAAAGACTGGATTATTTATTCTCCCCGTAAAATCCTTTTGTCTTTCGTTCATTGAAGGACACGGCCATAGAAGGATGGGTTTGATGTTGCCACCTACAGGAGCATCCATCATAAAGTATGGTTGTGTCCTTCAATGAACGAAAGAGAAAACGGGATTTTTGTACTCTTTAAAATCCTTTTCTCTGAGTTCATTGAAGGACACAGCCATACTTTATGATGGAGGCTCCTGTAGGTGGCGACATCCCATCCGTCATGAAGTATGCTGTGTCCTTTAATGAACGAAAGAAAAAAAAAAAAAAAAAAAAAACATTCTGTACTGCAATCGGCTGCAGCAAAATTGCGTTATATTCAATGCCTTACTGAGGAGTTAAGCTGTCTGTGGATGGTGCCAAGTCAGCAGGTGACCATACTGTCCGGACAGACTGGGTCTAAGGAGGTAGGTGATGTCACTGGCTCTTACCATATACAAACGGCAAAGCTTAGTGGTGCAGGCGGGTGTTTACAGTGAACCTGTATATGTCATGTACAATGGTTCCTGAAACTGCCACTCACAGTGATTGGTCTGTAAAGAAGCATGGGAGCGGGCAGGGCTTCACTCCTCTCTCTCCCCCAACCCCCCCCCCCTCTCAGGGAGACCGGTGTTTGTATAATAGAGCAATGAATGAAAACCAACACCCTCGCTTGACCGCTTCAATCAGAATCCTGTGGCTGAAGACTGGTGCTCCTACCTAGGATGTTTCGTCCCCGGTAGACTCCGTCCATAGTAAAGGCAAGCCGGCTCCTTGGTGTCCTCTCTAATGCAAATTCTTTATTGGCCACTTCACACAAATCGGCGTACGAGTACGTCGGTACTTTGATGCTAAATACCGTTGTTATGGCAGCAGCTAGCGATTTTCAGGAACGACGTGCGTTTCTTTAGGAGAAAAGTGGTCTCTTCGGCGGATTCGCCACAAGATCACTTTTATTGGTGGCGGGAGAGGGCCCCCTCCCGCCGCGCTCCGGTTGTCTCTGTCGCTTACTGGACCTGCCGCTAGCGGCGGAGACGATTGCGTCCTTTCTCCTTACTTCCTGGATGCCGAGTGAGGGAAAGATGGCCCATGCTCGGGCTCCATAGCATTGGAGGGTGGTAAACGTTGCTTCCGCCCAATACTCTTAAAGGAGACATTTTTTATTTTATGTTTTTTAAATTTTTTTTTTTTTTTTTCTTTTATAATTGAATTTTAGTGTAAATATGAGATCTGAGGTCTTTTTGACCCCAGATCTCATATTTAAAAGGTCTTGTCATGCTTTTTTTTTCTATTACAAGGGATGTTTACATTTCTTATATTAGGAATAAAAGTGACACAAAAAATGTTTTTTTGTAAAAAAGGACAGTGTCAAAAAAAAAAAAAAAAAAGTAAAAAGAAAAAAAAATTAATTTAAAACGCCCCGTACCAACGAGCTCACGCACAGAAGCGAACGAATAGGTTAGTAGCCCCTGCATAGGAAGGAAAACGGTGTTCAAACCACACATGTGAGGTATCGCCGCGATCGCTAGAGCGAGAGCAATAATTCTAGCCCTAGACCTCCTCTGTAACTCAAAACTGATAACCTGTAGAAATTTTTAAACGTCGTCTATTGAGATCTTTAGGGGTAAAAGTTTGTGGGTATCAATTTACTCGACGTAACATTATCTTTCAAAATATAAAAGAAAATTGGGCTAACTTTACTGTTGTCTTATTTTTTTAATTAAAAAAAGTGTATTAAAAAAAAAAGAAAAAAAAGTGCGCTTGTAAGACCGCTGCGAAAATAAGGTGTGACGGAAAGTATTGCAAAGGTGCAGTGTAAAAAAAAAAAAATAAATAAATAAATTTAAAGGGCCCCTATCCCTCCGCGCAGAAGCGAACGCAAGTCACGCATATGTAAACGGCTCTAACGTCACGAACGTTAGGGCAAGCGCAATAAGTTTAGCACTAGACCTCCTCTAACTCTAAACTGGTAACCTGTAAAAATGTTTAAAACGTCGCCTATGGAGATATTTTAAGTATCATAGTTTGTCGCCATTCCACAAGCGCAATTTTAGAGCGTGACACGTTAGGTATCTATTTACTTGGCGTAACATCTTTTACAAAAAATAAATAGAAAATTGGGGTAACTATTGCATTTGGTTTTGTTTTTTTATTCATTAAAGTGTATTTTTTTTTTGCGTTTGCAAAACCACTGCGCAAATACCATGTAACATAACATAAAAAAATTGCAACGATCGCCGATTTTATTCTTTAGGGTCTCTGCTGAAAAAAAAATACATATATAATGTTTGGAGATTATAAATAATTTTCTAGCAAAAAATACCGATTTACAAAAGGTGAAACGCGTCTGAAAGGTGGTTACGGTTCATAGTTTGCCGCCATTCCACAAGCGTGCGCAATTTTAAAGCGCGATATGTTAGATATCTATTTACTTGGCGTAAGATCATCTTTTACATTTTACCAAAAAAAAAAATTGGTATTGTGTTTTGTTGCTTAAAAATGCATTAAAGTGTATTTTTTCCCAAAAAACTGTATTTGGGAAAAAAAAAAAAACGTTGCACAAATACTGTGACGTAAAAAAAAAATGGTAATGTCCACCATTTTTTTCTCTAGGGCCTCTGCTAAAAAAATAATAATTTATATATATATATATAAAATTTTGGGTTCCAAATAATTTTCAATCAAGAAAAAAAAAAAATACAGATTTTTACCTTGGTGTCAGAAGAAGGCCTGGTCTTAATGGTTAATAGTAGATGCAACAATAAACACTAAAGCCAAAATAATCCAAAAGGCATCGCTTTTATTTACTTGTAACCAAACTCCACCCAGCCAAAAAAAAATTGATAGGAGGTGGGACTTTGACCACCAGATAGTGGACCAATCAGAACACAGGCTGGGTTACGGTGACAGATAGGACAGCGAGAGGCCGAGGCTGGATACCCCGCTGGGAGCTCAATAGGTTATGGCTCAACACCGAACTGTGGGTGGAGTTTTCGAAACATGCATGAAAAAAAAATAATAGAAAGGTATCAGCATTTTTTTTCTCCCCCCCCCCCCCCCAATACAAGGTGTTAGAAACACATCTCTAATATACTTTAGAAACTACATCTGTATATAATACAAATTTATTATTAGTACATAAAGCCGGGCTCCATCCTTCTTGCATGTGCAAGAAGAACTACTCCACCTTGTCGTCTGCGATCCATCTTCCTTCCTTTATGCCCATACCGGCTTTTTAAGTATCTACTGCGACTAATACGAAGCTCTGTTGCCACTCCCCCATGCAAGACCTGATTGTTACCCTATTGGGCACTTCAACAGCCTGTACAGACTTGAGGGAGTAAAACTGATTGTGGATCTTGCCATTTCACTGCCTTATAAGGTCGTATTTTTCAGGAAGGTGGAGCTACACTTTTAAAGGTGCCATGTTTGTTTTTTTTTAAACTGTAAATATGAATTACAAAAATAAAACAAGTCCGACCAATGGCCTTTTTTCTTTCATTTAGAGGGGATGTCCACCGGTTTCCAGCCAATAGTATTTTTGTCAGTCTTGCTCCAATAGGCCCTTTAAGCCTCCCTGGGGGGCTGTGCTTGTTACTATGGTGATGCATAGCTGTTGACGATTGCTAGAACAGTACGTTCGGTCATTTCCCGCAGGGCCCGGCCAACACTTTCAGGAGCCCATCCTAGCCTAACGGAACAAGGTGGCGGATCCTGACTGGTCGCCAAGTGGATGTTTTTGCCCTTCTTCCTCTGAGGATCACCTCCCACAGATGGGCGGACAACTCCTTTAAGACTCGATGTGTCTATCCAGTTGGGCTGGAACAAGGAATCCGAATAGAATTATATGGCAGTTAATGAGGAGTTGGAAGGCTCGTTCCAAGCTCCGTTACGACCGCCAACTTTCGCGAGTCGGCAGTCGATAGTGCTGGTATCCATGGAGTGCAGTCTATTGATCATGTTCCAATTCACAGTTCCTGCATGTAAGGGCGTGGTGATGGTGGTGAGGTGGTGTACGTGTAGGCTGTCTCTCCGTGTTGCCCGGGATGCGAGGTTTGATAAGACGTGGAGGTGGATGAGACGTGGCTATACGAGGAGGAAGTAGCGGGCAGGTTGCCATAAGAAGCCCTGTTGTACCGGGCCGGCGGGGTGGGCTGAGATGGCAAAAAAGCACCAGAAATGGAATGGTCGGAGTATTGGGTCTCGACAGAAGAGGGCGGTGGTGAGTTCTCATAGACAGAGCAGTCCACGAACTGGGAGACGATGTTCAAGACGCCAATCCGCAGGTCCAGCTTCCTGTTCTCCGGTGCCCTTCTGAAGTACGGCAGCAAGCTTCTCAGAAAGGTGACGTCGTCGTCATTCATGTTCTGGAAGAGATCAATCTCCGGGGGGCTTTCGCCAAGCATCTTCCTCTGCTCCTCGTGGAACTTCTTCTGCTTGTCCTGCATGGTGGCCATCATGTCCATGATCTTGGACTCGAAGTCGTCTGCTGGCTTTAAGGCCATCTTGTGCTTCTTGGAGGTTTTGGCGGCCTTCGGAGCCGACGTAGATGGCTCTACAGGAATGTGGTAGGTGGGGGCTACAGGAGGTGGCGGGATTGGGGAGATCTGGATAATCGGTGGCGGCGCTGGCTCCTCGGTTTCGTTAATCTCCGGCACCTCCAGGGTGTCGTCCTCGGTGATGGGTGTTCTTAGCGGTTCGGAATAGTCTTCGTCGTCCTCGGTGTTGTTGGCATTCTTGCTTTTTCTGTTAAAGAGAACACATGTATACCTGTGTTTCAGTTAGAGGCATTCATCACCATTGATTACTTTTAGTTCTCATAAAACAAGAATTGAGGCAGGTCCACAGGCTCGGGAAACGTCTTACCACTGACGTGGTCAACAGACGTAAGAAACTATTGGTTGGTTTAACTTTCCAGCATCCACTGGATATTGAAATAATAGACAGACTGAAACCCTTCCTGTATAATTTAAAGCAGTGGTCTCCAAACTGCGGCCCAGGGGCCAGATGCAGCCCTTTACTTGCTTTTGTCTGGCCCGCGGGGCCTTATTCCCCACACCATCAGCAACAGTGTGGCATACAGTGCATCCGGAAAGTAGTGACAGAGCTTCACTTTTTCCACATTTTGTGTTCCAGCCTTTTTTTAAAATGGATTAACTTCATTATTTTCCTCAAAATTCTACAAACAATATCCCATAATGACAACGTTTGTTTGTAATATTTGCAAATTTATTAAAAAGAAAAAAATCCCATATACATAAAGTATGCACAGCCTTTGCTCAATACTTTGTTGAAGCACCTTTTGCACCAATTACAGCCTCAAGTCTTTTTGAGTATGATGCTACAAGCTTGGCACACCTATTTTTGGGCAGGATCTCCGATTCTTCTTTGCAGGACCTCTCAAGCTTCTTCAGTTTGGATGGGGAGCGTCGGTAAACAGCCATTTTCAGATGTCTCCAGAGACATTCAGTCGGGTTCAAGTCTGGGCCACTCAAGGACATTCACAGAGTTGTCCCGTAGCCACTCCTTTGTTATCTTGGCTGTGTGCTTAGGGTCGTTGTCCTGTTTGAAGGATGAACCTTCACCCCAAGCTGAGGTCCAGAGTGCTCTGGAGCAGGTTTTCATCTCTGTACAATTCCTCGATCCTGACTAGTCTCCCAGTTCCTGCTGCTGAAAAACATCCCACAGCATGATACTACCACCACCATGCTTCACTGTAGGGATGGTATTGGCCAGGTGATGAGCCGTGCCTGGTTTCCTACAGACACAATGCTTGCCATTCAGGCCAAAGAGTTCAATCTTTGTTTCATCAGACCAGAGAATTTTGTTTCTCATGGTCAGAGTCCTTCAGGTGCCTTTTGGCAAACTCCAGGTGGGCTGTCATGAGCCTTTTACTGAGGAGTGGCTTCCGTCTGGCCACTCTACCATACAGGCCTGATTGGCGGAGTGCTGCAGCGATGGTTGTTCTTCTTGAAGGTACTCATCGCTCCACAGAGAAACACTGGAGCTCTTTCAGAGTGACCATCAGGTTCTTAGTCACTTCACTGACTAAGGCCTTTCTCCCCCCGATCGCTCAGTTTGGCCAGGAGGCCCGCTCTAGGAAGAGTCCTGGTGGATCCAAACTTCTTCCATTTACGGGAAATGGAGGCCACTGTGCTCAATGGGACCTTCAATGCTGCAGAAATTTTTCTGTACTCTTCTCCAGATCTGTGCCTCCATACAATCCTGTCTCGGAGGTCTACAGACAATTCCTGGGTTTGTGCTCAGACATGCACTGTCAACTTATATGGACATCATGTCCAATCAACTGAATCTACCACAGGTGGACTCCAATCAAGTTGTAGAAACATCTCAAGGATGATCAGTGGAATTTCATAAAACTGAATAAAACGTAATTTACAAAAAAAAAGGGATGATCAGTGGAAACAGGAGGCACCTGAGCTCAATTTCGAGTGTCATGGCAAAGCCTATGAATACTTATGTACATGGGATTTTCTTTTTTAATATATTTGCAAATATTTGAAACAAACTTCTTTTGCGTTGTCGTTATTCCATTTGTAGAATTTTGAAGAAAGTAATGAGTTTAATCAATTTTGGAATAAGGCTGTAACATAACAAAATGTGGAAAAAGTAAAGCACTGTAAATAATTTCCAGATGCACTGTGGTGCCTCCTACTGACACCAACAATGAGGCACTATTCTTTCCACTGATGGGGCACCATTCCTTCCACTGACACCACTGATGGGGCACCATTCCTCCCACTGACACCAATGGCGGGGCACCATTCCTTCCACTGACACCAATGACGGGGCACCATTCCTTCCACTGGCACCAATGGCGGGGCACCATTCCTTCCACTGACGGGGCACCATTCCTTCCACTGACACCAATGACGGGGCACCATTCCTTCCACTGACACCAATGAAGGGACACCATTCCTCCTGTTGACACCAATGATGGGGCACTATTTTTTTCCTAATGATGCCAATGATGGGGCATTTTTTACTCTCACTGATGCCAGGAAATTTTCTTCTCTCACTGGCCACAGTCTACACCCCCCCCTCCCCCTAAAGTTTAAAGGAAGTAAGCTGGCCCTTTGTATATAAAGTTTGGAGACCCCTGATCTAAAGCACGAGGTTTGCCCAGCCATGGATTTGGCCAAACTGGACTGATGGACCTGTGCTATGTGTAGCAGATACTCATATTACAAGATGGAAAGGGTTGTACGAGAGCTTCATGTATGTGGCCCTCATTGAGCTACAGCTTCCATACCCAGCCATTTAGGGACTGTTGACCTCCGTTAAGGCCCACAATAGGGAGAGAAGGTCTAAGATGATGGGCTCCCAGATGACAGTCACTTCATGTTGGGATTTTCTACAGGCAATGGAAAATATATTTAGATAATGGACAAAGATTTCCCACCTGGGACCTCCTTCACCCACAAGGTCTTTAGAGGGCCACCATGGAGCACAAGGTTTGCCCTGCCATGGAGATGACCAAACTTGACTGATGGACTCCTCCCCTCAAATGTCTTTGTCCATACCCACCACGATTTAGCAATCATCACATAGGATGTCCCCACGTGGCAATCCTTTCAAGGAGGCCTAAATCCTGTAGAGGTCCACGAAATCCAAACACCTCCGAGACCTATTGTGTTTGAGATTGCAGTACTTACTCCCGCATCTCCATGCTCCTCTTCAGGAAGTTGAGGTCTTTGAAGAAGACGTAGGGCTTCTTCTTCTGGCTCCCCGGCAGGCCCCTCCCTTGGCTGTCGTTTAGGTCCCTCCGATAGCGATCTCTCGCTGAGCGCCAACGCGTCTGAATGTCTTTTGCTGGAAGAGCAAATAGAGAGAGAGAGACACACAACGTAGGTTTAGGCAACTAAGGGTGTGTCGCAAGAAACAGCAAGCTGGCATCGGTTATGGAAAAGATGATTTTACCATTAGTATAGGGAGGGGTTCTTTACAGTAAGAGTGAAAAAGCTGTGTGGGGTGCACAACCACATACAGTTGCAACAGTAAAACCTAAAACAGAAAAATCAAATAAACTTTAACTACCGTATATACTCGAGTATAAGTCGTTCCGAGTATAAGTCGAGGCCCTAATTTACCACAAAAAAATGGGAAAAACTTATTGACCCGAGTATAAGACGAGGGTGAGAAATGCACAGCTACTGTAAGTGGAAAAGAGGGTCAACAATGCCCATTTGCAGCATCACTGTGCCCATTTGCAGCATCACTGTGCCCATTTGCAGCCATAGGTCCCCTGAACTAAAACTCGGTAGTTAAGGGTTCCTAGATGCCCCCTAGCTGCAGCCAAAATTTGGGGTCTCTGAACCCAAAGGGTCCCGAAATGACATTGCTGCAGATGGACACAGTTGACCGAATTATATACGAAAAAGCTGTGTGGGGTGCACAACCACATACAGTTGCAACAGTAAAACCTAAAACAGAAAAATCAAATAAACTTTAACTACCGTATATACTCGAGTATAAGTCGTTCCGAGTATAAGTCGAGGCCCTAATTTACCACAAAAAAATGGGAAAAACTTATTGACCCGAGTATAAGACGAGGGTGAGAAATGCACAGCTACTGTAAGTGGAAAAGAGGGTCAACAATGCCCATTTGCAGCATCACTGTGCCCATTTGCAGCATCACTGTGCCCATTTGCAGCCATAGGTCCCCTGAACTAAAACTCGGTAGTTAAGGGTTCCTAGATGCCCCCTAGCTGCAGCCAAAATTTGGGGTCTCTGAACCCAAAGGGTCCCGAAATGACATTGCTGCAGATGGACACAGTTGACCGAATTTGGGGCCCTGTATCTCAGGGCCACTTAGTGCTAAGAACCCCAAATTTGGTGTGCAAACCCAGTGGAACTAGCATCATAAAATTTCCAAAGCTGGGGTTTCTAGCACCAAGTGGCCCTGAGATACAGGGCCCCAAAAATCAGTTCAGAAATGTCAAGCACTTTTCTGCAGCAGAGAATGACATTTTCCGAACCGGCTTTGGGGCCCCGTATCTCAGGGCCACTTAGAGCTAGGAACTTCAGCTTTGGATATGTTGTGGTACCAGTTCCTCTGGGTTTGCACACCAAATTTTGGGTTCCTAGCATGAAGTGGCCCTGAGATATGAGGCCCCAAAGTCGGTTCAGAAAATGTCAAGCACTTTTCTGCAGCAGAGAATGACATTTTCCGAACCGATTTTGGGGCCCCGTATCTCGGGGCCACTTAGTGCTAGGAACTTCATCTTTGGATATGTTATGGTACCAGGTCCACTGGGTTTGCACACCAAATTTGGAGTTCCTAGCACCAAGTGGCCCTGAGATACGGGGCCCCAAAGTCGGTTCGGAAAATGACATTTTTTGCTGCAGAAAAGTGCTTGACTCGAGTATAAGTCGAGGGGGGCACTTTCAGCACCAAAAAATGTGCTGAAAAATTCGACTTATACTCGAGTATATACGGTATATTTTTTTCAAAATCCATACAAAGAACAAAGAGGACATCAGTTATGGAGAGGTTCTGCAGTTTGTATAGGGAGATCTTCTTTAAAGTAAGAGCAGTTAAGCTGTGGGATGCGCAACCACATTGGGTGGAGCGAATAAAACCCATAACCTGAGCTCTTACTCCCAAACACCATACGTAGAAGAAAACAAAAGCAATAAATTGCATATGGAGGAATTCTTACTTTGGTTTGGGATGTGGCTCTTTTCAGTAACAGCAGTAAATATGGAGGATGTCCTTTTGTAGGGTCCTTAGGATAAAAAGTTGTCCCATGGCATTATAGATTTTACTGGTGGCATCTGTAAACTCTATAATGCAATGGCACAACATTTTATCTCAAGAACCCTACAAAGTCACAAAAAAAATAAGCTGGAAGGAAGTTTTAATTGCAATTTAGGTAGGGGTTCTTTTCAGTGAGAGCAGATAAGCTGAGGGATACAGAAGCCCATAAGGTGTCACTATGGCAAATCAACAAGGGCTGTACAAAGGAGAAAAGGACATCAGCTGTGTATAGACAAAAGGAAGTAACAACATTAGTTTGGGAAGAGTTCTTTTTTGTAAGAGCAGTTAAGCTGTGTGGTGCAGTAGTGCATAGGGTGTCACTATGGCAAATCAACTTTTTAAGGGCTATACAAAGGACAAGAGGGCATCGGCTGCGTGTGGACTAAGGGAAGTATCAACATTCGTTTGGGAAGGGGTTTCTTTGGTAAGAGCAGTTAAGCTAAGGGATGCAGAAGTTATTACTATGGCAAATCTACTTTTTAAGGGCTGTACAAAGGACAAGAGGGCATCAGATGCCTAGGAACTAAGGAAGTTTCAACATTCGTTTGGGAAGGGGTTTCTTTGATAAGAGCAAAGCTCCCAAGCTGTGTGGTGTAGTAGTGTCACAATGGCAAATCTATTTTTTAAGGGCTGTACAAAGCACAAGAAGGCATCAGCTGTGTGTGGACAGGGGAAAGGAAAATATCAACATTAGTTTGGGAAGAGTTCTTTTTGGTAAGAGCAGTTAAGCTCTGTGGTGCAGAAGTTGTCACTATGGCAAATCCTACTTTTTAAAAGGGCTGTAGAAAAGGACAAGAGGGCATCAGCTACGTATGGACAAAGGGAAGTATCAACAGTTTGGGAAGAGTTCTCTTGGTAAGAGCAGTTAAGCTGTGTGGTGCAGAACTGCATAAGAAAATCTAAATCTATAAAGAAACATCAAATTAACATTTTATTCCAAGGACCATACAAAGGAGAGGAGGCATTTCAAATGAAACATTTAACTGTAGGTGTTCTTTTCAATAAAAGCAGTTAAGCTGTAGCATTTAAAGCCGCACAAATTGGCACCTTTAAAAATCTGAAATGTGATGGGAGATTAATTAAGTATGCCAAGGGCCATACAAAAAGCACAAAGGAGTCTTTAGTGGGATATGGAAGAAAGAAAATGTTACTATTATGAAGGGGTTCTTTTTGGTAAAAGCATGATGGCAAAATGAAAAAGGACCAGATTATTTTTTTTTAAAACTATTTTGGCACAGGTTTTATTAATGATATATAACAGAATATTTGATTCGAGGAATGGCCTGTTACCCTTGCGGGGTCAGGAAGGAAGGGCAAAACTGGCCGCAGGTGTCCTTAGTAGAAGGGGCGGGGTTTATGTGACCTTCCTCTGGAACTGTGGGAGTTACATAGAAGAAGACCGAGCCCCATTCTCACCTCTCTGTTTTTTCTGCCGCTCGCTGAGGATGGCCCAGTCGGGGGTCAGCAGCGCACACACCTCGTCCCAGACCTTCTTCTTCCGGTAGCGGTCGGAGTAGCGCGGGCACTCGGTGTCCCATAACTCTGGGCGCTCGTGGACCATACTGATCAGCTGCTCCAGGCTGATGTCCCAGCGGGAGCTTTTCCCTTGGATCCCCTTCTCTGTTAGGAGAACAAGACCCGCAAGACAATGGTCAGCACCAGGGGGATGAAACGGCATTGTGGGAGGTTGCCAATTAAGGGGCCAGCTGGTCCAGAACCAGAACACCCCCCCCCCCAGCTGGTTCCTGTGGGCCTCGTTTGGGTCTCCTAAGATGGCAAAGAAACCCTGAATCTATGCAGTAGGTAAAACACCACTTAGGACTGAGGCCTGAGAAAAGGGGAGATTGTTTTACCCCCCCCCCCCCCCCCCCGGTACTATTATGCCAATGACATAATATTCCAGCTAGAGATTCAGAGTCCCCGCTTATGATAGAAACCCCCCTCACATCAGCGGTGCCCATCAGGGTCCCCCCTTACGTCAGGGCACCTCCTCTTCTGTCAGGGTGCCTATCGGAGTCCCCCCTTACGTCAGGGTGCCCATCAAATTCCCCCCTTATGTTAGGATCCCCCCCTCACATCAGCGTGCCCATCAGGGTCCCCCCTTACGCCAGGGTGTCCATCAGGGTCCCCCCTTATGCCAGGGTGCCTCCTCTTCGGTCAGGGTGCCCATCAGGGTCCCTCCTTATGTCAGGGTCCCCCCCCACTTTCATTAGGGTGCCCATTAGATTCCCCCTTATGTTAGGATCCCCCCTCACATCAGCGTGCCCATCAGGGTCCCCCCTTACGCCAGGTTGTTCATCAGGGTCCCCCCTTACGCCAGGGTGCCTCCTCTTCTGTCAGGGTGCCCAGAGTCCCCCTTTACGTCAGGGTGCCCATCAGGGTCCCCCCCATACCTCATGGTGCCCATCAGGGTCCCCCCCATACGTCATGGTGCCCATCAGGGTCCCCCCCACTTACGTCAGGGTGCCCATCAGATTCCCCCTTACACCAGGGTGCCCATCAGGGGCCCCCTCATGCCAGGGTGCCCATTAGGGTCCCCCCACTTACATCAGGGTGCCCATCAGATTCCCCCTTATGTTAGGATCCCCCTCACATTAGCGTGCCCACCAGGGTCCCCCCTTACATCAGGATGCCCATCGGGGTCCCCCCTTACGTCAGGGTGCCCATCGGGGTCCCCCCTTACGTCAGGGTGCCCATCGGGGTCCCCCCTCTTATATCAGAGTGCCCCTTTGCCCATCAGGGTCCCCCCTCTTACATCAGAGTCCCCCTTTGCCCATCAAATTCCCCCTTACGTCAGGGTGTCCATCACAGTAACCCCTTACGTCAGGAACCCTCCCCCTTACTTCAGAGTGCCCATCAGAGTCCCCCTTACATCAGGGTCCCTATCACAGTCCACCCCCCACTTCATAATCATGACTCACGCATGAAGCCCAGGACGGAAGCTCCGATTGGTTCACAAATGGACTTTTTATTTGTTGTTCCTGATTCAGAACTGCGCAGTCATACTGAAGATAAGTGACTTTATATTTTCTTCCCCATATGACTCATAGAGGTTTGTTTAGTAAAAAAATTCATAGACATTTGTCCAGAGAAGCTGTGTGTACATTCGATCCGTGCCGGCAGAAAACAGGTTCATTCATAACAAATATAGAGAGAAATCTGGAAAATACTGCATTCTGGCAACTAGATGGAGATAAGAATCATCTACTACTCACTCTGCAGCATGTGCATGGGGATCCCCTCATTCATACCCTGCGGCTCCATCTGCTCCTCCCCGAACTGACCCTCTACGTGTTTCGTCATGGTGTCTCCGGGGTCTGTGAATGAAGAGGAGAGTGAGTGGTATGAGAGACCCCAAAGAGGAGGAAGGAGGGGGAACCTTCCTGGGAGGTGATCACTGACCTGCACTGATCTCGGTGGGGATTTCCTCCTCTTTTATCTGAACGTAGATCTCCTCCTCCTCCAACTTCACCACCGGCTGAAACTCGTCCTGGAAAAGTCAAGTCACAGCGTTCCATCAAATAGAATATATATAATAATAGTGACTTCTGTCCCGGGAGAGAGCCCTTTACATCAGAGTATCCCTTACTCCAGGGTCCCCCACCTCTACATTAGGGTCCTCATTAGAGTCCCCCTTACATCTGAGACTCCGTCAAAGTCCCCCTTCCTCAGGGTCCCCATGAGAGTCCCCCCTTACTTTAGGATCCCCATCAGAATCCCCCCCTTACTTTAGGATCCCAATCAGAATCCCCCTTAATTTAGGATCCCCTTTAGAGTCCCCTCTTACTTTAGGATCTCCATCAGAGTCCCCCTTATATCAGAAACTCCCTCAAGGTCCCCCTCACTCCAGGGCCCTCATCAGAGTCTCCATCGGAGTCCCCCTTACTTCAGCATCCCCATCAGAGTTCCCCTTGCTTTGGGGTCCCCATCAGATTTTCCCTTCCATCAGAGTTTTCCCTTATATCAGGGTCCCTGTCAAAGTTCCTCCTTACAGCAGGATCATCATTGGAGACCCCCTTGCATCAGATTCCCCCTTACTATAGGGTTCCCTTTGGAGTCCCCTCTTACAGCAGAGTCCCCCCTTTACTACAGTGTCCCCATCGGCATCCCCCTTACTATAGGGTCCCCATCAGAAATCCTCTTACTTCAGTGTCCTCATAAGAGCCCCCCCATTACACGGTTCCCGTCAGGGTCCCCCTTACAACAACAACACGGTTCCTGTCAGAGTCCCCCTTACAACACGGTTCCCATCAGATTCCCTCTTACAACACGGTTCCCGTCAGAGTCCCCCTCGGAGTTGCCACCTTACATCTGGGTCCCCATTACAGCAGAATCCCCTCCTTACTATAGGGTCCCCATGAAGAGTCCCCACTTACATCAGGGTCCTGCAGGGTGAATAATATTTTGTAGTAGATATGGTCC
The DNA here is from genome assembly GCA_037952925.1 of Lithobates clamitans. NCBI lineage: Eukaryota > Metazoa > Chordata > Amphibia > Anura > Ranidae > Lithobates > Lithobates clamitans. The sequence continues at coordinate 1,040,669 of JBBGZY010001739.1, read as the reverse complement.
GTGGGCCGTAGTCTGGAGACTTCAGCTGTAGGTTCAAGTGCTTGGGAAAAATACCACATTATGGCCACTAGATGGCGCTGAGGCTCATACATATGTCCTATAATCCTCAGCGCCATCTAGTGGTGACATGGTTATGTTCTATGGTACCCACCTGGAGGTCCAATGAGGACATGCTGTGCTCCTCCGGTTGGCCTTGATCCTTGTCCATCTTGGATGAAGGCTGAGCGGACAGTTGACGGGACTCCGGGACCCCCGGGCTGAAGCAGAGAAGGGGGAGGCGTTAATATTTCCAACACACTGGGTACAAAGGTCCGCAATTCATCTAAACAGACAAGGGAGATCCCCCCCCCCCCCCGAATCTTACTCCCTGCACTCGTGATTGGCTCACTTTTTGGCTGCCCAGAGCTGGAGGCCAAGTGTCAGTCATCCCCTGCAGCATCTTTTGGCTGACTAGTAAGGATTTTCTTCTGGTGAAAATGCTGCTCTGTGCTCCCTTCAGTGCTGACCGTACATGTAAAGGCCTTGGTATTCGGTTGAGGGGATGATCACCAAAAGTGGAGCCTGGATCCCTTCTGGTCAAAGAAGATCACAAGGCCAAATGCCCAGGTCTTTAAAAGAATGGCCAGCACTGAAGGGAGTCTGAAGCAGCATCTTCTCCCCCCCCAAAAATGGGAGGAGCTAAAGGTTCAGCGATCCTCCAACTTCCACAGACATCACATGACTGTGCCTAGGGCCCAGTGATGGTGAACCTTGGCACCCCAGATGTTTTGGAACTACAATTCCCATGATGCTCAACTACACTGCAGAGTGCATGAGCATCATGGGAAATGTAGATCCAAAACATCTGGGGTGTCAAAGTTCGCCATCACTGGCCTAGGCCTTTGAACACATGGTTAGCATGGAAGGGAGCTCAGAGCAGCATTTTCCCCAGGAAAGGTAGATATGTCAGCCCATTCCCCTTATTTGTTCATCTCCCTGAGGCTGTTTAAGAGAAGGTGTCACCGACCCGGGCAATGTAAAGAGAAGGTGTCACCGACCCGGGCAATGTAAAAAGAAGGTGTCACCGACCCGGGCAATGTAAAGAGAAGGTGTCACCGACCCGGGCAATGTGAAGAGAAGGTGTCACCGACCCGGGCAATGTAAAGAGAAGGTGTCACCGACCCGGGCAATGTGAAGAGAAGGTGTCACCGACCCGGGCAATGTGAAGAGAAGGTGTCACCGACCCGGGCAATGTGAAGAGAAGGTGTCACCGACCCGGGCAATGTGAAGAGAAGGTGTCACCGTCCCGGGCAATACAAAGAGAAGGTGTCACCGTCCCGAGCAATACGAAGAGAAGGTGTCACCGTCCCGGGCAATACGAAGAGAAAGTGTCACCGTCCCGGACAATACGAAGAGAAGGTGTCACCGTCCCGGACAATACGAAGAGAAGGTGTCACCGACACAATGTATAGTGATCTCTATGAGGATACATAGAGGATGAGGATACAATGATCTCTATGGGGATACAATGTACAGTGATCTCTATGAAGATACAATGTATATTGATCTCTATGGGGATACATAGAGGATGAGGATACAATGATCTCTATGGGGATACAATGTATACTGATCTATATGAGGATACAATATATAGTGATCTCTATGAGGATACAATGTACAGTGATCTCTATGAGGATACAATGTACAGTGATCTCTATGGGGTATGCAATGTATATTGATCTCTATGGGGTATGCAATGTATATTGATCTCTATGGGGTATGCAATGTATATTGATCTCTATGGGGTATGCAATGTATATTGATCTCTATGAGGATACAATGTATAGTGATCTCGATGTGGAAACAATGTATAGTGATCTCTATGAGGATACAATGTACAATGATCTATATGAGGATACAATATTTATTGATCTCTATGGGGGATACAATGTATATTGATCTCTATTGGGGTACAATGTATATTGATCTCTATGGGGATACAATGTATATTGATCTCTATGGGGATACAATGTATATTGATCTCTATGGGGTATGCAATGTATATTGATCTCTATGGGGTATACAATGTACAGTGATCTCTATGGGGTATACAATGTACAGTGATCTCTATGGGGATACAATGTATAGTGATCTCTATGGGGATACAATGTACGGTGATCTCTATAAGGATACAATGTACAGTGATCTCTATGAGGATACAATGTATAGTGATCTCTATGGGGATACAACGTATAGTGATCTCTATGAGGATACATAGAGGATGAGGATACAATGATCTCTATGGGAATACAATGTATATTGATCTCTATGGAGGATACAATGTATAGTGATCTCTATGGGGATACAATGTATAGTGATCTCCATGAGGATACAATGTATAGTGATCTCTATGAGGATACAATGTACAGTGATCTCTATGAGGACGCCCCTCCCCCTCAGCCCGCACTCCTCTCACCCGTCCAGCGTTGGACTCTCCGCTCTAATTCCTCCGACTATGCTGAGAAGCGGAAGCAGATCCCGCCCCCCCTTTCCCGGCCGCTGATTGGCTGCACGCACACCCTCTTCTATGGCTGAGCTTTGCGTTACATTCAACGTATGCGAAGACCTGCGCGCTAGAGGCCGGCCTTTGACCTGACAGCGTGTCTCCTTTGGAGACTCCGACAAAATGGCCGCCATCTCGCCACCGCTTTGCTATTGCTGTGTTCATTGGAGGGCAAGGCAGCGCTGGGACAGGGCGGAGTACACCCGATCTGCTGGAAAATAACATCTCCCTGTATAGTGACCTGGACAGGCGTGATGTCATATAGAGTTTACTGGCACCTCATTGGTATAGGAGACTCAAGAAGGAGGAGTTTTGTCATGGCGATCCTCAGAGCTGAAGATTAAAGAGAAGGAGTCCCACCTGGGCCAATGCAATCATTTAAATAAGGCTATAAATATTTTGTTCCAGAGTTGCCCTCAGACCAAGTTGGTCTTCAGATCGAGAGTTGTACTCGGATCTGACTCCCAGCTCCAGAGTAGAGTTGCCACCTCATCCCTTTAAACCCAAACACCTTTGAATTACACAGGTTCTGAGGCTAATTAAATGCAGATAAGGCACCAAGTGAGTTTAATTACCACCTTAATCAGCCACAGAACCTGTACAATTAATATGTGTTCGGTTTAAAGGGATGAGGTGGCAACCCTACTCCAGAGTCGCACTCGGATCTGACTCCCAGCTCCAGAATCGCACTCGGATCTGACTCCCAGCTCCAGAGTCGCACTCGGATCTGACTCCCAGCTCCAGAGTCGCACTCGGATCTGACTCCCAGCTCCAGAGTCGCACTCGGATCTGACTCCCAGCTCCAGAGTCGCACTCTGATCTGACTCCCAGCTCCAGAGTCGCACTCGGATCTGACTCCCAGCTCCAGAGTCGCACTCGGATCTGACTCCCAGCTCCAGAGTCGCCCTCAGACCAAGTTGGTACTCAGATCTAACTCCAAGCTCCAGAGTCAACCTCAGACCAAGTTGGTATTCAGATCTGACTCCCAGCTCCAGTCAACCTCAGACCAAGCTGATTCTCAGATCTCTGAGCGCCAGAGTTGCCCCCAGAATCAGCCGATTCTCAAATCCGACTTCCAGCTCCAGAGTCGGCCTCAGACTGAACGATGAATTGTAAAACACATACAGGGACAGTCTTGCCTACATTAAAGAGAGCCAGTCCCAGCAGGACCAATTCAAGAATCAGTCTTTAATTATTTTGCTTCAGAGTCGCCTGCAGACCAAGCTGATTCTCAGATCCGACTCCCAGCTCCAGAGTTGCCTATAGACAGAGCCGATTCTCAGATCTCTCTGCCTCAGAGTGGCCCTCAGACCAAGGGGTTTCTCAGATCTGACTCCCAGCTCCAGAGTCGCCTTTAGAGTCTAAAGGTGACTCTGGAGCTGGGAGTCGGACCTGAGAATTAGCTTGGTCTAACTTTAAGACCAAGCTAATCCTCAGATATTACTCCCAGTCAGCCTCAGATGGAGCTGATTCTCAGATCTGACTTCCAGCTCCAGAGGCGGTTTCGGACTGAAAGGATTATAAAACACATACAGGGATGGCTTTACTTACATTAAAGAGAACCAGTCCTGCCAGGGCCAATTCATGAATCAAAAGGTTCCGTCTATAAATATTTTGCTCCAGAGTCACCTTCAGACCAAGCTGACTCCCAGCTCCAGAGTTGGCCTCAGACTGAAAGAAGGATTATAAAACACATACAGAGATGGCCTCTCACATCAAAGAGAACCAATAAACAATACAGAAAGGACTTTGTGCTTAGTGCTAAAATAACAAATAAAGTGGGTAAGCTACACGCTAATCCTCTGAATACTCAACTGTGCTCAAAAATGGTGCACTATCCCTTTAAGAAGTGAAAAATATGAAAGTAGCAATGTGCATAAGGTAAATGATGAACAGTCTTTTTAAATAAAGTGCCAATTTCCAAATCCAGTGGCTCAAAAATTCTTGTGATGTCACTGTTGTCCACTTTACGCGTTTCATCATAATCAACGTCGTCAGTGTGCCCTGTCAGTTATGATGAAACGCATAGGGAGGAGCCATCGGTGATCACCTAGATGGGATTGTTTATTTCTCAGCAAAAGTGGAGTTAGGGCGAGTTCACACCACATGCAGTCCGGGGCATTTTTGTTCTGCATCAAACACGCATGGAAAGTAGGTTATATGGTTTCCAATGGCATAGTTCACAGCAGTGCGGTCAGTTTCAGGGCTTTTCAGTTCCAGAAAAAAAAAGTAGAACATGGTGCATTTTCCTGCACTGGAACGCAGTAAAATTTAGCAAAGACACACTAAAAACCACTGGAACGCATCAAAAATGCACTGGATCCTAGTATAGTGTGGGGGAGAAGAAAAAACGCACCAGAATGCATCAAAAGCGCCTTAAAACGCACATTCAGAAATGCACCCGGAGTGCGTTTTTGTGGTGTGAACCAGCCCTTACTCTTTAAATGGACTTTGTTCACTTTATGGTTAATAATTTACCTTTGTGCACGTTACACTTTGCTGTTTTCATGTTTCACTTTTTAAAGGCATTGTTGTATATTAAAGAGAACCAGTCCCGCCAGGGCCGATTCAAGAATGTATATTCTCGGTCTGTAATTATTTTGCTCCAGAGTCACCTAAAGACAAAGCTCCAGAGTCGCTCTCAAAACAACAGCTTGCGTGTGTCTCATTCACCGCTCCGCACTAGGATAGTACTGCAGCTCCTGATTGACAGAGTCTCCTCCTGCCATTACCACTCTCTGTACCAACGCGTTTCGTCACTGTGGATTAGAGAGCTGCAGAGCTAACATGTAAATTCTGTTCTAATTTTGGGAGAATTGATATATGTAGCAGCAGATTTAGGATTTTTTTTTTAACAGAGTGGGGAGTTGCTATATTTATTGGCCAGAACTGACACCCAGCTCCAGAGTTGCCCTCAGACAGAGCTGTTTCTCTGATCTGTCCCCCCCAGCTCCAGAGTTACATTTAGACAAAGCTAACTTTTAGATCTCACACCCAGCTCCAGAGTCGCCCCCAAACCAAGCCGATTCTCAGACCCGACTCCCAGCTCCAGAGTCACCCTCAGAATGAGATGTTTCTCAGATCTGACTCCCAGCTCCGGAGTCGCTCTCAGACCAACAGCTTGCCTGTGTCTCGTTCACCGCTCCGCACTTGGATTTTACTGCCGAGGATTGTACTGTTGCACTAGATTGACAGGGGCTTCTCCTGCCATTATTTGTTGGAACTAATGTTAGGAGATAGCGTAGCATAGTATTTTTCAATTGTTTTCACACAGCTTTATGGGACGTGATCAGTGCTAGCAGCTGTCGATCATTACTACTCGTCTAGTATATTTTGTTATCTATGTATTTTGTCACTTTTAAAACAAGTAGCTCTCATCCTCAGTTTGTTTTACATATAAATTCTGTTCTAATTGTGGGAGATTTAATACACAGTATTTCACGAAAGTAAGTACACCCCTCACATTTTTGTAAATATTTTATTCTATCTTTTCATGTGACAACACTGAAGAAATGACACTTTGCTGCAATGTAAAGTAGTGAGTGTACAGCTTGTATAACAGTGTGAATTTGCTGTCCCCTCAAAATAACTCAACACACAGCCATTAATGTCTAAACCGCTGGCAACAAACGTGAGTACACAAGTCACATTGTCAAAATTGGGCCCAAAGTGTCAATATTTTGTGTGGCCACCATTATTTTCCAGCACTGCCTTAACCCTCTTGGGCATGGAGTTCACCAGAGCTTCACAGGTTGCCACTGGAGTCCTCTTCCACTCCTCCATGACGGAGCTGGTGGATGTTAGAGACCTTGCGCTCCTCCACCTTCCATTTGAGGATGCTCCACAGATGCTTAATAGGGTTTAGGTCTGGAGACATGCTTGGCCAGTCAATCACCCTTACCCTCAGCTTCTTTAGCAAGGCAGTGGTCGTCTTGGAGGTGTGTTTGGGGTCGTTATGTTGGAATACTGCCCAGAGGCCCAGTCTCCGAAGGGAGGGGATCATGCTCTGCTTCAATATGTCACAGTTCATGTTGGCAATTATGGTTCCCTCAATGAACTGTAGCTCCCCAGTGCCGGCAGCACTCATGCAGCCCCAGACCATGATACCCCCCACCACCATGCTTGACTGTAGACAAGACACACTTGTCTTTGTATTCCTCACCTGGTTGCCACCACACACGCTTGACACCATCTGAACCAAATAAGTTTATCTTGGTCTCATCAGAGCACAGGACATGGTTCCAGGAATTCATGTTCTTAGTCTGCCTGTCTTCAGTAAACTGTTGCAGGCTTTCTTGTGCATCATCTTTAGAAGAGGCTTCCTTCTGGGATGACAGCCATGCAGACCAATTTGATGCAGTGTGCGGCGTATGGTTGAGCACTGACAGGCTGACAACCCACCCCTTCAACCTCTGCAGCAATGCTGGCAGCACTCATATGTCTATTTCCCAAAGACAACCTCTGCATATGACGCTGAGCACGTGCACTCAACTTCTTTGGCCGACCATGGTGAGGCCTGTTCTGAGTGGAACCTGTCCTGTTAAACCGCTGTATGGTCTTGGCCACCATGCTGCAGCTCAGTTTCAGGGTCTTGGCAATTTTTTTGTAGCCTAGGCCATCTTTATGTAGAGCAACAATTCTTTTTTTTAGATCCTCAGAGAGTTCTTTGCCATGAGGTGCCATATTGAACTTCCAGTGACCAGTATGAGAGAATGAGAGCGATAACACCAAATTTAACACACCTGCTCCCCATTCACACATTTTCACCTAGGGGTGTACTCACTTTTGTTGCCAGAGGTTTAGACAACGTGTTGCGTTATTTTGAGGGGACAGCAAATTTACACTGGTATACAAGCTGTACACTCACTACTTTACATTGTAGCAAAGTGTCATTTCTTCAGTGTTGTCACATGAAAAGATAGAATAAAATATTTACAAAAATGTGAGGGGTGTACTCACTTTTGTGAGATACTGTATGTAGCAGCAGATTTGGGATTTTTCTAACAGAGAGTGTGAAGTTATTATATTGATTGTTGGCCAGATCTGACACACAGGTCCAGATTCAAACTCTGACCGAGCTGATTCTCAGATCCGACTCCCAGCTCCAGAGTTGGCCTCAGACCAAGCTGATTCCCAGATCCAACTCCCAGCTCCAGAGTCAGCCTCAGACCGAGCCCATCCTCAAATCTGATTCCCAGCTCCAGAGTTGCCCTTAGACAGAGCCGATTCTCAGATTTCTCAGCTTCAGAGTCGCCCTCAGACCAAGGGGTTTCTCAGATCCGACTCCCAGCTCCAGAGTCGCCTTTAGAGTCAAAAGGCGACTCTGAAACTGGAAGTCAGACCTAAAAATCAGCTTCTCAGATCCGTCTTTCAGCTGCAGAATCGGTCTCAGACCGAGCCGATTTTCAGATCTGACTTCCCAGCTCCAGATTTAGCTTCAGACTGAAAGAATGATTATAAAATACATACAAGGATGGCCTTATTTTACATTAAAGAGAACCAGTCCTGCCAGGGCCAATTCAAGATTTAAAAGGTTCCATCTATAATTATTTGTTCCAGAGTCGCCTTCAGACAAAGCTGACTCCCAGGTCCAGAGTCAGCCTGAGACTGAAAGAAGGATTATAAAAACACATACAGAGATGGTCCTTTCTCACATCAAAGAGAACCAATAAACAATATAGAAAGGACTTTATGCTAAAATAACAAATAAAGCGGGTAATCTGCACGCTAATCCTCTGAATACTCAACTGAAGCTCAAATATACAAAAATAGTGGGCTATCCCTTTAAGAAGTAAAAAAAATAAAAGCAGCAAAGTGCAATGCGCATAAGGTAAATGATAAAGCATAAAAGTGAACAAAGTCTGTTTACATAAAGTGACCAAATCCAGTGTCTCAAAAATTCTTGTCATGTCACCACTGCTCCTCCTACGCGTTTTATCATAATCAACGTAGTCAGGGTCCCCGATGATGGCAATATGATGAAACTGCGTAGGAAAGAGCCATCAGTGATCACCTAGATGGGATTGTTTTTTTCTCAGCAAAAGTAGACTTACTCTTTGTTCACTTTATGGTTAATAATTTACCTTTCTGCATGCTGCACTTTGCTGTTTTCATATTTTTCACTTCTTAAAGGGATAGCGCACAATTGTTGTATATTAAAGAGAACCAGTCCAGCCACGGCCGATTTAAGAATGTAAATGAACGGTTCTGTAAATGTTTTTGCTCTGGAGTCACCCTAAAGACAAAGCTGATTCTTAGATTTGACTCCCAGCTCCAGAGTCACCCTCAGACCGGGCTGTTTCTCTGATCTGCCCCTCCCCCAGTTTCAGAGTTACCTTTAGACAAAGCTGATTTTTAGATCTGACTCCCAGCTCCTGACTCGCCCTCAAACCAAGCCGATTCTCAGATCCGACTCTCAACTCCAGAGTCACTCTCAGACTAAGCTGATACTCAGATCTTACTTCCAGCTCCAGTCACTCTCAGATCAACATCTTGCCTCTGCATCATTCACTGCTCCGCACTAGGATTGTACTGTAGCTCCAGATTGACAGGGTCTCCTCCTGCCAGTACCACTCTCCCCAACGTGTTTTGTCGCTGTGGATTAGAGAGCTGCAGAGCTCACATATAAATTCTGTTCTAATTTTGGGAGATTTGATATATGTAGCAGTAGATTTGGGATTTTTTTTTAACAGAGTGCGGAGTTGATATTTTATTGTTGGCCAGATCTGACACTCAGCTCCAGAGTTGCCCTCAGACCGAGCTGTTTCTCTGTTCTGTCCCCCCCAGCTCCAGAGTTACATTTAGACAACGCTTATTTTTTAGATCTGACACCCAGCTCCAGTCGCCCTCAAACCAAGCGATTCTCAGATCAGACACCCAGCTCCAGAGTCACCCTCAAATGAGCCATTTCTCAGATTTGACTCCCAGCTCCACAGTCACTCTCAGACCAACAGCTTGCCTATATCTCGTTCACTGCTGCGCACTAGGATTTTTTTATTTTTTAACAAAGACCCCACTAGGATTTTACTGCCGAGGATTGTACTGTCACACCAGATTGACAGAGGTTCCTCCTGCCATTACCACACTCCGCCCGAGCATGTTTTGTCACTGTGGATTAGAAGGCTGCAGAGCTTACATATAAATTCTGTTCTAATTTTGGGAGATCTAATACATGTATCAGCTGATTTGGGATTTATTTATTTTTCTAACAGAGAATGGGGAGTTGTTACATTTATTGTTGGCCAGATCTGATGCCCAGGTCCAGATCCAATCTCCGACCAACTGAATATCAGATCTGACGCCCAGCTGCACAGTCCGACTCAGTCCGACTCCCAGCTCCAGAGTCGCCTTTAGAGAGTCTAAAGGTGACTCTGAAACTGGAAGTCAGACCTAAAAATCAGCTTGGTCTAAAGTTTAGACCAAGCCTGATTCTCAGATTCAACTCCCAGCTCCAGAGTCGGTCTCAGATCAAAGCGATTCTCAGATTGGACTTCCAGCTCCAGAGTCAACCTCAGACTGAGCTGATGTTCTGATCTGACTCCCAGCTCCAGTCAACTTCAGACTGAAAGAAGGATTATAAAACACATACAGGGATGACCTTATATTAAAGAGAACCAGTCCTGCCAGGCCAATTCAAAAATCAAAAGGTTCCATCTATAAATATTTGCTCCAGAGTCGCCTTCAGACAAAGCTGACTGCCAGCTCCAGAGTCGGCCTTAGACTGAAAGAAGGATTATATGTCGTTATGATGAAGCGCGTAGGCAAGAGCCATTGGTGTTCACCTAGATGGGAGTTTTTTTTCTCATCAAAAATGGACTTTTACGTTTAATAATTTACCTTCTGCATGTTGCACTTTGCCTTTTTCACTTCTTAAAGGGATAGTGCACCCATTATTGTATATTAAAGACAATCAGTCCCGCCAGGGCCGATTCAAGAATGTAAATACTCGGTCTATAATTATTTTGCTCCAGAGTCACCTAAAGACAAAGCTGATTCTTAGATCTGACTCCCAACTCCAGAATCGCTCTCAGATTGAGCTGTTTCTCAGATCTGACTCCCAACTCCAGAGTAGCTCTCAGACCGACAGCTTGCCTGTGTCTCATTCACTGCTCCACACTAGGATTGTACTGCCACTCCAGATTGAGAGAGGCTCCTCCTGCTATTACCACTCTCCACCCCATCGCGCTTCATCACTGTAGATTAGAGAGCTGCAGAGCTTACATATAAATTCTGTTCTAATTTTTGGAGACCAGCAGATTTGGGATTTTTTTTTAACAGAGAGTGGGGAGTTGTTATATTTATTGTTGACTAGATCTGACACCCAGCTCCAGAGTTGCCCTCAGACTGAGCTGTTTCTCTGATCTGCCCCCCCCCCCCAAGCTCCAGAGTCACATTTAGACAAAGCTAATTTTTAGATCTGACTCCCAGCTCCAGAGTCACCCTCAAACCAAGCCGATTCTCAGATCCGACTCCCAGCTCCAGAGTCACCGTCAGACCAACGGCTTGCCTGTGTCTTGTTCACCGCTCCGCAGTAGGATTGTACTGCTGCACCAGATTGACAGAGGCTTCTCCTGCATTACCACTATCTGTCCCAGCACGTTTCATCACTGTGGATTAAAGAGCAGCAGAGCTTACATATACAAGCTGATTATCAGATCTGACACCCAGCTCCATGGTCAAACTCCGACCAGTGGCGGCTGGTGCTCCATTTTTTAGGGGGGCGCAACAAAATCTCAACCCCCCCACGTCACTCGCCCGTGATGGGGCCGATAGATATACAGTTAGACAGATAGATAGATAGACAGAGATATAGATATACAGTTATACAGATAGATAGTATGTCTGTCTGTCTATCTAAGAGAGAGAGAGAGAGAGAGAGAGAGAGAGAGAGAGAGAGAGAGAGAGAGAGAGAGAGAGAGAGAGAGAGAGAGAGAGAGAGAGAGAGAGAGAGAGAGAGAGAGAGAGAGAGAGAGAGAGAGAGAGAGACACAGTTATACAGACAGACATACAGTTATACAGATAGATAGAGAGAGATAGAGAGAGAGAGATATACAGTTAGATATACAGTTATACAGATAGACAGACACACAATCAGACAGACATAGAGATAGAGATGATAGAATGCACAGCATGACTCCAGGATGCAGTGCTGGGAGCCCTCCTGATATACACATACAGGAGATGTGTAATGAAGGCTCCAGCAGATTGTCGGGTGAAGGGCTGGAGCGGAGGTTGATTCCAGGCAGGGCAGAGGTGAAGCACAGCTCCCTCCACCTCCGATCACAGGCTAAGAAGAGTATTAACAGCCAGGGTGGACAGACAATTAAAGGCTGTTAGTAACACATTACCTTACCTTGCTTCTCCATTCACGAGCCGAAACAGAAAGTGACACGCCGCCCAGAAATGAAGACATGAAGGAGAATCCCCCAATCACAATCTAGAGGCGCACTGCACAGCGCCACAGGGCATAAAAAAACACCGCAAATGAAGCGTTTTGCCTGCAATCACGGGATTGCATTGGCATGACGCTTCCATAGTGCACCGTGTCCGGCGCCTGCCCGGAACACAGTGCACTTCTTAAAGGAACTTTATTTTTTTTAAAGGGACTTTTTTTTTTTTTTTGCTGGGGGGGCGGCGCCCATGCGCCCCTATGGACGGGCCGCCACTGCCTCCGGACTGAACTGATTATCAGATCGGACGCCCAGCTCCAGATTCAACCTCTGACTGAACTAATTATCAGATCTGACGCCCAGCGCCAGAGTCAACCTTTGACCAAACAGGATTGTCAGATCTGATGCCCAGCTCCATGGTCAACCTCTGACCCAACTGATTGTCAGACTTGACGCTCATCTCCAGAGTTAACTTCGGACCAATTGATTTTTCAGATCTGACGCCCAGCTCCAGAGTCAACCGTTGACTGAACTGATTGTCAGATCTGATGCCCAGCTCCAGAGTCAACCTCCAACCCAACTGATTTGCAGATCTGACGCCCAGCTCCAGAGTCACCCTCCGACCCAACTAATTGTCAGATCTGATGCCCCGCTCCAGAATCAACCTTTGACCGAACCAAATATCAGAGCTGACACTAAGCCTTAGAGTCAACTGTTGATCGAACTGATTGCCATATATGACGCCCAGCTCCAGAGTCAACCTTTGACTGAACTGACTGTCAGATCTGACGCCCAACTCCAAGGTCAACCTCCGACCGAGCAGATTATCAGATCTGACGCCCAGCTCCAGAATCAACCCCCAACCCAACTGCTTTGTCAGATTTGACACCTAGCTCCAGAATCAACCTCCAACTCAACTAATGTCAGATCTGATGCCCAACTCCAGAGTCAACCTTCAAACGCACTGACAGTCAGATCTGACACCCAGGCTCCAGAGTCACCTTTAAATGAAGCTTATTTCAGATCTGACTCCCAGCACCAGAGTTGTTCTTACAGGAAGCTAACTCTCAAGATTAGATTTCCAGCGTCTCAGCACCCCTGCAAAAGCTGGTTCTCATCTCTGACGTCCAGCTCCAAACTTATCCTCAGACAAAGCTGGTTCTCAGATCTGATTTCTAGTTACTAAGTCACTTTTAGAGAAGCTGATTCTTAGATCGGACTCCTAGCTCCAGAGTCAGCCACAACAAATCTGCTTTTAATACTGACTCCTAGCTACAGAGTTTACCTTTCGTTGAAGCTGATTGTTTTTAGATCTAACTCCCAGCTTCAGAGGCAAAGTTCTCAGATTAGACTCCCAGCTCCTGAGCATCCCTCAGAAAAAGATGTTTCTCAGCTCTGACTTCCAGCTCCAGAGTTATTCTCAAACAAAGCTGGTTCTTAGATCTGACTTCAGCTCCAGTCAGCTTCTGACCAAGTTGATTTTCAGATCTGATTTCCAGCCCCAGAGCCACTTTTAGACAAAACTGACTCGGTCATCTGATTCCCAACTCCAGAGTATCCTTCAAATAAAGCTGCTTCAGAGGAAGTAAAGGCAAAATCTTTCTTATAATATCATGTTTAATGTTCAGATTATTGCATAAGCCCAGCCATGGCTGGTTCTCTGTAACAAATAAAACTGGCAGTGCCGATTGTCACGTGTCCTTGCCCACATGGATTCTCTCATGTTGGCAAGGTAGGCCTTGCACAGGAAACGCTTTCCGCACGTGGGGCAGGCGAAGGGCCGGTCGCCGGCGTGGATCTTCTCGTGACGAACCAGGTCTGACTTCTGCGTAAAGCGCTTATCGCACTGCAAGCAGGAGTATGGCTTCTCCCCGGAGTGGGAGCGCTGGTGTATGACCAGGTGGCTGTTGCTGATGAAGCTTTTGCCGCATTGGACGCAGCTGAATGGTTTCTCCCCGGTGTGGACGATGTGATGCTTGGCCAGGTGCGACTTCTGCGTGAAGCGCTTGTCACACAGCGGGCATCCAAACGGCTTCTCCCCTGTGTGCACCCGCACGTGCGCCACCAGCCGGGCATTGTTGCTGAAGCACTTGCCACACTCCGAGCAGCCGAAACGTTTCTCCCCGGTGTGGACGATCTGGTGGATGACGAGGTGGGACTTCTGCGTGAAGGACTTGCCGCACAGGTCGCACACGAATGGTTTGTGGCCTGTGTGAGTCTTCTGGTGCTTGAAGAGGTTGGAGCTCTGGTTAACTGCTTTCCGCACTCACCACAGCAGTATGGCCGCTCGCCCGTGTGGCTCCGCTGGTGCTTCACCAGGTACGAGTTGCAGGAGAAGCTCTTGCCACACTCGGAGCACTCAAAGGGCTTCTCGCCCGAGTGGATCCGCCGGTGGATGATGAATGTGGGAGAGGCGGGTGAAGGCCTTGCCGCAGTCCTGACAAATGTACTGCCTGCGGCTGCATGGCAAGCCGGCTTGTTCTGCCTGGGGACTCAGGGGCATATCACACACTTGGTAGTCTGAAAAGAGTCAGAGAATTTAGAATTTAGTATAAGCTTTGCATTACATATTGTTTTATCCTTATCATGATCAGGCCATATTCTGCTATTCAGCACTGTGCTACTTTAACTCACAATTGCGCGGTCATGCAACATTGTACCCAAATGAAATTGATATCATTTTTTTTCACACAAATAGAGCTTTCTTTTAGTGGTATTTGATCACCACTGCGTTTGTTATTTTTTTACTATATAAATGAAAAAAAGACCCGAAATTTAAAAAAAACGCCAATATTTTCTACAATTATAAAACAAATTCAATAAAAAAATAAGAAAAAAATCTATTTTTTCATAAATTGAGGCCAAAAGTTATTCTACTACATGTCTTTGGTTAAAAAAAAAAAGAAAAAAAAACCCTAAAAAAGTGTAAATAAATTGTTTTTTGTGAAAGTTATATTGCCTACAAACTAGTGGTGCACCAAAATGAAAATTCCAGGTGCTGAATATGAAACCAAATATTCTGGATGCACTTGGCTGAACAGCAATACCAAAATAGACAGTTAAAAAATAATAATATATACATACACACGCACACAGTACATAGATAAATATCTATGTAGTGTGTGTGTGCACCCCTCACATTAATGGAAATATAAATATTTTATTCTATCTTTTCAGGTGACAACACTGAAGAAATGACACTTTGCTACAATGTAAAGTAGTGAGTGTACAGCTTGTATAACAGTGTGAATTTGCTGTCCCCTCAAAATAACTCAACACACAGCCATTAATGTCTAAACCGCTGGCAACAAAAGCGAGTACACCCTAAGTGAAAATGTCTAAATTGGGCCCAATTAGCCATTTTCCCTCCCTGGTGTCATGTGACTCGTTAGTGTTACAAGGTCTCAGGTGTGAATGGGGAGCAGGTGTGTTAAATTTGGTGTTTATCGCTCTCACTCTCTCATACTGGTCACTGGAAGTTCAACATGGCACCTCATGGCAAAGAACTCTCTGAGGATCTGAAAAAAAGAATTGTTGCTCCACATAAAGATGGCCTAGGCTATAAGAAGATTGCCAAGACCCTGAAACTGAGCTGCAGCACGGTGGCCAAGACCATACAGCGGTTTAACAGGACAGGTTCTACTCAGAACAGGCCTGGCCATGGTCGAACAAGGAGGTTGAGTGGCACATGCTCAGCGTCATATCCAGAGGTTGTCTTTGGTATTAGACGTATGAGTGCTGCAGAGGTTGAAGGGTTGGGGGGTCAGCCTGTCAGTGCTCAGACCATACACCGCACACTGCATCAAATTGGTCTGCATGGCTGTCATCCCAGAAGGAAGCCTCTTCTAAAGATGATTCACAAGAAAGTCTACAAACAGTTTGCTGAAGACAAGCAGACTAAGGACATGGATTACTGGAACCAGCACTGGAGAACTACAGTTCATTGAGGGAACCATGAATGCCAACATGTACTGTGACATACTGAAGCCGAGCATGATCCCCTCCCTTCGGAGACTGGGCCGCAGGGCAGTATTCCAACATAAGAACCCCAAACACACCTCCAAGATGACCACTGCCTTGCTAAAAAGAATCTGAGGGTAAAGGTGATGGACTGGCCAAGCATGTCTCCAGACCTAAACCCTATTGAGCATCTGTGGGACATCCTCAAACAGAAGGTGGAGGAGTGCAAGGTCTCTAACATCCACCAGCTCTGTGAGGTCATCATGGAGGAGGGAAGAGGACTCCAGTGACAACCTGTGAAGCTCTGGTGAACTCCATGCCCAAGAGGGTTAAGGCATTGCTGGAAAATAATGGTGGCCACACAAAGTATTGACACTTCGGGCCCAATTTGGACATTTTCACTTAGGGGGTGTACTCACTTTTGTTGATGGCGGTTTAGACAATAATGGCTGTGTGTTGAGTTATTTTGAGGGGACAACAAATTTACACTGTTATACAAGCTGTACACTCACTACTTTACATTGTAGCAAAGTGTCATTTCTTCAATGTTGTCACATGAAAAGATAGAATAAAATTTTTACAAAAATGTGAGGGTGTACTCACTTTTGTCAGATTGGATGGAGAGTGTCTAAACAGCAATTTTCAAGTCTTGCCACAGATTCTCAATTGGATTTAGGTATGGACCATTCTAACACATGAATATGCTTGATCTAAACCATTCCATTGTAGCTCTGGCTGTATGTTTAGGGTCGTTGTCCTACTAGAAGGTGAACCTCCACCTCAGTCCCAGGTCTTTTGCAGACTCCAACAAGTTTTCTTCTAAGATTGCCCTGTATTTGGCTCCATCCATCTTCCCTTCAACTCTGACCAGCTTCCCTGTCCCTGCTGAAGAAAAGCATCCCCACAACATGATGCTGCCACCACCATGTTTCACAGTGGGGATGGTGTGTTCAGGGTGATGTCACACATAGCGTTTTGCTTTTAGGCCAAAAAGTTCAATTTTGGTCTCATCTGACCAGAGCACCTTCACCCACACGTTTGCTGTGTCCCCCACATGGCTTCTCACAAACTGCAAACAGACTTCTTATGGCTTTCTTTCAACAATGTCTTTCTTCTTGCCACTCTTCCATAAAGGCCAGATTTGTGGAGAGCACGACTAATAGTTGTCCTGTGGACAGATTCTCCCACCTGAGCTGTGGATCTCTGCAGCTCCTCCAGAGTTACCATGGACCTCTTGGCTGCCTCTCTGATGAATGCTCTCCTTGCCCGGCCTGTCAGTTTAGGTGGACGGCCATGTCTTGGTAGGTTTGCAGTTGTGCCATACTCTTTCCATTTTCGGATGATGGATTGAACAGAGCTCCGTGAGATGTTCAAAGCTTGGGATATTTTTTTTATAACCCAACCCTGATTTAATCTTCTCCACAACTTTATCCCTGACCTGTCTGGTGTGTTCCTTGGTCTTCATGATGCTGTTTGTTCACTAAGGTTCTCTAACAAACCTCTGAGGGCTTCACAGAACAGCTGTATTTATAGGATATATCTGAACCATAAAGTGCTGCTGGCAACTGTGGAATGTGTAAATTACAGATTTCCTTAAACAATTACAGGTAAAAAAAAAAGACATCAAATCACAGACATTGATTTTGAAGGAAGTTTTTTTTCCTTTGTACTCACTGGAAGCAATCTCTACGGGGATTTCCTCCTCTTTGATCCTCTCTGGGTAAGCCTCGTCTATGTACCCCTCCTCCTCCGTTTTTGGCACAACTATAATGTTCAGACCGTCCTCCAGCTTGACAAGACAGAAATACATAAAAGGGAGATGATCTATTTACTGTGCAGAATCTCCAAAGCAATTACTGTAAATAAACTCTACTACTCTTACCGTAGAGAATCACTACAGTTGTTAGTGTAGATCATCTGCTACCATAGAGAATCTTTAAGGATATTGCTGTACATAACCTCACAGTCTCCAAAGCTTTTACTGAGCGTAATCTCCCCGTCTTTTGCTGTTGAGGATCTCTAAACCTATCACCATATCTTGAAAGCTT
Source organism: Lithobates clamitans (assembly GCA_037952925.1). NCBI lineage: Eukaryota > Metazoa > Chordata > Amphibia > Anura > Ranidae > Lithobates > Lithobates clamitans. The sequence continues at coordinate 1,022,730 of JBBGZY010001739.1, read as the reverse complement.
TTATTTTAAGGCACCTCCACTACTTTTACTACAAAGAATCCAAAGCTTTTACTCCTATCCCCACTGCTTTTTTCAGTAGAGGATCATTACAGAAAATAATCCACTCTACTTTTACAGTAGATCTTCTCCAGAGCTTTTACTGTATATAACCTCCACCACATAAACATTAGAGTCTCCAAAGGTTTTACTGTAGAGAAACTCCACAGATATTACTGTAGATCAATTTCATTATTTTTACTATAGAGATTCCCCAAAACTATTACTATGCACAGGAAAAAGATAGGTAAAGACCGGAGAACACTCCAGCAACCTAAAGGAGGGCGGATTATAACGGTCAAAGCAAAGGGAGACAAATCTTTAAAAAATAATATTCTTTATTATACAAAATGTTAAAACAGAAAGATTAGACAGTAAAAGTTCCAAATGTCTTGTTCAAAAGATTTTGTGGGGCAGGACAATTGATAAAAATGCACACACTCATATGTATACATACTGTATAGGTATAGTTGCATGTAACATGTATCTTGTAGCCTGCTGTCTGTATGGTCAACGTGTTTCGCTGGGAAGGCTTCCTCAGGACTCAGATCTAGACACGGATCTAGAGTTTTGATGGGCATGTCAGGGTGGTACATTGAGTGTCTGTCCAACATCCACAATAGTATTATAGTACCAGGGTTAGAGGGAGTACATGTAGTCAGGATATCCTGATGCTCATCCAAAACTCTAGGATTTCTAAATTATACAAATCAGATGTCTAGGCCCACTCTATAGTCCCGTCTTATTTTGGCTTTACACTTGTATGGTATATGTGTTTAATATCTAGATCTTTTTGTCTGCCCGTCTCTACCTATAGTTTGTTGAGGGGGTTTGCCCGTTTTTGGTGTCCTGTTCCTGCCCCAGAGCGTTTTGGAGGAAGATTTGGCTGCTGCGCCTTTTGTTATGGATACACAGATCTAGACTTGTAAGTGTATATTTAAGTATGTAGTATTGTGAATATTGTATCCTACTGGTATACTAATATTGTATTAGTACACCAGTAGGTATATTGTACTAGGAAGCTTGCTACTCTCCTGTCTGTGTCCTGAGGAAGCCTTCCCGGTGAAATGCGTTGACGATACAGACAGCAGGCTACAAGATACACATTACCCAACTATACCTAAATGTATACATATGAGTGAGTGCATTTTTATAAATTGTCTCGCTCCTCAAAAACTTTTGTGCAAAATATTTGGAACTTTTACTGTCTAATCTTTCTGTTTTAACCCTCTAAATCTAAGGTTTCCATAACTTACCGGAAATCCCTGAAAAGTGTTTTCTTCCTTAATATGGGGTAAATATTCAGGAGTGGGACATCGCTCTGGCATGGTTCCATATTCCTGTTCAACTGTTGGAAAGACACTATGACCAGAGAAGTCCGGTTACAGATCCCGCACCCTCCCTTACAAGAAATGAAAGTCTCCTCTTACCCGGTGATGTGAGGGGCGGCTGGTCCTCCATCATGACGTCCTTGTAGAGATCCTTGTGTCCTTCTAAATACTCCCACTCCTCCATGGAGAAATAGACAGTGACATCCTGACACCTTATAGGAACCTGACACACACAATGATACCGTCACCATCCAGACACATCCCTTGTCTGTTACTGGATAATGTCCCAGAATTCCCGGCACCGCTCACCTCTCCTGTCAGCAGCTCAATGATCTTCTGGGTGACTTCTAGAATCTTCGTGTCATTGTTCCTACCAAATATCAGGGGGTAAGGTGGAGGATTGCAGGGCTTCTTCTTTATGGGTCCATAATCCTAATAAAGGAGTTATAATATATATCACAAAGGCATTGCTACCTGACATTTGAGAGGAGAAAAGAGTGGAGAGAGGAGAAAAAAAAAAGAGAGAAAGAGGAGGAGGAGGAGGAGATGGAGGAGGAAGTGGAGAAGGAAGTGGAGGGGAGGAGGTGATGATGAAGGAGGAAGTGGAGAAGGAGGAAGTGGAGAGGAGGAGATGATGAAGGAGGAGGAAGAGGAAGAGGAAGAGAAAGAAAAGAAAGAAAGAAAGATGAGAGAGGTGGAGAGAAGAAAAGAGAAGAGAGAGAAGAAAAGAGAAGAGAGAGAAGAAAAGAGAAGAGAGAGAAGAAAAGAGAAGAGAGAGGGAGCAGAAAAAAAGAGAGGGACAGGGAGAGAAAAGACGAGAGGAAGAGAGGAGAAAGATGAGGGAAGAAAGGAGAGAAGAACAGAGGGAGGGAGAGAGAAGAGAAGAGAAAGAAGAAAGAAGGGAGGAGAGATAAGAGAGGAAATAGAAGAAAGGAAAGGAGAAAAGGGGGAGAGAAGAAAGGATAGAGAAGAGAGGAGAAAGAAAAGAGAAGAAAAAGAGAAGGGGGAAAGAAGATCATAGAGGGAAGGGAAGAACAGAGAGAGGATGGAGAAGAGGGGGAGAGAGGAAAAAGAGAGAGGGGAAAGAAGAGAGGAAAAGAAGAAAAGAGAGGGGAGAGAGGAGAAAAGACAGAGGAGACAGGATAAAGATGAGAGAAGAGAGGAGAAAGAAGAGAGGAAAGAGGAGAAAAAAAAAAAAGAGAGAGGGGGAGAGAAGAAAAAAGAGAGGAGTGAGGATAAAGATGAGAGAAGAGAGGATAAAGATGAGAGAAGAGAGGAGGCGAGAAGAAAAGAGAGAGGAAAGAAAAGAGGGAGAGAGAAGAAAGAAAAGATAAGAGAGGAAATTAAAGAGAAGAAAGGAGAGAGGAGGGAGAAAAGAAAGGAGAGAGGAGGGAGAAAAGAAAGGAGAGAGGAGGGAGAAAAGAAAGGAGAGAGGAGGGAGAAAAGAAAGGAGAGAGGAGGGAGAAAAGAAAGGAGAGAGGGGGAGAGAAGAAAAGAGAGAAAAAGAACGGGGAAAAGAGGGAGAAGAGAGGAGAGAGGGAGAGATGAGACAAGGGAGGGGTGAAAAAAGGAGAGGAGAGAAGAAGAAGGGAGGGAGAGAAGAAAGGAGGGAAGAAAAGGAGAGAAGAAGGGAGAGGAGAAAAAGGAGAGAGAGGAAAATAAAGGAGAGAGGGGTAGAGAAGAAAAAGGAGAGAGGGAAGTGGGGAAAAGAGAGAGAAGAACTAGGGAAGTGGGGAAAGAGAGAGACGAAAGAGGGAAGTGGGGAAAAGAGAGAGAAGAAAGAGGGAAGTGGGGAAAAGAGAGAGAAGAAAGGGGGAAGTGGGGAAAAGAGAGAGAAGAAAGGAGAGAGGAGACAAGGAGGGGAGAAAAGAGAGGAGAAAAGAAAAGAGAGGAGAAAAAAAAAAAGGAGAGAAGAAAAGAGAAGAGAGAAGAAAAGAGAAGAGAGAAGAAAAGAGAAAAGGAGGAGAAGAAAAGAGAAAAGGAGGAGAAGAAGGGGAGAGGGAGAGAGAAGAAAAGTGAGATGGTAAAGGGGAGAAGAGAAGAAGAGAGAAGAAATGAGAGAGGAGAGAGGGAAAGAGAGAGAGAGAGAAAACAGGAGAGGAGAGAAGAAGAGAAGAGAGTGGGAAAGAAGAGAGAGATGAGATGTTATATGAGCCATATGGATGTGATGTAGGCTGAACTCGCACTGACTTGCAGTAAAATGCAGGATAATAACATTTCCATCCATGTTATGCACACTGTAAAGCGATCAGCAGCTCTCCTCTCCTGTGTGAATTCACATTGACCTGCATTGTAGCAGACTTGTATAATGTAGGTGAATGGACGGACACAACAATTGTTTTCTATGTGTTCTGCACTGTAATGAAGCTCAGGTCAGCGCAGTGTTGTGGAGAGAAGAGGTCAAATAGAAACCAATAGAAAAGACGGAGTGACTTCTGCCTGAAATATGAATTAAGTGGAAGGAAATGGATTTTCCTTCGTGAATTCGGTATAAAGATCATCTCGGCGTCCTTCAGACTCATTTCTAGGTGACCTCTGAACTTGTTTTTCCTCCAATGATCTGCCGGTCATTCACATCTGGCCTCTTTGTTGACGTGTGAATGACCCCCAGCTTATTTCTGTCATAAATACAACGGAAGTTTTTCATGTTTCACCTCTTGAAGACCCGCCCTTTTTCTGACAGTTGTTGTTTACATGTAAAATTCTGTATTTTTTTGCTAGAAAACTACTTAGAAACGTTATATATATCATTTTTTAAGCAGAGGCCCTAGAGAATAAAATGGCAGGTGTTGCAATTTTTTTTTTTATGTCGCACAATATTTACGCAAAAGTTTTTCAAATTAAATTTTTTGGGGAAAAAAAAAAAACACTTTAATGAATTTAAATGCACAAACACAATATAATACCCAGTTGTTTTGTAAAATATAAAAGATGATGTAACACCGAGTATATAGATACCCAACATGTCACGCTTTAAAACTGCGCACACTCGTGGAACGGCAACAAACGACGTACATTATATAATACATAGGCCACGCTTTAAAAGCCTTTACAGCTTATCACTTTAGATGTACATGGGAGGTCTGGAGCTCGAATTATTGTTCTCAATCTGACGATTGCGGGGATATCTCACATGTGTGGTGGCTGATTACATACCGAGGCGGGACTGAAGCGTGCGCTCACCTTTCCACGCAAGCACCAGGGGGCTTTAAACATTTTTTTCAGTTGACTTTACTATTTATTTTATTTTTACATTGTAACTTTACATTTTTGTTATCACTTTTATTGTTAGAACAAGCAATGTAAACATCCCATGTGATAGAAAGAGGCAGTGACAGGTCCCCTTTACTGAGACATCTGGAGGGGGGAGGGGTCTATTAGATTCCACAACTCTCCTGTGTGTGCTTAAAATCTTTGGATCACAACTGGAACCATCCAATGCATTCTTCAAACCAGTAATGGTTTGTTTACAACCGAGTGATGTCATGTGACCTCCCAGAATCCTCCTCACCTCTCCGGTCAGGTCTGTGTTTTATTAATAGAGGTAAGAGTGATGTCATGTGACCTCCCAGAATCCTCCTCACCTCTCCGGTCAGGTCTGTGTTTTATTAATAGAGATAAGAGTGATGTCATGTGACCTCCCAGAATCCTCCTCACCTCTCCGGTCAGGCCTGTGTTTTATTAATAGAGATAAGAGTGATGTCATGTGACCTCCCAGAATCCTCCTCACCTCTCCGGTCAGGTCTGTGTTTTATTAATAGAGATAAGAGTGATGTCATGTGACCTCCCAGAATCCTCCTCACCTCTCCGGTCAGGCCTGTGTTTTATTAATAGAGATAGGAGTGATGTCATGTGACCTCCCAGAATCCTCCTCACTTCTCCAGTCAGGTCTGTGTCTTATTAATAGAGATAAGAGTGATGTCATGTGACCTCCCTGAATCCTCCTCACCTCTCCGGTCAGGTCTCTTTTATTAATAGAGACCAGAGTGATGTCATGTGACCTCCCAGAATCCTCCTCACCTCTCCAGTCAGGTCTGTGTCTTATTAATAGAGATAGGAGTGATGTCATGTGACCTCCCAGAATCCTCCTCACCTCTCCGGTCAGCAGGTAGATGATCTCCAGGGTGAGGCTCAGTATTTGTTCGGTCAGGTGACTCTGATCGTTCTCCATCCTGTCCCTCTATGGAGAGTTAGCGGGGGTGGGGCGGGGGGGGCGGCTCCTGTAAATATATAATCATCATCCTATAGGTTATTAATCCACTGCGTACACACATCACCTTCTATGATAAATGACATTCCTGAATTCCCCGAAGCTCATCATACTCCAAACTGCAGAACACAGCACACTGGGGGGGGGAAAGATATTATGGAGCGCACTGAAAGATATTTTGGCGCACACTGGGGGGGATATTTTGGAGTGCACTGAGGGGAAGATATTTTAGAGCGCACTGAGGGTGGGGGGGATATTTTGGAGCGCACTGGGGGGGTATTTTGGAGCGCACTGGGGGGGGGGGGTATTTTGGAGCGCACTGGGGGGGAAAGATATTTAGGAGCGCACTGGGGGGGGGGAGAAGATATTTAGGAGAGCACTGGGGGGGGGGGAAATATTTATTTTAGGAGAGCACTGGGGGGGGGGAAATATTTATTTTAGGAGAGCACTGGGGGGGGAAGATATTTAGGAGAGCACTGGGGGGGGGGGGGGGGGGGGATATTTAGGAGAGCACTGGGGGGGGGGGGGAAGATATTTTGCAGCGCACTGGAGAGGAGATATTTTGGAGCACATTGGGGAAAATATTTTGGAGAACACCGGGGGAAGATATTTTGGGGGCGCACTGGGAGGTAGATATTTCGGCGTACACTGGGGGAATATATTTCGGAGCACACTGGGGGGGGGGAAGATATTTAGGAGCACACTGGGAGGGGGGAGATATTTAGGAGCACACTGGGAGGGGGGAGATATTTAGGAGCACACTGGGAGGGGGGGGGAGATATTTAGGAGCACACTGGGAGGGGGGGGGAGATATTTAGGAGCACACTGGGAGGGGGGGGGAGATATTTAGGAGCACACTGGGAGGGGGGGGGGAGATATTTAGGAGCACACTGGGAGGGGGGGGGGGAGATATTTAGGAGCACACTGGGAGGGGGGGGGGGAGATATTTAGGAGCACACTGGGAGGGGGGGGGGGAGATATTTAGGAGCACACTGGGGGGGGGGGGATATTTAGGAGCACACGGGGGGGGGGGGGGGGGAATAATTTGGAGCACATTGAGGGAAGATATTTTGAAGCACACTGGAGGAAGATATTTTGGAGTGCACAATACACCAATCCCAATTAAAAAGGACTTTGTCTGCTTCTATCCCATGGAGTGTCCTGAGTACAGGGGACCTCTATAGAAAGTCACTTCATATATGGAGGTTCTGTGAGGCCCCCACCAGTGATGAACTCCTCCCAGTCCAGAGGAAGCAGGCACACAATGGCTGCAATCCCCCCCACACACCCCTCACCTCTCTCCACCTTCTGCACCTCTTTGTAGCTCCCAGCTCGGCTCCCTGATGACATCAACTGCCCTAGTCCGCTGGCAGGAGAGCATCATGGGAAATGCAGTGCTTCAGGACCCCTGCACAGTATGTTGGTATGTGCTGGATAAAGTGTCCGCAGTTCCGCTCCATTGAAGTAAAGGGCGGCAGCCATTTTTTTGGAGACCAGAGCTGGCAGGAAAGCGCAGCATAGAACGGTCTTGTAGGGACACGTTGAGGGCGACAGTTTGACCTCTAACGCGCAAGTGAATAATAATAAAAAAAGTTTATTGAAAGAAAAAAAATAGATGTATATTTAATTCATTCTAATTATTAACATTCCTGTTTAATATAACTATATACATAATAATATTAGTAAAAATTACAATAATAATTTTATTTTGAATTCATTCTAGTTATTACTATTTCTGGTGTATATATATATATATATATATATATATATATATATATATATATATATATATATATATATATATATATATATATATATATAATTAATATCATTAGAAGTATGATTACTAATATATATATATATATATATTAGTAATCGTACTTCTAATGATATTAATAATAATAATTGTATTTTTAATTTCCATTTCCGATTAATAAACAAAATATAAATAATAGTAATAATAATTTTAATAATAGTAATTGTATTTTTAATTTATTCTAATTATTCCAATTTCTGGTAATATAATATATAAATAATAATAATAATTATTATTATTATTATTATTATTATTATTATTATTATTATTATTAGTAGTAGTAGTAGTAGAAATAATAATTATAGTTGTTGTTGTTATTATCATTATTATTATTTAAAATAACGTTTTCTGGTCAATATAAATACATTGTAATAATTAATATTTCACTTAAATTTAATTATAACCATTTCTGGTTAATATTTATCAATACACCTAACTAATTTTGTTGTTATTTCTTTATCATTTCTGATAACAATCTCCAGGTACTATAAACATATACTAATTATTATTACTGTTTTAAGATTTCTAATAATATAATATAAAAAACGAAACACTATAATAAAAATAACAATAATTATTATTATTGTAAAATGCTGCATAAACTGTTCCCGCTATGTAAATCCTGTATAATAATAATTTTGATTACTGGCTTATCAATTCTAATAATTAACTATTTCTGGTTAATATACATGAATAATAATAACGTTATTTTTAATTATTCTATTACAATTTCTTATTAATAAAACATATAAAAATACTTGCTAATACTATTTTTATTATTTGAAATAATGATTTCTGGTTAATATAAATAATTATTAAAAAAAATGATTATTATTATTATTTTTTAATTCATTCTACTTATAACCATTTGTGGTCAATTTAAATGTTGTTGATATTGCTTTATCACTTCTGATAACAATTTCCTGCTAATAGAAAAAAATACAAATTGTTATTACTATTACTATTATGACTGTGAATAATTTTATTGTTATTAATATTAATTTATCAATTCTTTATATAATATTAATATGCTATAAAAACATGTAATAATAAACATACTGTTATTATTATTATTATTGCTAATAATAATAATAATAATAATAGTAATAATAATCTTTATTAATTCTAAAAATAACAATTTCTGGTTATTACAAATAAATCCAAATTAATATTATCATTATGATTCTATTATTATTGTTATCTTTATTAATATTCTTGTTTCTTGTGTTGATGTTATTTTCATTACCTTAAACCATAACCATTTCTGGGTAAAATAAATACTAACTATGTTGACGATGATTATTAATATTATTTTTCCCAATGTGTGGAATGAGGGAAAGAAACAACAACAAAAAAAACAAATCCATATCTGGAGCGCATAGACACGGAAGTGAGGCGGTGGACCGCACAAACCCGGATGCGCTATGGTGGAACGCACAGGGCGCAGGTCAGTTGGAACGCAGAGCGGTGTGGCTGTGGACCGCATAACCCGGAAGTGATGGTGCAGGCTTTGTCTAAATGAGAGAAGCAGAGGGGGGAAGATCGGGATTTCTTCTTCCGGCGATCTTGTCAACATAGCCAGCGAGGCTCCCGTAAGTAATCCTATTTGGTGCCTTTATTTCTCCCTATAGCCCTCACACAGGCCATGGGGGTGTTTTATTTACATTCAGCCATCATAAGGCAGAGGGGTGACCTCCCTTCTGTGCAATATTTAAAGGGCAGGTCCATCCTGCTTGGCCATCAGGTGCTTGTTTTGCTTTGTAATGGTGCTGGCCCATCGGCCTCACCCTCACAAGGAAAGAGCGCGGCGCGTTATACGGTTGGCCTTCCCCCCCTCCCTGCACCGCTGTGGTAACTATTTGCCATTGTAGCAGCGCGCTAATTTTGGATCTCACCGTTTTTTAAAAAATTAGATTTACAAAAAAAAAATTGATTTTTCTCAAAATTTTTTTTTTTATTGGCTTATGTAATTTTTAGTTTCCATGACAACGTGTGTAGGGTTGGTTGCCCTGCCCTCATCTAACCTACAGGACCAGTGATTACGATAACCTTTGCCCCGGGTACCTGCATTTTCATACATGAAGGTGGGTGGTAGGCTGCCTCGGTAGGTATCTGATTTTTTTTTTTTTTTTTTTTTCCCTCATTAATCTACATTCCATAACCCATAAAAATCAAAGTTTAGAAATGTTTGCAAATGTCTCGGCATAAATATTCAGACCCTCTGCAGCAACCCTTGAAATGTAGCTCAGGTGCCTCCTCCTTTCTCTTGATCGTTGCTGAGATGTTTCTACACCTTGATTGGAGTCCTACTGTGATAAATGACGTTAATGAATTGGACGTGATTCGGAAAGGCTCACAGTTGACTGTATCAGAGCAAAAGCCATGAGGTCCAAGGAACTAGCCACAGACATCAAAGACCGTTTTTTATTGCAAGACACAGAACTAGGGAAGGCTACAAAAAAAAAAATTCTGCTGCACTGAAGGTTCCTAAAGAGCACAGTGGCCTCCATAATTGGAAGAAGTTTGGGATAACTAGGACTCCAAGTGCTGGTCGCTCAGCCACGCTCGGCAATCAAGGGAGAACGGCCTTCGTGAGAGAGGTGACCAAGAACCCGATGGTCACTCTGAGCTCCAAAGATCCTGTGTGGTGATGGGACAAAGTTCCAGAAGGACAACCTGCAGACCTCCGTCAATCTGGGCTTTATGGCAGGGTGGCCAGACTGAAGCCCCTCCTCGGGGCAAAACGCATAAAAGCCTGCTTAGAGTTTGCAAAAAACATCACCTGAAGGACTCTGACTGTGAGGAACTAGATTCTCTGGCATGATGAAATCAAAGATTGAACTGTTTGGCCTCAATTCTAAACGTTATGTTGGGAGGAAACCAAGCACCGCTCATCACCTGCAACATAACAAAAATTAATATAAGTGAAAGGGGTCTGAATAATTTATGGAAAATGCTGCCTAGTTATTTGAGGGGTGAATGTACAACATCAAAGATTTTCTACCAAAGCTTTGATTGGTCAGATAAAAATATGATACCAACACCTGACAACTGAAGAAGGTGGCATGTGATGAAAAGCTTTTTGCTTTGTATGGAGGTAATGTTTGGGTGGACACTTTAGTGAGGCCCCTCTTGTGTGGTGGACTCTTTCCAGAATGGCGAGGCTTTTCTTGTATAATGGACACTTTCCAGGAAGGTCGGGGCTCCTGTTGCATGGTGGGACACGTTTCAGGTCTTTCTTGTTACCTGTTTTTCAAAAAAAAAAGTTTCTCTAATCATCCAGCAGTGGGATGCAATGAAGCACCCCGAGGCTTGGGGAATAATATCTGAGGCTTCGGAGTCTAGATCAGCCAAAGGAACCCATTCAGTTTATGGGGAACCTTGGGAAAAAATGGTTATTTCTATGGCTCATGGTATATTAGTGCAGTCGCTTGTATATCTAATGGTGAATAAGAGATTTAGCCCTGGTGCACATTGATGCAATGTGACATGTCAAATCGGCGGCAATTGCCTGGAATGGCACCGTCCAAATCAGTGCGACGCCACATTTTCCAAAGTGGTTTCTGTACTACATTTGGGGGTGCAATTTCCAATAACATCTGTGCAGAAACCCGCACAGATATCTCTGAAATCACCCCCGAAGAAACAATTTCATTCCCACAGTCAGTTTGAACCAGGGCTTAAGCATCTAATTTTACTTGGCATTTTTGTCACCCAGGGGGAGTCTTTAACCCCCCCCCCTCCCCTTTCCTCTGTATAAAAGTATTATCTTCTGTAATAATGACATAAAACTATTGGCCAGAAAAGAAAAGCAGATTGAAATTTTGACGCGTCCAATTACCCCCTTGCACTGGCAGTCAGTGGGAGAATAGCTCCCTTGAATTGGCGGTCCGAGGGGGAAAAAAGGTTGTTTGGGCTGGTGGTGGAAAAAATGCCCCCCTTGATTTGGCAGCCTTTGAAAGAAAGGACACTCTTGGGTTGGTAGTTGGTTGAGGAAGGGCCTCCTTGAGTTGGTGTTAGCATCCAGTTACCCCCTTACACTGGCAGCCAGTGGGAGAATGGCCCTTTTACGTTAGAGGTCAGGGTAAGAATGGTCCTCCTAAATTGGCGATTGCAGGGGCAAAAAGGCTCTTTGGGTTGGTTGTTGGTAGGAGAATGACCCCCTTGATTTGGCGGCCCTAGAAAGGAAAGACTCTGATTTGGATTGGCACTTGGTGGAAGAAGGACCTCCTTTGGGTCGTGGGAGAATTGCCCTCTTGGGTTGGTGGTCGGTGGAAGAAGCGCTTCATTGACCTGGCAGGCAGTGGAGAGAAGGACCTTCTTGGGCTGGCAGTTGGGCGGGGAAGTGCTGCCTTGGGTTGGAATGCCTGCAGTGAGGGGGAGGCCTGGTCAGTGGAGGATTCCTTTGCATACAGCTAAAAAGGTCACGACTTGCCTAAGAGAGGAGAGGCTGCATTGTTCCCATACTGCTGGGGCTGCCAAGTGATGGTGCTGGTACTATACAATCACTGTCAGGCAGGAGATGAATCCACCACTACTCAAGGAACTTCTAGCAATCTCTTGAGGAACCCAGGTCTTAATGGCTTGTCCATCATGGAGACTTCATGTACTTATATCAGCTGCATAGGTTACAGGAACCTATTCTTAGTGGGGAAAATCATTATTTGAACCCCTGCAGATTTTGTAAGTTTGCCCACTTACAAAGAAATGAAGGGTCTATAACTTTTATCATGGGTGTATTTTTAAATGAAAGAGACAGAATATCAACCAAAAATTCAGAAAAAACACATGATATAAATTGAGTTGCAGTGCAGTTGGTTACCAGGTTTGCACACATCTCAGGAGGGATTTTGGGCCACTCTTCTTTGCAGATCTTCTCTAAATCCTTAAAGGTCTTGTGGCAACTCTGTTTCAGCTCCCTCCATAAATATTCTATAGGATTAAGGTCTGGAGACTGGCTAGGCTACTTCATAATTTTAATGTGGTTAAGGTTACAACCACTTTTTACTACAGGTAAGCCTAATAAGGCTTACCTGTAGCTACCCCGGATATCTCCTAAACCTGCACGGTTTAGGAGATATCCCCTGTATCAGCATGTGCCGACGTCATCGGCGCAATGGCACGTTCGGGAGTGATGTCATCGCGGCTCCGGCCAGTCACAGCGCCGGAGCCTGCGATACCCGGAAGTAACTCCGGGAGCGATGTGGCTGGAGTGGAGTACGGGGACCGCTACGGGGCCTTCAATCTAAGGTGAGTACTTCATGAGCTAGTATGCTATGCATACTAACTCATTATGCCTTTTGTCTTGCAGGTTTTTTTTTTTTTTTTTCATTATTGTGGGTTTACAACCACTTTAATAATCTTCTTCTTGAGCCGCTCCTTTGTTGCCTTGGTGTTATGTTTTGGGTCATTTTCATGCTGGAAGACCCATCCACAACCCATCTTCATTGTTTTGGTGAGGGAAGAAGATTCTCTTCCAAGATATTACGATCTTGGATGGTAATCTCTTACGATCTTACATGGGCCACGTCCATTGGCCCCTAATGTGGCAAAGTCGGCCTGTACCTTTTTAGCAAAGAATCATTTAGATGTTCATTGGCAAACTTCTCTACAATCTCGTCCCTGACATCCTTTTGACAGCTGTTTGGTCTTGCCCATGATGGTGGGTTTGAATGGAAGAAAGAGATTCTGTGGACAGGTGTCTTTTATACACCCAAGTTGTCTTTAGGAGCACTGTCTTTAGGAGCACTGTCTTTAGGAGCACTGTCTTTAGGAGCACTGTCTTTAGGAGCACTGTCTTAAATTGACAGGACTAATCTGTGTACCACATGAGCACATACTGTAGCCAGTCTGTGGGAGCCAGAACTGTTGGTTGGTAGGGGATCAAATACTTATTTTACTCACTGAATTGAATAATCATTAAACTCAATTTAAAACGTGTGGGGTGTTTGTTTGTTTTATTTTTTCCCCTGGATTTGTGGTTGATATTCTATCTCTATCATTTAAAAATACACCTATGATAAAAATTATAGACCCTTCATTTCTTTGTAAGTGGGCAAACTTACAAAATCTGCAGGGGTTCAATTAATTATTTTCCCCACTGTAGGTGCCACCTTGGAAAATATTGGTTATTGGGTAGGAAAAACCTCTTTTACTATATAGCAGTGATGGCAAACTTTTTTTTTTTTTTTTTTGAGCCTGAGTGCCCAAACGGCAACACAAAACCAAAGTATTTCAAAATGCCAACATGGAATTAAACCTACTAGCGGCTCTGTACAGAGGATGGGACTGATTATCCCTCTGAGCTCCTGACGTGAAAGTCCTCCAAAGACCATAGCCTTTGGGCACAGTTGGGAGATCCCATTGCGAGAACCAGTTCTTCCTAGCAGGCCTGATTTTTCCTTTTAGAAACTGTTCTACCAGTGGGTCATCAGTCCATTGCACACTGGTTAGAGCTGCTGAGGCCGGGACATGACTAAAGGAAGGTCAGAATCTGGAGTTGGAGGGTCAGATGTGTCCTTTTGGAGCAAAAATGACCATTCTTTCCAATACACGTTGGCAGGTTTCGTTGGTAGAGACTTTGAGCGTTTTCACAGAGTAGGAAAGCCCAGTTCTAGCTCAAACATGTTTGTTCAGAAGTGGGTTTTCGAGTTTTGGCTGTTGCCCGGTTTTGGAGAAGTTTCATTGTCCGTGTGTCCAAAAGGACAAAGCATGACGGGACATTGACAAAAGCACAGTTATTTAGTAGAGTGTTGGGTCGGAATATATTTTTGTTTTCCTTGCTCCTTGTGTCTTCCTGTCCAGTGGTTACCCTCTCATTTCTAACCTCGTGTCACCAAGAAGTGATCTCAAATCTCCCCCAAAAGAACAGCTCGCAATAAAGGGCTTCTTTTACACTTGCTTCAAAATGTGATATTGGGCACGCTTAAAAAAAAAAAAAAAATTACTCTAAATGCCAATCAAAGCCCCTGTCACTAAATAAAATGGTCTTCATACAGACCTGTTCACCCGTTGTTTTCTTCAAAAATTGTACCCTATGTTTTTCTTGGTGCTTCAATGCTTCCCCAAAGCCTCCATAGAAGTCTGACAGCACCTGAAGATTTTGAGAAGCTTTTATTCAGCGTTGGCTTCGCTTTATTTTGGAGGTATTGCCGATTTGGGATCCCAGAATGCACTTGGAAGCCAACAAGCAAACCAGAAAGATGTCATCAGCTGTTTCTTCCAGGGGGTGTGTAACGGAAGGTGAACAGGGCTGGAGAGTGAGAACTGAGTGGTGGAGGATCAGTAGAGCTGGGGACCCCGAAGCAGGAGAAACTAGCAGATGTCGCACGTGGTGGGCAGTGTGTGAGCAATAAAGCGGGAGGTGATTGGGACCCGGAGAGGCTGGAGGATCAGATGAGCTGGGGGTTACTACTGAGCAGGGAATCTGCTAAACGAGGGTACAAATAAGCTGAGGATCTGCTGAATGGGGGTACTAATTAGCTGGGGTTCTACTGGCCCCTTTTGGGACAAATAGAAAATCCACTCGCATGGCATTTGTAAAACTTCAAAAAAACATGTGGAAGCAAGTGTAAATAAGCCCTTTAGATTTTGGGTCATACCGAGACTCTATCAAAAATGGGGGGGGGGGGGTTTATATATAATTTTTTTTTTTTTAAGCTGGTCTAGTTCAGAGGAGAATCTCATGGTCTTTTGTACTCGGCCACCAAGTAGTCAGTGCTAGATGCTTTGGTCTTGGGGACAACCTGTCACCTTAAAATACCTACTGAGGCACACTAGGCAGAGAAATTGGAGGAGAGATGGTGAGCGGAGCTGGTATTGGAAACAGAGGCCAGTATTGGATGATCTCCAGATACCTCTGTTCCCTTGCTTTCTTCTTTCTTTTTCCTTGCTTTCTCCTCCCCCCCCCCCCCCCTTCTTTTTTTTTTTTTTTTTTTTTTAATTTCCCTCCTGTAACTATTTTTGGTCTCTTTTTAAATCTGCAGCTGGATTTAGTGCACCATATGTTCATTTTACTCCCGCCGCAGACTGACACCGTTCAGAGCATATAGGACGATCGACACAATATGTCCACAAAGGTAGGTGGACAGGAGGGTTTGTGGTTGTTTTTATTATTATTATTATTATTATTAACAATTTTCTTATTTAATTTTGTATTTATTTTTTTTCTTATTGCTGTTTGAAATTTTAGAGGGCAACAATGGTGAAGGTCAAAGAGGAGGAAATTCCTGCAGACATCAATATGGGTGAGTAATAAGCCCGACATTCCTAAGGTGTTGGTGGGGTTTGCAGGCTTTTTTAAACTTTAACTTTTTTTATTTATTTATTTTTTTGTTTGGCTTAATTCAAGCTTAAAGTGTGTGTGTGTGTGTGTGTGTGTGTGTGTGTGTGTGTGTGTGTTTTTTTTTGTTCATCCTCTCTCTGATTCCACTCTGAAAAATGGTTTGCTAGTCCTTTTACTAGTCACGTGTATAATTGCTCAGCTCAGCACTACCAAGCAGTCGGTCAGCGAATTAATTCTACAATTTAATTTATAATATTACTCCTGAAATGCATGTTGGCCTCCCAGTAGCCTCTCTTCAAAGAATCGTCAAACCATTGTACCAGCTGAACTGCCTGATATAAAGATAACCACTAGGGGGCCCCACTATAGATCAGTTGATAAAAAAAACCTGCATTTGCTTCCAACAGATGGGGTCAGCCATAGACCTACCCGAGACAAAGGAACAAGCTGCCGTTATGAACAGGACTACAGAGAGGATGAGGTCCACCAACCCGTTAAGGTAGGTACCAAAAAACAGAACCGCATTGGGAATGGTGATCTGTATACAGCATGAGCTAAAGGAACTTCTTAAACTTCCTTCTTTCCTTCTTTTCTTCTTTCCTTCTTGTTGGGCATTGTGTCAAATAATCTTAAAATCCATGATTTAGTTTATTTATTTTTTTTTAGGAGGAAAATCTTAATATTGTGGTGGTGGACATTGGCCCAGAGAACGCTAGAGGAGCTGAGATGGGTGTGAGGATGGACGATATGGAGATGCATCCTGATACTAGGACTCGTGAGTATTGGAAAGATTCCCGCCATTGTCGTAGGAAGACCTCACTCACGCTTGTGTGACTTTGGACATCAAAGTCACATGGCAAGTCGTACCCCATGTTTTCCATCAATAACCATTCGTATGTGCGTGACTTAAAGTCGTAGCGACTTTAAAGTAGTTCATGCTCGACTTTGGTCCCAACGTATTCATGCAACTTGAGGGCCGTAGACTTCAATGTTATCCCTCAAAAGTTGCATGAAGGTGGTACCTGGACGTTTTTACATAACAGTGGATCTGACTTTGTGGAGGGAAAAGAAGTCCCATCCAAGTCACACCAATCCAAAGTCACGCTACTTTGGAGTCCTATAAGTGTGAATGGAGCCTGATCGCTGGTGCTCATTCTTCCTGGCCATCTCTGCTTATAGGCAGCTGCTTTTACAGCGAGCTCAGACAGACCAATCACAGCTGAGCCAACCTCCCCTCCATATAAGGAAATTGGCCTTTCCCAACCCCAAGAGCGGGCCTACACAGTCACTTAGAGCTGCCTGAGCCTCACTCTGTCTACAGCCTGGTACACACATTCAATTGTTTTCTTTCAACCCAGTGGGCTGAACGAGAAAAACTGGGGAGGTCGCTGTACTAACTATGCAATGTTAGTACAACAATTTCCCTGCTGTGCCATTTTGTTCCCCTGCCAGAACACACCGGTTGTCTGGCCTCCAAAGATCTTCCAATAAGCGCCCAATAAATCGATCCAGCAATCCAGGCAGACCGATAACCTACAAAGGGAAGAGACTCTTCCAGTGCAGTAAAGCCAATTCCAAGATTTATTAAAACCATGAAGAAATGCATACTCACATCCTAACTAGGCAAGAGAGCAATGTAACAAGGTGTCACTATCATTCGATCAGCCACTGTCTCCTTCATAAAGTCGCATCTGGTGAGATTGCTTCTGCTAGCTCAACCCCATGCGTTTCGTCATAGCAGACGTCATAGGGAGTGGCCGGGTTATCCAGCAGATCGTGAGATGGGCTTCTGTCAGACAAGCAGTTGTACACACGGGCCGAATGTTAGGCCGGTTTCTACTGTGATTTCGGCGGCTGATAATTGGCCAGTCCAAATCGAACTCCCATTGATTTGGAAGATGGTGCCCTAGAACAGGGGTCTCCAAACTTTCTAAGCAAAGGGCCAGTTTACTGTCCTGCATTCTTTGGGGGGGGGGGGGGGGGGGCTGGACTGCGGCCAGTGGGAATAAAAAAATACCCTGACACCAGAGCCCCATTATGGGTTTTGATGGTCTGACTAGTGCCTCATGGTTGATATCAATGAGAAGAATAGTGCCCTGTTGATGGTGTCAGCAGGGGGAATAGTGTCCCACCATTGGTGTCAGTTGGTTGTGTGGTGCCCCACCATTGGTGTCGGTTGGTTGTGTGGTGCCCCACCATTGGTGTCAGTTGGTGGAATGGTGTCCCACCATTGGTGGTCAATTAGATGGAAAGGTGCCCCAAGGGCCAGATAAAGGCAAGAAAAGGGCCACAGTTTTCAGACCACTGCCCTAGAACAAGGTTGCATGTCAGAACTGATGTTTATTTAGGCCACCTTGTAGGAAGAAAATCGCCCCCCCAAATTTATGAGAATTTTTGGTAAGGTGTTTGTTTTTTTTTTTTGTTTTTTTTGTAATTTTTTTTTTTTTTCTCAGCATACACAAAACCAAGAAAGGGGTACATGAGGAAGCCGTACAAAAAGTGGTGGTCACCTGTAAAGAACCATGGAGTCGTCCATAAGGTAGCAGCCCACCTTAAATTAAATTCTCCTAAGTTACGTTTTATTTGTATTTATATGGAGGAAGCCATGTTTGCTCATTACATATTCAGCCTCTGCTTCCTGCTTTTGGTTGTGATTTATGGTTCCATGTTTTCCATGTATGGACAGGTCCCAGTATTCTCTCTAGGTGGCTTATGCTGAAGTTTGTTTTCCTGCTGCACCAGAAGAATGAAAATCTTTCCAACTACCCCAATGTGTATAGCTAAACATGCAGTGTGCATTGATTAGGCCTTTTTATCATTCTTTTAATGAATAATGGCATACAGACACAAGCCAATGAAAATAAAGTGTCTGTTAGGGCTCATTTACACTGCTTCAAAATGTGGCATTGGACATGTGCTTTTTTTTTTTTTTTAACTACTTAACCTCCGGTGCTTAAATTGACAATTGCGTGGTCGCGCGACGCTGTACCCAAATAAATCAAATTAATGTGTCGTCCCCCCCCCTCCACAAATAGAGCTTTATTTTGGTGGTATTTTGATCACCTCTGCAGTTATTTTTTGCACTATAAACGAAAAAAGACCGGCTATTTAAAAGAGAAAAATTTTTTCCTTTCTGCTATAAAACACATCCAATAAAAAAAAATCAAATTTCTTCATAAATTTATGCCAATGTGTATCCTGCTACATATTTTTCGTAAAAACAAAAAACGAAAACACGCAATAAGTGTATATTGATTGGTTTTCGCCAAAGTTATTGCATCTACAAACTATGGGATATACACTGGAATTTTTTTTTTTTTTTTTTTTTGATAGTAATGGTGGTGTTCAGCCACTTTTATGACGGGCTTGCCATATTAATGCGGGCTGTTTGACATTTTATCGGAACCAGTGCCACTAACACAGTGATCAGTGCTAAAAATATGCACTGTCACTGTGCAAATTACACTGGCCGGGAAGGAGTTACACCTCAGGGGTGATCAAGGGGTTAAACGTGTGCCTATCGGCAGAGCTGAGTATTACTACTGAGCAGGGGAGATCGGCAGAGCTGGGGGTTACTACTGAGAAGGGGGGCTGGGCAGAGCTGGGGGGTACTACTGAGCAGGGGGGATCGTCAGAGCTGGGGGTTACTACTGAGAAGGGGGGCTGGGCAGAGCTGAGTATTACTACTGAGCAGGGGGCTCGGAATAGCTGGGGGTTACTACTGAGCAGGGGGCTCGGCAGAGCTGGGGATTACTACTGAGCAGGGGGCTCGGCAGAGCTGGGGATTACTACTGAGCAGGGGGCTCGGCAGAGCTGGAGATTACTACTGAGCAGGGAGCTCGGCAGAGCTGAGTGTTACTACTGAGCAGAGGGATTGGCAGAGCTGGGGGGTACTACTGAGCAGGGGGATCGGCAGAGCTGGGGGGTACTACTGAGCAGGGGGGCTCGGCGGAGCTGGGAGGTACAACTGAGCAGGGGGATCGGCTGAGCTGGGGGGTACAACTGAGCAGGGGGGATCGGCGGAGCTGGGGGGGTACTACTGAGCAGGGGGGATCGGCGGAGCTGGGGGGTACTACTGAGCAGGGGGGGGGCTCGGCGGAGCTGGGAGGTACTACTGAGCAGGTGGGCTCGGCGGAGCTGGGGGGTACTACTGAGCAGGGGGGCTCGGCAGAGCTGAGTATTACTACTGAGCTGGGGGGTACTACTGAGCAGGGCGCTCGGCGGAGCTGGGGGGTACTACTGAGCAGGGCGCTCGGCGGAGCTGGGAGGTACTACTGAGCAGGTGGGCTCGGCGGAGCTGGGAGGTACTACTGAGCAGGTGGGCTCGGCGGAGCTGGGAGGTACTACTGAGCAGGTGGGCTCGGCGGAGCTGGGAGGTACTACTGAGCAGGGGGGCTCGGCGGAGCTGGGAGGTACTACTGAGCAGGGGGGCTCGGTGGAGCTGGGGGGTACTACTGAGCTGGGATTCTACTGGGCCCCTTTAAAACAAATAGAAAATCAACACACACGGGGCATTTGCCAAGCTTCATTAAAGCTTCAAAAAAAAAAAAAAAAAAAAAATCCCCGAAACTTCAAAACCACATTTAAAAAAAACAAAAAAACAAAAAAAAAAACATGTTAAAGCGCTGGGCGTGTGTTTAAGTTGAAAAAAGTGTAAATTAGCCCTAAAGATGAAAGATGACCTTCTAGTCAGTGTAATAAGTCACGGCTCGAACCGACGCTACTATTTTATTTGTTTAGATGAAATATGTGAGGAAGCGGCTGCCTTCGGAATACATCATGAATCCAGAATTCCTGAAAGAATTCATCACTATGTACCGCTCCTTCCACTGCCTGTGGAACGTCAAATTTGCGGACTACTCCAACAAGCAGAAGCGGATGAAGGCCTACGAGCAGCTCGTGCAGCTCTGCCGCACCGTGTGCCCAACGGCCAACGTCCAGTTCGTCAAGCACAAGATCGCCAACCTGCGGACCGTCTTCAAGAAGGAGTATAACAAAGTCCAGGTGTCCAAGAGGACCGCTGCGTGCGCCGCCGACGTCTATGTGCCGAGGCTCTGGTATTTCGACCTGCTGAAGTTCACATTGGGTCAGGACCTTCTGGATGATGGCAGCGTGCTTAACCTGTCTGACACGCCCAGTATAGCCAGCCTGCCTGGCACACCCTCGATGCTGAAGATGCCCGATTCGCCGGAACCTCAGGATTCACGGATGGAGGAGGAAGTCAAGGTGAACTCTGAAATTCTGGAGGATTCTACAAACGTATCTCAGGTGGGAGCTAAGTAAAATTCACTAATATTAAACAAAATGTCAGAGTTTGGCAAAAAAAAAGAAAAACTAAAGGAAAAAACAGCCCTTTTGTGTTCTCATGAATGGTTGCAGTCCCAAAAACCCTTTCCTCGTATACAATAGCCTAGTGTTCTGCAGTGGTGGGTATACAACAAGGAGGTATGTGCCCCCTGTTCTACCTTCTTATTTGGAAGAAATTTTCTGTTGCCATTACATATACATGCTCCTTACTTGTCCATACTGTCTGTCAGGGGTAGGCAACTTTTGAGAGGTGGAGGTCTACCTGAACATGGAAGAGATCCAAACTCTCTGGGGTTCAGTCCTTTTCTTTATTTTTGTTTTTTAGAAAAATAAATTAACAAGCCTCCAATAAACGGTAAGGCTGGCATGAAGAAAACTGTTTTGATTCAAAAGTCCATCATGAAGGCAGAAAAAGTGTTAATGCAGGCTGACTTGCTTGACTAATTTCTGGCCTGGCTGGCCTCAGTGATGCAGGGCAGAGGCCGGAGAGGGCGTGGGTCTGGGTACAGAGGCCGGAGAGGGCGTGGGTCTGGGTACAGAGGCCGGAGAGGGCGTGGGTCTGGGTACAGAGGCCGGAGAAGGCGTGGGTCTGGGTACAGAGGCCGGAGAGGGCGTGGGTCTGGGTACAGAGGCCGGAGAGGGCGTGGGTCTGGGTACAGAGGCCGGAGAGGGCGTGGGTCTGGGTACAGAGGGCGGACCGGGTGTGGGTCGGGGTGGAGAGGACCGCAGTTTGTATGACTGATTATAGTGGTCAGTAGAGCCGTTAATGGTGGCAGGGGGTCGCTAGGGCCGTTGATGGTGGCAGTAGGGCCGTTGATGGTGGCAGTAGGGCCGTTGATGGTGGCAGTAGGGCCGTTGATGGTGGCAGGGGGTCGGTAGAGCCGTTGATGGTGTCAGGGGGTCGCTAGAACCGTTGATGGTGTCAGGGGGTCGCTAGAGCCGTTGATGGTGGCAGTAGGGCCGTTGATGGTGGCAGTAGGGCCGTTGATGGTGGCAGTAGGGCCGTTGATGGTGGCAGTAGGGCCGTTGATGAGGGCAGTAGGGCCGTTGATGAGGGCAGTAGGGCCGTTGATGAGGGCAGTAGGGCCGTTGATGAGGGCAGTAGAGCCGTTGATGGTGGCAGTAGGGCCGTTGATGGTGGCAGTAGGGCCGTTGATGGTGGCAGTAGGGCCGTTGATGGTGGCAGGGGGTCGCTAGAACCGTTGATGGTGTCAGGGGGTCGCTAGAGCCGTTGATGGTGGCAGTAGGGCCGTTGATGGTGGCAGTAGGGCCGTTGATGGTGGCAGGGCGTCGGTAGAGCCGTTGATGGTGTCAGGGGGTCGCTAGAACCGTTGATGGTGTCAGGGGGTCGCTAGAACCGTTGATGGTGTCAGGGGGTCGCTAGAGCCGTTGATGGTGGCAGTAGGGCCGTTGATGGTGGCAGTAGGGCCGTTGATGGTGGCAGTAGGGCCGTTGATGAGGGCAGTAGGGCCGTTGATGGTGGCAGTAGGGCCGTTGATGGTGGCAGGGGGTCGGTAGAGCCGTTGATGGTGTCAGGGGGTCGCTAGAACCGTTGATGGTGTCAGGGGGTCGCTAGAGCCGTTGATGGTGGCAGTAGGGCCGTTGATGGTGGCAGTAGGGCCGTTGATGGTGGCAGTAGGGCCGTTGATGGTGGCAGTAGGGCCGTTGATGGTGGCAGTAGGGCCGTTGATGAGGGCAGTAGGGCCGTTGATGAGGGCAGTAGGGCCGTTGATGAGGGCAGTAGGGCCGTTGATGAGGGCAGTAGGGCCGTTGATGAGGGCAGTAGGGCCGTTGATGAGGGCAGTAGAGCCGTTGATGGTGGCAGTAGGGCCGTTGATGGTGGCAGTAGGGCCGTTGATGGTGGCAGGGGGTCGCTAGAACCGTTGATGGTGTCAGGGGGTCGCTAGAGCCGTTGATGGTGGCAGTAGGGCCGTTGATGGTGGCAGTAGGGCCGTTGATGGTGGCAGGGCGTCGGTAGAGCCGTTGATGGTGTCAGGGGGTCGCTAGAACCGTTGATGGTGTCAGGGGGTCGCTAGAACCGTTGATGGTGTCAGGGGGTCGCTAGAGCCGTTGATGGTGGCAGTAGGGCCGTTGATGGTGGCAGTAGGGCCGTTGATGGTGGCAGTAGGGCCGTTGATGAGGGCAGTAGGGCCGTTGATGGTGGCAGTAGGGCCGTTGATGGTGGCAGGGGGTCGGTAGAGCCGTTGATGGTGTCAGGGGGTCGCTAGAACCGTTGATGGTGTCAGGGGGTCGCTAGAGCCGTTGATGGTGGCAGTAGGGCCGTTGATGGTGGCAGTAGGGCCGTTGATGGTGGCAGTAGGGCCGTTGATGGTGGCAGTAGGGCCGTTGATGAGGGCAGTAGGGCCGTTGATGGTGGCAGTAGGGCCGTTGATGGTGGCAGGGGGTCGGTAGAGCCGTTGATGGTGTCAGGGGGTCGCTAGAACCGTTGATGGTGTCAGGGGGTCGCTAGAGCCGTTGATGGTGGCAGTAGGGCCGTTGATGGTGGCAGTAGGGCCGTTGATGGTGGCAGTAGGGCCGTTGATGGTGGCAGTAGGGCCGTTGATGAGGGCAGTAGGGCCGTTGATGAGGGCAGTAGGGCCGTTGATGAGGGCAGTAGAGCCGTTGATGGTGGCAGTAGGGCCGTTGATGGTGGCAGTAGGGCCGTTGATGGTGTCAGGGGGTCGCTAGAACCGTTGATGGTGTCAGGGGGTCGCTAGAGCCGTTGATGGTGGCAGTAGGGCCGTTGATGGTGGCAGTAGGGCCGTTGATGGTGGCAGGGCGTCGGTAGAGCCGTTGATGGTGTCAGGGGGTCGCTAGAACCGTTGATGGTGTCAGGGGGTCGCTAGAACCGTTGATGGTGTCAGGGGGTCGCTAGAGCCGTTGATGGTGGCAGTAGGGCCGTTGATGGTGGCAGTAGGGCCGTTGATGGTGGCAGTAGGGCCGTTGATGGTGGCAGTAGGGCCGTTGATGAGGGCAGTAGGGCCGTTGATGGTGGCAGTAGGGCCGTTGATGGTGGCAGGGGGTCGGTAGAGCCGTTGATGGTGGCAGGGGGTCGGTAGAGCCGTTGATGGTGGCAGGGGGTCGGTAGAGCCGTTGATGGTGTCAGGGGGTCGCTAGAACCGTTGATGGTGTCAGGGGGTCGCTAGAGCCGTTGATGGTGGCAGTAGGGCCGTTGATGGTGGCAGTAGGGCCGTTGATGGTGGCAGTAGGGCCGTTGATGGTGGCAGTAGGGCCGTTGATGGTGGCAGTAGGGCCGTTGATGAGGGCAGTAGGGCCGTTGATGAGGGCAGGGGGTCGCTAGGGCCTTTGATGAGGGCAGTAGGGCCGTTGATGAGGGCAGTAGGGCCGTTGATGAGGGCAGTAGGGCCGTTGATGAGGGCAGTAGGGCCGTTGATGAGGGCAGTAGGGCCGTTGATGGTGGCAGGGGGTCGCTAGGGCCTTTGATGAGGGCAGTAGGGCCGTTGATGAGGGCAGTAGGGCCGTTGATGAGGGCAGTAGGGCCGTTGATGAGGGCAGTAGGGCCGTTGATGGTGGCAGGGGGTCGGTAGGGCCGTTGATGGTGGCAGGGGGTCGGTAGGGCCGTTGATGGTGGAAGGGGGAAGTAGGGCCATTGATGGTGGCAGGGGACAGTAGGGAAGTGGATGGTCACAGCAGGGTAGAAACTTCTATCGCATGTAGTACAAGGAATAGCCAGCTACATCACTACTAGCAGGCTGAAGCCCACCCCCTTCTCCTGTGATATCTTCATACACAAGTGCCTGGAAAGGACATGAGAGGAGGGACCAGGAATTGGTGCTGCACACTCGCTATGTTCCTTCCCTGCACCTCTCTGTATATGGGGGGATAGCAAACCTGGGACATGATCTACCCATCACCTGGCTGGGATCGATGGGTAGAGCGTGATCAACGGGTTCTCTGAGTCGGCCTAGGACAGGTCTTTGAGTTTTAATGTTGTTCTCAAAGTTGTATGTTCTAATGCAAAAAAAATAGTACATTATGACCAGGAATGATGGGGAGATTTGTTTTTATCTGCAAATTTTTTTTTTTTTTTTTTTTTTTGTTACCTGGTAGAAAGTTTGAACTACCAGCCTATTCTGGATTTCAGGGACAGCAGGAGCAAGAAAAAAAAGGATGAAAGGTTTTAATAGCTTGTTTGACATATAAAGGGGTCTGTTGAAAGGCATGTATGCTCACTGGCCACTTTATTATGTACACCTGTTCAATTCTTGGTTACACAAATTGCTAATCGCAGGGCAGCAGGTCAATGCATTTAGGCATCTAGATGTGGTGAAGACAACTTGCTGTTCAAACCGAGCATCAGAATGGGAAAGAAAGGGGATTTAAGTGACTTTGAATGTGGCGCGGTTGTTGGTGCCAGACGGGCTGGTCTGAGGATTTCAAAATCTGCTGATCTACTGGGATTTTCACACACAACCATCTCTCGGGTTTACAGAGAATGGTCCGAAAAAGAGAAAATATCCAGTGAGCGGCAGTTGTGTGGAGGAAAACGCCTTGTTGATAGAGGAGAATGGGCAGGCTGGTTCGAGATAATAGAAAGGCATCAGGAACTCAATTAACCCCTCATTACATCCAAGGTATGCTGAATACCATCTCTGAACACACAACACATCCAACCTTGAAGCAGATGGGCTACAGCAGAAGTAGACCACACCGGGTGCCACTCCTGTCAGCTAAGAACAGGAAACTGAGGCTACAATTCTCACAGATCAACAAAATTGGACAATAGAAGATTGGAAAAACAATTGTTTTTGGTCTGATGAGTCTCGATTTCAGCTGCGACATTCAGATGGTCGGGTCAGAATTTGGCGTTTATTAGGAAATCATGGATCCATCCTGCCTTGTATTACGGGTTCAGGCTGGTGGTGTAATGATGTGAGGGATATTTTGGGCCCCTTGGTACCAACTGAGAATCATTTAAACACCACGGCCTACCTGAGTATTGTTGCTGACCATGTCCATCCATTTATGACTACAGTGTCCCCATCTTCTGATGGCTCCTTCCAGCAGGATAATGCACCATGTCACAAAGCTCCAATCATCTCACCACTGGACAATGAGGTCCCTGTACTCCAATGGCCTCCACACTCACCACATCTCATCCAATAGAGCACATTTGTGATGTGGTGGAATAGGAGATTCACACATCATGGATGTGCAGCCAACAAATCTGCAGCAACTCACTATGGACCAAAATCTCTGAGGAATGTTTCCAACACTTTGAATCTATGCCACCAAGAATGAAGGCAGTTCTGAAGGCAAAAGGGGGTCAAACCCGGTACTAGCAAGGTGTACCTAATAATAAAGTGGCCAGTGAGTGTATGTGAAAGGTGATTTGTGTTATGTGATGGGTGTACGCCGGTGTTTCTAAAACTTTTTTTTGTCTTGTGGCACACCAAAAAAGTCTGAAAATTTTCAAGGCACGCCTAACGAGCTCACATTTCACCATCAATTTTTAAGAAGTCTCTCCTTGGGGTGAGAGGGGGGGGGGGGGCCCTGGGGTGAGAGGAGGGGGCCCTGCAGTGGGAGCAGAGAGGAGGGGGCCCTGGGGCAAGAGGAGAAGGAGGGCCCTGGTGTGGGAGCAGAGAGGAGGAGGGGGCCCTGGGGTGAGGGCAGAGAGGAGGGGGCCCTGGTGTGGGAGTAGAGAAGGGGGGGGGCTAGGATAAGAGCAGAGATTGGCAGGTGGCATCTTTGATTTGAGGGGGGTGCTTTTGGAGGGGAGAGGACTTGTACATCCAGGACTTAATCTCTGCCCCCCCCCCAACACATATTCTCTTGCCCCCCTACTCCCATCATTTCTCCATGTGTGTATCCTTGTTACCTCCACCCCCTTCCCGGTTACTTTGTCGCCCCCCCCCCCCTCCCCCTCCTCCTCCCCCTCCTCCAGCTCATAAGGGAGAGATGCTGTTGTCGGCTGCCCCAAAGGGCGATCGCTGGGTGAAGGAGCCCGGGCACCCCGTAAGAGATGCGGGAAGGTGTCCTGAATGCCCAAAACTAGTGCGCCCCCCCCAGTTATCTGGAGCTCAGTGCTGGAAGTGCCCGAGTGCCCTAATAGTCCGTCTGCCCCTGCTCCTGCCCATGGCACACCTGCAAATCTCTTGCGGCACACAGTTTGAGAATCACTAGCGTATGCAATTGGTGATTGGTGACATGGGTGGGATATAAGAAAATGTCTACTATTCTGCATGGGTTGCAGTTTTTCCAAATGACCATTTTACCTGTGCCCCCCATGGTGTTTAGGTAGGGGACTAAAAAGCAGCTGGCCCTTTACTCCACCTTCAAAATTTTTAAATACTTCTTTTGGGATTCTAATTGCAAATGATTTATTTATTTATTTTTCGTACTAAGCAAGAGTCAAAATTCCAATATAAAACGCAGTTTAATTTTTTGCATTTCCTCTTTTAGGTGACCAGCAACAGCCAGTCAGAAGACGTGGAATTTGAGATCCACGATGAAATCATGGCTTCCATCCGTCGGCAGAGGAAAAGGAAAATGTACAGCACGACCAGCGAGGAAGAAATAGGGGAGCGGCTGCTGACCCAAGCGGCGGCGCTCCTCACCAAGAACAATGACGAGTACGATGCCTTTGGCTTCATGGTCTCGTCCAAGCTGCGCAGGATGGATGAGCAGCAGAGACTGTTGGCCGAGGTCCTCATCATGGAAGTCTTGTACAAGGGTATGTTGGGCCAGCTGACGGAAGACAGTCTCGTTTGCCAGTATCCCGGGCAGTTCTACCAGAACCAACCTTCGAGTTGACTGCTCCGCTGCCTCGGAGATACCCACCCTCACCAAATATCCCTAGCCAACCTCCCTGCCCTTTAATGAGGATTTTTCCAGGAAAGAGTAAAAGCATTCCACACTTATAAAACAAAAAATGGGGGTGTTAAGAGCGTTATAATTCACAGCTCATTAACTCTCATGGGGTAAACTGACAAACTATGGCTCAACCCAAGATCTGCCATGCCTGGGAATGATCGGTTGTAGGGGGCCAGTTGGGTCTCAGCTGCCTTGTAGACTTCACAACCCACAGCGATCCTGTGAGACCGAATTCTGCTGCAGGCCATAAATTGGTAACCCCCACCCCGTATGTGGAAAACATTTTATCCCTTTCCTGGAGATTCTTTCAACCCACAAAAATGAGGATGGATCAAGTTGAAGTATTTTTTTTTTTTTTTTTTGGAGAATGTTTAGATGGTAGAAGCCACTGTGAATGTTCCTCTCCTTTTTAAAGGGGTGGACTGATGTGTTCCATTTATGAGTAGACAGTGGTGACCTAAACCACCCAATGACTCAACTCTTGCTAAGTCCAGCAAAGAGATCTCTGCCCTTAAGTCTTCAAATCTGCCTCTTCAAGGGATCCAATGCTTGAGCTGGAAACCTTTCATCGCGATTTCAACTTGGGGGGGGGGGGGGCACAGAACTTACCGCAAGAATACTAACATTTCCCTTCGGGGTGGACGTTGGGTTCCGATAGCTAAAATCTCATCCAAAGATGTCCCCTTTTGATTGTTGTGTTTTTTATTTTTTTTTTTTCCGTTTTTTTTTTTGTTTTAATTCTTTTCTCTATATATCTCAACATAGCCTTTCAACTGATCTACACCAGCAAGTATGCAAATTAATATATATATCTAAATAGAATTACTTTAGAATTAGAGAAGTTGCACCTACAGACAGTAGGGAGCGTAGACACTGTGCTTTTTATTTTATTTTTTTATTTTTTTCCCTCTTGTGAAAGTTTGGATACAGTATAATGGGTCAGGTTTTGATGTATTGTAAATTGTGGAGTATTCGCCACACCCGGCTGTATTGTGAAGCTGGGGGCCTCCTCTTTTTTTTTTTTCTTGAGAAGCATTAGGAAGGTTAGGTTGTGAGAGTTAGGTGTGACAGGGTTTTGATGTTGTGAGGGGAAGAAGAGAAGCGGACGTCTAAGGTAAAATTGAAGGGTGATACAAAAACCGTCAAAGGTAGATGGGAGGAGATACAAAAACCCTCAAAGGTAAATGGAAGGAGATCTAAAAACCCTCATAGGTAAAATTTTGGAGGAGATGCAAAAACCAGCAACGGTAAAATTGGAGGAGAAACAAAAGTCCTCAAAGGTAAATTGGAAAAGGTATAAAAAACGAAATTGAGGTTAAAAAGTCCCAACACTAATTTCTTTTTTCTGCAGCGAGGTTCACGGGGGGGGGGGGGGGGGCCCTTTCACACGGGCTGGATCCGTCTTTCTCAGCAGGAGATCTGTCTGTTGATCTCCCACTGAGCTGAGTGGAGAAGGTGAATGACAGGTCCATGGACGCTGTCCGCTCTGTGGGCGGTCGAATGTAAATGGACCGGCTTTCTGTTTACACCCAGCTGCCCTCCGATCCGCTCCCTTCTGTCTGGGCGGGTCTCCTTCCGTTTGCTGGATCGGTTTGGATGTAGGCAGGTGTAAACGGACAACTAGTGGAGGTAAAGGAGTTCTGGTGCACAAATTATATGCTCTACAACAAATAATCTATAAAAAGTCCATAATGACTAGTGAGCAATGGCGGCAGCCATACTCAGTTGGCCATCTCTGTATATAAGAATAAGTTCTGTAGACAGACGCAAGTCCGTTTGCATCTGCGGCTCCATAAAGGAAAATGGAGGGTTCGATTGGATCCGCTCAAAGAACGGACAGGCGGACCTGGTTGGGTTGCTCCTGTATAAGGGGCAAAAGTCTTTCACCTTCAGGTTATTCAGGAACTCGTGAGGTTGTGTTTCTTGTAGCCATCACCTCAGCAGGATGGTTGTCTAAGCTGGAGACCTTATCTTCTAAGGCAGTGGTCATCAACCCTGTCCTTAGGGCCCACCAACAGGCCAGGTTTGCAAGATAACTGAAATACATCACAGGTAGATATCATTTGCTGCTCAGTGATTGCAGTATTCTAGTCTGCATCTCCCCAAGGTAATACATAAAACCTGGCCTGTTAGTGGGCCCTGAGGACAGGAGTTGATGACCACTGCTCTAAGGTCATTGTCCATAATCCTATCGCGCACGTTCCTGGTATGAGCTCTCCAAGATACTGGGTGCTGCAGCGACCACCACCTGGATACTGGAGCATTACACAACACTGTGTAAAGATCACATTACAAAAAAGTGCAATGTTTGAGCCAAGCGGGGTCCCTTCGTCAGGCATGCTTGACAAAGGGGCCCTGCGCTGCTCCAAAATGTGATCTTCAATAAGAAAGCCGACTTATTTAAAGTTTCGTGGTGTGCTGGAACATATTTACACAGCACCTTATTCTCTAAAGGAACATGTTTTAATCTTACCTAGGGACAAGGTGGTGTTGAGGTGTAAGACTTTCTTCTTACCTGTGGTGGTCTTTACCTTTCACCTTTAAACCAGACCATCGTTTTTTTTCATCCGTTTTCTCCAAAACCAGTTTGCCCCAAGGAGCTTTCGCTCCATTGTCTGAATGTGGCTGTGATCTCTTGGCCACTGCTCATTTCAGGAAAATGGATTCCATTTTTTTCATAAATGTGGATGGCCATCATAAGGCTGCGTACACACGACCAGACTTTCCGGCAGAAAAGGTTCCGATCGTGTGTGGGCTTCATCGGACTTTTTCTTTCTAAAATTCTGACGGACCTAGAAATAGAACATGTTTCAAATCTTTCCAATGGAATCAGTTCCTATCGGGAAAACCGCTTGTCTGTATGCTATTTCGACGGACCAAAAATGGCGCAAGGGCAGCTATTGGCTACTGGCTATTGAACTTCCCTTTTCTGGTCCCGTTGTATGCCATCGTGTTCTAAATGATCGGACTTTGGTGTGAGCGTGTGTAGGCAAGTCCGTTTCAGCGGACCGTCAGAGTCTATTCTGACGGAAAGTCCGGTCGTGTGTACGTGGCATAAGGGTTCATTGGCTTCTGGTTCCACCATTTCTCAGTGCTCAGATGGACCATCATCCAAGCTTATGGACTTTGGATCTGGTTCCACCATTTCTTATCAAAGCTGACCCTATTTGATCGGTGGGTGCTTCTTTGGCTTATCTTCAGCCTACTGTTGCTCATTCATGCAAGGTTGCCAACTGGTCTTCTGTTCACACATTCTCGTTGGTTCTACCAGGTAGACATTAAGCCCTCCTCTTATGCCAGCTTTGGGCGTAAGGCTTTTTAACCTGCCGGCATTTCCCAGTGTTCTGTTTGGTTTTTATAGGCCTGTTAGTATTTATTCATTGTGTTGAAACTGCAAAAAAACACACAGAAGCATGCTAACCCCTAGTGCATTGCCATTTTTACCAAATTTTATTACATTTTAAAAGCCAAAAACCGACTCGCAAGGGCAAGAAGCTGCAAGCGTACCAAAGTACAACTCCAGCTTAGCATGATGTTTATAATAGCTGTGGTTGGAAGGCTGACAGGTTTCGGGGGGCATGCCCACTTCCTCAAAGCTACCCTCTGAGGAAGAGAGTAACCTACTCACAAGCATACCAAAAAACAACTCCAGCCTAGGATGATGCCATAAAAGCTGCGTTTGGAAGGCTGACATGTTTCGGGGGACATGCACTTTTCCTCAGAGCTGCTCTTTGGTAGCTCTGAGGAAAGAGGGCATGTCCCCCGAAACCCATCAGCCTTTCTTTTGCAGCTATTATGGCATCATCCTTAGCTGGAGTTGTTTTTCATACGCTTTATACATTTTTGGCTTTTAAATTTAATAACATTTTGGTAATGGAAAAGGTGTTTGCATCCTCCTGTGTTTTATTTCGCAGGTGTTTTTTGGAGTTTCCTCACTTGAGTAGGGCAGCATTGCTTTGAATATTAGGTGTGCATCATTGGATGTAGGGTGGTGTGAGCGCTGAAGTAGTATTACTTTCTTGTGGATACAATTATTTGCTGTTTTGTCCACCCCTCAATTGGACTGCTTTTAGACATCTCGAAGCTGAAGATTCCAGTGTCCCTAAATGGTTGAAAAAAAAAATAGGATTTTTGGGGTTGATAGGAGAACATTGGTTCCACCACTGATTATGCTCTAGGTATTGCTTTTCTACATTTGTGGAACATAATGGTAGTGGTAGGAGTTACCCTGGGCTGGCCCACAGTTCCTGTTCTGTAGGCAGCAGTATAATCTGAAGGTAAAACAAAAGGGAACACACAGGGGCGCCAGACTGTGAGGTGGGTTAAAATCAAATGGATTTATTAAAGGTCAGTTGACAACCTACATGGGTAGTAAACAAGTAGGCATATCAGTATATATGGAAGATATATAGAGGTGTCCTGTGGTCATCTAGAGGTGATCCCGAAACGCTTGAAGCTCCTAAGCCTCATGTGCCCGTGGGGATACTGAGAATCACCAGCTGAAAGCAGCGGTAACCAGCGTGGAAGGAGCTGGACTGGAAGTGATGCCAATGGGAGACCAAATATGCCTCTGATAGATTAGGTGGCGCATTTCCAAGCATTCGCTATTTTGCTTTTGATAAATCTATTGCATTTTAACCTGCTACCCTTAGTCTGGCGCCCCATGTGTTCCCTTTTTGTTTTCGCAGAGTAACTGCTTTACTATATGGGGAGCTGGTGTTGCTTAGTCTTACACACTATTAATGGACTTTATTGACATATATGGTCTTTTCATGTATGGACTTTGTCTAAGAAGCTTTATCATTAACCTGAAGGTGAATGACTTTGTTTCCCTCCATGGACCCCAGGAAATAGGATTTCATGATGAGTACAAAAATCCTGTTGCCTCGTTAGTCAGCCCAAAACCCTTGGAATAGGTCTGAAATGCACAATGGATGTCTTGCTATAGAAGTGCTATATACATGTTAAGCAAAAATTGGGGTTACAGTCAATGGAGGTACATACTTGGAGATGGAGGTAGACTTGCTGTCCCTAGCAGTTGACCATTATTTCTCAGTGTTAGTTTCTCATATTGATACATCGCCATCATATTCTGCAGTGCTTTTAGAAAGAGTAGACTCCTCAAAGTTCAGTTGCTGCCCCCGCAAAGCTTAAGGCTTCCCTTTTCAGTCTTTCAGTGCTCTATGGGAGAAATAGGGGATTTTATTGGTTGCTGTGGGCCCAGAGAAAATAGTTTTTCTTAGAACCTAAAATAATTAGTCCCCGCCCCTGAAGAGCTTAGATTCCCTTTTCGATCTTTCAGTACACTAGGGGGAGAAATCTAGATTTTTATTTGCTGTGGGCCAAGAGAACAGTTTTTCATAGAATCTACAATATTTAGTCCCCGCCCCTGAGGAGCTTAAAGTCCCTTTTCATTCTTGTAATGCATTCTAAGGAAGATGGAAGGAGAATCTTATTGGCTGCTATGGTAATATCTGTTTTTTTTTTTCCTTCAAATGCATCAAAGTTCTTTCATCAAAGCCTAGTAGAGTTCAAATGATGAAAGCAACTTAATTAAGAATCACCTATGAGGGCAGGAATGGGCACTGAAAAGTCCATCTTCATTTCATACTGTTACTAGGCCTTTCTGAGTAGGCATTGAAATTGTAAGCTAGACAACGTTGTTTTCAGTAAACTTAGTTTTGATTTTTTTTTTTTTTTTTTTTTAGTTTAACTTTTAAAATACTGTTCTACTGCCATGTACGGTGAAGTAAACAGTAATACATTTAAAAGCAGAGGTCTTGATTTTGCAATAAAACTAATTTTACGTAAATATGCTTTGGTGATGCTTCTAATGTTGAACGTTAATATTGCAGACATTAATGAGATCACCTGGGGCAGATTGATGGCTGATTCAGCTCTGAAAATATCAAGAAACATCTCAAAGCTATGATCCAGTGATCCATGTGGGCCTTATGGGTTTTAGTAAAACTTGTCGGGACAATCGGTATTGTCAATGGTTCCGCCCACTTCTGGAACTGTTACTGCTTGATTTCTGTAAGGTGCCTACATACATCATCTTCAGCTCCCTGGTGCTTGAAGACCACCAGCTTTCAGGCTGATGATAATGAAGTCTCAATGAGGTGCATTTTGGGGAGGACTAGAAAAGTAAATGTTTTATGCTGGTAATAAAGTAACATATTGTGGGATAAAATGTAAAGCTTTTGGCAGTTAAATGCCCATTTTGGACCTGGATCACTTCACCCCTCGCAACTGTCCCCCTTCTGGTCCTTAATCCCTCACAACTGTCTCTGGACATGGATTCCGTCACTCCTCCGCACCAGTGTCACATTAATCGGTGTCCCCTCATTAATCCAAGTTTTAGGTCTATCAGTATCTATTCATTTCTCTGTCCATTTATGTTCATTAGTGTCTCCTTGTGTCCCATGTATGGGTTTTGAGACTCCTATATCGAATGAAGACAGATATTCTCCTGGGTGGGATGGTAACAGAGCACTTTATTCTTGGTTGGACTGAGACAAAGGACAGACTCCTGGGCAGGATTGCATAGAGGACAGCCTACTTGGTGGGTTAAGATTAAGAACATCCTCTTGGGTGGGATGGAGACAACACCATCCCACATCTTAGGTGAGGCAGTGACAGAGAATATTGTCCTTCATAGGGTGGAAACAGAGGACATCTTCCTGGTTAGGATGCAGACAAGACCATATCCTGGGTGGGATGGAACAGTGGACAATCACCCAGGTTGGATTTAAACAGAGAGAGGATGTTTTCCTTGATGGAGTGGAGACAGAGGGCACCCTCCTAATTGGAATGGAGACAAAGACCTTCTACTGGGTAGGATGGAACAGAGGACATCCTCCTGGGTTGGACAGTGACAGATAATTTTTTTTTTGGATTGGATGGAGACAGGGGATGTTCTCCTCCTTAATAAGGTGGAAACAGAGGACATCCTTCTATTTTGGCAGACAAGAACATCCTCCTGGGTGAGACAGAGACCAAGGACAGTTTCCATCATGGGGTGGAGATTGAGGACATCCAAGTTTAGTGGGATGGAGATTAAGGACACCTCCCTTCACAGGGTGGAAATAGAGGACATTCTCCTGCGTGGGATGGAGACTAAGGACATCTTCATGGAGTGGAAAAGGAGGACAACTTCCTTCACGGGGCAGAGATGGAGGACATCCTCCTGGGTGGGATGGAAAATAAGGAAATTTTCCTTCATGGGGCAGAGATAGAGGACATCTTCCTTCATGGTGCAGAAATTGAGGACATACTCCTGGGTGGTATGGAGACTAAGGACATCTTTCTTCATGGAGCGGAAATGGAGGACATCCTCCTTGGTGGGATAGAGACTAAGGACTTCTTCATGGGGCAGAGGAGGAGGACATCCTCCTGGGTGGGATGGAGACTAAGGACTTCTTCATGGGGCAGAGGAGGAGGACATCCTCCTGGGTGGGATGGAGACTAAGGACAACTTCCTTCATAGGGTAGAGCTGGAGGACATCCTCCTGCGTGAGATGGAGACTGAAGACATCTTCCTTCTTGGGACGGAGATGGAGAACATCTTCCTACAGCAGGTGGGATGGAGACTAAGGACATCTTCGTTCATGGGGCAGAGATGGACGACATCCTGCTGGGTGGGATGGAGGCTAAGGACATCTTTCTTCATGGGGCAGAGATGAAGGACATCTTCCTAGGTGGGATAGAGACTAATGACATCTTCATAGGGTAGAGATAAAGGACATCTTCCTGGGTGGGATGGGGACAGAGAATATCCTGGGTTGGGATAGAGACAGATGGAATTTTCTGGGTGGGATGGAGACAGAAGACATCACCCTTGATAGGGTAGCTAGAGACAGATGACACACTCTTGGTTGGGATGGAGACAAATGACATCCTCCTCCGTGGAATGGAATCAGAGGGCGTTCTGAGTAGAATCACGACACCCTACTGGGTGGGTTGGAATTGGAAACGGGATATACTTCAGGGTTGGATAAAGACAGAGAACATCCTTCTGGGTGTTATGAGGATGTTCTCTCTTGCGTGGGATAGTGAAATACCAACTGGTGCAACTACAGATTTTATTAATCCTTTTTGAATCATGGAACCTGCCACTCCTCTGCCTAAATGATTTTGCTTTGATCATAGTATTTGGTTGTCACCTAATGCCCCTTACCCTTACATGATAAAAAAATTAAAACTTTGTTTAAAAAACAAATCACATGGTTAAAATAAAGGCATGGGCAGGATTACATTAACGTGGCAGCACTGTTGTCAGCTTGTGGTACAGATGTAGGATTGCTCATGCAAGGGTGATAACATCTCTGCGGCAATGCTGCTAGTAAAATGCATCCTGTCCTAGTGTGACAAGATCACTTTAGTGTATCAATGGAGGAGGAGCATTTTCACCCCAGGACAGAAAATGTGTTAGGAATGCAGGAAATCATCCCTTCTCTTCTCCCCAGAGTGGGGTATTGGGGGCAGAGTAGTCCACAGAGTTACCTAGGAGCAATGGTAATTGATAACTTCCTGAGCTTTATGCCTCTACTGACTGTTGTTGACTCACAATATTTTCAGCTGTATCAACAGCAATTTTTTACAGATCTAACAAAAAGCTTTCATTGATATGGAATCAGTTATTTATGCTGCAGTAAAGGGAGCATGCTGATAGGAGGAGAGAACAAAGTGAAATATAAGCTCATCAATGGGCTATTTCTCTTTCTATGGTCTGTCACAAGCAGGGGAGGAGAGCTGTATATGAAAGTGAAATTGAAAAAAAAAGAAAGATCAGAGTTCCTCCAGCCTTAGAAACAGAGGTGTAATGTGGGACAGAGCTGTTTAAATCACAGGAAAGGATGGACTGATATACAAATTTGGTGGCAGGATTACCCCCCCCCCCCCCCCCCTCTGTCTACCTAACACTGAAATCAACCACAACCAACACACTGAGGAGAAATCAGAAAGTGATCTACTACAGTGCCTTTTAAAAAGTATTCATACCCCTAGAAATGTTCCACATTTTGTCATTTTACAACCTAAAACATAAATGTATTTTATGTGATAGACCAACACAAAGTGACACATAATTGTGAAGTGGAGGAAAAATGCTAATTGATTTTAAATTTTTTTTACAAACAAATATGTGAAAAGTGTGGTGTGCATTTGTAAAAGAGAGGTGAGGAGGATTCTGGGAGGTCAAATGACATCACTCTTATCTCTATTAATAAAACACAGACCTGACCGGAGAGGTGAGGAGGATTCTGGGAGGTCACATGACATCACTCTTATCTCTATTAATAAAACACAGACCTGACCGGAGAGGTGAGGAGGATTCTGGGAGGTCAAATGACATCACTCTTATCTCTATTAATAAAACACAGACCTGACCGGAGAGATGAGGAGGATTCTGGGAGGTCACATGACATCCATCTTATCTCTATTAATAAAACACAGACCTGACCGGAGAGGTGAGGAGGATTCTGGGAGGTCACATGACATCACTCTTATCTCTATTAATAAAACACAGACCTGACCGGAGAGGTGAGGAGGATTCTGGGAGGTCACATGACATCACTCTATCTCTATTAATAAAACACAAACTTGACTGACACCGAGTGTGAAATGAAAGGTAATGAAGAATCTCCAGATGAAAGCCCTCCATCCCCAAACCCAAACCTTCATCCAGGATTCTCTCCCGGGGACTCGTCTGCCTCCTTTCCAAACTTTCCTCCTCGATAGCTCAGACATCGCCATATACAGTCATGATCTCGATGATCCGTTCTTCTGCCCGGGCTGCATGAAATGGTTCTCGTTGCGGCTAACTCACAAATGGCGCCAGACCATATCGCAGAACCTGTAGTACCTTTGCCCGGACTACGGGAGGTGCCTCGAGCAGGACGATAGCTTTCCCCCGCCAAGGAAATTGGACATCAAGGAGACGCACATGTGCCTGGTGTGCGGGAAGTATTTCTCCATTAGGTCAAAGCTCGTACGGCATCGGGTCATTCACATTGGCCATCAGCCGTATCGGTGCGCTGAGTGCGGCAAGCGGTTCAAGCAGAGAGCATACCTCGCCGAGCACCAGAAGATGCACTCCGGCGAAGAGTTGTTCACATGTTCTGAGTGCGGCAAACGCTTCTCCAGGAAACTTTTCCTCCTAAATCACGTAAGGCTTCACACGGGCGAGAAGCCCTTCTTTGGTACAGGAAGTGCTTTGCAGAGAAGGAATCCCTCATCGCACATCTAAGGGTCCACCTTGGCCAGATGTCTTTAATCTGCTCCGACTGCGGCAAGAGCTTCCACCGGAAATCTCGCTTTGTGGCACACTGGAGAATGCACATGGGCCTGGAACCTTTCCTGTGCTCCTACTGCGGTGAGTGTTTTCAGCACCGGGCGCAGCTGGTGGAGCACCGGAGAATCCACATGGGAGATAAGCCCCACTCCTGCTCCGAGTTTGGGAAGTGTTACTCCGAAAGGGTGATGCTCAACCGCCACTGCCAAAGGACCCATGGCAGCAAACCGTATTCCTGCCCCGAGTGTGGGAAAGGCTACACGGAAAAGTCAGTCCTGAACCGGCATTTGAAGACTCATTTGAACTTTAAGCCGTTTGCCTGTCTGGAGTGCGAGAAATCGTTCGCTGATGAGTTCCTGCTAAAGAGCCATCGGAGGGTTCACAGCAAACCGTTCTTGTGTGGGGAGTTCGGGAAGTCTTTTCCATTCAAAACACAAACAAACGCACGCCGCTGGCAATCTGTTATGTAGTTCGGAAAAGGGTGGAGCTTATCTCTCTGGAATTGGTACGAAGAGGGGATGGTTCACAGCTGATTATTGAACATTAATTTCTATTGAAAAACAGACATCCTGGTGTTGATTGCATTCTGCTCTTCAATGGTTATTACATGTGTTCTCCACCTTCATTGCTTCAGTCTGTTGTTAAAACTATCCACTTTACCTTTCCCCTATTACAAAACACGATCCCAGCTTAGAAAGGAAGGTAGGGAGTAGAATGTTTAAAAAGCCTTTCCTACCTGGACTTCCCCTTCCCTGCCTTGTAAAACAACTCTTGTAGGCTATATTCGCCAAGAGATCATTCCTAGCATCTTCTTAGGTTCCATGGTGTCATCGAGGCAAACTTTAAATTTCCTCACTATAGAATCTGAACAAAAAAAACATCCATCGAGCTCAGTCTAAAAAGAATTGCATTCTCAGATGCAATTCTTAATCCACAGAAATTAGACTTACTCAAAATTCCATTTCCAGAAATCCTCCATGACAACACCCAGGGTAATGTCTCCCTGGAGTTATCTCCTGAGAAATCCATGACAGTATTCTGGACTATTGCCTTCCTATAATGAGCCTTGATCTTTAGATATCTGTGAGGAGTCCCCCCATGACAACATCCCGGGAAATCGCCTCCCTACAATCTTCAATCTTAATCTTCAGATTGTTTTGTTATACCTTGATCTTTAGTTATCAGGAATCCCCTATGACGACACTTTGGGTAGGCATCTCTATATGTGAGGAATCCTCCATGATAACTACCTGGGTAGATTTTGCCCTATAATTAATCTTCAAGTTGTTTTGTTGTACCCTGGTCTTTAGCTATCTGTGAGGAATTCCCCATGACAACATCCTGGGTAACCTCCTACCTATAATTAATCTAAAAGTTGCTTTGCTGAACCTTAATCTTTTGTTATTTGTAAGAAATCCTCCATGACGACACTTTGGGTAACCAGCTACCTATATTAAATCTTCAAGTTGTTTTGCTGTACCTTGATATTTAGCTGTCTGCGAGGAATCCCCCATGACAACACCCTGGGTAACCCACAGAATAGACTTGCCCATAATTTCATTTCCAGGAATCCTCCAGGATAATTGTCTCCTAAGAGTTAATATTTCAGCTGTTTCATTGTGAATTGATCTTTGGATATCGCTGAGAAATCCTCAGTGACAGCATTCTAGACTATTGCCTTCCTATAATGAATCTTCAAGCTGTTTTGTTGTACCTTTTAATTTGTAGCTACCTGTGAGGAATCTTCCATGACAAAACTCTGGGTAATGCCATATATAATCATTCTTCAAGCTGTTATGTTTTATAATCATTCTTAAAGCTGTTATGTTGTACCTTGATCTTTGGCTATCTGTAAGGAATCCCCAATGATGACACTTTGGGTAGGCGTCTCTAAATAGGAAGAATCCCTCCAGGATAACATCCTGGGTACCTTACGCCGTATAATTAATGTTCACGTTGTTTTGTTTTACCTTGATCTTTAGCTATCTGTGAGGAATCCCCCATGATAACATCCAGGGTAACAGCCTCCCTATAATTAACCTTCCAGTTGTTTTGTACCTTGATCTTTGGTTATCTGTGAGGAATCCGCCATGATGACACTTTGGGTAACCAGCTACCTATATTTAATTTTCAAGTTGTTTTGCTGTACCTTGATCTTTAGCTATCTGTGAGGAATCCCCCCTGACAGCAACCTGGGTAACCCACAGAAATTAGACTTACCCATAATTCCATTTCCAGGAATTTCCAGGGTAATTTTACTCCCTAGAGTTAATATTTGAGCTGTTTTGTTGTGCATTGATCTTTGGATATCTCTGAGAAATCCTCAATGACAACATTCTGGACTATTGACTTCCTCTAATCTTCAAGCTGTTTTGTTGTACATTGATAGCTGGAATCTTCCATGGCAAAACACTGGGTGTTGCCTCATATAATAATTCTTCAAGCTGATATGGTGTACCTTGATATTTGGATATCTGTAAGGAATCTCCCATGATAACACATTGGGTAGGCGTCTCTAAATGGGAAGAATCCTCCATCATAACCTGCTGGGTAACTTCCGCCCTTTTAATTAAACTTTAAGTTGTTTTTATTGTACCATGATCTTTGGCTATCTGTGGGGAATTCCCCATGACGACACTTTGGATAACCAACTA
The DNA here is from genome assembly GCA_037952925.1 of Lithobates clamitans. Lineage (NCBI taxonomy): Eukaryota > Metazoa > Chordata > Amphibia > Anura > Ranidae > Lithobates > Lithobates clamitans. The sequence goes on along the minus strand of JBBGZY010001739.1, from coordinate 981,964 downwards.
CCTGTATTTAATCTTCAGGTTGTTTTGTTGTATCTTGATCTTTGGCTGTCAGGAATCCCCCATGATGACACTTTGGGTAGACATCTCTAAATGTGAGGAATCCAATATGATATCATCCTGAATAACTTCCACCCTATAAATAATCTTCATGTTATTTTGTTGTACCTTGATCTTTGGCTATCTGTGAGGAATCCCTCATGACAACACCCTGGGTAACCACTTCCCTATAATTAGTCTTCAAGCTGTTTCTTTGTACCTTGATTGTTAGCTATCTGTGAGGAATATCCCATGACAAATCCCTGGGTAATGCCTCATCTAATCATTCTTCAAGCTGCTTTGTTGTACTTTGATCTTTCGTTATCTGTAAGGAATCCCCCACGATGACAATTTTGGTAGGTTTCTCTAAATGTGAAGAATCCCCCATTAAAACATCTTAGGTAACTTCCACCCTATAAATAATCCAAGTTGCTTTGTTATACCTTGATCTTTGGCTATCAGGAATCCCCTATGATAACACTCTGGGCAGGCATCTCTAAATGTGAGAAATCCTCCATGAAAACATCCTGGGTAACTCATGCCCTTTTATTATCTTCAAGTTTTTTTATGTACCTTGATCTTTAGCTATCGGTGAGGAACCCCCATGACAGCACCCTGGGTAACTGCCTCCCTATAATTAACCAAAGATCAGGGTACAACAACACAAATTGAAGATTAATTATAGGGAGGCAGTTACTCAGGGTGTTGTCATGGGGGATTCCTCACAAATGGCTGTAGAGCAGGGGTAGGAAACCTGGGGCCCTCCAGCTGTTGTGGAACTACATTTCCCATGAGGCATTGCAAAACTGGCAGTTACAATTACTCCCAGAGGCATGATGGAACTTGTAGTTCTACAACAGCTGGAGGGCCCCGGGTTGCCTACTCCTGCTGTATAGTGAGGTACAGCAAAATAACTTGAAGATTAGTTCTAGGGTGGATGTTACCCAGGATATTATCATGGAGGATTTCTCATATTTAGAGATGCCTAAGCAAAGTGTCGTCATGGGGGATTCCTTACAGATGGCCAAAGATCAAGATACAACTTATCGGCTTGAAGAATGACAAAACACTTTGAGTAACCATCTGCCTATATTTAATCTTCAAAGTGTTGTCATGCAGGATTCTTCACAGATAATGAAGGATCAATAGAAAAACAAAAAACATTCATACTCCTCTTTAGCTGTCCCCCACCGGCTCTAAGCTCACATGACCACTGATCATTCAGTTCCTGGTCCACTCAGAGTGGTGACTGTCTCTGCCCCTCCAGCACTCACTGCAGTGCCAGGCTGTGCAGGAGATGGAAGCTGCTGGCTCAGCCTTTCAGTGGCAAGCTGAGAGGCTGAGCCAGGCATCTGGGTGGATCTCAACATTATTGTCCGGATCCTTCTAGAGCCTGGAGCAGATCTGTGACGTCAGCCAGCAGTGGGCTTTTCAAAAGCAAGTAAGTGCACTCCTGTGACCCAGAAGAGAACCATGGCCAAAAGAGCGCTTTGTCCATACTTCAGTGTATAACAGATCATAATTATTTTGTTTTTTTTTTGGAGTGGGGATCTGTAAAAACCCTGCCTGTTTTTTTTGCTACCTGTGCTCTCCCTGTTTGTTTGGGTGACCATCATCCATTGGACGTAAAGTGATGAGAAACCTAGGGAACCACACCAGCTCCAGTGACCTCTAAAATGGGATTTTACCCTACTTTCGAGAGATTTCCTCTCACTGCCTGTTGTGTCTTTGGGACAAGAGTTGAAGGAGAATCTTCTCAATGGGACACAGGCAAGCCTAACTTCCTCCTGCAGTGCCTAGGCAAGGGTGAATTCATCCTCCAAATTTCTGAGAATGTTGAATAGAGAAGATGATCCTGCACTGTGGTGTAGCATCTTCTCGTGAGGTTTCCTAAGGATCAGCTAGTGCAGGGATCTGCAATTAGCGGATCTCCAGCTGTTGCAAAACTACAAGTCCCATCATGCCTCTGCCTCTGGGTGTCATGCTTGTGGCTGCCAGAGTCTTGCTATGCCTCATGGGACTTGTAGTTCTGCAACAGCTGGAGGTCCGCTAATTGCATACCCCTGAGCTAGAGGATGATGTCACACTATGGAAATCGTAGATAGGTGAGTCTATTATCTATCTATTTTTCTCTCCAAAGTTGAAAGCCAGAACTTAAGGATTTGTTTCAGGGACACTGGCAGAGGGTTAAAGGTAGTTTGGAAAAGGTAACTATTGGAATTTTCTTTTGCCTTCTCCAAAGTGAACCTGTCTACTGCATATAAGGTATATAAGGTCTCCTGCATGAGAAAATGTATTTTCTCTTCTATTCGTTGAAGGACAAACCATATTTCATGAAGGAAGGGGTCAGTTTGTTTTGTGATAGACTCCTTACTTCAAAGGGCTTTCCTTGCCTCATTTGTTCCCAAGACACTTACCTACACGTCCCCATTTGTTGCAGTCACCACCAATTCCTTTGGTTTGTGGTAGAAGAGATATATTACCAATTCTTTGCCTTGCCCCTTTGTCTGGCTTCAGCGCCACATGTCCTCACTAAAGACACTAGCTCCGATCTTAGCTAGACATGTTCAGTTTGTTTCCTTCTGAATGAAATTTGAATCAAATTTAAAATATAAACATTTTGCTGATTTCCTTCGAAGACTATGGGGTTGATTTAATAAACCTGGACAATGCAAACCTAGTGCAGCTCTGCATAGAAATCAATCAGCTTCCAGTTTTTTTTTTTTGTCAAAGCTTAATTAAACAAGCTAAAGTTTTAAGCTGATTGGCTACCAAGCACAGCTGCACCAGATTTTGCTGTCTCCAGTTTTAGTAAATCAACCCCTACGTGTTGGAATATAGCTGTCTTTTGAAAGTCCAATTTTGAGAAGAATAGAAAATAAAAGAATAGAAAATAATAGAATAGAAATTAAAAGAATAGAATACAGAATAAAAGAATTGAATAGGAAATAAAGGAATAGAAAAGAATAGAATAAAATTGAAAAAAAAAATAAAAAAACATCTGAATAGAAAAGAAATAATATAGCCGTCAAAGCTTTATAGAACAAGCTGAAGTTAGAAGCTGATTGGCTACCATGCACAGCTGCACCAGATGTTGCTTTCTCCAGTTTTAGTGAATCAAACCCTATGTGTATTAGTGTTAGAATATAGCTGTCTTACAAAATTGCAAATTCGAATAGAATAGATTTGAATAAAAAAGGTTAAAAAGAATAGAATAGAAAAGGAATAGAAAATAAAGGAAGATAATAAAAAATAAAGGAATATAATAGAAAATAAAAGAGTTGAATAGAAAATTAAAGGAATAGAAAAGAATAGAATAAAGTAGAAAAAAATGATAGATTTAAATAGAATAGAAAGAATATAGCTGTTGAATAGAAAAGATTAGAATAGAAATTAAATGAATAGAATAGAAAAGAATAGAGTAAAACAGAATAGAAAAGAAAATAAAGGAATAGAAAAGAAAAGAATAGAAAATCGAAGAATAGAAGAGAATAGAATAAAATAGAAAGAATATAACCATCTTCCAACATTCGAATTTCACATAGAATAGAACCAGCTATTCTTCACGAAGAATAGGGTTCAATTCGATATATTCGATTTGAATACTTTGAATCCATTGGAAAAATTTGAATCCGGTCAAAAATGAATAAACAAAAAAACAAATTTTTTGTTATTTTGAATGCAATGAAACAAAATTAGTAACTTAACAGATACGAAATAAAACAATTTTTTTCGTTCTGCAAATGTCTGCTCTTAGCTCCTTTATGCCTACGAGGGATAGCAATGGTGGGAAAGCCACTTGATGGAAGGAGGCTATCACAGAGTGAACTGGCTCCCATCTATCGTGAAGTATGTCCTTCAATAAACTCAGAGAAAAGGACTTTACGGTGAGTAGAAAAATCCTGTTATATTCACCTCTCTGATGGCCTACTGTAGTCCGCTACCTCCTCCTCCTTTCCGGTTGCCGCAGCCTCCATAAGACTCTTCAGCATTCTACACCTCCAGGGATATCGGATACCCGTGTCCTCCATCATGATGTGGTTCCATCCTTTGACCCCCCCTACATCACCACAGGACACAACAGTGACAGAGTATGGAACCACCACTACTGGAAGGGAACACAGGCATCCAAAATGTTGTAAGTCGAAGAGACTAACTCAGATGGAGAGATGTGCAGATCTTCGGATGAGGCTGAGGGAAAAGGTCTTAAAATGGCATCAATAAGATGGTTTGTAGCCTGACTCTTGGGTATCTGAGATTCTCCTCCTGGATGTAGTAGGTGTAAGAAATACTGCGTTGCAGTGTTACTGTCCATATTGCGGAAGTCCGATCCAGAAGGAATGGAGGATGAGACCTGTCCCACACTATTTGTAAGAGGGAATGAACAAGCTTCTTGAAGGGTGAATTTTTGCACAGACCTTTCTGGTTCCCCAGATTATGAGATGGACACTGTATCCCAGAGTGAGGCCAGGCCATAGATTTGAACTCTGAGGTGCTAACACATAAACCTACATCAAGGCCTACTTGAAGAAAACCCATAATATATTTTACAGTAGGGAACAGAATCTTAGAAACGGGAAATTCTGTGAGGTTTGTAGAAGGCGCCCTGGCTTAACAGGATTTCAAACGCTGAAGATGAGCAGCCTAGGGCAGTAAGTCTTTGCCTTTTATGCCACGGACACACGGGTGGACTTTTCGATGGACTAGGTCCGGTGGACTCTTCGATGGACTTTCGAATGAACGGACTTGCCTACACACGATCAACCAAAGTCCGACGGATTCGTACGTGATGACGTACGATCGGACTAAAATAAGGAAGTTCACAGCCAGTAGCCAATAGCTGCCCTAGCGTCGGTTTTTGGCCATCGGACTAGCATACAGACGAGCGGACTTTTCGACTGGACTCGAGTCCGTCAGAAAGATTTGAAACATGTTTTATTTCTAGGTCCGTCGAACTTTTGAGGAAAAAAAAAGTCCGCTGGAGCCCACACACGATCGAATTATCCGACGGAGTCCGGTCCGCCGGACCAAGTCTGCCGTAAAGTCCGCTCGTGTGTATGCGGCATTAGCCTCCAAGCACTAGATGTAATATGTCTGGGTTCAGATTAAGCACTAGGCTGAAATCTCAAGAAGGAAAACAGGAACTTCATGGGCCAGAGACTGGAAGGGATGATACCGTGGCCTGCGAAGCCACAGGGGAAAGATTACTACTACCTCACCTGGATGACTGTGGATCCTATTGAGCCTGAAGATCCCTGGGACTGAAGAAAATATATGCAGTGCATCCCAAAAGTATTCACAGTGCTCCACTTTTTCCACATTTTGTTATGTTTTTCTTAAAAACCTACAAACAATACCCCATATGTGAAAAACTTGAAAGAAGTTTGTTTGAAATCTTTGCAAATTTATTAAAAAGAAAAAAACAAATACAATCCCATGTACATAAGTATTGACAGCCTTTGACATGACAATCAAAATTGAGCTCAGGTGCATCCTTTTTCCACTGATCATCCTTGAGATGTTTCTACAACTTGATTGGAATCTACCTGTGGTAAATTCAGTTGATTAGACATGATTTGGAAGGGCGCACACCTGTCTATATAAGGTCCCACAGTTACCTTTGCATGTCAGAGCACAAACCAAGCCATGAAATCCAAGGGACTGTCTGTAGATCTCTGAGACAGGATTGTATGGAGGCACAGATCTGAGGAAGGTACAGAAAAATGTCTGCAGCATTGAAGGTCCCATTAGGAGCAGTGGCCTCCATCAGCCATAGATGGAAGAAGTTTGGAACCACTAGGTCTCTTCCTAGAGCGGGCCATCTGACCAAACTGAGCGATCAGGGGAGAAGGACCTTAATCAAGGAGGTGACCAAGAACCCGATGGTCACTCTGACAGAGCTCCAGCATTTGTCTGTGCAGAGAGGTGAACTAGACATGTGCAATTCATTTTGGTCCGAATACAAATTCGGATGAATTTTTGGTTATTCATAGATTTGGATGTATCCAAATCTCTGAATGAAATAGTAACGACATTCGTTGAAATCCATTAAAATTTTGTTTTGTTTATTCGTTTTCTAACGAATTCCAACTTTTCAGAACGATTAGAACTCGGATTTGAAAAACAATTGACCAATTAGTAAGCAGCGGGCCAGGAAGCCGGCCGCCTGCATCCTTAACAACCATGACTTAGCATCTGTCAACGGGCTTCCCCACTGACAGATGATTATAAAGATAAAGAATGCCGGCAATAGAAAAATGTTTTAAAAAATGACGTAGGGTCCCCCCCGAGTCCACACCAGGCCCTTCAGATCTGGAATGGAATTTAAGGAGAACCCCACGCCAAAAAAAAAAAAACGGCATGGGGTCCCCCCAAAATCCATACCAGACCCTTATCCGAACATGCAGCCTGGCAGGTCAGGAAAGGAGGGGGGGGGGGAACGAGCAAGCACCCCCCCTTCCTGAACCATACCAGGTCACATGCCCTCAACATGTGGGGGGGTGGGTCCTCTGGGGCAGGGGGGCTCTGCGTCCCCCACCCCAAAGCACCTTGTCCCCATGTTGATGGGGACAAGGGCTTCTTCCCAACAACTCTGGCCTGTGGTTGTCGGGTTGTGCTGGAGGGGGGCTTGTCGGAATCTGGAAGCCCCCTTTAAGAAGGGGGCCCCCAGGTCCCGACCCCCCTTATGTGAATGGGTATGGGTACATCGTACCCATACCCATTCACCAAAAAAAGTGTCAAAAAGTAGGAAACACAGGAAACAGTTTTTGACCAATCCTTTATTAAAAAAAAAGTGTCTCTCGATGTCCACTACTATGCCCGCCGACCCGAAAAATGGCAAACACTGCTCCTTTTCCTAAGAGGCTACCTGCCGTTTGCCCTCTCTTTGCTGTGACAGCTCTTATGTAGGCAAGGGGTGGGGCCACCCGGTTATGTCACCCTTCTGACATCACGTGACAAGGCAAATGCCCGAAGAGCCTGGTATGGACAGGGGGGGGGACCCTACACCATTTTTTTTTCATGAATTTTTTAATTGCCGGCATTTTTTATCTTTATATTTATCTGTCAGTGGGGAAGCCTGCTGACAGATGATGACTTATGGTTGTTAAGGGCCCGGGCGGCCAGCTTCCCGGCCTGCTGCTTAAAAACCAGCCATTTCTTCACATAGAATTCGAATCGTTCTGAAAAGTTGGAATTCGTTAGAAAATTAATAAATGAAACAAATTTTAATGAAAATGAAACTAAATGAATTCCAAAACCAAACTAAACCAATTCCATAACGAAACAAAATCAGTAACATAACGAATCTATCTGAAACAAAACTAAACAAATTGTTCCATTCAGCACATGTCTAAGGAGAACCTTCCAGAAGAACAACCATCTCTGCAGCACTCCACCAATCAGGCCTGACGGAGTGGCCAGACGGAAGCCATTCCTCAGTAAAAGGCACATGACAGCTCGCCTGGAGTTTGCCAAAAGGCACCTGAAGGACTCTCAGACCATGAGAAACAAACTTCTCTGGTCTGATGAAACAAAGATTGAACTCTTTGGCCTGAATGGCAAGTGTCATGTCTGGAGGAAACCAGGCACCGCTCATCACCTGGCCAATACTATCCTTACACTGAAGCATTGTGGTAGCAACATCATGCTGTGGGTATGTTTCTCAGCGGCAGGAACTGGGAGACTAGTCAGGATCGAGGGAAAGATGAATGCAGCAATGTACAGAGACATCCTTAAAGAAAACCTGCTCCAGAGCGCTCAGGACCTCAGACTGGGGCGAAGGTTCATCTTCCAACAGAACAACGACCCTAAGCACACAGCCAAGATAACAAAGGAGTGGCTACGGGACAACTCTGTGAATGTCCTTGAGTGGCCCATCAGAGTCAAGACTTGAACACGATTGAACATCTCTGGATAGATCTGAAAATTGCTGTGCACTGACGCTCCCCATCCAACCTGATGGAGCTTGAGAGGTCCTGCAAAGAAGAATGGAAGAAACTGCCCAAAAATAGGTGTGCCAAGCTTGTACCATCATACTCACAAAGACTTGAGGCTGTAATTGGTGCCAAAGGGGCTTCACCAAAGTATTGAGCAAAGGCTGTGATACTTATGTACATGGGATTTTATTTGTTTTCTATTTTTAATAAATTTGCATTATTATGGGGTATTGTTTGTAGAATTTTGAGGAAAATAATGAATTGAATCCATTTTGGAATAAGGCTGTAACATAACAAAATGTGGAAAAAAGTGAAGCGCTGTGAATACTTTCTGGATAAGTTGCTTACGCTGGTGATGAAACCATTGCCCCGGCTGGGTGTCCTGTTTCAGGGTGGCTCCTTTCTCTTGCAGCGTCCTATGGAGCCACTCTTGAATTCATGGGCTAGAGTTGAGTCTCCCTCTACTTGTGTGTGTCAATAGTAACACACAGCCCCATAGCCTAAGGGGGCAAGGTGCTCCCCTGCTCCTCCGTTCCCTAAGCCAGTGTTTCTCAACTCCAGTCCTCAGGGCACCCCAACAGGTCATGTTTTCAGGCTCTCCATTATTTTGCACAGGTGATTTGATCAGTTTCACTGCCTTAGTAATTACCACAGCCGTTTCATCTGAGGAAAATCCTGAAAACATGACCTGTTGGGGCGCCTAGAGGACTGGAGTTGAGAAACACTGCCCTAAGCTTTCATACTTGACCCGTGACTGCACTGTCCACTGTTAACTCTTTCCTATGAAGACCAGAAATTCAGGGAAGCAGCACTGAGAGTTGTAAAGTGCTGAGGTAAGAACTTTAACAAATAGTTTAGAAGTGAATTATTATATTATTGGTAGCAATGTGCTAAGTTAAAAAAAAAAAAATGCAGAGGGTTTAATACTATTTTAATTTAGAAAAAAAGAGCCAAGAAACAACCCAAGACAAAATTTTATAGACAGAAAAAATGTAAATGGATTTTCAAAAACATTGCTTTTATTATCGGCTGCATTTTTGTTTTTCAAGATTGACCACATTAACCACTTCAGATCCGGGCCATTGCCAAATGACGGCAACAGCGCGGATCTACATTACCGGGACGACGTCTATTGACGTCGTCCCGCGCACGAGCGGCCTGCGCGCCCCCTGCAGGGCGCAATCGGTGATCAGCAAGTCTATGAGACTCGCCTGACCACAGATCAGAGTAAGGGGTCGGTCCCGACCCCTTACCACATGATCAGCTGTCAGCCAATGACAGCTGATCATGTGATGTAAACAGAGACGGTAATCGGCTATTTTTCCTCCTCGTGCTGACAGCGTGAGGAGGAAAAAAAAAACCCAATCACCGGCGGCAGTGAGAGGGACATCAGTTCTGATCACTGCGATCATCTGCGCCCTGCCAGTGACACAGCAATAGGCAGCAGTGCCGCCTACCAGTGCCATCAATCAGTGCCATCCATCAGTGCCCACAGTGCCACCCATCAGCGCCCACATCAGTGCAACAACAGTGCTGCACATCAGTGCCACCTATCAGTGCCCATCAGTGTCACCTACCAGTGCCCATCAGTACTGCCCATCAGTGCCCCCCATCAGTGGTACCTATCAGTGCCCATCAGTGCCAACTATCCATGCCACCCATCTGTGCCACCCATCAGCGCCCATCAGTGGCCATCAGTGCCGCCTTATCTGTGCCCATCAGTACTGCCTTATCTGTCCCCATCAGTGCTGCCTTAACTGTGCCTATCAGTGCCGCTTTATCTGTCCCCATCAGTGCTGCCTTAACTGTCCCCATCAGTGCTGCCTTAACTGTGCCTATCCGTGCCCATCAGTGCAGCCTATCAGTGCCCACCTGTGCCGCCTCATCAGTGCATATCAATGAAGGAGAAGAATTACCTTTTTGCAAAATTTTATAACAAACTATTAAACATGATTTTTTTTTTTTTTTTTAATTTCCATTATTTTTTTGTTTGTTTAGCAAAAAATAAAAACCCCAGCTGTGATTAAATACCACCAAAAGAAAGCTCTATTTGTGGGAAAAAAAATGATAAAAATTTCATTTGGGTACAGTGTTGTATGACCGCGCAATTGTCATTCAAAGTGCGTCAGCGCTGAAAGCTGAAAATTGGTCTGGGCAGGAGGGGGGTTTAAGTGCCCAGTAAGCAAGTGGTTAAAAAAAAGAATGAGCCCTCCCAGAAAAAAAAAAAACGGATTTGTGAACGCTTCATCTTTTCCTAGTTGCAGTTTCAACTTTAGCCACTAGATGGTGGCATCCTACAGCATTACACTTCCCTTTACCATTATAGCAAGGTGCAGTTTCCATTTCTGGCCACGAGGTGGCAGCAACGCAGGGCGTCCTTTTGGAACGCACAGGTCTTCCTGGTGGAAGTCAGCCGACTCAGGAGGCAGGAAGAGCTTTATTAGCAACTTCCGGTGGGGACAACAGAAGACAGCTTGCAGCTGATGTGTGTTCAAAGCTGGTAATGACATTTCTATGTTCCTATTTATGATTCTTATTATTTATCTGTGCCACAAGAAGAGGGATTTTAGGGCTGGGGTAGATGGAGGTGTGATATAGAGATATTGATTTATATATATATCAGCCCCATGATTGCCTGTGTCAGTACACAGATCTATATGTGTAGGAAATGCCACTTTCCTGGCTGTTCTTGACCTCCATGCTTTGTAAAGCACTATCCTGGAACAAGCATGCGGCCAGTGAAAGAGAAGCCGCCACTCCCGACCCGCCTGCATCTTCCGGGTGGGTGACTCCACCCTTCCAGCCGTTCATCGATGGTGACCCCCATATAGGTGGAAGTACGGCTTCCCTGGCACACAGGTAGGGGGCGCTGTCTCTGCTCAGAGAGGGACGGACACATCGGATGAAAACATCACAGTGGGGGGGGGGGGTTTGGGAGGAGATGTGGGCGGGTTACCGGTAAGGTCAGCCCATCGAGAATTTGGGATACAGGTGGAGCTGGGTGGGCCGACTCAACTCCCAAGCTTGTTATAGGCCATGGAGACCCCAACCATGAGATCTCCCAACTCTGTGCCTGCACACCTGGGAGCTCTGGGCGTCTCCGCCCACCTTTGTGTGTCCCTTTCTCTGGAATATAAAAGGAGAGGAGCACTGGAGGGGGGGGGGGTAGGGTTCCCCGCCCATGCTCAGGCCCCACACTAGGGTTGCCACCTCATCCCTTTAAAACCAAACGCATATCAATTACACAGGTTCTGTGGCTGATTAAAGTGGTAATTAAACCCACTTGGTGCTTTTTCTGCATTAAATTAGCCTCGGAACCCGTGTAACTCATATGTGTTCGGGTTTAAAGGGATGAGGTGACAACTCCACTTCCAGCTCTCTGTCTGCTCTCCTCCTTTCCTGCAGGCAGCAGCAGCACCGGAGGGATCTGCACACAGCCATGGCTCATGCAGCACCTCTCTGCTCTACTTCTCAGTTTGCACTCCACCCACCCCCATTATTTCCTCTTTCCTGTGATTCTGCCACTCCCTTCTTTGTTGTCATACCAAGGTACTTAGAGCACACACAATCCAGGCAGACCTACACGTATAGATTACACACAATGCCTGGGGCACACACACTTGGAGTATACACAAAGCCCGGGGAACACATACACCCTTAGAGAATACACACAGTTTGGGCACACACAATTGGAGTACACACAAAGCCCAGGGCACATATACTTAGTCCAGACACGCACACATTTAGAGCACACATACCGTTAGGTCAGACACACACACACTTGGAGTACACACAAAGCCCAGGGCACATACACTTAGAGCACACATAGTTAAGGCAGACACACACACTTTGAGCATACATACAGTCACGGCACACACCTCTAGAGCACACACAAGGGCCAGGCACTCAATGCAGACACACACATTTAGAGCACACACACAGTCTGGGCACACAAACAGAAAACATAAGCAAAACTCTGAACACAGGAGAACATTATAAGACCACCTAATAAGGCTCAGTACAGTTTTTTTTTTTTTACTGAGCTAAAATACAGCCCATTTATTGTAATGTGCGTATGCACGCGGGCGTGTAAAAAAAAGCACCGTGCATTCTTCAGTATAAAAAAAAATAGAAAAATCTGCTTTTTTGGTTAGTGATTTAAGCCTCATGCGTGCAAATGTCCGCAAATGCCCATTTTCATTTTGTGCAGAATGAGAACACATTTGCACGAAAAATGCACAAATGCATACAAACAAAAATGTCTGAAAAAGTAGATTCTCAAACAGGAGTATCGCGTGCAAGAGGCCAAATGCTGCGATAAGTGTTGTTAGAAGAGTGTGGGGGTCAAATGATGGACTATTTATTCATGTTCTACACATTGTACTGACTTTCCTCCTCATTGTCATACAATGAAGTCCACATGTGGGACAATTCCCTGTTGACAATAGGCTGTTGTAGGAATGGGCACATTTGCTGGGAAATGAAAAAATGAAAAATTTTGGCAGGGATGGTGGGAACTCCTCATAATGGGCACAGCCTCAGGAACTCAGCACAGGGATGGTGGGAAACTGCCATTCTGCTCCTTGACAGTGAGGTGTGAGGTTGCTGGTTCCTTAGCTCCTGTGCTTCCAGAGACCAGGGGCTAGAGTTGCTTCTCTGTCCCAGGAGGAATGCTGGATCCTGGGCAAGGACCCTGGCGGGGGCCCCCTAGTTAGGCCTGTGACTAGGCCTCGGCCTGTGGAAGATACTGGACCTGGCCCAAGGAGAGATGAGTCCCTGTCTGCCTTTAGACAGAGGATTGTCGGTAAGCTGAAACAAATTGAGAAAGAAGAGGAGAAATTGTTAGTTTTGATGGCTGAACTTAGGAAGAAAAAACAGATTTGTGCCAAAGTATACAGTAAAAAGAGACCAGGTCTGAGGCCTGATTTGAAGGACTTGGAGCAAGCTGTGAGGAAGCAGAAGGAACTGGTGAGCTCTCTGAAGGAGAATAGCGGAACATTTAAAGAAAAATATAGAAACGACGAACGGTGTAGACAAATGAGATGAGGAGCCGCTTCCTGCATGGAAAGTGACCCACTCAGCGAGGAGATGCAGGTACCGACAGAGTCAGAAGAGAGTGAGAAAGTGGGCTCGGAGGATGAGCCCAGCTCTTCAACACCTCAGACATCTGCTGAGGCCTTAATGGCGGAGGATTCTGTCCATCTCCCTCTGCAACAGGAATGGAACATCTGAGCAGGAGGTTGAGGGAGGTACTGGCATGCTGGAGTTCATTACTAAACTGGAATCCCCTTTGGGTGTGGATTCCTCAGATGATGATGATGAGATGGACACCGTTCCTCGCACTGTGAAAGAGAGACCTGTGAAGAGAGCAAGATCCACCATGAAGTCTGCAGCAGCTGGGGGGAAGTCTGATCCCACCGTCAGCCATGATATTGCAAATGTAACCGCATAGCAAGCAGGTACAGTGTGTGTGCAAGATGGTGATGTGGACTTTATTAATGACAATGGGCTTGCTGAGGGTTGTAGTGCTACAGGCAGTCAGCCCAGACCCATAGACAATGTACAGCATGCAATGCAGTCTGAATTACCTGATGAAAACAAAGCTTCAGATGAAATTGGTGAGAGTAACTGTCAGCTTCTGGGGGAAGAGTCTGCAGAGAGGAGCTCCATGGACAATAAAGAGACTTTGCCTGGACCAGAACAGCGGCTGTTCCTGAGAATGGTGGAGGAGATGCTGGGAGCAGTAGTGCTACAACTCTCCAGGAGTCTGCAGTAGCCAAGACTGTGCTTGAACCCAGGAAAGAAGCTGAGTTTTCAGAGCAGAGGGAGAGGGCGGGTCTCACCTCTGTTAATCCAAAGACTGCAATTGGTGTGTCTGTAAGGAAAACTTATGCTGGTGTTGCTGCTACAGGATCTGGGAAGGGGGAGCAAGCAGGGAAGGGGCATGGAAATATTTTATCTTCCTCCCTGTTTAAAAGGAGGAATGTTGTGAAGCTTAGATGGGAGGGGGGTGGACTTCCTCCGCATAGGTGGGTAGTGGTGGATAAAATTCTGCAGATGGGTTTTAGGCCCACTGATATCTTCACCCTGATCAGTCCAGCTAGTTCCTACGAGTATGATTTGTCCTTTATCCGTCCGGAGTCGTTGGACATATTTTGGGAGAAGTATGAACACGTGTGTAGGGGCCTGCCGGACTGGAGAGGGCTCATCCCCAAGCTTGTATCACGCCAGCCACTCATTAAAATGGTGACAGTTCTTGTCCGCAATGAGTCCATACCACAAGGGGATTTATCTGTATGGTTGAGGAGGTATGGAGACGTCCTGAGCCCCCTAAAGAAGATTTTAGATGATCGGGGAATATGGACGGGGGAGTGGTCTGTGCAGTTATAATTAAAAGTCATTGACAATGTCGTCCAGCATTTGCTCAGCTTTCATGGGGAGGGACAGGCTGACCATCTTCTACCCGGGCAAGCCAAAGCTATGCAACAAGTGTGGAGATAAAGGGCATCTTACATCCTAATGTCCAGTGATAAAGTGCTCTCTGTGTCAGGGTGTAGGACATTTGGCAAAGGATTGTAACATTATAAGGTGCAATCTGTGTAATGCGATGGGACATCCTTACAGTCAGTGTCCTGAGGCAATGCATAACAAGCCTAAGCTTATGAGAGAGTTTTTCCATCTGGACATGGAGGATGCTCAGAGCTCAGCAGCTGGGGTGCCTGTGATTCCATCTGAGTCTGTGCCAAAACCCAATATGTCTGTGTGTTCCCGGTCTGTGGTGCCCCAGTCTGTGTGTTTAGTTTTATCCCTATTGGTGGGGTCACCAGTATGGTATTTGTATATTGAAATCATATCCCATCTGGACCAGATTCTTGTAGAGTGGGAGAATTATTGTTTTATCTCTGGAGTTGATCCCCTTTTTAATGCCAATATTCTGTTAGCTTTGTTAGCAGCAGTTTGTCATTGCATGGCATTGTCTACTAGGACCCTCGGGTCCTTTTCCATCCTAGATTCACCCAGAGGTTCTCCCCCCAGTGTATAGATTGCATTCATATTTTTGCCACCCAAATGCATTATTTTACATTTTTCTACATTGAACCTCATTTGCCATATAGTTGCCCACCCCATTAATTTGTTCAGATCTTTTTGCAAGGTTTCCACATCCTGCAGAGAAGTTATGGCCCTGCTTAACTTAGTATCGTCTGCAAATACAGAGATTGAACTGTTTACCCCATCCTCCAGGTCGTTTATGAACAAATTAAATAGGATTGGTCCGAGCACAGAACCCTGGGGGATCCCACTACCCACCCCTGACCATTCCGAGTACTATCCATTTATCACCACCCTCTGAACTCGCCCTTGTAGCCAGTTTTCAATCCATGTACTCACCCTATGGTCCATGCCAAGGGACCTTATTTTGTACAGTAAACGTTTATGGGGAACTGTGTCAAATGCTTTTGCAAAATCCAGATACTCCATGTCTATGGGCCTTCCTTTATCTAGCTGGCAACTCATCTCCTCATAGAAAGCTAATAGATTGGTTTGGCAAGAACAATTCTTTATGAATCCGTGCTGATTACTGCTAATGATACTATTCTCATTACTAAAATCTTGTATATAGTCCCTTATCATCCCCTCCAAGAGTTTACATACTATTGATGTTAGGCTAACTGGTCTGTAATTCCCAGGGATGTATTTTGGGCCCTTTTTAAATATTGGTGCTACATTGGCTTTTCTCCAATCAGCTGATACCATTCCAGTCAGTATACTGTCAGTAAACATTACTGCTGGCGGGTAATTGAGGTAGAGATAGGGAGATGCATGGTCTTGGACGTTTCTGTGAGGGGGCAGGACCTGTGCCTGATTAACATCTATGGTCCCCAGACGAAGTGGGACAGGAAATGCCTCTTTACAAAGATAAAGCCTTTTCTTTTTACGGCCCAGCAGGTTATCTTTAGGGGTGATTTCAACACCATTACTAGGTCTAAAGACAAGAGAGGTTTCAGAGATAAGCTGGGCTATGACAGCCTTTTTCTCAATGCGATAGTTAGGGAAGCAGGTCTGGTAGATGTGCACATTAAGCACTTCCCCTGACAGCACGGGGTTCACTTTTTAGTGAGGTAGTAGTCAGAGTAGGACTGATAGGTTTTTTTTTTTTAAGGGGAGACTCTGCTTTTTTGGCACCTGTGTGTCAGGCAATGGAGTTTTCCGATCACTGTATTCTATCTATGACTCTGAATGCCTCAGACATGCCACCTAGGGGGAGGGGTATCTGGAGATTGAATTCGGCCCTTCTAGAAGGCGAGAGAGTAAGACAATCCTTTGAGGATTTTTCTCAAGCACAGGTAACTATCCTAGACTTTTGCAACAGTAAGTCCCAATGGTGGGAGTTTGTAAAACTATTGGGCTTTTCAAGGCCATACGAAGAAAGACGCAGCAAGATAAGTTTATCACCTACCAGCGTTTGCGGAGGAAACTTGACCGCCTTGTTTCGAATGTAGGAGATTCTGGGGCGATCTCTGAGGTGAATCTCCTCCTTGGGAGACATCAATATGACCGACACGCCTTTTTGGTTCAGGAGAGGGATTACGTGAAATACCATTCGCCTGACCCTTACCAGAACTGTAAACCGAGCGTAGCTGTTAAGACGGTCAATGGCCTGAAGGACAGTACGGGCTCTCTGACGAAGTCTGGGTCAGGGATCCTGGAGGTTGTCAGGCCATACTATGCCGATCTCCTGGGAGGAAGGAACCTTGGTCAGACAAGGATGTTGGGTTTTTTGAACTCTACACCAGGTCTGGAGAGTAATATTCCTTTGATAAATTTGACGGATTAAATCACTGCAGATGAGGTGATCCAGGCTATTGATAAACTAGCCATCAAGAAAACGCCGGGGCCAGATGGTTTGACAGCCAAATTTTATAAATGTTTTAAGACGATCCTGGCTCCCTACCTTGCGGAGGTTTTTAATGGCTGTTTGTATGAGGGTTCTCTCCCTCCCTCCATGAGGCAATCTGCAGTGATCCTTCTGTCAAAGGGTAAAGATCCTTTGATGATTGGGAATTGGCGCCCTATTAGTCTTCTTAATGCCGATAGAAAGATACTGGCAAAGATTTTTTTCTGGCGATTATCACCAGTGGCAGGCAGTTAGTTATCCCACCACCAGCACTGCTCGGTCCAAGGTAGAAGCACTTTCTCAGCAATGTTAGCTGTCCGGGAGGCCTTGGAGCATTGTAGGGCTGCTGGTTGGGATACATTTTTGCTGATATTGGATCAGGCTAAGGCCTTTGATCAGGTTAATCATGAGTCCTTATGGCTCCTTCTTGGCAAAAATGGCCTGGAGGGGGGTTTCATTGGCTCAAGATTTTACAAAAAGGGGCTGAAATCTTTCCTCTGATTAATGGTTGGGTCGGGCAGCCCTTTGTGGTCAGCTCGGGTGTGCATCATGGGTGTCCATTGAGTCATCTGCTATATGTGTTTGCAATCGATCCCTTCATTAGAAGGCTAGAGAGTGGACCATTGTGTGCGGTACCTTTTGGGCATCGCTGGTGAGCCTCCTTTAAAGGTTGTGGCCTATGCTGATGAAATTTCTGTTTTTGTCTCTGGGACTGAGGAGGTGGTCTCAGTGATAAGATAGTATACAGAGGCATCAGGTTCAAAGGTCAACCAGGACAAGTGTGAAGCTTTCTGGATGGGCATGGAAAGTGAGAGCTTTGTTCTCCCGGGTGACTTCCCGGAGCCCCCCAAAAAATTAGAGTTCTAGGCATTGAATTTGGCCCAGGTGACTATGGTCATGAAAATTGGGTGAACAGACTGGAGAATGCCGATGCCAAGGTGGCAAGCTGGAAAGGTTGGCAGCTTTCCTTGAGGGAAAAGGTTGATCTGATCAAGACTTACCTGATTTTGTTCTTTCTGTATGTCAGTTTTGTTTGCGTTTTGCCAGTTTCTCTCTTTACCAGGGTCTATAGTTGTCTCTTCCAGCTGTTATGGGGGAACAAAATAAACGTCGTCAAAAGGAATGTGGCTTACCTTCCTAGGCGGGAGGGTGGTCTAGGGATGGTCAACCCTGTAGTCTTTTTTCTCTCTGATGTTTGAAGTACAATCTTGGTAACATGTTGGCAGAGAGACCGCCTGGGTGGGTTGGTATTTTCCAGTCCTGTTTTAGGCCCTTTCTGCGAGACTGGGAAAATGGTGGGCCAGTGAAAAGCCTGAGGGTCAAGCATGATAAACTCCCGGCTTATGTTGCCCCGTGTTTGAAAATGCTTCGACAGTGGCAAGTAATAGCAGGAGAATTCAGATCTCTACCAAGGAAACTTCTTGAGAAGCGGATCATGAGCTCTGCTTTTTGTGAGCCATTGGCCTTGAGGGATTGCCCAAGCCTGGTTTTGGGGGTGGGTTTGCGATTGATTAATTTGGAGAGAATCCCAGTGAAGTTTAGGGATCAGGCTTGGCTTGCCTTTCATGGAAAACTATATGTGAAGGGCAACTTGAAGTTTCTTTCCATGAGTGATCGGGGCTGCCCGAGAGTGGAGTGTGGAGGAGTGGTGGAGTCCATGAATCACTTTCTACTTCAGTGCCCTTTTAATAGAGAGGTGTACAAGAGGGTGGGGGGGGGGGGGGCTCTGAGTATACCCTTCCTCCCCCATATGAGTTATGCAGAGTGGGTTATGGGGCATTCCAGACTCGTCAGGATTATAATTTGGAAACACTTTTTTTAGTTAGTCTAGTAGACCGTTATTTCACGTGGAGTGCACGGTGTCAGGTATCCTTACGGAGTAAAATCCTCCCTGTCGAAGTGGTGGTGCAGGACATTCTGGATGAGGTTGGAAGATTCAGGGTCTTCAGAAAGACAGGTGGCGGAAGGAGGCCTGGATAAGGGCGTGGAGAAATATCAGGACTCTGTAGCTGCTGCCTGTTGATCTCGGGGTGTGCGGCTTTGCTTTGTATTCTTGTTTCACTCCCCTAAATTTTCAGATCAAATGTATTTTTGATAAAAGGCTACATGCATGGTGACGGTGATGTTCCTTAGTCTGGCTCTCCCGTAGGGATTGTGTTGTGCGCAATTTGGTTTGCACCATTTATTATGTTCTTGTTTTTTTTTGTTTTGTATAGTCGTATTCAATTGTTTTGTAAATCTCTTTAAGTTATTTATTATGGTTTTATTGTATATAAGTTGTTGTTTGTAAGATTTTTCAATAAACAAAATGAACCCCTCATAATGGGCACAGCAGGTGTACAGACCCAGGAACTCAGCACAGAGATGGTTGGAACCACTCATAATGGGCACAGCAGGTGTGCAGAGATGTCACCAATCCAGTCACTTAGAGATAGAAGGAAATGTCAGGTGGGTGAGCTCACCAGTATTGACCAAACATTGAGATATCAAATTTGGCTTGACTGATCCTTCAATAACTTCTTATCTGAGTTATTTCATTGCTTGATCAATTGTTGGAATTGTCTTTAGATCTTCAGACTGACTCGCTGAAGATGGAGAAAACTAAGAGTCACGTCAATGCGATATTAGACCTCACCCTGGAGATTGTCTACCTGCTGACCGGCGAGGTGAGGAGGATTCTGGGAGGTCACATGACATCACTCTTATCTCTATTAATAAAACACAGACCTGACCGGAGAGGTGAGGAGGATTCTGGGAGGTCACATGACATCACTCTTATCTCTATTAATAAAACACAGACCTGACCGGAGAGGTGAGGAGGATTCTGGGAGGTCACATGACATCACTCTTATCTCTATTAATAAAACACAGACCTGACCGGAGAGGTGAGGAGGATTCTGGGAGGTCACATGACATCACTCTTATCTCTATTAATAAAACACAGACCTGACCGGAGAGGTGAGGAGGATTCTGGGAGGTCACATGACATCACTCTTATCTCTATTAACCACTAATTCAAACTTGTTAATTACAAGTTAAAGTCATTTTTTTTTGCTAGAAAATTACTTGGAGCCACCAAACATTATATATATATTTTTTTCTAACACCCTAGAGAATAAAATGGCGGTCGTTGCAATACTTTCTGTCACACCGTATTTGTGCAGCGGTCTTACAAGCGCACTCTTTTTGGAAAAAATACACTTTTTTGAATAAAAAAAATAAGACAACAGTAAAGTTAGCCCATTTTTTTATATCGTTAAAGATAATGTTCCGCTGAGTAAATTGATACCCAACATGTCACCCTTCAAAGTTGCGCCCGCTCGTGGAATGGCAACAAACTTTTACCCTTAATCTCCATAGGCGACGTGTTGCATGTTTTGAGTTACAGAGGAGGTCTAGGGCTGGAATTATTGCCCTCGCTCTACCGATCGTGGTGATACCTCACATGTGTGGTTTGAACACCATTTGCATATGCGGCCGCTACTCACGTATGCGTTCGCTTCTGTGCGCCAGTTCGGCAGGACGGGCGTGTTTAATTTTTCTAATTTATTTTACCTTTTTATTATTTATTTTTACACTGTTCTAAAAAAAAAATTGTGTTACTTTTATTCCTATTACAAGGAATGTAAACATCCCTTGTAATAGAAACAGAGAATTTTTGCCCGTGGGACTTTAAATGAAGTGTCCATGGTGATCACATATAAATAGAAAGAGTATATAAGTAACAGGATTTATTGGAATAAATATCATCCAGTACAGGTCATAAAACATAGGTGACAGTTACATAAGAACAGCAACATGATAAAATGGTCCTAAAGACATAACCATCATGACATAACATCACAGTATAAAAAGTACAGATATACATGATACATCTCTAACCCGACGCGTTTCGCGAGCTCTCCTCGCTTCATCAGGGGCTGATGTGTATATCTGATGTCTGTAATAACAAGTAAAGATGTATTGAAGTATAGTTTGTAGTAGGACAACAACATGAAGTCAGAACTAGTAATCCGATACCTACTTGTCAAGCACTTGACCCCAAAGAGGGCGGCCCCAGGCAGGGGGCGGCGGAAATGCATCTCCCCCGGGAGCTGAGGGGGAGGAGACCATGACACGGAGGTCCAGGATCAGGCACAGGGCAGGCATGGTGAGTAAATGAAGAAAAGAAACTTTTTTCATTTCTTCCTTCTCTTCTCTTTTCTTATCCCCTTTTTTCTGTTCCCTTTTTTCCTTCTCCTTCACCATCCCCCCACTTTTTCTTTCTCACCTCCTCCTCTTTCACATCACACCTTCCCATGTTCTGCAGGACACCCCTGTATTTCTCGTACCCCAGCCTACTACTTTATACTTTCATTACAATGGGATATGAACTATTTAAGTTTTATAAATACACATATTCATGTACCTTACTATGGTGTACATGCTACGTAGGACTCTTAGATGATTGAGTATACCTCAATAAATATATTTACATCTATACATTCTATTATAGAGAGTATGCCCTGCTAGACCCATGGGTTACACTTGGGCTGACATCCTTTCTACTTTTTCTGTTTTCTGTTCTGCTCTTATTTTCTTATTCATGCTCTGCTGGACACCCTGCACCCACCATACTCAAGCATACTATTGTTTATATTTTTGGATATGGCTACTGCCATTATCTTAGATACAGATACATTTTTGTTATACTTTATTACAGTGAGTACGCTCTTCAATTCTTATGGGTGACAGTCGGGCCCATCTTTCTTTTCTTCATTTACTCGCCATGCCTGCCCTGTGCCTGATCCTGGACCTCCGTGTCGTGGTCTCCTCCCCCTCAGCTCCCGGGGGAGATGCATTTCCGCCGCCCCCTGCCTGGGGCCGCCCTCTTTGGGGTCAAGTGCTTGACAAGTAGGTATCGGATTACTAGTTCTGACTTCATGTTGTTGTCCTACTACAAACTATACTTCAATACATCTTTACTTGTTATTACAGACATCAGATATACACATCAGCCCCTGATGAAGCGAGGAGAGCTCGCGAAACGCGTCGGGTTAGAGATGTATCATGTATATCTGTACTTTTTATACTGTGATGTTATGTCATGATGGTTATGTCTTTAGGACCATTTTATCATGTTGCTGTTCTTATGTAACTGTCACCTATGTTTTATGACCTGTACTGGATGATATTTATTCCAATAAATCCTGTTACTTATATACTCTTTCTATTTATATGTGATCACCATGGACACTTCATTTAAAGTCCCACGGGCAAAAATTCTCTGTTTCTTTATGCAATATAGGGATGGAGGTGTCTCATGTTAGGGAGCAGCTCTCAGACTTTCTCTTTTTTCCCTTGTAATAGAAAGAAGCATGACAGGTCCTCTTAAATATGAGATCTGGGGTTCAAAAAGAACCTCAGATCTCATATTTACACTAAAATGCAATAAAAAATAAAATAGTCGTTTGGGAAAAAAAAAGTCTCTTAAAGAGGTATGGGTGGAAGTGAAGTTTTGACGACGCTTCCGCCCTGCAGTGGTATGGGGGCGGGTGGGGGCCATCTTCCCCTCACTCCATACCACAGACGGAAGCAGACCTGAGCGCCCCCTTTTTTTTTTTTTTTTTTTTATTACTTTTTTGAAAAGCCAGTGGCGTGTGAAACACACCCAAAAACTCCACCCGGTGCAAAAAAAGTGCACACACATAAAGAGTGAAACACAAAACGGCTGCTCCGGTAAGCGGCGGAGGGTACTGGAGCGCGGCAGGAGGGGGGCCCCTCTCCCGCCGCCAATAAAAGTGATCTTGCGGCGAATCTGCCGCAGAGACCACGTTTATCTGAAAGCAGACCGCCCGCTGAAGAAGAGGATACCCGGGTTATGGATGGTAGCTAGCTGCTGCTATAGCAACGATATCCCTCTTCAAACAGTAGACGTATAACGACGACGGGCAGTCCATAAGTGGTTAATAAAACACAGACCTGACCGGAGAGGTGAGGAGGATTCTGGGAGGTCACATGACATCACTCTTATCTCTATTAATAAAACAGACCTGACTGGAGAGGTGAGGAGGATTCTGGGAGGTCACATGACATCACTCTTATCTCTATTAATAAAACACTGAGCTGACCGGAGAGGTGAGGAGGATTCTGGGAGGTCACATGACATCACTCTTATCTCTATTAATAAAACACTGAGCTGACCGGAGAGGTGAGGAGGATTCTGGGAGGTCACATGACATCACTCTTATCTCTATTAATAAAACACAGACCTGACCGGAGAGGTGAGGAGGATTCTCAAAAAATGATAGTGACATCCTTACTGAGTGCTACTTTTTATTTAGAATTACTCCCTGGTGAAGACTTCATCACTTGAGAGGGACATCTATCCCCCTATGTCTAGAAAATGGAGCAGGACCCAAAGCCCTTTCACAGGACCTCCAACTCCCCTGCTGAGACCTGGGAGAAATGACAAGAAGATCCTGGAAGTCACCCAGAAGATCATTGAGCTTCTGACAGGAGAGGTGAGCGGTGCCGGGAATTCTGGGATTTTATCCAGTAACAGACAAGGGATGTGTCTGGATGGTGACTGTATCATTGTGTGTGTCAGGTTCCTATAAGGTGTCAGGATGTCACTGTCTATTTCTCCATGGAGGAGTGGGAGTATATAGAAGGACACAAGGATCTCTACAAGGACGTCATGGTGGAAGACTGGCCACCACTCACATCACCGGGTAAGAGGAGACTTTATTGTAAAGGAGAGAGCAGTACGAAGGGTCCACCTAGATCCCCCATCATCTGATAAACACATAGAAACAATGTATTCAGTCAGTGTGTGTGTTTCCTACAGATGGATCCAGTAATGGGAACCCACCAGAGAGATGTCCCCGTCCTCTGTATTCCCGGGATTCCACACAGGAACATCACAAGGACCCTCAAGATTTTGAGGTAGGTGGAACTCACCCACCATACTGCCAGATATAACTCTTAACACACAAGTCAGACAGAATCCTTCCTCTTGTGATCCACCTTCACCTGTCCAAGAAGATCTCTCAGGTCCAGGCAACCTAGCACTACATTAGAAAGAACAAATGTCCCTCCTTCCTGTGACCATCTCCAACCAGCAATACACAATGTGATCTGTACAGAGACAATGGAGTCAAATCAAGTCTCATTCATAAGGTTGGATAACAATACGTTTCTTTTTTCTCTTTTTATGATGCAGGCGGACCACTTGATTGTTGTTAAAGTGGAAAGTGATGAAGAAGAGCTGTATGTGAGGGATGATGGGCAATATACAAAGAAGGAGGAAATCCCTCCAGAGATCAGAGCAGGTGAGTACTAAACATTCAATCCAGAGAAGAGTCCCAGATCTCTTCTTGGGGCAGGGGGGAAGGATCGGTACAGGGAAGATGTGGTACCATCAGGGGACCTTGAGGATGAGGTTTTTCCTTTGACCGAGGAGCTGAAGGGAGTAGGGGCTACAGACCAGAAGAGACAGACCAAAGCAAGAGAGAAAACATAACTTCCTCTCTGCAGCCCTTCTGACTTTCTGTCGGTGTCCGAGAAAAAAAAGAACATGCATACATGGAAGAGGCAACAGACCAAAAGATAAGAGTCCAATTTAATTTATTGGTATTGGCTAAAAGACAACCAATGCATTTCAGGGGGTCAGAAGAACTCCACCTTCATCAGGGCTTCAGTTACCACTTCCCGCTGGGTGAATGTCCTTGACTTTCCACTGTTCTACAAAGATGATGCCTACAGCTACAGGCTTTTTTTTTCAGCCAGTGATTCCCTGTGATGTAAAAGCCATCCTAGGGGCTAATTTGCCGCTGGATGGCTTTTACAGGCGGCAGGAGAGGAAATCCTCCGGTTCTGGCAGATGTAAACACATTTTTTGTTCTGGAAAGCAAAGATCATTTTTTTTTTATCTCATGCTTTCCAGGATAGAGGAGTCTTATAGACCCCAGATGTCTATAAAGGACCTTTTATGCCTTACCAGATCATCTCTCCTTACCTCTATGATCTGGGAGGACCAGAGTGACATCAAGACGTCACTTTCGGTTTAGGGTGGATGTAAACTTTTTTTTTTTTTTTAAAGCATCAGAGCAAAGTTTTCTTTCTTGATCTGATGCTTTCAAGGGTAAAGGAGAGATCTAGGGTCTTGTAGACCCCAGATGTCTCCATAAAGAGGACCTGTCATGTCATTTCTATTATAAGCGATGTTTACATTTCTTGTTATAGGAAAAAAAGTAAAAACGTTAAAAAAATAAAATAAATAATAATACATTTTTTTTTAAAGCGATCCCGCCCCCTTATGCTCCCTTGCAGAAGCGAACACATACGTAGGTCGCGCACACATATGTAAACGGTGTTTTCATCACACGTGAGGTATCGCCGCGAACATTAGAACGAGAACAATAATTCTAGCGCTAGACCTCCTCGGTAACTCTAAACATGCAACCTGTAAAAATTTTGAAAGCGTCGCCTATGGAAATTTTTAAGTATCGAAATTTGGCGCCATTCCACGAGCATGCGCAATTTTAAAGCATGACATGTTGGGTATCAACTCGCCATAACATCATTTTATATTTTACAAAAAAAGTGGGTTATATATTGTGATTTTTTTTTTTTTGCATTTAAATTCATTAAAGTGTATTTTTTACAAAAAAAAATTAAAAATCTCTGCACAAATACCGTGTGACATACAAAATTGCAACAACCATCATCTTTTTCTCTACAGCCTCTGCTTAAAAAATAGATATAATGTTTGGGGTTCTGAGTCATTTTCTAGCAAAAAAATGATTTTTACATGTAGGAGAGAAATTCCAGACTTGGCCTGGGCTGGAAGTGGTTAAAGTGGAACTTTACCCAATAGGGGAAGTTCCGCTTTTCCTCCTCCTTCACATTTGGCCCCTTGGCGATCTGAGGGGAAGTTCGCCACTCCCCCCCCTTCCCTCACAGCCTTCTGGGACATGTCACAGGTCCCAAAATGCTGCGTGACCAATCAGGTGGTGTGTCTCACGCATTCTCAGTAAGCAGCCAGCTATGAAGCCGCAAGCAGTCACAGCCGGCTGCCCATACTTAGTATGCCGATGGCCGCAGCCCGGTGACGAAACCGGCCGGGTAAGGACACTGCCAAATCCTGGAAGAGGTTAGTGTCTATAGTGTTTGTAGCTGCTCACTTTTAATTTATCAAAATATGGCTGAAGCACTTCTTTAACCACTTGCCTACTGGGCACTTTTACCCCCTTCTTGCCCAGGCCAGCTGTCAGCGCACTCACACTTTGAATGACAATTGCACGGTCATGTAACACTGCACCTAAATTCATTTTTTTATAATTTTTTCCCCACATATAGAGCTTTTTTTGGAGGTATTTAATCACTTCTGGGTTTTTATTTTTTGCTAAAAAAACAAAACAAAGACCAAGAATTTAAAAAAAAAAAAAAAAAGTTTTTCTTGTAAATAAGTCATTTTTCTCCTACACTGAGGCTGCACTGATAGACGGCACATAAGTGCACTGATGAGGAGGCACTGATATGTAGCGCTGATGCGCACTGATAGGTGGCGTAGATGGTCACTGATGGGTCTGCACTAAGGAGGCACTGATAGGCGGCACAGAAGGGCACTGATGAGGAGGCACTGATATGTAGTGCTGATGGGCACTGATAGGTGACATAGATGGGCACTAATGAGGAGGCACTGATAGGCGGCACTGAGACGGCACTGATGGGGTGGTACTTATGAGGAAGCACTAATATGCAGCACTGATGATCACTGATAGGTGGCATAGATGGGCATTTATAAGTGGCATTGAGCACTAATAGGCAGCACTGATGGACACTGAGATGGCACAGAAAGGCACTGATGAGTAGGCACTTATATGCAGCACTGGGAACGGAGATGGCACAGAAGGGCACTGATGAGGGGGCACTGATAGGCGGCACTGTTGAGGGGGCACTGACAGTCGGCACTGGGCACTGATAGATAGCACTGATGGGCACTGATAGGCGGCACTTATGGGCATTGATAGGTGGCACGGATAGGCGGCACTGATAGGCAGCACTGACTTTCATCACTGATGGGCACAGATTGATGTCCCTGATGGGCACAGTTGGGGCTGATCATGCAGCCTCCAACTGACCGGCTCTCCTCTCCTCACACTCTGTCAGTGTGAGGCGAGGAGAGCTGATAAAAATGGCATCTTATTGTTTACATGTGATCAGCTGTGATTGGACACAGCCGATCACATGGGTAAAGAGCCGAGATCATGGTTGCTCCATGTCCCAGGGACACAGCTCCCCCGCGATCACTGCGCTGTGTGCCCCCAGGGTGAAACTGGGTGACGTCATATGACGTCAGCCCAGAATAGGAGAGCATCCCAACACCTTCATTTGTCTATACAGTGAGTGGGAGGTGGTTAAAAGTAAGAACCTTGAATGGGCTCAAAGTAAGGCTTTCCTGTGTGAATCTGTGCAGGGAAGCTGATTGCTGGATTAAAAGAGTTACTCGCCAGCATCTGCATGAGCACTCTTGTGGTTCTCATCTTTAACTGAAGCCCTAATGAAGGGGAAGTTCCTTTTGACTGACGAAACGCGCTGGTGCCTTTTAGCACAATACTAAGAAATAAAATTGGACTCTTATCTTTTGGTGGGGCTCTCCTTTCATGTATGTACATTTGTTTTTACTTTTTTTCTTCTCTGGTAACCAGCTGGGGTACCCACTGAAGGGTAGCCTTGTCTGTTGTGAACAGTCTAACCTGAGTCAGTAGGCTCTTCAAATTTTTTTGCGCTCTCACTACTTCACATAAACTTATATCAGAGTTCCAGCGCCTCTTGGATGTCCTTTTTTTTATCAGTGTTCTAGAACAGGGTTCAAAATTTCAAGACCTGAGCCACTAGCCAGGCCTTAAGAGTTACTTGCCACCAGTTGCCCCGCCCCGCCCCACCCCTCCCCTGCCCCACCCCTAAACACGCCCTCGTAAATTATCTCATGAAATCACACTGTTAAATGTTTTATGCAGCATGAAGCTCCAAAAATAAATATTAACAACAACTTTAACATTATTAACACAAAGCATATCAGTGCCCATCAAATGCAGCTTTACGGTGCCCGTGAATGCAGCCTCACTGCGCCCATCAAATGCAGCCTCACTGTGCCCATCAAATGCAGCTTAATGGTGCCCATGAATACAGCTTCACTGTGCCCATCAATGCACTCACACTGTGCCCATCAATGAAGCCTTACTGTGCCGATCAATTAAGCCTTACTGTGCCCATCAATTAAGCCTCACTGTGCCCATCATTGTAGCCTCACTGTGCCCATTATTGCAGCCTCACTGTGCCCATCAAATGCAGCCTCACTGTGCCCATGAGTGCAGTTTCACTGTGCCAATGAATGCAGCCTCGCTGTGCCCATGAATGCAGCCTCACTGTGCCCAAGAATGCAGCCTCACTGTGCCCAAGAATGCAGCCTCACTGTACCCATGAATGCAGCCTCACTGCCCATGAATGCAGCCTCACTGCACCCATGAATACAGCCTCACTGTGCCCATGAATGCAGCCTCACTGTGCCCATGAGTGCAGTTTCACTGTGCCCATGAATGCAGCCTCGCTGTGCCCATGAATGCAGCCTCACTGTGCCCATGAATGCAGCCTCACTGTGCCCATGAATGCAGCCTCACTGTGCCCATGAATGCAGCCTCACTGTGCCCATAAATGCAGCCTCACTGCCCATGAATGCAGCCTCACTGCACCCATGAATGCAGCCTCACTGTGCCCATGAATGCAGCCTCACTGCGCCCATAAATGCAGCCTCACTGCGCCCATAAATGCAGCCTCACTGCGCCCATAAATGCAGCCTCACTGTGCCCGTGAATGCAGCCTCACTGTGCCCATGAATGCAGCCTTATTGCCCGTGAATGCAGCTCACTGTGCCCATGAATGCAGCCTCACTGCCCATTAATGCAGCTCACTGTGCCCATGAATGCGACCTCACTGTCCGTGAATGCTGCTCACTGTGCCCATGAATGCAGCTCACTGTGCCCATGAATGCAGCCACACTGTGCCCATGAATGCAACCACACTGTGCCCATGAATGCAACCACACTGTGCCCATGAATGCAACCACACTGTGCCCATGAATGCAGCCACACTGTGCCCATGAATGCAGCCTCAGTGCCCATGAATGCAGCTCACTGTGCCCATAAATGCAGCCTCACTGCCCATCAGTGCAGTTCACTGTGCCCATGAATGCAGCCTCACTGCCCATCAATGCAGCTCACTGTGCCCATGAATGCAGCCTCCCTGCCCGTGAATGCAGCCTCATTGTGCCCATGAATGCAGCCTCACTGTGCCCATAATTGAAGCCTCACTGCCCATCAATGCAGCTCACTGTGCCCATCATCAATACAGATTCACCATGGATGATGGATCACACACACAGCGGGCATCTCCCACTTTGTGTCACGGAGCTGGGTCTGTGTTTGGCGGCGCTGTAACAAGGTCATGCCCCCCTAGATCGGCTCGTGTGATAGGGGGAACACTGATTCAATCAGTGTTCCATCTACTGTCACACAAGACTGTGCCGCTGAACACAGACCCAGCTCCATGACACACAGCGGGTGATGCCCGCTGTGTGTGTGATACACAAGAGGAGGAGGAGAGAGAGAGAGAGGCCTCGACTCAGTTTAAAGAGACCCCAGGGCAGTCCGGTCCTCCCGCTCTGTATCCTCTGGCTAACAGGTTCCTGGCTAATCGCTTTTGGCAGAAGCGGTGCAGGCTTTTTTACAGGCCATCAGAGTGACCGAGGGGGGGGCAGGGAACCCCCCCCTCCAGGCTGCTCTGATGTCCTGTAAAAAAAGCCTGCACAGCTTCTGCCAAAAGCGATCAGCCAGGAACCTGTCAGCTTGGTCTGCCCCTGCTCCTCACTCGCCCTGCACTAAATTCCACTCGCAAAATGCGAGCAGGCTAGTGGAATTTTTGAGGGCTGTTCTAGAACACATTCCTATAATACGAAGCTATAGAGGAAGAAGAGATAAACGTTTCTGTGATAAGGGGCGATGAGCCATATAAGGGGGAGTAGGGAGATCGGCCCGTATGAATAATAAACAAATCCAAAAAAAATAATAATCCGTCTTTTTATTTCCAGGAGGCGAACAGAGGATGAGCAAGAGCTCAGAGGAACATCGTTCCTCCACTCCAGAGTATGATGACTTTGTAGATTATTCTCCAGGAGAAGACTCCTTTAGCAATGATCTTCATCCAGGATTTCATAGTATGGATAGATCACCAGATCCCTCTAATGCTGAGGAATCTTATCCGGACAGATTGTATAATCTTTCCCCGGACATCGATCCTGGACTTTCCAGAGCAAGCAGATCACCTAATACCTCAGCCTATGGCCTGGTGCTTGTCGACACTGCCGATACCCAAACTCACGGGGTCGTTGAGCCTTTTTTTTGTTCGGCATGCGCAAAATGGTTCTTACTAAAACTACCTCCTGGCCAGCAGAAGTCAGCCACACCCAAAGTGCCGTTTTTATGTCCGGATTGTGGGAGATGCCTGACGCAGCATGAAGGTCTCCCTCAACCCAGGAGGACGGACATCGTCAAGCTGACGCACGTTTGTTTTGAATGCGGAAGATGTTTTACGGTGGAGTCCAATCTCTTCAGGCATCGGCTCACCCACAGCAAAGACCGGCCTTACCAATCCACCGAGGGAAGGGCAAAGTTTAACCAAAGCGCCGAGCACCAGAGGGTTCACTCCAGCGAGGGTTTGCTTGAATGTTCTGAATGTGGCGAATGCCTTTCGGGGAAGAGCTGTCTTCTGAAACATGAGAGACTTCACGCCGAGGAGAAACCATATTCGTGTCCCGAAGGTGGGAAGAGTTTTGGGGATCAGGTAGTCCTCTATCAGAATCAGGAGCGAGTTTTCTCAGACTATAAGCCGTTTTCTTGCCCGGAGTGCGGGAAATTTTATACCTCCAAGTCCGTTCTTAACCGACACCTGAAGCTTCACTCCGACTATAAGCCGTTCCCTTGTTCGGTGTGCGGGAAATGCTTTGCCAATAAGTCTCTGCTCAACAGTCACCGGAGGGTTCACAGTAAACCGTTCTCCTGCGCGGAGTGTGGAAAGTGTTTCACATTCAGATATCACCTCACCAAACATGAACAGACGCACGCTGGAGGGAGCCAACTTTTGGAACAGAGAGAACAGAAGTTTTTGTACTCAAATATATTATTGGACAGCGGAAATCATGTGGCTCAGACATTTAATTTTTAACAAAAATAAAGTCAATTTTTTAAAATATATAAGTATTCCTATTCTTGTGCGCTCTTTTAGGTGTCCTCCACCTTCCCTATGGAGGTTTTATAGCTCTCCTCTGTTTGAAGATGACTTGCTTGTTGGGGGTCAGAGCTGAGAGGCCCCCCTGTGTTCTTACAGTTGCTGAAATGTCCTTGCACTGATAACCCATGCTGTCTTTTAGACGCCAAGCATGAATTGCAGTGATATGCAAATAAGGTGATAACGCTATACACACTTAGGAGCCAGGAGATGACTGGCGTTGCCAGCCCAATGCCAGGTATTGGGTAGGGTAGCAACTGTTAGGCTTTAGAAGGTTTCTGTTATCTGACTCTGATCTGACTCATTCGGAGTGGTCAGAGTGTCTGTAAAAAAATCAGCTTGAGCTACTGAGCTCTATAAACAAGTTCATGTAACGAATGAGTTTCCTTCTGAAATGCACCACATGTAAGCTAAACCCTTTATACAAACATACATAAGTACGTACACTATATTACCAAAGGTATTGGGACGCTGGCCTTTACACGCACATAAACTTTGGTGGCATCCCAGTCTTAGTCAGTAGGGTTCAATATTGAGTTGGCCCAGTGGGATGAGGGTGAGCGTCAGCCCTGAACCCTTAGCTGAAGGGCTTTATGAAGTCCAGTTTGATATACAGAGTACCTAAAGAAAAACCAAGCAGTGGTTGTTTACGTCAAGTCCAGCCTCACGACCCTACTGCAAGATGTCCATAAAAGTGATATTCTCATCCCACATGCTTTCCCTCCTTGTGCTCCAGATATTTCTATCCTACACCCTGAACCTTCCCCCATGCAGTCAGGGCCAGCTGCTAGGAATGAAATCTCTGTTTTGAAACCTGCCAAAGACTTTAACCAGTGGTCAGAGAACACCAAACAGGTGAAGAACTCATATTAAAAACAGCCTGGAGCATTTGCCACTTACAAGGCCATTACGGGTTCAGTCTATTGTATGTCCTCTGAGATTTCCATTCTTTTCCTACTCCTGGGTTCCATCTCCAACACTGAAAAAAAACTTCCTCTGCTTCTTCCTGTTGGCTGCCAAAGCATTCGGCAACACCAGAAAACTACACATATGCCCATGATCAAGGAACAGGTCTCTGAACTGACCCATCTCCAGTGCATGGCGGAGTTGACCAATCAATTGAGAGAGCTACCCCCCCCCCCCCCAATCCCCCCCCAGCACCTGCTCCTGATCCAATCCCCTATTTACAATATTGTGTCATCTTTGAGCCGGCATCTCCGTCCATGAAGTAGATAAGTGACCCCAGATGATGGCACCTCCAGTGCATGGAGGAGTTGACTGCTCAATTTTATGAACTCTTTGGCCATATGAACAATTTGGATCATTTTCATGGGATCTTCACAATTCAAAGATATTTTATTGTAGAAACAGTTATTCATGGTCATGGGCTGGAGTCCCCTCCCGACTCTTCCTGGTACTTGATTCTGATCCTACCCCTTACATTATGGTGTCATATATGACCACGGATAATGGCACCTCCAGTATATAGAGGAGTTGACTGCTCAATTTCATGATCGCCAACTCCTTGGTCATATGGACCATTTGGATCTTCACAATTCGAATATATCTTATTGTAGAGACAGCTACACAACCCCCCCTCCCCCTTGCACTTTAATCCCCTTATTTACAATAATATGTCATCTTTGAGTCTGAATCTTAGTCTATGAAGTAGATGGTGACCCCAGATGATGGCACCTGCTGTGCATAGAGGAGTTGACTCTGCTCAATTGCATGAGTCCCCCCCCCCCTCTCCCCCAATCCTGGCACTTGATTCTTATCCTAACCCGTACTTACATTATAGTGTCATATCTGAGCTGGCAACTTCAGGGAGTGGATGGTGACCATGGATGATGGCATCTCCTGAATAAATGAGTTTGAGGCTCTCCTAAAGGCGGACAGGGTAGGAGCTAACCTGGCATACTGGGGTAGGGAGTTCCAGAAGATGGGAGAAGTTCTGGAGAAGTTCCGGAGGTGAGCATAAATAGTAAAACCCCTCCACTTTTTTAATTTCTAGTTTTATTTAAAGTAGATGGAAGGCTTTATATTCCAAGTTACAGAATGAATCTCCCAAGATAGTGTGGTCAGCATATGATACTTTTATACCTACCATAGCAAACTTTTTGCAACACTTTTTTTATTTTTTTTAATGTTTTTTTATATTACATTATATATTTTAGATTATATATATATATATATATATATATATATATATATATATATATATATATATATATATATATATATATTATATTACATTTATATTACATTATAGAATATTATATATTTACATTACGTTAAGGAATATATATTTATTTTTATATTACATTATAGAGTATATACTTATATTTTTATATTACATTATAGAATATTATATATTTATAGTACATTATAGAATATATATTTATATTTTTATATTGCATTATAGAAAATATATTTATATTTTTATATTACATTATAGAATATTATATATTTATATTACATATAGAATATATATTTATATTTTTTATATTACATTATGGAATATAATCCCCTCCCTTTAGATTGTAAACTCCATGGGCCCTCCTATTCCATTAGTGTTGAACTGTATTGTAATTCGATTGTCTCCCCTCTAGATTGTAAAGTGCTGCGTAAACTGTTGGCACTATATAAATCCTGTATAATAATAATAATAATAATAATAATAATATATTTTTATATTAATATATTTTATAATTATTATTATTATGTATAATAAAATGATTATGATGCTGCATTTTGTCTTTCTCTTTTACCCACAATCCCTTTATTCCCTCCTTCCCCCAGAGATGAAATTTCCCTGGTGAAATCATAGCTCTGCTAGCAGCACTGTGAAACAAATTATAAGGTGCAGTTCTCCGTCTGACCACTAGATGGCAGATCGGCACACTACACCAGAATGGGGGCACGCTTTTCTATTTCCCTTATTAGTGGCAACATGCGTTCTCTTATTTGGCCGCAAGATGGCAGTGTGGCTCTAAAGAATGCTGCAGGTCACATAGCTTGAAACGCAGAACCCGGATATTAGCTGAACTTTATTAACAACTTCCGGTTTCTACAATAATAGCACAGAGGCAAGATTGCTGCTGATGGGTGACCAGGGGCTGGTAATGACTTTCTATTTCTTTTATTTTAATACTACACCAGCTCTTAGCCTGACTTCTTGTGTCCTAAAATATAAGCACTCTTATTTTTCTTCCTTTTTGAATTTTGAGTGCAATATCTTTTTTCTAGGTCACCAGACAGACTTGTAGAAGATGGAGAAACACAGGAGTCACACAGCAGAGATAATAAACCTCACCCTGGAGATCCTCTACCTGCTGACCGGAGAGGTGAGGAGGATTCTGGGAGGTCACATGACATCACTCTTATCTCTATTAATAAAACACAGACCTGACCGGAGAGGTGAGGAGGATTCTGGGAGGTCACATGACATCACTCTTATCTCTATTAATAAAACACAGACCTGACCGGAGAGGTGAGGAGGATTCTGGGAGGTCACATGACATCACTCTTATCTCTATTAATAAAACAGACCTGACCGAGAGGTGAGGAGGATTCTGGGAGGTCACATGACATCACCATACCTCCCGACTCCCTGAATTGGAGCAAAGTCCCTCATTCCTCCTCATTTGTCCCTCATTTTGGTCTGATTTATATATTTGTATATAAAATGCACTTTTTATCTTTAAAAAAGTATTTCCCAGTGCTAAACCTTTCATCCAATTTCTAAATTGCTGCATTTGTAAACTTCAAAAGCCAGTATAAAAGAATAGTAGTAGTAAAAAGAAAAAAAAAAAGCACATGTGGGTCTAACCAATCTTCTTTTTTTTTTTTTTTTGTATAGTTCTCCTTTAAGGGGACGTGGTGGTGTGGGGGTGCCCTATGCCTACATACATTTGGTAATAGGTGTCCCTCAGTCCCACTTTGAAAAGTTGGGAGGTCACATGACACCACTCTTATCTCTATTAATAAAACACAGACCTGACCGGAGAGGTGAGGAGGATTCTGGGAGGTCACATGACATCACTCTTATCTCTATTAATAAAACACAGACCTGACCAGAGAGGTGAGGAGGATTCTGGGAGGTCACATGACATCACTCTTATCTCTATTAATAAAACACAGACCTGACCAGAGAGGTGAGGAGGATTCTGGGAGGTCACATGACATCACTCTTATCTCTATTAATAAAACACAGACCTGACCGGAGAGGTGAGGAAGATTCTGGGAGGTCACATGACATGACCGTTTCTTTATACAGAGTTTTCCTCCTATGAAGTCCGGTGACCATGTAACCATCACAATGCCTCAAACTTCCTCCCTGACATCTGAGAGAAACAACAAAAAGATCCTAGAAGTCACCCAGAAGATCATTGAGTTGCTGACAGGAGAGGTGAGCGGTGCCGGGAATTCTGGGACATTATCCAGTAACAGACAAGGGATGTGTCTGGATGGTGACTGTATCATTGTGTGTGTCAGGTTCCTATAAGGTGTCAGGATGTCACTGTCTATTTCTCCATGGAGGAGTGGGAGTATATAGAAGGACACAAGGATCTCTACAAGGACGTCATGATGGACAATCAGCCGCCCCTCACATCACCGGGTAAGAGGAGACTTTATTGTAAAGGAGAGAGCAGTACGGAGGGTCCACCTAGATCCCCCATCATCTGATAAACACATAGAAACAATGTATTCAGTCAGTGTGTGTGTTTCCTACAGATGGATCCAGTAATGGGAACCCACCAGAGAGATGTCCCCGTCCTCTGTATTCCCGGGATTCCACACAAGAAGATCAGGAGATCCCTCAGGAGGATCAGGTATAAACCTCTAACACCAGATAACTATAGACTATGATGTCTGCATAGACCCAATACAAGGGGTCTTTAAAAAGTTTCCACACTTTTTTATATTTAATAGTTAAAAAAAAGAGTGCAGAAACTTTTTGAAGACCCCTCATACAAATAAAACAGTACTTTGTGGTTTTATTCATCAGACAAAACTAAAAGTCTATTTTTCAGGATGAAGAAATGATTCAAATTAAAATTGAAGTCGTCGATGAGTCAGAAGAAGAGAGAGATGATGAGCCATGTATGGAGGAGGATATTCCTCCAGAGGTCGGCACAGGTGAGTATTAAACACAACACCCTGAAAAGAACCTTCCAAAGTGAATGTATTGTCTGTAATTACTTCCAGTGGATTCAGCTAAGGTTTGTCCTCTCTTATCAGAGACATCTTCTTCAGTCTGGATAAGACCTTTCCCTTCCTGGTGTATAAGCACTTGCTGCTTATCTGTACTTTAGATATGGTGGCTGCATTAGTTTTCTTTTTCAGGACACTTTTTTTCCCTTTGTTTCCATCTGATGATCCCGCCAGTAACACACTTTCTGATCCAGGGTGATAACGCTCACTCACTGTACTGTATCAATGCAGGGAGCCATGGTCAGTACTGGGACAAGGTAATTTAGACCCCAGGGCGAACATACCAAACTAAACCATTATATGTCAGCAAAATTCCCCCCCCACCCCCTAAACATAAATTCCTTCTCCTCCCAGGATAAATCCATCCCCTGCTGAAATCCCTCCTCCCGGCACAAATTTTTGCCACCTCATCTCCCCTCCCAGCTCAAATTCTCTCTTTCGCCAAATCCCCCTCCTAGCACAAATCCCCCCACCCCCCCAATCATCCCTACTAGCACAAATCCCCCTCAGAACAATTTATACCACCTGCCACCCCCTAAATTCCCCCTCCTAACAAAAATACCGTCCCCCCCACAAC
This sequence comes from Lithobates clamitans, assembly GCA_037952925.1. NCBI lineage: Eukaryota > Metazoa > Chordata > Amphibia > Anura > Ranidae > Lithobates > Lithobates clamitans. Next base: position 944,973 of record JBBGZY010001739.1, on the reverse strand, counting down.
CTCTCATGATACCACAGTGCCCAAGGCAATGGCCCCTTCTGCCCACCCCTTGTCCCGGCCCTGGCAGTCACACAGGCTCTACTGCTCTTCATGACCTTTATATGAAAACTTGCTGTAACTGTTTTGGCATTATTGTATCTCGCTTCTTGTAAAAAAAAAAAATAAAAAAAAAAATAAATAAATAAATAAAAAGTATTGTAAAGAAAATGATTCTGGCATAAAGCATTGAAAAGTTATTTAAAAATGAATTAAGGGCTTATTTCAATTTTGTGCTTTTTTTTAACGCAATACTGATTTAAAATGAACAAACAAGAATAAATCTATAAAAAAAATTTGATAAAAACATAAAAAAAAATAAAATAAATCAGGAAAACAATTACTAAGGGGAGAAGGGGAAGAAGGCATGAATAAGAGCTGATTATTGCGGTTAAATGTGATTCTTTTTTTTTTTAATTATCAGGTTGCTTTAACCACTTGAGCCCCGGACCATTATGCTGCCTAAGGACCAGAGGTCTTTTTCCAATTTGGCACTGCGTCGCTTTAACTGCTAATTGCGCGGTCATGCAATGCTGTACCCAAACGAAATTTGCGTCCTTTTCTTCCCACAAATAGAGCTTTCTTTTGATGGTATTTGATCACCTCTGCAGTTTTTATTTTTTGCGCTATAAACGGAAAAAGACCGAAAATTTTGAAAAAAAATGATATTTTCTACTTTTTGTTATAAAAAAAATCCAATAAACTAAATTTTAGTCATACATTTAGGCCAAAATGTATTCGGCCACATGTCTTTGGTAAAAAAAATGTCAATAAGTGTATATTTATTGGTTTGCGCAAAAGTTATAGCGTCTACAAACTAGGGTACATTTTCTGGAATTTACACAGCTTTTAGTTTATGACTGCCTATGTCATTTCTTGAGGTGCTAAAATGGCAGGGCAGTACAAAACCCCCCCAAATGACCCCATTTTGGAAAGTAGACACCCCAAGGAAATTGCTGAGAGGCATGTTGAACCCATTAAATATTTATTTTTTTTGTCCCAAGTGATTGAAAAATGACAAAAAAAAAAAAAAAAAAAAATATTTACAAAAAGTCGTCACTAAATGATATATTGCTCACACAGGCCATGGGCCTATGTGGAATTGCACCCCAAAATACATTTAGCTGCTTCTCCTGAGTATGGGGATACCACATGTGTGGGACTTTTTGGGAGCCTAGCCGCGTACGGGGCCCCGAAAACCAATCACCGCCTTCAGGATTTCTAAGGGTGTAAATTTTTGCTTTCACTCTTCACTGCCTATCACAGTTTCGGAGGCCATGGAATGCCCAGGTGGCACAAAACCCCCCAAAATGACCCCATTTTGGAAAGTAGACACCCCAAGCTATTTGCTGAGAGGCATATTGAGTCCATGGAATATTTTATATTTTGACACAAGTTGCGGGAAAGTGACACTTTTTTTTTTTTTTTTTTTTTTTTTTCATAAAGTTGTCACTAAATGATATATTGCTCACACAGGCCATGGGCATATGTGGAATTGCACCCCAAAATACATTTAGCTGCTTCTCCTGAGTATGGGGATACCACATGTGTGGGACTTTTTGGGAGCCTAGCCGCGTACTGGACCCCAAAAACCAATCACTGCCTTCAGGATTTCTAAGGGTGAAAATTTTTGATTTCACTCTTTACTGCCTATCACAGTTTCGGAGGCCATGGAATGCCCAGGTGGCACAAAACCCCCCCAAATGACCCCATTTTGGAAAGTAGACACCCCAAGCTATTTGCTGAAAGGCATGGTGAGTATTTTGCAGCTCTCATTTGTTTTTGAAAATGAAGAAAGACAAGAAAAAACATTTTTTTTTTTCTTTTTTCAATTTTCAAAACTTTGTGACAAAAAGTGAGGTCTGCAAAATACTCACTATACCTCTCAGCAAATAGCTTGGGGTGTCTACTTTCCAAAATGGGGTCATTTGGGGGGGTTTTGTGCCACCTGGGCATTCCATGGCCTCCGAAACTGTGATAGGCAGTGAAGAGTGAAATCAAAAATTCACGCCCTTAGAAAGCCTGAAGGCGGTGCTTGGTTTTCGGGGTCCCGTACGCGGCTAGGCTCCCAAAAAGTCTCACACATGTGGTATCCCCGTACTCAGGAGAAGCAGCAGAATGTATTTTGGGGTGTAATTTCATATATTTCCATGGCATGTTTGAGCAATATATAATTTAGTGACAACTTTGTGCAAAAAAAAAAAAAATTTGTCTCTTTCCCGCAACTTGTGTCGCAATATAAAATATTCCATGGACTCGACATGCCTCTCAGCAAATAGCTTGGGGTGTCTACTTTCCAAAATGGGGTCATTTGGGGGGGTTTTGAACTGTCCTGGCTTTTTTTGCACAACATTTAGAAGCTTATGTCACACATCACCCACTCTTCTAACCACTTGAAGACAAAGCCCTTTCTGACACTTATTGTTTACATGAAAAAGTTTTTTTTTTTTGCAAAAAAATTACTTTGAACCCCCAAACATTATATATTTTTTTAAAGCAAATGGCCTACAGATTAAAATGGTGGGTGTTTCATTTTTTTTTTTCACACAGTAATTGCGCAGCGATTTTTCAAACGCATTTTTTGGGGAAAAAACACACTTTTTTTAATTTTAATGCACTAAAACACGCTATATTGCCCAAATGTTTGATGAAATAAAAAAGATGATCTCAGGCCGAGTACATGGATACCAAACATGACATGCTTTAAAATTGCGCACAAACGTGCAGTGGCAACAAAATAAATACATGTTTAAAAGCCTTAAAAAGCCTTTACAGGTTACCACTTTAGATTTACAGAGGAGGTCTACTGGAAAAATTACTGCCCTCGATCTGGCCTTCGCGGTGATACCTCACATGCATGGTGCAATTGCTGTTTACGTTTGACGACAGACCGCCGCTTGCGTTCGCCTTAGCGCGAGAGCAGGGGGCGACAGGGGTGTTTTTTTTTTTTTTTTTTTTTCTTTATTATTTTTTTGCTTTTTTAATCTTACTTTTAAACTGTTCCTTTCATATTTTTTTTTTTAATCATTTTTATTGTTATCTCGGGGAATGTAAATATCCCCTATGATAGCAATAGGTAGTGACAGGTACTCTTTTTTGAAAAAATTGTGGTCTATTAGACCCTAGATCTCTCCTCTGCCCTCAAAGCAAATGACCACACCAAGATCGGTGTGATAAAATGCTTCCCCAATTTCCCAATGGCGCTATTTACATCCGGCGAAATCTAAGTCATGAAATACTCGTAGCTTCCGGTTTCTTAGGCCATAGAGATGTTTGGAGCCACTCTGGTCTCTGATCAGCTCTATGGTCAGCTGGCTGAATCACCGGCTGCATTCTCAGGTTCCCTGTTGAGACAGGAGAGCCAGAGAAAAACACGGAAGACGGTGGGGGGGGGGGCATTCCCTCCCACGGCTTGTAAAAGCAGTCTAGAGGCTAATTAGCCGCTAGGATTGCTTTTACATGAAAGCCGACCGCTGGCTGAAAAGAATGATACCAAGATGATACCTAAACCTGCAGGCATCATTCTGGTATAACCACTCAAAGTCGTGAATGGCGTACCTGAAGACAAAAAAATGGTTAACAATGGTTAACAATAAAGCACAGTAAAGTGTAAATAATTACACACCTGAAAAACAAACATGATAAAACATAATAACAATAACAATAACAATAACAATCAATAACAATAACAATAACAATAAAACATTGCAGAATAGAATACAGTAAAAAAGAGCAGAACAATAGAGAGAGAGAATAGAGAGAGAGAGAACAATAAAACAACAACTATTTTTTTTTATTTCATATTTTTTTTTTTTTTACACTTTTTTTGTAACTAACTTTTATAACGGTAACCGGTTCCAGGTTCGGGTCTCTCAAAATGCGATGGCATCTTGGGAGACCCTGTGAAATGGCGCCTAGTCTGTGCAATGCTGTACCCTACGCTAATACTCAACTAGTGTATGGTAGCGTTCAAAACATTCACCAATGCAAAGACCAGGATTGTCAGGACAGGAGGGACAATAATAGCGGGTGTCACGCCTATATCCGCGCTTGCTGCAGACACGACATCTTTTTTGGGGGGGTTCGCTGGGTAGGGGTACTCGGGAGGACATAAAAATGCCTCTCATGCAGCCGACTGCATTTGGTTGGGGATGTGAATGGGGGAAGTACGGGCGCTGCAGAAGCGGTGGGTTCCCAATTAGGATTGGCGAATGCAGCAGGAAGGGCACTATGGGCACGACGGTCCTGTGTTTGTCTTTTTGGTGGCAGCGGGACACTACTTGTGCTTGCCACCTCACCAGCTTGAACTGCACTTATGGGACTCGCCACGTCACCAAGTGTTACTGCAGTGCTGGTTTGACTACGACCGGGGTGTACTAGGCCGCTGGCGCTTGCCAGTTCACCAAAACACTACCAAAAAACTGTTAGCGATCGCAGGGATCAGGCCTGACTCTGCGAACGCTGCAGTTATGCGTTTAGTGTTCTGTAAGTGACAGTGATCGATCGATACTGCACTTGGGTGGGCTGGGCTGGGCCGGGCGGAGGGGCAAAACGCAGGTGCTAGCAGGTATCTGGGCTGATCCCGCTAACACTGCGTTTTTGGGAACCCTAAACTGCTGGTGACGCTAGTATAGATCTGATCGGATCAGATATTGATGCGATCAGATACTATACCACTAAGGGAGGTGTACAGTGCGTGCGTGGGTGTTAGCGGTACTGGCGCTAATCTGACGCTGCCTGGGGCTGGTGCTTGCCAGTTCACCAAAACGCTACAAAAAAAACTGTTAGCGATCGCAGGGATCAGGCCTGACTCTGCGAACGCTGCAGTTATGCGTTTAGTGTTTTGTAAGTGTCAGTGATCGATCGATACTGCACTTGGGTGGGCTGGGCTGGGCCGGGCGGAGGGGCAAAACGCAGGTGCTAGCAGGTATCTGGGCTGATTCCGCTAACACTGCGTTTTTGGGAACCCTAAACTGCTGGGGACGCTAGTATAGATCTGATCGGATCAGATATTGATCCGTTCAGATACTATACCACTAAGGGAGGTGTATGGTGCGTGCGTGGGTGTTAGCGGTACTGGCGCTAATCTGACGCTGCCTGGGGCTGGTGCTTGCCAGTTCACCAAAATGCTACCAAAAAAACTGTTAGCGATCGCAGGGATCAGGCCTGACTCTGCGAACGCTGCAGTTATGCGTTTAGTGCCTTGTAAGTGACAGTGATCGATCGATACTGCACTTGGGTGGGCCGGGCGGAGGGACAAAACGCAGGTGCTAGCAGGTATCTGGGCTGATCCCGCTAACACTGCGTTTTTGGGAACCCTAAACTGCTGGGGACGCTAGTATAGATCTGATCGGATCAGATATTGATCCGATCAGATACTATACCACTAAGGGAGGCGCATGCTGCGTGCGTGGGTGTTAGCGGTACTGGCGCTAATTTGACGCTGCCTGGGGCGACGCATATCACCGCCGGGCGATCGGGGGGCTAAACCTTTATTCGGTAATAAACGGCGGATGCCCTGACACCATAAAAAATAAACGAACTAACCAGCGTCACCGGAAACGGTTATGCGGTGATCAGTGGTGAAAGGGTTAACTAGGGGGCAATCAAGGGGTTAAAACATTTATTAGGTAGTATATGGGGGTCCCTGACGCTATAAAACGCTGACGGCGAACCTAAATATTTACCTCACTAACTAGCGTCACCAGCGACACTAATACAGCGATCAGAAAAATGATCGCTTAGCGACACTGGTGACAGGGGGTCATCAAGGGGTTAAAACTTTATTAGGGGGGGTTAGGGGGGTACCCTAGACCTAAAGGGGGGTAATATACACTGTCCCAACACTGTCACTGTCACAAACTGACACTATGCAGTAATCAGAAAAAAAAAAAAAAAAAAAAAAAAAAAACTGCTGGTGTCAGTTTGTGACAGGGGGGGGGGGGGGGTGATTGGGGGGGGATCGGGGGGCGATCGGGGGGGGGATCGGGGTGATTTGTGTGCCTGGCATGTTCTACTGTGTGTGTAGTGTTTGGTGCACTCACATACTTGTCGTCTCTCCTCGGGCCGGAACGGAAAATACCGACCCGAGGGGAGATGACATCACTTCCTTTGCTGCTGTTTAGCATACAGCAGCAAAGGAGTGTTTTCATTGGCCGGCGGCGATCGCGAGGGGGGGGCCACGAACGGATGGTCTCCCCCTCATCACCGATCGCCGGGGGACAAACGACGACCGCCTCGGGCACCGGGGGGGGGTCCGATCGGACCCCCCACCCGCGGAAGGCAAATCACGTACCCTGTACGTGATTTTGCCTGTCCGTGCCACTTTGCCGACGTACATCGGCGTGAGGCGGTCGTCAAGTGGTTAACTGCTTGCTAACTGCCTCCTGTAGATATACGTTGGCAGAATGGCACGGCTGGGCAAAGTAACCTGTATGTTACTTTGAACTTCCCGCCGTGCGCGCCTGCCGCAAGCTCCGTGACCGTGCCCGCGGGACCCACGGACTCTATGTCCGCCGGGTGCCCGCGATCGTGTCACGGAGCTGAAGAACGGGAGATGCCTTTGTAAACACAGCATCTCCCCGTTCTGCCTAGTGACAGGACAGTGATCGTCTGCTCCCTCTCATCGGGAGCCGTGATCAGTGTCGTGTCACCGCTAGCCCATCCCCCAGACAGTTAGAATCACTCCCTAGGACACACTTAACCCCTCCCCACCCCCCAGTGGTTAACCCCGTCACTGCCAGTGACATTTTTACAGTAATCAATGCAATTTTTAGCACTGGTTGCTGTATAAATGGCAATAGTCCCAAAAATGTGTCAAAATGTCGCAGTTAAAAATCGCAGATGGCCGCCATTACTAGTAAAAAAAAAAAAATAATATTGATAAATTGATATTGATGCCATAAAACTATCCCCTATTTTGTAGACACTATAACTTTTGCGCAAACCAATTAATAAACGCTCATTGCGATTTTTTTTTTTTTTTACCAAAAATATGTAGAATACATATCGGCCTAAACTGAGGAAAAAAAATGTTTTTTATATATTTTTTGAGGATATTATAGCAAAAAGTAAAAAATAATGCGTTTTTTTTTAAAAATTGTCGCTCTTTTTTTGTTTATAGCACAAAAAATAAAAACTGCAGAGGTGATCAAATACCACCAAAAGAAATCTCTATTTGTGGGGAAAAAAGAACGTCACTTTTGTTTGGGAGCCACGTCGCACGACCGCGCAATTGTCAGTTAAAGCGTCGCAGTGCCGAATCGCAAAAAGTGCTCAGGTCTTTGGCCAGCCAAATGGTCTGGGGCTTAAGTGGTTAAAAAAGAACTTCAGCTACTGTATCTGCTGACCTTTAATATACAGACACTTTACCAACCCAGAGATCCCATGCTGTCTTCGCCTAGGCCAGTCCTTCACCAGTGTTCAGGTCCCCGGTATTGTCATCTTCACTTCAGGAAGCTGGCTGTGAATTTCTGATGCTTCACAGCCAGCTCCCCACTGCGTAGCATGAACATGACTGGTTATTGTTACTTTTTAGCCCATAAAGAGTGACAAGCACACTGCATTTCTGGTATTTTCTGTACTTGCTGAAATTTTTTTTTAACCTGAAAAAAATAAAACAAATACAGCACCACATCTAAAAACTTGTGAGCTGCAATATTTCTGTGATTTTTATGTGATTTACTGTATATATAGACCAGCCTTGCTCTACCAGGGTTCTGTAGAAAACGAGGGCTCCTCAGGAGGTTGCTAGGGGTTCCTTGAGCTGTGGATAATCAACCTTCCATATGATGGACCCTTTATAGGTCCAGGTCCATCACCACTTGGCAGAGCTAGTAGTATGACAGCAATGATCTTTAAAGCTGTCTGTAAGGGGGGCAATCTAACCACCGCTGTAAAGGGGGCATTCTTCCCACTGACCACCAATGTAAGGGGCGTTTTCCTAATGACACTCAATGGATTAATCTTGGCATGAGCTCCCCAAGACATAATTTCAAGGGTTCCTCTGGGTTAAAAAGGTTGAGAAAGAATGATAGACATTTAGACTTTGAGAATAATCTTTTTTTTATTTGTTTCTAGTAGATGGACTTGAGAACAGTGAGATCTTGGAGACTCTCGCTTCATCTCCGAGGTGCATAGCAGTAAATGATTTTATAGAAATTCCCAACACCCCAGATTTCCATCCAGAGATTCTCGGGGAAGATCTGTATGGAGGACGTGCTTCTGATCCCTCTACACATCTTGGACATCCTTCAGATTGCTCTACACACCTTGGACATCATCCCCGTATTGGACATTCTCCAGATCACTCAACACAGATTGGGCATCCTCCAGATTGCTCACCACACTGTGGACATTCTCCCAGTTGCTCTGCAGAGAGTGGACATCCTGCAAACCCCTCCACACAGATTGGACATCCTCCAAACCACTCCACACAGATTGGACATCCTCCAAACCCCTCCACACAGATTGGACATCCTCCAAACCCCTCCACACAGACTGGACATGCTCCAAATCACTCCACACAGATTGGACATCCTCCAAATCACTCCACGCAGATTGGACATCCTCCAAACCCCTCCACACAGATTGGACATCCTCCAAACCACTCCACACAGATTGGACATCCTCCAAATCAATCCACGCAGATTGGACATCCTCCAAATCATTCCACGCAGATTGGACATCCTCCAAATCACTCTACGCAGATTGGACATCCTCCAAATCACTCTACGCAGATTGGGCATCCTCCAAATCACGCCACGCAGATTGGACGTCCTCCCAATTGCTCCACAAAAATTGGACATCCTCCCAATCACGCCACGCAGATTCGACGTCCTCTTAATTGTGCCACACAGATTGGATTTCCTCCCAATTACTCCACAAGGATTGGACATCCTAATGGCTCAACACAGATTGCACATTCTCCCAATCACTCCACACAGTTTGGACGTCCTCCCAATCACTCCACACAGATTGGAGGTCCTCCCAATCACTCCACACAGATTGGAGGTCCTCCCAATCACTCCACACAGATTGGAGGTCCTCCCAATCACTCCACACAGATTGGAGGTCCTCCCAATCACTCCACACAGATTGGAGGTCCTCCCAATCACTCCACACAGATTGGAGGTCCTCCCAATCACTCCACACAGATTGGAGGTCCTCCCAATCACTCCACACAGATTGGAGGTCCTCCCAATCACTCCATACAGATTGGAGGTCCTCCCAATCACTCCACCAAGATTGGTCATCCTCCCAGTCACTCCACAAGGATTGGTCATCCACCAAATTGCTCTCCAGAGATTGGACATCCTCCCAATCACTCTACACATATTGGACATCCTCTCAATCGCTCTGTACATGTTGGACATGCTGCCAATCACCCTACAGATATTGGACATCCTCCCAATCACTCTACACAGACTGGCTATCCTATTGATCCCTCCACATATAGAAGACACACTTCTGATGGCTCTAAACTTGACGGACATCCTTTTGGTCCTGCTGTGCTCAGTGGACATCTTCTCAACTCCTCTACACTTGGCCGCCCTTTTTCTGGTCAGGCTGGCAATCTTACCGATCATACCACATACCGAGGCAACAATAGATTTGTCTGTTCACAGTGCGGGAAATGTTTCTCCCTGAAGTTACCCGCAGACGTGCACCGCAGGATCCGCAGGCAGAAGATGCAGCTTTTGTGCCCGTACTGCAGGCAGTGCTTTGCGCAGAGGGCGGGGCTGGAGAAGTACTCCTGTACCGAGTGCGGGAAGAGTTTCATTCAGAGGTCCGATCTGGTCCGTCATCTCCGATCACACACGGGCGAGAAGCCCTTTGAGTGCCAGGAGTGCGGCAAACGCTTCAGCCTTAAGGGAGCCCTCAGTGTACACCAGCGGAGCCACACAGGGGAGCGCCCCTTTTCCTGTTCCGTGTGTGGAAAGCGTTTTGCGCGAAAGGTAATCCTTCTCAACCACGAGCGGATTCACACGGGCGAGAAGCCTTTCGCCTGCTTGGAGTGTGGCAAACGTTTTGTGCAGGAGGTAGCCCTGAACAGACATCGCAAAACCCACACAAGATAAGAAGCCATTGTTGTCTTAAAGAGTTCTAAAATAAAGTATTTTTGATTATTTCTTTTCTGAAGTGCAATTTATTATTTATATGAACAAAGGTGTGCCTTTTCTTCAATGGGCAATGATAGAAAAATTTCTAAAGAATTTTGAAGAACTGTTTTAGTAGGTAAGATTTGTAAGGGGGAATGTAGAGGGCATGGAGGCAAAAAGTATGTGCAGGAAAGGAGGGCTGAAGGTATGACAGGAGGCAGTATCTGTAGAAGAGAGTGTGGATGGTATGAGAGCAGGCAGTATGTGTAGGGAAGGAGTGCGAGGGTTTGATGCACTGAGTGCAGGAACAATGTGGATGATATCTGGGTTTTAGTATGTGCAGTAGAAGATTGTACAGGGTATGATGCTATGTGCAGGAAAGGAGATCAGACTGTAGAATATTGTGTGGAGGGTGCAGCAAAGGAGTGCTGAGGGTAGGATGGTCAGTGCAGGAAAGGAATTCCAAGGGTAGAACGGCATGTGCAGGAAAGGAGTGTGGAGAGTAGGACAAGTTGTGCAGGAAAGGAGTGTAAGATGGTATGTGCAGAAAGGAGTGTGGAGGGAAATACAGTACAGTAAAACCTTGGATTGCGAACATATTTCGTTCCAGAAACATGTTTGTAATCCAAAGCACTTGTATATCAAAGCAAATTTCCCCATAAGAAATAATATAAAACGCAAATGATTCGTTCCACAACCATTTATTCATAAGTCCTTCAGTTTATAGTCCATATAAAAAGATTATAGCAATGAGACCAGGTTGTGTAACCATAAAATGTCCATCCACAAGGGGATTAGAAGAAAAATCCAGCAGGAGCTCCAGAGTATAAAAGAGGAGAGAGGCGCCTCTAAATGTAGTAATATGTTTACATTTAATGAAGGTAGAACATTTAGCAACTCACATCGTTGATGATTAAAAGAGGCACATCTACGTATGCAGGCATCCAGGGTAAAGCTGTCCACATCCTTGCACTGCTGGCTCTCACCGCTGTCAGTCTGCAATCGTAACCGGGAAGACTACCCTGCAGTAGAGCGATCTGAAAGCGAGGCTTAGAGCGCAGCGTGGAAGAGATGACATCGATGGCGGTGAGGGGGATGGTTTATGTGGACAGCTTTACCCCGGATGCCTGCATACTTAGATGTGCCTCTTTTAATCATCAACCATGTGAGTTGGTAAATGTTGTGCCGTCATTAAATGTAACCATATTACTACACTTAGAGGCGCCTCTCTTCTCTTTTATACTCAGTTGTGACATGATGCTACTTGTATATCAAGACATCGCTTGTAGATCAAGTCAAAATGTATTAAAAAATGTTGCTTGTCTTGCAAAACGCTCTCAAACCAAGGTTTTACTGTATATGCAGCAAAGGAGTTTGGAGGGGGCGATGCTATGATCAGGAAAGGAGTGGGGAGGGTATGACAGTATGATCAGGAAAGGAGTGGGGAGGGTATGGCGGTATATGCAGGAAAGGAGTGGGGAGGGTATGACGGTATATCCAGGAAAGGAGTGGGGAGGGTATGACGGTATGTGCAGGAAAGGAATGGGGAGGGTATGACGGTATATCCAGGAAAGGAGTGGGGAGGGTATGACGGTATGTGCAGGAAAGGAGTGGGGAGGGTATGACAGTATGATCAGGAAAGGAGTGGGGAGGGTATGGCGGTATGGTCAGGAAAGGAGTGGGGAGGGTATGGCGGTATATCTAGGAAAGGAGTGCAGAGAGTATGACGGTATATCCAGGAAAGGAGGGGGGAGGGTATGACGGTATATCCAGGAAAGGAGTGGGGAGGGTATGGCGCTATGATCAGGAAAGGAGTGGGGAGGGTATGGCGGTATGATCAGGAAAGGAGTGGGGAGGGTATGACGGTATATCCAGGAAAGGAGTGGGGAGGGTATGGCGGTATGATCAGGAAAGGAGTGGGAAGGGTATGGCGGTATATCCAGGAAAGGAGTGGGGAGGGTATGGCGGTATGATCAGGAAAGTAGTGGGGAGGGTATGGCGGTATGATCAGGAAAAGAGTGGGGAGGGTATGACGGTATATCCAGGAAAGGAGTGGGGAGGGTATGGCGGTATATCCAGGAAAGGAGTGGGGAGGGTATGGCGGTATGGTTAGGAAAAGAGTGGGGAGGGTATGGCGGTATGATCAGGAAAGGAGTGGGGAGGGTATAGCGGTATATCCAGGAAAGGAGTGGGGAGGGTATGGCGGTATGATCAGGAAAGGAGTGGGGGGGGGTATGGCAGTATGATCAGGAAAGGAGTGGGGAGGGTATGACGGTTTATGCAGGAAAGGAGTGGGGAGGGTATGACGGTATATACAGGAAAGGAGTGGGAAGGGTATGACGGTAAATCCAGGAACGGAGTGGGGAGGGTATGATCAGGAAAGGAGTGGGGAGGGTATGACGGTATATCCAGGAAAGGAGTGGGGAGGGTATGGCGGTATGATCAGGAAAGGAGTGGGGAGGGTATGACGGTTTATGCAGGAAAGGAGTGGAGAGGGTATGGCGGTTTATGCAGGAAAGGAGTGGAGAGGGTATGGCGGTTTATGCAGGAAAGGAGTGGAGAGGGTATGACGGTATATGCATAAAAGGAGTGCAAAGGGTATGACGGTATATGCAGGAAAGGAGTGGGGAGGGTATGGCGGTATATGCAGGAAAGGAGTGGGGAGGGTATGACGGTATATGCAGGAAAGGAGTGGGGAGGGTATGACGGTATATGCAGGAAAGGAGTGCAAAGGGTATGACGGTATATGCAGGAAAGGAGTGTGGAGGGTATGGCGGTATGATCAGGAAAGGAGCAGGGAGGATATGACGGTATATGCAGGAAAGGAGTGCGGAGGGTATGACAGTATATGCATGAATAAAGTGCGGAATGTGTAGGAAGGACTGTGGAGGGTATGATGGTATATCCAGGAAAGGAGTGCAGAGAGTATGACGGTATATGCAGGAAAGGAGTGGGGAGGGTATGACAGTATATCCAGGAAAGGAGTGGGGAGGGTATGGCGGTATATCCAGGAAAGGAGTGGGGAGGGTATGGCGGTATGGTCAGGAAAGGAGTGGGGAGGGTATGACGGTATGATCGGGAAAGGAGTGGGAAGGGTATGACGGTATATGCAGGAAAGGAGTGGGGAGGGTATGACGGTATGATCAGGAAAGGAGTGGGGAGGGTATGGCGGTATGGTCAGGAAAGGAGTGGGGAGGGTATGGCGGTATATCCAGGAAAGGAGTGGGGAGGGTATGGCGGTATGGTTAGGAAAGGAGTGGGGAGGGTATGGCGGTATGATCAGGAAAGGAGTGGGGAGGGTATAGCGGTATATCCAGGAAAGGAGTGGGGAGGGTATGGCGGTATGATCAGGAAAGGAGTGGGGAGGGTATGGCAGTATGATCAGGAAAGGAGTGGGGAGGGTAGGACGGTTTATGCAGGAAAGGAGTGGGGAGGGTATGACGGTATATACAGGAAAGGAGTGGGGAGGGTATGACGGTATATCCAGGAAAGGAGTGGGGAGGGTATGATCAGGAAAGGAGTGGGGAGGGTATGACGGTATATCCAGGAAAGGAGTGGGGAGGGTATGATCAGGAAAGGAGTGGGGAGGGTATGACGGTATATCCAGGAAAGAAGTGGGGAGGGTATGATCAGGAAAGAATTGGGGAGGGTATGGCGGTATGATCAGGAAAGGAGTGGAGAGGGTGTGGCGGTTTATGCAGGAAAGGAGTGGAGAGGGTATGGCGGTTTATGCAGGAAAGGAGTGCAAAGGGTATGACGGTATATGCAGGAAAGGAGTGGGGAGGGTATGGCGGTATATGCAGGAAAGGAGTGGGGAGGATATGACGGTATATGCAGGAAAGGAGTGCAAAGGGTATGACGGTATATGCAGGAAAGGAGTGTGGAGGGTATGGCGGTATGATCAGGAAAGGAGCGGGGAGGATATGACGGCATATGCAGGAAAGGAGTGCGGAGGGTATGACAGTATATGCATGAATAGAGTGCGGAATGTGTAGGAAGGACTGTGGAGGGTATGATGGTATATCCAGGAAAGGAGTGCAGAGAGTATGACGGTATATGCAGGAAAGGAGGGGGGAGGGTATGGCGGTATATCCAGGAAAGGAGTGGGGAGGGTATGATCAGGAAAGAAGTGGGGAGGGTATGGCGGTATGATCAGGAAAGGAGTGGGGAGGGTATGACGGTATGATCAGGAAAGGAGTGGGGAGGGTATGACGGTATGATCAGGAAAGGAGTGGGGAGGGTATGGCGGTGTATCCAGGAAAGGAGTGGGGAGGGTATAACGGTATATCCAGGAAAGGAGTGGGGAGGGTATGACGGTATAATCAGGAAAGGAGTGGGGAGGGTATGGCGGTATATCCAGGAAAGGAGTGGGGAGGGTATGACGGTATGATCAGAAAAGGAGTGGGGAGGGTATGGCGGTATATCCAGGAAAGGAGTGGGGAGGGTATGGCGGTATATCCAGGAGAGGAGTGGGGAGGGTATGGCGGTATATCCAGGAAAGGAGTGGGGAGGGTATGATCAGGAAAGGAGTGGGGAGGGTATGACGGTATGATCAGGAAAGGAGTGGGGAGGGTATGACGGTATGATCAGGAAAGGAGTGGGGAGGGTATGGCCGTATGATCAGAAAAGGAGTGGAGAGGGTATGACGGTTTATGCAGGAAAGGAGTGGGAAGGGTATGATCAGGAAAGGAGTGGGGAGGGTATGATCAGGAAAGGAGTGGGGAGAGTATGACGGTATGATCAGGAAAGGAGTGGGGAGGGTATGACGGTATATCCAGGAAAGGAGTGGGGAGGGTATGGCGGTATATCCAGGAAAGGAGTGGGGAGGGTATGGCGGTATATCCAGGAAAGGAGGGGGGAGGGTATGGCGGTATATCCAGGAAAGGAGTGGGGAGGATATGACGGTATATCCAGGAAAGGAGTGGGGAGGGTATGACGGTATGATCAGGAAAGGAGTGGGGAGGGTATGGCGGTATATCCAGGAAAGGAGTGGGGAGGGTATGACGGTATGATCAGGAAAGGAGTGGGGAGGGTATGGCGGTGTATCCAGGAAAGGAGTGGGGAGGGTATGGCGGTATATCCAGGAAAGGAGTGGGGAGGGTATGACGGTATGATCAGGAAAGGAGTGGGGAGGGTATGACGGTATATGCAGGAAAGGAGTGGGGAGGGTATGCCGGTGTATCCAGGAAAGGAGTGGGGAGGGTATGGCGGTATATCCAAAAAAGGAGTGGGGAGGGTATGACGGTATGATCAGGAAAGGAGTGGGGAGGGTATGACGGTATGATCAGGAAAGGAGTGGGGAGGGTATGGCGGTATATCCAGGAAAGGAGTGGGGAGGGTATGACGGTATATCCAGGAAAGGAGTGGGGAGGGTATGACGGTATATCCAGGAAAGGAGTGGGGAGGGTATGGCGGTATATCCAGGAAAGGAGTGGGGAGGGTATGACGGTATGATCAGGAAAGGAGTGGGGAGGGTATGACGGTATGATCAGGAAAGGAGTGGGGAGGGTATGACGGTATATCCAGGAAAGGAGTGGGGAGGGTATGATCAGGAAAGGAGTGGGGAGGGTATGGCGGTATATCCAGGAAAGGAGTGGGGAGGGTATGACGGTATATCCAGGAAAGGAGTGGGGAGGGTATGACGGTATATCCAGGAAAGGAGTGGGGAGGGTATGACGGTATATCCAGGAAAGGAGTGGGGAGGGTATGACGGTATATCCAGGAAAGGAGTGGGGAGGGTATGGCGGTATATCCAGGAAAGGAGTGGGGAGGGTATGGCGGTATATCCAGGAAAGGAGTGGGGAGGGTATGGCGGTATATCCAGGAAAGGAGTGGGGAGGGTATGGCGGTATATCCAGGAAAGGAGTGGGGAGGGTATGGCGGTATATCCAGGAAAGAAGTGACCAATTGGAGGGTTCCCGGTACGAATGCATGCTACCTAACCAAGACCAGTGAGCTCTCTGAATGGTCGTTTCCCTTCACAGCTCTGAATAAACAAGTCCCAGCACTTTATAGCTGTGGCCCTTTGAAGTTCAGTTTAATAAAATCTCGTAGATCCATCAAATCATAGTGGCAATTGGATTAAAGTGGAAATCCCTCCCAGAATGAATGACATGCTGCCCAGTGGTGGTAAGTACATGGTAAGTACATGGTAAGTACATGCCTCCTTTACTAGTACTGAAAAGGGATATCTCCAAGTCGGCTTCTCTTCTAGTCTATGTATTGTTTGATGTGGTTGTTCTGTTGTCACCTCACCATTTGTTTACTTGCAGTGAAACCACCAATAAGTGATTACCATTCCTTGTGATTTGTATGATATTCCATGCCTGCAATAATGGGGCTTCCCGAATGGATGGGATTACCAACAGGTCGTGCCAAGTACAGTACACACATTGGATTCACAACACAGTTTAACAGTCCATGTTTACGCTTTAATAAATTAATATCACCAGCCATATGCTACATATCAATACATATATACAATATACAAACCCAACAATGACGATCCCGTGGTGGGGTAGAAACTTGCCAATGTATTAGGAATGGTTGCTTTCGTAAGCAGATACGTGAGCCGGAGTCCCCAAGAGGCTCACCCATAGAGACTGGGATTGCTATGATCATCGTAAGTGGTAGACTGGATCTTCCCGCGGTAAGTTGAGGGTGTTGAGTCTGACTCTAAACAGCATTAAAGCTCAGCAGGACGTGGAGTAAAAAATGGTTGTTGGGGGTCTAAACACCAAGGTGTCCTAACCTGGAGGCCCTTATAGGGAAGTGGTCCCTGGCTTGGAGGCCCTTATAGGGCAAGGGTCCCTAACCTGGAGGCCCTTATAGGGAAAGGATCCCAAACCTGGAGGCCCTTATAGGGAAAGGGGCCCTTATCCAGGAGGCCCTTATTAGGGAAAGGGTCACCAGCCTGGAGGCCTGTATAGGGAAGGGGTCCCTAACCTGAAGGCCCTTATAGGGAAAGGATCCCTAGCCTGGAGGCCCTTATAGGGAAAGGATCCCTAGCCTGGAGGCCCTTATAGGGAAAGGATCCCTAGCCTGGAGGCCCTTATAGGGAAAGGATCCCTAGCCTGGAGGCCCTTATAGGGAAAGGATCCCTAGCCTGGAGGCCCTTATAGGGAAAGGATCCCTAGCCTGGAGGCCCTTATAGGGAAAGGATCCCTAGCCTGGAGGCCCTTATAGGGAAAGGATCCCTAGCCTGGAGGCCCTTATAGGGAAAGGATCCCTAGCCTGGAGGCCCTTATAGGGAAAGGATCCCTAGCCTGGAGGCCCTTATAGGGAAAGGATACCTAGCCTGGAGGCCCTTATAGGGAAAGGATTCCTAGCCTGGAGGCCCTTGCAAGGAAAGGATCCCTAGCTTGGAGGCCCTTGCAGGGTAAAGATCCCTAGCCTGGAGGCCCTTGCAGGGAAAGGATCCCTAGCCTGGAGGCCTTTGCAGGGAAAGGGGCCCTAGCCTGGAGGCCCCTGCAGGGAAACGGTCCCTAGCCTGGAGGGGCCCTTGCAGGGAAACGGTCCCTAAACTAGAGTCCCTTCTAGGGAAAGGATACCCAACATGGAGGCCCTTATAAGGAAAAGGTCTCCAACCTGGGGGCCCTAGCCTGGAGGCCCCTATAGCGAAAGGGTCCCTAACCTGGAGGCCCTTATAGGAAAATGGTCACCAGCCTGGGGGCCCTTATAGGGAAAGGATCCCTAGCCTTGAGGCTCTTGTAGGGAAAGGGTCCCTAACTTGGAGGCCCTTATAAGGAAAAGATTCCTAACCTGGAGGCCCTTATAGGGAAATGGTACCTAACCCGGGGGCCCTTATAGGGAAAGGGTCCCTAACCTGGGGGCCCTTATGGATAAGGATCCCTAACCTGGAGGCCCTTATAAAAGTTTAGGGTCATATTTTTTACATTGAAATTAATGTTTTTAATTTTTTTTAATACAATATATCGTATATAGACTCTAACATTTAATAACAAAGGGTTCCCACGGCACCATGGCTTAGCTAAAGAGAATCTGCCTACTTTGAAGCCCCATCTTTCTGACACCTCGGTCTCAGCAATCCAATAAGGAACGAGTCACCCCCTCTGATCCCTCATTCAGCTTCAACTATTGGGTTCTGTTAACAACGAGCAAAAACGAGTATGAGATATGTAACTAGACATGTTACACTAGAAGCCTCAAAAGGAAAACACAAAATATTAATAGGCATTTAGTCCTGACTATAATAAATATGTACAAATCCACTATACATTCACTTTCCAAATGGCACCAGGCACTGGTGAATTATAGCGCAAAATCATAGTTAAATTTTATCTTTTAAATAGGCCCCACCCCCTCCTGTCCAAAGAGTCTTCCAAGCGGTTCTCACCCTCGCCATGCTCAAGCACTGCCCTATGTCTTCTTCACAGTAGTCCAATGCTGGTCCAGCTCTGTGGTTGAAACACTTGTTATTTTACCTGCTTCCTGTAAGCCCGGGGTGTCAAGGACCCACCCCCTGAGGTGTCATAAAGCTGCCTTGGACTCACAGGAGAATGATGCAGGGGAGCGCTCACCACTGGTCATGCAACCAGACCAAAGACTGAAAAAAAAAAGTATGCATACAGTTTTTCTTTAATAAATAAAGAAGCGCAGGGGGTGCTCCAAAGTAGGTGGAAGTAGGAAATGGGGGAGAGGGGGAAGCAGGAGTTGGCCTTTAAAGTGGGGACAGGAAGTTGTGTGGTGGCCAAATGGAAGCCAACCATGGCAGCATGAATTAGGTAGGTCAAGGATCAAGACCAAGCTTCCAGCATGTAGACCTCAGCAGATATTTACGCTTTCACCCCATCCTGAAACTGGAGCCGAATTCACGATGGCCATCTATCTTAAGCTGGTCTGTTCCCCCTGTGTGTCTTCTGATGCTGAGCACAATCTGAATTACTGACAAAGCATTTCCCGCACTCCTCGCAGGCATACGGCTTCTCCCCCGTGTGTATTCGCACATGCCGAACCAGAGCGGACTGGAAGGTGAAGCGTTTGCCGCATTCGGTACAAGCGTAGGGTCTCTCTCCCGTGTGGATGCGCTGGTGTCGGATGAGGTCGGAGTTGCTGGTGAACCATTTTTCACACTCGTTGCAGGGGAAAGGCTTCTCGCCGGTGTGCACACGGTGGTGGGATAGGAGGTGGGACTTGCACGTGAAGCATTTGCCACATATCGCGCAGGAGAAGGGCTTTTCCCCCGTGTGGGTCTTCTCATGCCTTGTCAATCCTGACTTGACCCTAAAGCACTTCCCGCACACCGAGCAGGAAAAGGCCTTTTCCCCAGTGTGGATCTTCTGGTGTTTCATCAGGTCCGACTTATGGATGAATGACCGATCGCACTCTGAGCATGAATACGGCTTCTCTCCTGAGTGAATCCTCTCGTGAACCAGGAGGTTGGTGGTTGTGGTAAAGCATTTCCCACACACAGAGCAAGCATACGGCTTCTCGCCGGTATGAGTCCTCTGGTGGATGATCAGTACTGACTTGTCGGTGAAGCTCTTCCCACAATCAGAGCAGAGGAATGCCCGGTGGCCGCTGTGCTTCCTCTGGTGCTTCAGCATCTGCGACTTGCTGACAAAGCATTTCCCGCACTCCGGGCATGGATATGGCTTCTCATGCGTGTGACTCCTCTTGTGCTCCACCACATGCGATTTGGCGATGAAGCATTTACCGCACTCGCTGCAGCTGTATGGCTTTTGTCCTGTGTGACTCATGACGTGGACCGTGAGGTTGGACTTCCAGGCGAAACATTTTCCGCAGTACGTGCAAGAAAACGGCTTCTCCCCAGAGTGGACCTTCTGGTGGCGGCGGAGTAACCCTTTCTCCGCAAAGTTCTTCCCGCACAGAGGGCAGGAGAACGGCTTTTCTCCAGCAGGCGGTTTGCTGGGATCGGAAGAAAGCGGCTTCGTTTTAGAGTGCGTTTCCCAGTGTTTAAGAAAGCTGTCTTTATCCGGGAAGTACATGTGACATTGGGAGCAGGTGGTGTTGCATGGAAGGCTTTCATCCTTAATAACGAAAGATGTGTACTCAATGTGGTCCTTTTTTTCCTCCTTAACTTGGTCACACTGGTCTCCAGACGGAGAAGGGTCACCCCTGGCTTGATGCTCCTCATCGTATGAGCTGGGTTCCTCCTTAATACACGGAAGCCAATATGATTGAGGATGTTGGGGGGTAGCCTTATCTGTCTGTGAGGAGCGTTCTTTACACGAAACCCTCTCCTCTTTAACCTGGGTAGATGTGTCGGACATGTGGCTGGTTGGCTTGGAGAGCTGGGAATGGTCTTCTGTTCCTTCCAACATGGTCAAAATTGTTTCATCCGAAGTGTGGCTCGTGCTTTGCTCCTCTGGTGAGGAGGAGCTAAAAGATGAGGGACTAATGGCTCTGGGACCTTCTTGGACAAGGTCTTGTGATGGAGAAATGTCCAGCTGAGATCCTCCAGGAAGTAAATCTGTTGGAAACATGGAGACATGGTGGTAAGAAGATAGGCACGTGGGGGAACCTAGAGCATAATAGGAAGAGATGAGGTAACGGGAAAGGGGCTATTCCTATACAGGGGATGATTTATGTGGAAGTTCCATAGGTGATAAGCTGGAGGGGGCAGAGGGAATCTATGGAATAGAAAGCTTCAGCAGTAGTACCATGAAACACCAAAACTGGAATTTTAGGAAAGGCAGGAGAAGGATAAACCCTCCACTGGCTAGTTTTGCCTCAGAAAGACATTTCAGGATTTTAGAATATTGTTTTTTTATCACAAGGAGCAATAGGTCCACCTTCTCTTACCCGGAGACGGGAGGGGCTTCTGATTATCCATTGTGACGTCCTTTTCCAACTTTAAATCAATGGTCAGCAGCTCAATGATCTCCTTTGTGATGTCTAGAATCTTCTTGTCCTTGTACCTCTCAGTTTTTAGGGAGGAAGGCGGATCCTTCTCGGTCCATCTACTCGTCACCACTATCTGCTCCTTCACAGGTCTGTAATGCTGCAACATAATGGGGGCAACACAATCAGTGTCACAAACACAAGGACCTCTACTCATATGGTTCTAAAAAAAAACATTGTGTCATCTGACCTCCCAGAATCCTCCTCACCTCTCCAATGAGCTCTGTGTTTTATTAATAGAGCTAAGAGTGATGTCATGTGACCTCCCAGAATCCTCCTCACCTCTCCGGTCAGGTCTGTGTTTTATTAATAGAGATAAGAGTGATGTCATCTGACCTCCCAGAATCCTCCTCACCTCTCCAATGAGCTCTGTGTTTTATTAATAGAGCTAAGAGTGATGTCATGTGACCTCCCAGAATCCTCCTCACCTCTCCGGTCAGGTCTGTGTTTTATTAATAGAGATAAGAGTGATGTCATGTGACCTCCCAGAATCCTCCTCACCTCTCCAGTCAGGTCTGTGTTTTATTAATAGAGATAAGAGTGATGTCATGTGACCTCCCAGAATCCTCCTCACCTCTCCGGTCAGGTCTGTGTTTTATTAATAGAGATAAGAGTGATGTCATGTGACCTCCCAGAATCCTCCTCACCTCTCCGGTCAGCAGGTAGATGATCTCCAGGGTCAGGCTCAGTATCCTCTCGGAAACATGACCTCTTCCCTCACTCACGCTCAGTGGCATTGTCTATACAGTTTTCTTTTTGCCGTTGGTCTGGTAGTCGGAGCCGCCACCTCTACAGCTGGAAAATCTGAGAATAGACAGAATGAACCAATTACAGCCATAGCTGACACTCACTGCCAACTACTCTATAACTAAGCGGTTTACTTCCTGTACAGAAGCAGGAAGAGTGTCAGCTCCCCCAGAGGATAGACAGCATCACTACAATCAGATTACACAGGATACTGACTTGTATCCCTATAGCAATAACCACAGCACCATCTAGTGGTTAGTAAACAGCACTACAGCCACATAACACAGCATGCTGATTTGTGTCTCTGTAGCACTAATAAACACAGCACCATCTATTGGTCAGTATGTAGAACTACAGACACAATACACAGATGGCTTGTATCCTTAGATCACTAATAACCACAGCACCATCTATTGGTCAGTATGTAGAACTACAGCCACTATTCACAGATGACTTGTATCCCTAGATCAGTGTTTATCAACTCCAGTCCTCAAGGTGCCCCAACAGGTCATGTTTTCAGGATTTCCCGCAGATGAAACGGCTGTGGTAATTACTAAGTCAGTGAAACTGATCAAATCACCTGTGCAAAATAATAGGAAGCCTGAAAACATGACCTGTTGGGGTGCATTGAGGACTGTAGTTGAGAAACACTGCCCTAGATCACTAATAAGTACAGCACCATCTATTGGTCAGTATGTAGAACTACAGCCACAATACACAGATGACTTGTATCCCTACATCACTAATAACCACAGCACCATCTATGGGTCAGTATGTAGAACTACAGCCACAATACACACACTTGTATCCCTACATCACTAATACTAGGGATGCACCGAATGGGTTTTTTGGTGCCGAAAAGGATACCAAAAATAAATCTTCCTTGATCTCGAAACCGATACCAAAACAACACAGATACCGAAAGTGACTGTTTTTAAAAATATTTTTATACAGAAGATGGTCAGCGACTGAGGACATGGTACAGGAGATGGTCAGAGACTACGGACATGGTACAGGAGATGGTCAGAGACTGCAGACATAGTACAGGAGATGGTCAGAGACTGCAGACATAGTACAGGAGATGGTCAGAGACTGCAGACATGGTACAGGAGATGGTCAGAGACTGGGAACATAGTACAGGAGATGGTCAGTGACTGGGGACATGGTACAGGAGATGGTCAGAGACTGCAGACATGGTACAGGAAATGGTGAGAGACTGGGGACATGGTAAAGGAGATGATCAGAGACTGTGGACATGGTCAGAGAGTCAGAGACTGCGGACATGATACAAGAGATCAATGCGGCCTCATCAGTGCCCGTCAGGTGCAGCCAGTGTCCCCGGTAGTGCAGCCTGTATCCCCATTGCAGCCAGTGAAGGAAGAAGAGAGCTGTTGCCGCCTGTTTGATTACAGCGCCGGTAACATCACAGCTTTCATTTCAATAGCTGTGTGTTCCCCGCTGCGCGCGGTCACATACAGCCCTTCCCCCTTGTCTGGGCACTTTGATAGACAGATCACCCGTCCCATTGGAGAGCGGTGGCTCTCCTCTCTTCTACGATATAGGAAACCCCCCTGATAGGCCCCGCCCCATTTTCGGCGCCAGTATCGACAAGAATTCTCTTTCGGCTTTTTGCCGAAAGGGCCATTTTCGGCCGATATGTTTCGGCAGCCGAAATTTCGGTGCATCCCTACTAATAACTACAGCACCATCTATTGGTCAGCAGGTAGAACTACAGCCACAATACACAGATGACTTGTATCCCTAGATCACTAATATCTACAGCACCATCTATTGGTCAGTATGTAGAACTACAGCCACAATACACAGATGACTTGTATCCCTACATCACTGCATGCGGTGGTGGGATAGGAGGTGGGACTTGTAGGTGAAGCTTTTGCCACATATCGCTTAGGAGAAGGGTTTTTTCCCTGTGTGGGTCTTCTCATGCCTTCCTTGACAATCCTGACTTGACCCTAAAGCATTTTGCGCACAATACATATGATTGTAACTTGTATCTCTATATCACTAACAATAGCACCATCTTATGGTCAGTATATAGCACTACAGCCACAATACACAGGCAGTATACCTACAGTAACAAGCACCACAGTGCCATCTGCTGGTGATAGCTCAGTACTACAGACATATGCCACTGTATCTCTCTAGTAACCATGAGCACCCTATATCACTAAGAACAGCACCTTCCTGTGGTCAGTACAAAGCACTACAGCCACAATACGCAGGATGTAGACTTGAAGCGCTATAGCGCTAATAACCACAGCGCCGTCTTGTGGTCAGTACATAGCACTACAGCCACAATACTCATGGAGATCAATACAAAGAGAGTATCCCTGTAGTAACAAGCACCACAGTGCCATCTGCTGGTGATAACACAGCACTACTGACACATGCCATATTCAGGTGATATGTACCCCTATTATAGTAACAATGAGGACTCTCTATCACTAACAACAGCACCTCCTTGTGGTCAGTGCAAAGCACTACAGCCACAATACACTGCATGATGATTTGAAGTTCTATAGAACTAATAACCACAGCACCATCTAGTGGCCTCTACATAGCATTACAGCCACAATATACAGGGAGTATCCCTACATTAACAAGCACCACAGTTAGGTGATCTGTATCCCTCTAGCAACAATGAGCACCCTATATCACTAATAACAGCACCTACTTGTGGTCAGTGCAAAGCACTGCAGCCACAAAGCATTGGATGGTTAGTTGTATCCTTATATCATTAATAACAGCACCATCCTGTGGTCAGTACAAAGAACTGAATAGTTACTTGTATCCCTATATCATTATTAACAGCAGCACCTCCTTGTGGTCCGTGCAAAGCACTACAGCCACAATACACTGGATGGTTACTTGTATCCTTATTAATAACAGCGCCATCTTGTGGTCAATACAAAGCACTGCAGCCACAATGCACTGGATGGTTACTTGTATCCTTATTAATAACAGCGCCATCTTGTGGTCAATACAAAGCACTGCAGCCACAATGCACTGGATGGTTACTTGTATCCTTATTAATAACAACAGCGCCATCTTGTGGTCAATACAAAGCACTGCAGCCAAAATACACTGGATGGTTACTTGTATCCAAATATCATTAATAAACTACAGCGCCATCTTGTGGTCAGTACAAAGCACTGCAGCCACAATATACTGGATGGTTACTTGTATCTTTATATCATTAATAACAACAGCGCCTTCGTGTGGTCAGTACAAAGCACTGCAGCCACAATACACTGGATGGTTACTTGTATTCAAATATCATTAATAACAACAGCGCCATCTTGTGGTCAGTACAAAGCACTACAGCCACAATACACTGGATGGTTACTTGTATCCTTAATAACAACAGCGCCATCTTGTGGTCAATACAAAGCACTGCAGCCACAATACACTGGATGGTTACTTGTATCCTTATATCATTAATAACAACAGCGCCATCTTGTGGTCAGTACAAAGCACTACAGCCACAATACACTGGATGGTTACTTGTATCCTTAATAACAACAGCGCCATCTTGTGGTCAATACAAAGCACTGCAGCCACAATACACTGGATGGTTACTTGTATCCTTATATCATTAATAACAACAGTGCCATCTTGTGGTCAGTACAAAGCACTACAGCCACAATACACTGGATGGTGATTTGAAGCTCTATGACAGTAATAACCACAGCACCATCTAGTGGTCACTACATTGCACTAAAGCCACAAAACACATGTCCCTACAGCTATAAGCCCCATAGCACCATCTGGTGGTGATAACATAGCACTGCACATTCCACAGTCAGATGACCGGCATCCTGTAGTAATAATGAGCATCCGCGGTGCCCAGTGGTCAGAGTCAATCCTGCAACCACATCAAAGTGGGAGGTGACTGTTAAGCTAGGTTCACACTGGTATGGATTGTGTGCATAATCGCATGTGTTCCCAACCCGCACTAAGACAAGCTGAAGTTCAGCAGACGGCAGGGGTTCTCTTAATTCTTAATGGCACCTGTGACGTGATTGAACACATGACAGATCACATGTTCCCGCAGCACTATGTGATTAACAAATAAAGGGGTCGGGGGCTCCACTTTCTCTGCATTTCTTAAGGGCACAGCAGCTGTACCTGCGACGTCTGTGCACAAACACACCAGATAACCCTTCCCCCGGCATCCCTTTATTAGGGTCTGTACACCCAAGGGGTGGAAGATTTGGGGATCATGTGACCACTGAGATGGTCACATGACCGAGAGCCATCTTTGACAGCTCGTTCTCTGTGCTGGGAGTACAGCCGCCCACTGACACATATACATCCATTCATTTTATAGTCATACCTGTAAGGCCATCTGGAGCCCTCTGGAAGCCTGAATAAAAAAAAGCCCAGTTAGCAACCCCCATGTCCTGCCTTGTTGCTAGGACACGGGAATCACTGGATGCCATGGAAACCACTGGACGCTCCCTCCCAGCATTGGAGGAGTAAAAATGAGACCTACAGGTATGAAAATAAAATGAAACCCCATTTTACAAAGCTGCTCAGTTTTCTTACTACCTACTGGTGCCCCTAGATTGCAAAAGTGAACTTACCCTTTAACAGGACCATGCAGACCCCTGGTGGTCAAATGAGGGCACTATAACCCTATACCAGATAGACATGATCACATGACTCCCCCCAAATGACAGCCCTCCCTCTTCCCCCCCATCAGCACACAACGTGTATATCGTTATTTACCGGCGATCAGAGCACACATCAGCTCCCCCCTCTCGTTTCTTCCCATAGAGAGCCGGGGAGAGGAAGCTCCGAAGCACTTCCGGTCTGTGCGTTCCACGTGGCTGCCTTATTTTGCGTTCCAAAGGCCGGATGGTGCTGCGTATTGTCCTCCCCGCGGCTCTCGTTCTTAGTTCCGCCCTTCAACTCGCCCCACATTCCATGGCATTGAACAAAGAAGCCGTTCATCCGCTTTGTACGTTGCTGGAAGGGCTGTGACAGTTAAGCACAGCGTGTCGTCTCATTATCCTTAGTGCCATTCTTGTTTTTTCACCTCCAGGGGATTTTAATGGAGTTTACACGACCACTTGAAACTTATATTCGTTCCTCGGGGGTGGGACTTGGTGCTGGGCTACTCGTTTGAAATGCTATTAAATCTAGATGGCAGCTCCATCAAAATCCCCTGGAGGTGAAAAAACAAGCCTTCCGTTGCAGCTCAACCCCCATCTGTGGCCAGCCTAGGGTTGCTACTCGTCCAGGATTCATCCGGACTGTCGGGGTTTTGAATCATGTGTCCAGGTTTCAGACTGCCTGAAACCCGGACACAGTATTCATAATGGACTGTGGCTCCCCAAGAAACCGAGTAACACAGCCGCCGAGTGCATAGGGGAGCACACGGGCTAGGGTGACCACATCTGCAAACTGGCATTCAGGGACACCCCCGACAACACCCCCCTCCGCCCCGCCACACCCATAAAAAGATGATTTTTGATTCCTTTATTTTTTTCACACTTTTTTTTAGACAAACATTCCAGCTGCAGAGTTCTCACGCACATGTGGCTGAGGGCAGGGCTCCCCGGGGGGCTTCCCTGCAATATGAGGATGCCAGAGGCATGATAGAGGAGGAGGGGGTCGGGCAATCAATTATCAGTATCCTTTAGTGTCCCCTCAGTTCTCTGTGTGTTTCCTTTATTGGTGTCCCCTTAGTTCTCTCTGTCTCCTTTATCAATGTCCTCTCTCTGTTCCCTGTGTGTCACCTTTATTAACGCCCCCCTCAGTTCCCTGTGTCACCTTCATTACTGTATCCTCAGTTCCCTGTGTCACCTTTATTAATGTCCCCACAGTTCCCTGTGTCACCTTCATCAATGTCCTCTCAGTTCTCTGTGTGTCACCTTTATTAACGTCCCCTGTGTCACCTTCATTACTGTCCCCTCAGTTCCCTGTGTCACCTTTATTAATGTCTCCTCAGTTCCCTGTGTTTCACCTTCATCCCTGTCCCCTCAGTTCTCTGTGTCACCTTTATTACTATTCCCTCAGTTCAATGTGTTACTTTCATTACTGTCCCCTCAGTTCCTGTGTGTCTCCTTTCTAAGTGTCCCCTCAGTTCTCTGTGTCGCCTTCATTAGTGTCTCCTCAATTCCCTGTGTGTCTCTTTTATTAGTGTCTCCTCAGTTCCCCGTGTGTCACCTTTATTAATGTCTCCTCAGTTCCCCGTGTGTCACCATTATTAGTGTCTCCTTGGTTCTCTGTGTTGTCTTCATTAGTGTTTCATCAGTTCCCTGTGTGTCACCTTTATTACTGTCCTCTCGGTTCCCCGTGTCACCTTCATTAGAGTCCCCTCAGTTCCCTATTTTTCACCTTCATTGCTATTCCCTCCCTTCTGTGTGTCACCTTTATTACTGTCCCCAGTTTCCTGTGTCACCTTCATTACTATTTCCTCACCTCTCTGTGTCACCTTTATTACTGTCCCCAGTTTCCTAGGTCACCTTCATTACTATCCCCTCATTCATCTGTGTCACCTTCATTACTGTCCCCAGTTTCCTGTGTCACCTTCATTACTATCCCCTCATTCATCTGTGTCACCTTCATTACTATCCC
This sequence comes from Lithobates clamitans, assembly GCA_037952925.1. Lineage (NCBI taxonomy): Eukaryota > Metazoa > Chordata > Amphibia > Anura > Ranidae > Lithobates > Lithobates clamitans. The sequence continues at coordinate 916,600 of JBBGZY010001739.1, read as the reverse complement.
CTCATTCATCTGTGTCACCTTCATTACTGTCCCCAGTTTCCTGTGTCAGCTTCATTAGAGCCCTTTCACACTGCCAGCGTCAGCGGTAAAGCGCTGCTAGTTTTAGCGGCGCTTTACCGTCATTTTTGCAGGGCTTTTCGGGCACTAGTGGGGAGCTTTTAACCCCGGCTAGCGGGCGAATAAAGGGTTAAAAGCGCTGCTGCCGAGGCGCTTTGCAGGCGCTTCGGCGGTGCTGCCCATTGATTTCTAAGGGCAGGGGCGCTTTAGGAGCGATGTGTTCACCGCTCCTAAAGCATTACTATCCCCTCTGGTGGGGTCCCTCAGTTGGGCAGGAGGAGGAGAAGTCGGGCAGCCAATCTGAGCCAGCAGTGGAGCAGCACACAGAAGATGATCACACCAGTTCCTGCTGCAAGTCACTCCCCCCCAATCCTCCGGGGCGCCGGAGCGGAGAAGGAGGAGGTGGGTGGAGCCCGGAGCTAAGCAGCACTAGGTGCAGGCCTCGCTCAGCCTCACTCTGACTCTGTGATGACACTGGTTGCTAGACTTCAGGCGGGGGCGGCCCTAGCAACCAGCTTTGGCAATGTTGCTGGTAGGGTTGCTGTGTCCTCTATTTCATCCCAGGACACTGTATTGTCCTGGAATGAAGGTGCCTGGGACCAAGGACAGACATGGCAATTGTGGGACAGTCTCAGGCAATTCTGGACACATGGGCACCCTAGCACGGGCCCCATCCTCCTACACGGAGAGGAGAGGAGAGGAGAGGAGAGAGGGCTTGATCTGCTCCTCCTCCTCCCACCCCTCTGTCTGCCCATCCACACCCCAATCCCCGGCGTTCTGTGCCTCAGAAAAGGGATGTGTGGGCAGGAAATTGGAAGCTTAGCAACCAGCACATACATGGTGGATGAAAGGTGTCAATGCCTGAGCCTCCATCCTCGGGTGAGTGAGCTCACCATCTAATGTCTGTGACTGAAGTCTCCCTCCTCACTCCCTTCTCTCTCTTCTGCCTTCGAGCAAGTGAGTACACTAAGGTAAGAGGGACTCAGATGTAAGGGGTGGCCTGTGCACTTTAATGTAAGGGGGCCCTAATTTTAGGGGGAATGCTAGAAACTCTGATGTAAGTGTGAGGTTTGGTGAGCAGAAACCCGCTTACATCAGAGTTCTCCTTTACATCAGAGTCCACAGCCTCCCCCTTAAAAAGGGAGTATGGGTTTTTTTTTGCTATTCATACTGGAGCATTAAACCGATGCTGCAGCTGTCCCCTGGTATCTCTGCACTGAGAACCGAGCCACTGAACACCACCGATAGCTCGGTTCTCACTCCTCCCCGAGCAGAGCGATGCTGACTGTGACTCCTGTGACCCTTAGGAGAAGCCCAGCCTAAAAAGCTCAGGCTGGACTTCTCCTTTAAAAAAAATGTTTGCCGCGTTCCGCTTAAGTATTCGGGTTTGGCTTGAAGAAAAGGTGGTAACCCTAGGCCAGCCCTGCCTGGGAGAAAGATGTAGAATCATTGCATGTATGAGGACAAACTCTACCGCTCCTGACATATTGGGGAGCATTCACATCCACATTCAGATAATACTAGGGTTCATTTTCGCGGCCTCTGCAGCTTACGCATGTATTTGCAAATGTATGCAAACTAAACCAGATTTTAACATGAGCTGTTGGACAGGACAATTAGGTTTGTTGCAGGCTGGCTGGTAAGTTGAGCTGGGATTTTTTCTTTGTTGTTGTGTGACATGCGTCTACTGTTTATCTGCTGTTAAGGCCAGTTATAGATTGGGGCAATTGCCATTTGTATGGTCAGTGGAAAAGGCCTTCTTTTATAGGTGTAAATGTAGTCAGTTGAGAAGGGGCTTTTTATATATTGTAGGTGGTCACTGAAGAAGAAACTTCTTATATACATGGTCAGTGGAGAAGGGCCTTCCTCTACAGGTGTAGTATAGTGAAGCAGGGCCTTTTTGTTTAGGTGGTTAGTGGAGAAGGGCTTTCTTATATAGGTTTATTGATGGTCAGTAGAGAAGTGTCTTCTTATATACTGTAGATAGCCAGTAAAGAAGGGTCTTCTTATATAGGTTTATTGTTGGTCAGTAGAAAAGCGTCTTCTTATATACCATAGGTGCTCAGTAGAGAACAGTCTTTTTATATAGGTTTATTGGGGGTCAGTAGAGAAGCATCTGCTTATATACTGTAGGTGGTCAGTAGAGAAGGGACATCTTTTGTAGGTTTATTGATGGTCAGTAGAGAAGGGTCTTCTTACAGGTTTATTGGTGGTCAGTGGAGAAGTGCCTTCATGTATAGGTGGTCTGTGGGGAAAGGCCTTCCTTAAGGCTGGGTTCACACCATTGCGAATTGGATGCGGAAATTCACAATAGCAGGAGATCTTGACAGGCTCTCTATGGAGCTGGTTCACATATCTTCGCAGCAGGTCCAGTGTGTCTTGCAGAAAAAGGCTGTGGGTCTTTTATCTGTTTCAGGTCCGAATTCAGCCCAAAGTTCGGGCTGAAATTGGACCTGAAACGGTGAACCAGCACGCACCGGAACCCTGCTGTGAGCTGCATGCGGCTCATATGTGAAGCCAGCCTTATAGGTGATCAGTGGAGCAAGACCTCCCTCTATAGGTGTAGAGGTGGTTAGTGGAGGAGGCCTTCTCATATACTGTAGGCATAAAAGTGGTCAGTGAAAAAGCATAAAGGTGGTCAGTGGAGAAGGGCCTTCTTAAATTGTTTGTAATTTTTGGCAAGAAAGTCTTCCTCACAGATAGCTTAAAAGATGGCGTCAATAGTTACCTAATGGAGAGACCAAAACTGTTCATTGATCAAGGATCCCTGGCAACCTCAGGAGAAACCCCAGAGTTCCACAAAATCCCTGGTTGAGAAAGGCTGATCATAAGAATGGGAAAGAGAAATGAGTGTAGCCAATTTGACCAACTCAATATATGTATAAGGTAGGGAGGCAGACATGGACTCAATATATAAACTAGGCAGGCAGATATGGACTCAGCGTTTATTCGGTCCTATAGAATAGGGAAAAATGCAATCTAAGCAAATTTAAGTCTCAAATAACTGATAGTAGAAGTTGCAGCATCTCAGAAACTGCTGACCTCATTGAAAATGTTTACCCACTATAGCAGTGGTGGCGAACTTTGGCACCCTAGATGTTTTGGAACTACATTTCCCATGATGCTCACCTACACTGCAGAGTGTATGAGCATCATGGGAAATGTAGTTCCAAAACATCTGGGGAGCCAAGGTTCGCCATTACCGCACTATGGTCTCCAAAGCATGCAGACAGCTGCCAGTTTGTGAGGAAAACACCTTATTAGTGGAAGAGATCAGAAGAGAATGAAAGGACCGGTCCAGGATGACAGGAAATCAACATCAACAGCAGAAGACCACATGGATGTCACTTCCTTCAGATAAAAGTTGGAAAAGTAGGCTACAAGTGTACCAAACCACCAACTCTGGAGGCCTAAAAAATGAAAGAAGGGTTACTGGTCTGAGGACTTCACGTTACGTAGAATTTAGGCAACACACCATAAATCCTTAGGAATTAGGTTGGATGGTGTGGTTGAGGCATGAAATGTGTCATGTGATCGAGTCTGCTCAGAACAAATTCCAGAAGGAATATTTACAGAGCTTCCTCTCCTGGTGGCAATGGCCAATAAAAAAAAAGTGCATCTTTCAGTGGTATAAGTGTATATTATTTGATTTGCATGAAAGCTATAGCATCTTGTATAGATACTGGAATTTTTATTTTGTTTCTTATAATAGTATTTTTTACACTTTTTTTTACGCATTACGATTGCTTATACAAATGGATTTTATTGGTATAAACAACAATTTTTACTGAATGAAACCGATTCATTCAGTGAGTATTGTTGTGATTAGCTGTGAGGTTACAGTGATCACATGGTACAGGCAGGGCCAATCACAGCTAGCAACACAATGGACGGCGTAAAAGGAAGCCATTCATTATTTACAATTGTCATGTGATCTGCTGCGGTTGGTCACCTCGATCACATAGTACCGGCAGTGGGCCTGCACAGTGATCCGTCATATGACGTCCACCCACAACGACGAAAGTCCCACCCAGTTGTCATTTTGCAACAGGCTGGGCGGGAACTGGTTAAGATAAATGTATGCTATCTTTTGAGACCCAATTTTAGCCAATATCTTGTTTTGTGTAGTTTTGGATAAAGTAATGGTTAAAACTAGGGATGCACCGAAATTTCGTCCGCCGAAACATATCAGCTGAAAATGGCCTTTTCGGCAATTTGCCGATAGAGAAAAGGGCCGATAATGGAGCAGAAAATGAGGCGGGGCTTTGCCCCCCTCCCCTGGTGCCGCCCATTACGGGGGTGTCCTATAGCGCAGAAGAGAGAGGAGAGCTGCCGCCGCTTGGTTGATTAGAGCGCTGGTAACATAACAGCTTTCATTTCAAAAGCTGTGTGTTCCCCGCCGCGCGCCGTCACATACAGCCCCTCCCCCTTGTTCGGGGAACTTTGATAGACAGATCATCCGTCCCAGGATTGGACGGGTAATCTGTCTATCAAAGTGCCCAGACAAAGAGGAGGGGCTGTATGTGACGGCGCGCGGCGGGGAACACACAGCTATTGAAATGAAATCTGTTATGTTCCCAGCGCTCTAATCAACCAAGCGGCGGCAGCTCTCCTCTCTCTTCCCCTGCACAGGCTGGCTGCACTGGGGACACAGGCTGGCTAACTGGCTGCACTGGGGACACAGGCAGGCTGGCTGGCTGCATCTGATGGGCACTGGTGAGGCTGCATTGATCTCTTGTATCATGTCTGCAGTCTCTGACCATCTCCTGTACCATGTCCCCAATCTCTGACCATCTCATGTACTATGTCTGCAGTTTCTGACCATCTCCTGTACTATGTCCGCAGTCTCTGACCATCTCCTGTACCATGTCCGCAGTCTCTGACCATCTCCCGTACCATGTCTGCAGTCTCTGACCATCTCCTGTACCATGTCCCCAGTCTCTGACCATCTCCTGTACCATGTCACAGTCTCTGACCATCTCCCGTACCATGTCTGCAGTCTCTGACCATCTCCTGTACCATGTCCCCAGTCTCTGACCATCTCCTGTACCATGTCCCCAGTCTCTGACCATCTCCTGTACCATGTCCCCAGTCTCTGACCATCTCCTATATAAAAATATTTTTTTTAAAATAAGTTTCGGTATTGGTCATTTTCAGCCTAGTGTATTTTTCATTTTCAGGATCGGTCATTTTCAGCCTAGTGTATTTTTCATTTTCGGTATCGGTTTCGGCACCAAAAACCCATTCGGTGCACCCCTAGTTAAAACCTTGATCAGATTACTCTTCTCTATATATATATATATATAGACATGCTCAGTGCGACTCATGTTGCCTGGCCAGTTTCTCTGTGCTCCTGCTTTCCTGCATACTATTTTTATTCTGTGTATCGATCCCGGCTTCATCTACTGTTTTTGCCTACCGTGTGCCCTGATCTCAGCTCGTTTCCCGAATCCTCTTCTGTACTCTGCACACCTAAGTGGTCTTTGCATCTTCAGCTGGGCGTATCTGGGGGCCGTGAAATGCTTCCAGTCTGCTGCAAGTCCATCCCCACCATCAGGGACCCTGTTGAAGAAGCAGGCTGGAGCTGAGCACCCAAGTCGGCCTTCTGCAAACGCTCACTATCATAGGAACCTGACAATCTGCTTTTGGAGGATTCTGAGTGGTGACCTCATGTTTCTGGGTAGCCTAAAAGGTTGCAGTTGCTGCCCAAGCAGTGAGTGAAGAGAAACTGTCCAATCAGGACACCATTTGCAATGACAGATGTCAAAATGGGTTACCCCCCAACTCCGAGATGTCCTCCCACTCCCTGTTTTGGCAGATAATCTTTATAGTAGGGACACAGACAACAATAAAACACAAGAAAGGTGCCAGATTAAAAAAGTTCAGTCCAATTGGAAAAGTTTATTCCAATAACAAACTCCTTACATATCCAACACGTTTCAGGTTATGAGGAAACAATCAAATAAGTGTGAAGCGTGTCAACCATCTCTCTCACTCCCCCTTGTGTGGATTTCTCACTGTTTCTGTGGATACAGTTTGTTATTAATAAAGATTTATTTACAAGATCCTAGGTGTACAGCGTTCTGGGTTTATTCATTGTGTGATGCAGATATGATCTGGGCTGACATCCTTCTATACTGAATAAGTAAACTCCTGTAAATTGGGCTTACCTGGAGCAGCGGGAGTTTATTTAACGCATTTCAGGGGCTGTAGCACTTCATCAGGGCTTAAATGCAACATACACTATATTACCAAAAGTATTGGGATGCCTGCCTTTACACGCATGTGAACTTTAATGGCATTCCAGTCTTAGTCCATAGGGATCATTATTGAGTTGGCCCACCCTATGCAGCTATAACAGCTTCAACTCCTCTGGGAAGGATGTCCACAAAGTTTAGGAGTGCGTCTATGGGAATGTTTGACCATTCTTCCAGAAGCGCATTTGTGAGGTCAGGCACTGATGTGGACGAGAAGGCCTGGCTCGCAGTCTCCACTCTAATTCATCCCAAAGGTGTTCTATGGGGTTGAGGTCAGGACTCTGTGCAGGCCAGTCAAGTTCCTCCACCCCAAACTCGCTCATCCATGTCTTTATGGATCTTGCTTTGTGCACTGGGCACAGTCATGTTGGAACAGGAAGGGGCCATCCCCAAACTGTTCCCACAAAGTTGGGGGCATGAAATTGTCCAAAATGTCTTGGTATGCTGATGCCTTAAGAGTTCCCTTCACTGGAACTAAAGGACTAAGCCCAACCCCTGAAAAACAACCCCACACCATAATCCCCCCTTCACCAAATGATTTGGACCAGTGCACAAAGCAAGGTCCATAAAGACATGGATGAACGAGTTTGGGGTGGAGGAACTTGACTGGCCTTCTCAGAGTCCTGACCTCAACTCGATAGAACACCTTTGGAATGAATTAGAGTGGAGACTGTGAGCCAGGCCTTCTCGTCCACATCAGAGCCTGACCTTATAACTGCGCTTCTGGAAGAATGGTCAAACATTCCCATAGACACACTCCTAAACCTTGTGGACAGCCTTCCCAGAAGAGTTGAAGCTGTTATAGCTGGAAAGGGTGGGCCAACTCAATATTGAACCCTACGGACAAAGACTGGGATGCCATTAAAGTTCATGTGCGTGTAAAGGCAGGCCAATAGTTTTGGTAATATAGCGTATAAATTAAATCCAAATAAAAAAGTTCTTATAATAATAAAAATAACAATAATGATAGTAACAATACTGGGAATAACAGTAAACTACTAATAATAGCAACAACAATAACACCGAACAACGATGGCAGCAATAGTATATTATAATAATAAAAAGCTCAAACAATGTAAAAAAAGAAAAGGGTAAAAACATTTAGTCCCCGATGAAAAGGGCAGAGCCGCAGTCCCCAGAACGTGCAGGCTTTGCAAACAGTCTGTCTAACAGTCTATATTTGGACTTGAGTATCACTTTTCAATTCAATTATAGAAATCTCCTGATATTTCCTGAAATACGTCAATCAGGACATACCACATTATGGCCACTAGATAGAGCTGAGGATTTTAGGAAATAAACATATTAAATACATTACGGGGATTATCTATGATGGCTATGGGAATGCTGAAACATGGAGGAACCCTTGAACTAATACTCAGGTCTCAGGGAAAATGATTATAGCTCACGGTACATTAGTCACACCATACTGGTGGTCTCAGTGAGAGGAGGGCTTCCTTGCACTTGTGGTCAGTGGGAAGAATGAGTGGTGTTGGTTCCAATACCACATGGGCACCACCAGCCAGGAGAACAGGTCATCACTGCTGATTGAACCACTAGCAAACACTGGAGGAACCCAAGTTTTCCACTGAACCCTGGTTGAGAAAGGCTGTTGCTTCCTGCCCATACTGGTGGTCAATGACAGGAAGGCTTCCTTGCACTGGTGGTCGATGGAAAGAAGGAGTGGTGTTGGTGCCAATACTATGTGGGCACAACCAGGCAGGAGAACAGTGCAACACTGCTGGAATAAACCCCTAGCAAACTCTGGAGGAACCCAAGGTTTTTAAGGAACCTTGGTTGAGAAAGGCTGTTGCTTCTTGACCATATTGGTGGTCAATGAGTGGAGGGCTTCCTTGCACTGGTGGTAAGTGGAAAGAGTGAATGGTGCGTTAGTGCCAATACTATGCAGGCACCACCAGGCAGGAGAACAATCCATCACTGCTGAATGAACCCCTAGCAAACTCTGATGGAACCCTGGTTTTCAAGGAACCTTGTTTGAGAAAGGCTGTTGCTTCTTGACCATACTAGTCGTCAATAAGAGGAGGGTTTCATTGCACTGGTGGCCAGTTGGAAGTGAGAGGTGTTGGTGCCAATACTACATGGGCACCACCAGGCAGAACAGTCCATCACTGCTGAATGAACCCCAAACTCTGGAGGAACCCAAGGTTTTCAATGAGAAAGGCTGTTGGTCCTGACCATAGTGGTGGTCAATGAGAGGAGGGCTTTCTTACACTGGTGGTCAGTAGAAAGAGTGAGTGGTGTTGGTGCCAATACTATGTGGGCACTACCAGGCAGGAGAACAGTCCATCACTGCTGAATTAAGGCCCTTGAAAACTCTGGAGGAACCCAAGTTTTTCACTGAACCCTGGTTGAGAAAGGCTGTTGCTTCCTGGCAGTTTATCTCAAATTTTCATATATTATGTGAATGTAAACACTACATCCATGGCCACATCTACTGGACCATACCACCCGGCCCTCCCCTTCCTGGAAGATGATGTATTCCCTAGCCCAGTATTATATAAATGATCTAGAATGCTTTTATGCCTACAAATTAGACATTTATGGTTGACTGTCCCACATGTGAAACCGATGGCCATTGGAGCACTCTGCCTTCACGGACACGCTAGATCCAACAAAGAATTTTTTTAACTTCCCTATGCGCCCGTTACAGCTGTCATCAGCGAGGCATCGGCAGTACATTAGAAGTTTATTTAGGCAGCTGTCGAAAACTATGTACTTGTTTTCAGAAATAGGATTCGACGAGTTGCTTGTCCTGGGAATTTCCACCCTGGCCAAGTCTGTGTCCTCAGGCTTGATGCCAAGTTCCCCGGACTGCGCTCCATTGGCCTCATATTCTTCTTTTATGGAGGAGTAGCTTCTTTCCCCTCTTGAGGTAAGTTCTCTATCAGGGTCACATAAATCGGGGAGAACTAATGGCTTCTCCTCCTTTGGTGTGGGCCACGAATAGGAACATCCTACATCGCAAACACCTACCACCTCTGTAGACCTTCTGGATTTTGGAAATTCGGGAAGACCATTGATATTGGAAAAAGACCCAATTCCTGATGATTGATGTTCAGATAAGTCAAGAGTACTGTCTTTTGTGGGAAGCGACTCTGCGGTCATCAGAAGTGCTTTGGACGGATATATTGTGGTTCTTACCCCAGAGGGCAGTTGGGTGGTCGATCTGGACTCCTGCTTGCAACCGCACAACCACTGATCCTCTTTGCTTCTTTCCGTCTGGACCTCCTTGTGTCTCATGCCGATAGTTTTGTCCGTGAAGGTGGCCTTGTGTCTCTGGCCAGGAAAGTATTCTGTGTTTGTTCCAAGAGTTCTGGTCCTTTTTAGTGGATGTAAAGCCTCACCAATGCTGCCACTCCAATCTGCATTCCATGGCCGTCTCTGAGTATAGGGATCACTGTGGGGTATATAGTAACCATGTTCTGAAATTAAATAAGGACTAGTTAGTGGAACTGGATTGTCTTGTTCCAGTTTAACGACCCTCAGAGGAAGCCCCATGGTCATTGTTGTGGGGGCACCACCTACACCCAGTGTCGGGTTTGGTGGAGGAACTTTCTTCTTTCTGGGTTTATACATTTTCGGTCTCAAGGCCTTCAGCTCGATGGTCTTCTTGTCGGGAAATATGGAAGGTAAGGCTTCCTTCTTCAGGGAGACCAGCATCCCCCTCTGGTAGTAGCAGTCCATGGTGAAATGCTGGGAGCACATGCGGTACAGGCCCTTCGCCTTCCCCACCAGGATCTTCTGGCAAAGCTCATCGATGTTCTCGAACTCTTGCTTTGTGACTTGTGCCGTGGCCAGGAGCCAGGACTTGATGGCGGCGAGGTCCCCCGGGAAGGAGTGAAGGATGATGTTGGGGTCTTTCTTCTTCCATGAGAAGTTGCAGCCCTTCACGATGCATGACGGCATCCTGCCCTACAAGAGTGCACAACAAATATTGAACATGAGACAAAAAAAATTTATGCGGGAAGGTTCTATAAATAGAACATTTAAGATCTATACAGTGGGTAAAATAATTATTTGATCCCCTGCAGATTTTGTAAGTTTGCCCACTTACAAAGAAATGAAGGGTCTATAATTACTATCACAGGTGTTTTTTAAATGATAGAGACAGAATATCAACCAAAAATCCAGAAAAAACACAGGATACAAATTGTAACGGAAAGTCCCACACTCCGCTTAAGTGCTACCGTCAGCACACTGCTTCCTCTAGTCTGGAACTTCATATATCAGATATTACAGCCCATATATTGTAAGAACCAGGCGAGACTAGCTCAGTTACAAAACTGCAACATGGAACTGTTTATTGAAACACAGGTACACAGAGATATTCAAACTTCTCCTCAGACTGTCCAATCAGCAGGGAGGTGTTGGAGGAATTCGCCCCCTCCCCTCTCACAGCTAATCTACATACACATCCCATAATAACCAAGGCAGACAGACACAATAGATCAATTGAATACAGCCACACCCCAAATGACCCAACACAGAGCAGACCATAGTATGAGACATTATATACAGAATCTCACAAAAGTGAGTACACCCCTCACATTTTTGTAAATATTTTATTCTATCTTTTCATGTGACAACACTGAAGAAATGACACTTTGTTACAATGTTAAGTAGTGCGTGTACAACTTGTATAACAGTGTAAATTTGCTGTCCCCTCAAAATAACCACACACAGCCATTAATGTCTAAACCGCTGGCAACAAAAGTGAGTACACCCCTAAGTGAAAATGTCCAAATTGGGCCCAATTAGCCATTTTCTCTCCCTGGTGTCATGTCACTCGTTAGTGTTACAAGGTCTCAAGTATGAATGGGAAGCAGGTGTGTTAAATTTGACGTTATCGCTCTTACTCTCTCATACTGGTCATTGGAAGTTCAACATGGCACCTCATGGCAAAGAACTCTCTGAGGATCTGAAAAAAATAATTGTTGCTCTACATAAAGATGGCCTAGGCTAGAAGAAGCTGCAGCACGGTGGCCAAGACCATACAGCGGTTTAACAGGACAGGTTCCACTCAGAACAGGCCTCGCCATGGTCGACCAAAGAAGTTGAGTGCACATGCTCAGCGTCATATCCAGAGGTTGTCTTTGGAAAATAGATGTATGAGTGCTGCCAGCATTGCTGCAGAGGTTGAAGGGGTGAGGGGTCAGCCTGTCAGTGCTCAGACCATACACCGCACACTGCATCAAATTGGTTTGCATAGCGGTCATCCCAGAAGGAAGCCTCTTCTAAAGATGGTGCACAAGAAAGCCCGCAAACAGTTTTCAGAAGACAAGCAGACTAAGGACATGGATTACTGAAACTATGTCCTGTGGTCTGATGAGACCGAGATAAACTTATTTGGTTCAGATGGTGTCAAGCGTGTGTGGCGGCAACCAGGTAAGGAGTACAAAGACAAGTGTGTCTTGCCTACAGTCAAGCATAGTGGTGGGAGTGTCATTGTCTGGGGCTGCATGAGTGCTGCCGGCACTGGGGAGCCACAGTTTATTGAGGAAACTATGAATGCCAACATGTACTGTGATATACTGAAGCCGAGCATGATCCCCTCTCTTCGGAGACTGGGCCACAGGGCAGTATTCCAACATAAAAACGACCCCAAACACACCTCCAAGACGACCACTGCCTTGCTAAAGAAGCTGAGGGTAAAGGTGATGGACTGGCCAAGCATGTCTCCAGACCATAACCCTATTGAGCATCTGTGAGGCATCCTCATACAGAAGGTGGAGGAGCTCAAGGTCTCTAACATCCACCAGCTCTGTGATGTCGCCATTGAGGAGTGGAAGAGGACTCCAGTGGCAACCTGTGAAGCTCTGGTGAACTCCATGCCCAAGAGGGTTAAGGAAGTGTGGGAAAATAATGGTAGCCACGCAAAATATTGACACTTTGGGTCCAATTTGGACATTTTCACTTGGGGGTGTACTCACTTTTGTTGCCAGCGGTTTAGACATTAATGGCTGTGTGTTGAGTTATTTTGAGGGGACAGCAAATTTACACTGTTGTACAAGCTGTACACTCACTATTTTACATTGTAGCAAATTGTCATTTCTTAAGAGCCGGTTCACACAGGGGTGACTTGGGATCTGTCTTCAAGTCGCTCCAAGTTGCGTGACATGAGGAAATCAATGTTAGTGAATGAGAGCCGTCTTAATGTACACTACTGAAGTCGCTCTGACTTCAGAAAGGGTTCCTGTACTACTTCAATCCACCTACTAGGTGACTTGTACCCATCGATTTCAATGAAAGTTGCCTCCAAGTTGGATCCCCGTTCATAGTGAGGCAACTTTACAGGAAGCAGAAAGGAATTTACCCAGGTACTCCCCACTCAACCCCCTTCTTCCCACACACAGAGCTGATAAGCTCTGATTGGCCACTGGCAAAGTCCCCTGTTCTGGAGTAGACCTCAAGTTGCGCTGTGGTTCACGCTCAAGTCATGTCCAAGTCGCCTCGCAAAGTCACGCTGTAAGTCATGTCGCCCCTGTGTGAACCGGCTCTCAGAGTTGTCACATCAAAAGATATAATAAAATATTAAAAAAATTGTGAGGGGTGTACTCACTTTTATGTATATACACACACACACACACACACACACACATATTAGAGACATAGGGTGACTTAGACATAGGTGCATGGGGAGCTGAAACAAGGGGTCCCATCCTTCCCAAGGGATTCTGGGTTCCACGGGCCCCCCACCCAAAGTGACTCCCGTCACGCAAATGTTATAAACGGAGTTGCAGATCAGTGGGTCAAATAAGTATCTGATCCTCTACCAACCAACAATAATTCTGGCTCCCACAGACTGGCTACAGTATGTGCTCATGCTTACGTGGTACACAGGTTAGTCCTGTCAATTTAAGAAGGTGCTCCCATTGACAACTCAATATGTGTATCAAAGACACCTGTCCACAGAATCTCTCTCTTCCATTGGAAACCTTACCATCATGGGCAAGACCAAAGAGCTGTCAAAGAACATCAGGAACAAGACTGTAGACCTGCACAAAGCTGGAATGGGCTACAAGACCATAAGCAAGACGTTTGGTGAGAAGGGGATAACTGTTGGAGAGATTATTCGCACATGGAAGAAATACAAAATAACCAATCGCCCTCGGTCTGGAGCTCCATGCAAGATTTCACCTCATGGGGTAAGGATGATCATGAGAAAAATGAGGGATCAGCCTAGAACTACATGGGAGAAGCTTGTGAATGATCTCAAGGCAGTTGGGACCACAGTCACCAAACAAACCATTGGTAACACAATACACCTCCATGGAATGAATTTCAACAGCACTCGCAAGGTCCTCCTCATCAAGAAGGTACATGTCCTTCTGAAGTTTGCCAATGAACATCTAAATGATTCAGAGAAGGATTGGGAGAAAGTGCTCTGGTCAGATGAGATCAAAATTTAGCTCTTTGGTATTACCTCGACTCACGTGTTTGGAGGAAGAAAAATGCTGACTATGACCCCAAGAACACCATCCCTACAGTGAAGCATGGAGGTGGAAACATGATGCTTTGGGGCCGTTTCTCTGCTCAAGGTACAGGCCAACTTTGCCGCATTGAGGGGCAATGTATTGCAAAATCTTGGACGAGAACCTTCTTCCCTCAGCCAGAACACTGAAGATGGGTCTTCCAGCATGACAATGACCCAAAAAATACCAAAGAAGTGGCTGAAGAAGAAGCACATTATAGTCATGGAGTGGCCTAGACAGCCTCCAGACCTTAATCCTATACAGAATGTATAGAGAGAGCTGAAACTTTGAGTTGCCAAGAGACCAAAATCCCTCCTGGGATGTCTGCAAACCTGGTAACCAACTACAAGAAACGTCTTACCTCTGTGCTTGCCAACAAGGATTTCTCCACCAAGTACAAAGTCATGTTTTGCTTGGGGATCAAATACTTATTTTACTAACTGAACTGCAACTCGATTTATAACATTTGCATTGTGTGTTTTTTCAGGATTTTTGGTTGATATTCTGTCTCTATCATCTAAAATACACCTATGATAAAAAAAATTATAGAACCTTCATTTTTCTGTAGGTGGGCAAACTTACAAAATCTGCAGGGGATCAAATAATTATTTTCCCCACTGTATAGGGATTGTACCCCATCTTCCTGTCCAGTCATAACAGAGAAGGGGGAGGGGAAAAACAACAGGATTCTGCAGAACGAAAGGTGCAGCCTACCCAAGTAATAACAAAATGGCCAGAAAAGGCACCAAGTAGATAGGCTGTGTCCCCTGTATAATCTATCTAGAGATTGCCACCACATTACAAGGGACTGCTAGAGATTGCTGCCACATTACAGAAGACTTCTGCCATATTTCAGGTTACTGCTAGAGATACCTCTCACAATACAGGAGGCTGCTATAATTTGCTGCCACATTACAAGGGACTGCTAGAGATTGCTGCCACATTACAGTTCACACTGGTCACATTACAGAGGACTGCTAGAGATACAAGCCACAATACAGGGGACCACTACAAATTGCTCCCCATTACAGGAGATTACTCCCAGATGACAAAGGAACTGCTAAAAACTGCTGCCACATTACAGGGGACTGCTAGAGATAGAAGCCACAATAATGGGGACTACTACAAATTGCTGCCACATTACAAGGAACTGCTAGAGATAGATTGCTACCACATTCCAAGGGACTGCTATAACTTGCTGCCACATTACAGGACACTCCGGTCACATTATAGGGGGCAGCTAGAGACCGCTGTCACATTACAGGAGACTGCTGGAGATTCCTGACACCTTAGAGGAGACTGCTGCAACATTACAGGAGACTACTAGAGATAGAAGCCACGTTACAAGGGACTGCTAGAAACTGCTGACACATTACAAGGGACTGTTAGAGATTGCTGCCACTTTACAGGACACAGCGGTCACATTACAGGAGACTGCTAGAGATGGTCACATGACATAAGGGAAGGGGCCACATTACAAAGGACTGCTAGAGACTTCTGCCATATAACAGGAGAATGTGGTCATCAGTGGTGGCTGGTGCTTAATGCTTCCCCCCCCTACCCACGTGGGAGACGGACGGCGACAATTAATACCCCCTGTGGGAGACGGACAATGGTGATCAATGCCCCCCCCCCCCGTGGGAGATGGACGGCGGCGATCAATGCCCCCCCGGGAGACGGACGGCGACGATCAATGCCCCCCTGGGGGAGATGGACAGCGACGATCAATGCCCCCCTGTGGGAGATGGACGGCGGCGACGATCATTGCCCCTTCCCGTGGGAGACGGACGGTGACGATCATTGCCCCTTCCCGCGGGAGATGGACGGCGGCGATCAATGCCCCCTGTGGGAGATGGGCGGCGGCAATCAATGCCCCTCTGTGGGAGGTGGACGGCAGTGATCAATGCCCTCCCCCCCCGTGGGAGACGGATGGTGGCGATCAATGCCCCCCGTGGGAGATGGACGGCGACGATCAATGCCCCCCTGTGGGAGATGGACGGCGATGATCATTGCCCCTTCCCGCGGGAGATGGACGGCGGCGAAACTGCGGCGATCAATGCCCCCCCCCCGTGGGAGATGGACGGCGGCGATCAATGCCGCCCCCCCCGTGGGAGATGGACGGCGGCGATCAATGCCGCCCCCCCCCCGTGGGAGACGGACGGCGGCTATCAATGCCCCTTCCCGTGGGAGATGGACGGTGGTGATCAATGCCCCTTCCTGTGGGAGATGGACGGTGGCGATCAGTGCCCCCCCGCGCCCCTGTGGGAGATGGATGGCGGCAATCAGTGCCCCCCGTGAGAGACGGACTGCAGCGATCAGTGCCCCCCCCCTGGGGGAGATGGATGGCGGTGATCAGTGCCCCCCCTTGCGCCCCTGTGGGAGATGGATGGCGGTGATCAGTGGCCCCCCGGGAGATAGACGACGCCGACCAGTGCCCCACCCCTCTGCGTTCCCATGGGAGACGGACAGCGGCGATTCGTGGCCTTACCTTAGGAGGCCTATGCTGCTCCTCGCTCCAGGGAGGAGCCGGGGACATTGCTTCTCCTCCCAGCCGAACAGGAAGTGGGTCTTGGGACTCCTCAGGACCCGCTTCCTGATTGGCCAGGAGGAGAATCAGGAAGACAATAGCGAATATTTCTTCGCTATTGTCACACAACTGGGTGGGCTCAGGGCGGAGTATTCTGCCCCTAAGCCCACCCTTTTTCTAGGCCAATTAGAGCCTCAGGCTCTAATCATGTCCTTTAAAAAAAAAAAAAATCCATAGAAATCCGTGCGTCCGGCGCCCTGCATGTAGATTAGGGGGTGGCGCCCCTAATGGAGAGGCCGCCACTGGTGGTCACAATAAAGGACTTCTGCCCAGATGTAAGAGCCGGCGGACACGTTACAGAAGACCGTTAAGAGACGGACGCCACGTCACCAGGAGAGGTCGCTCCCATCCTGAACGTCGGACAGTCGCCCCGTGGTGGGTGGAAGCGGCTCAGATTCCCATACACATAGTCCCGTCCCCTGGATTCCCCGTTGTCACGGTAACAGGCGTGCTCCAGCACGCTGGAAAATATCCGCAACTCCCCCAACACTTCTTCTCCCCTCCTAGTAACAGAGCGCCAATGCTCCGCCCACTGCGCCCCAATAAACCAGAGGGCGAATGGGGGACGGTTCAGCCAGGACTAGCAGATGATCAATCGCCCCCCCCATTTCTAATACAAAGCCTGAGTCTTTTCTGTCACTAGAATGTCAGCTCTGCAGACAACTGTCTACAGGTAACTCCTCCCCCTACCTTTCCTCCACCCCTCCCTTTCCTCTACCTCTAACTCATACAGGAATCCCATCATATACCTTCCTCCGCTCCCTGCTGCTACACCCTCGACCGGTGGCTTCACCCCGCTTACTGCGCATGCACAGGGGCTGGACGCTACTGACGTTATGAGGCGATGACCGTGGATGCGTAGATTGCCATGATAGATATGGGCACAGCTCACTAAATGAAAAGAGGCGGTTTTGGAATCGCGAGACTGAACGTTAAGAAAAACGCCCCGTAACCTGGAGCCGCTCTACTCTGTAAATTTACAAGAGCCACTTCATGATTATGCGTTTCAAATCCTTTCCACCCGACTTCCGCGTTTGCGTTCCATTGGTCATATGCCTACGCGCTCCCTCTGCTGGTTACGGGTAAGGACTGCAGTCCGTGTATGCAAAAAAAAAAAAAACAGAGAAGGCGACCAATCAGCGACTAGCGGGCGTGGCGTTTTTCCGTGCCCGGTTGCTAGGGAAGCGGTGGCCACGCTGTGAACCCGGAAGTGTGCAAGGAGCACTTAGTGACTTCCTGTCTGTGTGTTTACAAGGCTGCAGGTGAGTTTTTTTGGGAAAATTAGCACATGGACGGTTTCAGAGAAGGGAGAGTATTCATATAAAATGGGAACTAGAAGAATTGGTCGTATCCCTTTAAGTGTTATGTTGATAGTGTTGGGGCTCATTGTAGTCATGGGAACCAGGTTTAATAATGCACCCTTTGTTTATTTTTGACCAACTGTGCCTTAAATATCCTATTTCAAATGCTGCATTACTTATTTGTTTATTATCATTTTTTAATAAATGTTTATTTGGGGGGCTCGTGCTAAAATACTCCCATATTTCCATTTCACGAAGATGTGATCATTGGGTTTCTGAGGTTCTGTGGTCTTTAAGGGTTCAGATTCATCATTAGGCCTATGGCTACGTGCGTCAGAGCTAAAGAAGTAGCTGTGCCCCCTATGGCTCCATCATCAGTAGAACGATGGCCATTTTATTTAAGCTCACGTACCTATTGTCACCATATATGAGACCAGGTTGGGGCTGGTAAATCGAGAATATGTTGTGTGTGATGGAACTGATCTCAGAAGATAGGGGGCAGCGTTGTCCACCATAGCTTGTGTACCTATAGGCCTTGGTGGTGGTAGTCCAGGCTTGTCAACACCTCAGTTTTTTACATTTACCTTCTTTCTTGTTTTTGAAGGCTTGTCCATGTACATCACTAACGGACATCCTGAGGAACGGTAACCACCAGTCTATGCAGATCCGGAACCCTATCAACACTCAGAATGGACAAAAGTAGACGACCCCTGGTTAATGAGATGTTAAACTTCACCCTGGAGATCCTTTACCTGCTGACCGGAGAGGTGAGGAGGATTCTGGGAGGTCACATGACATCACTCATCTCTATTAATAAAACACAGACCTGACCGGAAAGGTGACGAGGATTCTGGGAGGTCACATGACCTCACTCTTATCTCTATTAATAAAACACAGACCTGACCGGAGAGGTGAGGAGGATTCTGGGAGGTCACATGACATCACTCTTATCTTTATTAAAACAGAGAGCTGATCGGAGAGGTGAGGAGGAGGAGGAGGTCACATGACATGACTTTACAGAAATGGGAATACCGAGCTTGGCTCATATACAGGAATAATCTTTTGTTTTTTCTGTACTCCAGGATTACATCACTTTCAAGCTCTCCGATGGCTGGGTTGCACCCAACTTGAAAAAGATGCAGGACCCCACCATGGAGCTTCCACCATCCTCCCCGACACCTGAGAGAAACAACACCAAGAAGATCCTAGAAGTCACCCAGAAGTTCATTGATCTGCTGACAGGAGAGGTGAGCGGTGTCGGGAATTCTGGGACATTATCCAGTAACAGACAAGGGATGTGTCTGGGTGGTGACTGTATCATTGTGTGTGTCAGGTTCCTATAAGGTGTCAGGATGTCTCGGTTGCAGTGGAAAACCCACAGAGCTCTGATGGACACAAAGAAGTCTACAAAGAAGTGGTGGTGGAAAATTACCCAACCCTCGACTTCCATGGTAAAGTGAAAGGTGATGATCTTTCTAATGTGTATACTAAACTGGCCAGCTTCACATATTTAGATATTTTATTGTTATTTGTTTTCCAGCAGATGTGATTTACTCCTCTGGCCCCCTCAGAGGGTTACCAGCCACCACCGCCTCTTCACATGGTCAAGTCAATGAAGCCGGGTTCATTATAGCAGTTAACAGGCAGGAAGTCTCGGCAACTGTGGAAGCTGACGCCAAAGACAGCCTCGACCATATAGTCTCCGTTCAGGATGGAAACGCTGTTGGCAACATTTATAATGACCACGGGTACACGGCGGTCTACACCAAAGAGGTGCTGGTGTCCATGGAGAATGGCAACCTTACCACGATATACACACCCAACGAAGACATAGCATACATCTCCAGTGAGGTTACAGAGATATCCGTGATTGGCAATGAAGAACTGCCTGCCAACACTATCTATACTCCACAGTTCAAAAATCAAGACCCTTTTCGGGGGGAGGAGAGCGCTAATCTGATAGATGAAGTTCCTTTGCCTGCAAAAAAGGAGACTACAAATCTTTGCAAAGCTAAATTGGCGGACAAGAGAAAGATGTCGGTTTGTTCAAAGAGTGAAGAAGATCTTAGTCAAAAGTTGGAACTCAGGGCTGAAGGCCAAAAAAACTTCTCTTGCTCGCAATGCAATAAGCGGTTTTCCTGCCGGTCCTTGTTGACCCGGCATGAAAGGATTCACACAGGCTTGAAGCCTTTTGCTTGCCCCGAATGCGGCCGGTGCTTTAACCGGGTGGAAAACCTTGCGGCCCACGTCAGGATCCACAAAGGAGAAAAGACGTTCTCCTGCCCCTGTGGGAGGGTCTTTCTCCGGAAAGAGAGTCTTGTTCTCCACAAGCGCACTCACTCAGGAGAGAAGCCATTCTCCTGTACCGACTGCCTGAAAAGCTTCACCAACAGCTCTGACCTGGCCCGGCACAAGAGGATCCACTTGAACTGGAAGCCTTTTTTGTGCTCTGAGTGCGGGAAGTGTTTCACGAACAAGGCAGACCTTGGCCGGCATCAAAAGTCCCACCAGGACAAGATCTTACCATGTCCAGAATGCAAGCAACGTTTTGCAGCACGTTCTGATCTCCTGAGGCACCTTGGGCGGCACCAGATTTCATCTCTCAAATTTCCTTGTCCAGAGTGCGGCAAAAAGTTCCCATCAAAGTCGGAACTGGCCCGCCATGAGGTGACTCACTCTGGAGAGAAGCCATTTGAGTGCTCTGAGTGTGGAAAACGCTTCAACCGGGCCTACAATCTTGACTCACACAGGAGGACCCATCTGGGGGAAAAGCCTTTCCCGTGTGCCGAATGCGGCAAACGGTTTCTCAGGAAGAGCCAGCTGACCTTACACGTAAGAACCCATACAGGTGAGAGGCCTTACTCTTGCTCAGAGTGCGGCAAACAGTTCGCCGGAAGCTCTGATCTTATCAAACATCAACGGCTTCACACGGGCGAAAAGCCCTACGCGTGCAACAACTGCGACAGGCGCTTTACCAATAAGCCCGACCTCACCAAACATCAGAGGGTTCATGGCAAGGAGACTCCATTCGCGAGGCATCAGAAGACCCAAGCTGGAGAGCGACCGTTTTGTTGCACGGTTTGTGAGCAACTCTTCTTGAGCAA
The DNA here is from genome assembly GCA_037952925.1 of Lithobates clamitans. Taxonomy (NCBI): domain Eukaryota; kingdom Metazoa; phylum Chordata; class Amphibia; order Anura; family Ranidae; genus Lithobates; species Lithobates clamitans. The sequence goes on along the minus strand of JBBGZY010001739.1, from coordinate 895,801 downwards.
TGTGGACCTTGCTGGGCACCAAAGAGCTCATTCGGAGGAAGCGGCCTTTTCGTGTTCTGACTGTGGGAAAGGGTTTCAGCATGAGATTGACCTAAGCAACCACCTTAGTACTCACCTTATAAATGAGTCGTACCCTTTCCTGAAAGGACACCAAGATACAGGTTAGAGGCGTACCTCAGATAGAATTGGTAGGGCTGCCAAGAGAACCTGTGACTTTGCCTTGAATAGGACTATAAAAATAATAAAAAATATAAAAATATATGTATTATTTTTTGTTTTTTATTCTTTTTCTAATTTAAATATTAAATAAAAAAACAGGAGATTTGGGGTGAAAAGCACTTCTGAAATCACTGATTGGAACCACTTACCTCCTCTCCTTGATAGATAGTCAATTACTTTATTTTCCTTTCACGTGAATCTCAGTGATAAACTGTAGGTGGCTCCTCTTATTGGGTCACTGAGATGTTCACATTACATATGGAGATACAAGGTTGGCGTGCTTAACCATGTAAGGATTTTGAACCTACAATGCCTTGAAAAAGTATTCATACCCCTTGAAATTTTCCACATTTTGTCATGTTTCAGCCAAAAACGTAAATTTATTTCATTGGGATTTTATGTGATAGACCAACACAAAGTGGCACAGAATTGTGAAGTGGAAGGAAAATGATAAATGGTTTTCAACATTTTTTACAAATAAATCTGTGAAAAGTGTGGGGTGCATTTGTAATCAGCCCCCCTATGTCAATACTTTGTAGAACCCCCTTTCCGCAGCAATTACAGCTGCAAGTCTTTTTGGGGATGTCTCTACCAGCTTTGCACATCTAGAGAGTGACTTCTTTGCCCATTCTTCCTTGCAAAATAGCTCAAGCTCTGTCAGATTGGATGGAGAGTGTCTGTGAACAGCAATTTTCAAGTCTTGCCACAGATTCTCAATTGGATTTAGGTCTGGACTTTGACTGGGCCATTCTAACACATGAATATGCTTTGATCTAAACCATTCCATTGTAGCTCTGGCTGTATGTTTCGGGTCGTTGTCCTGCTGGAAGGTGAAACTCCGCCCCAGTCTCAGGTCTTTTGCAGACTCCAACAGGTTTTCTTCTAAATTTGTCCTGTATATGGTTCCATCCATCTTCCCATTAACTCTGACCAGCTTCCATGTCCCTGCTGAAGAAAAACATCTCCACAGCATGATGCTGCCACCACCGTGTTTCACAGTGGGGATGGTGTGTTCAGGGTGATGTGCAGTGTTAGTTTTCCACCATATAGCGTTTTGCTTTTAGGCCAAAAAGTTCAATTTTAGTCTCATCTGACCAGAGCACCTTCTTCCACACGTTTGCTGTGTCCCCCACATGGCTTCTCACAAACTGCAAATGGGACTTCTTATGGCTTTCTTTCAACAATGGTTTTCTTCTTATCACTCTTCCATAAAGGTCAGATTTGTAAAGAACACGACTAATAGTTGTCCTGTGGACAGATTCTCCCACCTGAGCTGTGGATCTCTGCAGCTCCTCCAGAGTTACCATGGGCCTCTTGGCTCTTCTCTGATTAATGCTCTCCTTGCCCGGCCTGTCAGTTTAGGTGGACAGCCATGTCTTGGTAGGTTTGCAGTTGTGCCATACCCTTTAACTTTTTGGATGATGGATTGAACAGAGCCCCATGAGATGTTCAATGCTTGGGATATTAGTGTATAACCTAACCCTGCTTTAAACTTCTCCACAACTTTATCCCTGACCTGTCCGGTGTGTTCCTTGGCCTTCGTGATGCTGTTTGTTCACTAAGGTTCTCTAACAACCCTCTGAGGGCTTCACAGAACAGCTGTATTTATACTGAGATTAAATTACACACAGGTGGACTCTATTTACTAATTAGTTGACTTCTGAAGGCAATTGGTTCCACTAGATTTTAGTTAGGGGTATCAGAGTAAAGGGGGGCTGAATACAAATGTACGCCACACTTTTCACATATTTATTTCTAAAACATTTTGAAAAGCATTTATCATTTTCCTTCCACTTCACAATTATGTGCCACTTTGTGTTGGTCTATCACATAAAATCCCAATAAAATACATTTACGTTTTTGGTTGTAACATGACAAAATTGGGCGGCTTAGTGGTGTAGTGGATAGCACTTTCACCTAAGCAGTAAGAAGGGTCGCTGGTTCGAATCATAACCACAAAACTACTTGCCTGGAGTTTGCATGTTCTCCCTGTGCCTGTGTGGGTTTCCTCCGGGTACTCCGGTTTCCTCCCACACTCCAAAGACATGCTGGTAGGTTAATTGGATCCTGTCTAAATTGTCCCTAGTATGTATGAATGTAAGTTGGGGACCTTAGATTGTAAGCTCCTTGATTGTAGGGACTGATGTGAATGTACAATGTATATGTAAATTCTGGTCAAAGTGTATTCTGCTACATTTCTTTAGTGAAAATAATCTGTAGGAAAGTTATAGAGTCCACAATATATGGTATATACAGTGCCTTAAAAAAGTATTCGTACCCCTTGCAATTTCCCACATTTTTTTTATTTCAGGTACTTATATAGCGCCGTCAATTTACACAGCGCTTTACATATACATTGTACATTCACATCAGTCCCTACCCTCAAGGAGCTTACAATCTAAGGTCCCTAACTCACATTCATACATGAGAAAAAAAAAAGAAAGCCTTCCCTTCTCCCGTTAGCTATTATTTTTCTACGTTGTTTTTCTCTTTTATTTTTTTCATTAATATTTTGTTTGTTACTGTTTTGTTGCATATAGAGAAAATGAGCAAATGTAAAGAAAAAAGCAAAAGAAAGCTTCCCCTTCTACCTTTTAGCTATTATTTTTCTGCTATTTGTTTCTCTTTTTTACCATTAATATTGTTTTTGTTTTGTTTATTACTTTTTTTGTTGCATAAGGAGAATAAGAAAAAAAAGCCACCACTCCCCCCTTTAGCTATTATTTTTCTGTTATTTTTTTCTCTTTTTTTATCAGTAATATTTTTTTTTTATTTGTTACCTTTTTGTTGCATAAGAGAATAAGCAAAAAAAAAAAAAAAAAAGAAAGCCTTCCCTTCTACCGTTAGCTGTTATTTTCCTGCAAATTGTTTCTCTTCTTTACCATTAATATTTTTTTGTTGCATAAAGAGAAAATGAGCAAATTACAAAGAAAAAAGAAAAGAAATCCTCCCGTTTTTCCAATAGCAATTGTTTTTCTGCAATTTTTTTCTCTTTTTTTACCATCAATATTTTTTTCGTTTTGTTTGTTACTTTTTTGTTGCATAAAGAGAATAAGCAAATAAAAAGGAAAAAAAAAAGCCTCCCATTTTTTCTCTTTTTTACCATTAATATTTTGTTTGTTACTTTTTTGTTACAAAAAGGGAACGAGCAAATAAAAAACAAAAACCAAAAAAAATAAACTTCCCTTCCTCTGTTGGCTACTATATTTTTGCTAATTTTTTTTCTCTTTTTTTACCATTATTTTTTTTTTTGTTTGATACTTTTTTTGTTGCATAAAGAGAAAATTAGCAAATTTAAAATAAAAGAGAAGCTCCCCTTTCCCTGTCAGCTATCATTTTTCTGCAAATTATGTCTCTTTTTTACTATTAACATTTTTTTTGTTTGTTACTTTTTTGATGCATAAAGAGAATGAGCAAATAAGAAAAAAAAATTACCCTTCCTACGTTTAGCTATTCTTTTTTCTCTTTTATTTACCATTAATGTTTTTTTTTTTCTTACTTTTTCGTTACATAAAGAGAAAATGTGCAAATTAAAAAAAAAAAAAAAAAAGAAAGAAAGCCTCCCATTCCCCTGTTGGCTATCATTTTTCTGCTAATTTTTTTCTCTCTTTTTTTTTTTTTACCATTAATGTTTTTTTTCTTACTTTTTTGTTACATAAAGAGAAAATTAGAAAATTAAAAAAAAAATGTTTTCACTTGCTGCCAATGATTTGCCACAGAAACATTAATGTCATTTTAATCAAGACAATCTGTTGGCGCTATATAAATCTTGCATGATGATAATAATAATTTATATAATAAAACATTTTCTGGTCAAAATAGAAAAGAAAAACATTTCTACTTTTTTACATCTTTTTTTGTCTATCAGTTACATATAAAATAAAAAAAAATGCAGTAAAAAAAAAAAAAAGTCAGAAAAATTTGTAATCTAAAAGAAAGCTTAGTCTGTCCCCTAGAAAGCAAAGTACACAAGACCCTTTTTTTTTTTTAAGAAATGACAAGGAATTTCCTGTATGTTCCTGAACAACCAGAGCAATTTTGACAAAAAAAAAAAAAAAAAAAATGTACGATTTCTTTTAGGAACAGAGAGTCTTTTTTTATGTGATATTGCCTTGAAAAAATATATATATTTTACTACTACTACTACTACTAATAATAATAATACATTTTAATTTATATTTAATGTATAATTATTAATAATAATAATTATAATTTTAATGGGATCCTTAGAAAAGAAAAGTAATAAAAAAAAAAAGCATTTTCTTTTTATTTCCTATGACCGTCAGCTCCATCTAGTGGCCATAATGTGATATTTTCATTGAATTCCAACAATTGGGAAAATACGGCATGCTGGCCACTAGATGGAGAAAACAATCACAGGAAAGCAATTAAAAATTAAATTTCAGAAATACTAGACACACGTATGAAAATTCAAATTTTGCTTTTTAATATTAGGGAGAGTGTAAAAAAAAATCAAAAAAGAAAAAAAAAAGTGGACTAGGCTTTTGAGACAGTGCACATGCGCAGTAGAGATCGCGCCTAGCAGGGCTGGTTGAATAACTCGATCGCCAGCCCTGCCTCCCTTCTATTCCCAACCATCGCGAAACTTCCATCAGCGGAACGCTAATTGTCTGGAAAACTCGGCCGGAAGAAGCTCCGGGGACACCAGCGTGGCCTCCGCAGCCCGCTCGGATGAAGAGGAAAAGGCAGGGCGCCCGGAAGAGCGCCGATCGCTTGGAACGCACAGCGGCGCAGCTGCTGGAACGCAAAACCCGGAAGAGGTTGTAGATTGGAGGAAAACACTTCCTGAGCTTGGGAGGATATGGTGGTAATGGGGTTTTTCTTCGCTTTTAAATGCTGTTCTGTTGTTGTGGTGGCTGGAGGGGCAGCTGTAATGGTTATGTAAAGGGATGGGGGGGACCTTTAGGGGAGGGTTGTAAGTGAGATCTGCTCATTACCTGTAGGGGGGGAGGCCATCTTATCTATTCATTAATGCAGTGCACTGAGCCTTTGCTGATGTATCTGAAGCCGGTTATGGTGGAAATGCTCAATGTCATTCTTTATTATGTTGCCAGTTTACATGCATGCTAAAAAGATGGCAACACCAGGCAGCAATTGCTTGTCAATGAATTGTAAGGTTATTCCTCTTTGGATGTCCAATCCCATGGGTTGCCATGGATACCATGACCCGGAGACGTGTGATGGACTTAGATAAGCAGAATATTCCCAACGCACGAGTTCCCGAAACTGGCTGTAGATGGCATTGGGTGCTGCCGTGACCACCGGCTGGAAACCAAAGATTTTCAAAGCATGAACTATGTCACCAGCACACCAAGGTTCTGCAGAACGGGTCCAAAGTTTTATTCTGCGATCACATCATGGTTACAAAGGCAATGTTTGGACCCCTTTAATAAACCTAACCCTACCCCACTTCCCTGATGAAGGTGTCCTGCGAGGCTTTGACACATCGCCTTTTGAACCATGATGTGATCGCGGAATATCGCTTTGGACCTGTCCTGGAGATCCTCGGTGTGCTGGTGACCTACTTCTCCCTTTGAAGGACTTAGACCAAAAAGAATGTCTCCCGGCAATGCCAGTGTGGGTTTCAGATCTCCCGGTGCTAAGGGTTAGTAGAATGGACAGTGCGGCTCTAATGTACGTAACTGCAAGTAGAGCCGACTCCGTCCACATGTAGTATGACCTTGTATGATGTAAGGCCCCAATGTTGTCTGGGGACAGAGGGCAAGGGACTATGGGGACACTGGGATTGTGTGAGAACATGGAACTGAGGTAGGCGCCATTATGTAACATCAGTGGTTCTATGTTAGAGTGTGATGTTGTGTGAGGGCAATGGGACTGTGTGAGGACAGTATGATCTTTTGAAGGCAAAGGACCTTGTTAGGACAGTGCATTCTCTGAGGACATTGACATAGGAGGATATGCCATTGCGTGGTGACCATGGGGCTATGTTAGAATGTGATGTTGTGTGAGGGCAATGGGACTATGTGAGGACAGTATGATCGTTTGAAGGCAAGGGACCTTGTTAGGACAGTGCATTCTCTGAGGACATTGAACTAGGAAGAGATGCCATCATGTGGCGACCGTGGGGCTATGTTAGGATGTGATGTTGTGTGAGGAACTTTGTATGGACGATGGGACTGTGTGAGTGTGATAATATGAGGGTTAGGGACTGAATTTAGACACTGGACTCTGTGAGGACATGACTGGTGACATGGACCTGAGAGGATATGCCATTGTGTAACAACATCGGGACTGTGTTAGAATGTGATGTTGTGTGAGGGCAATGGGACTGTGTGAGGACAGAGGGATCATGTGAGGGCAAGGGACCATGTTAGGACAGTGAACTCTGATGACATGGAACTGTGTTGACATGGAATGGAGAGGACACACCGTTGTGTAATGACAGTTGGGCTATGTTAGATTTGATGTGGTGTGAAGACGTTTATAAAGTTAATAGGACTGTGTGAGCACAGTGGGATTGTGTGCAGGCAAGGGACCATGTTGGGACTTTAGACTCTTGAGGACATGGCTCTGAGGACATGGAACTAAAAGGACATGCCATTGTGTAACATCAGTGGGACTATGTTAGATTATGTTATGTGTGAGGAACTGTGTAAGGAAAATGGGACATTGTGAAGGTAAGGGTCTGTGTTAGGACAGTGGATTCTGTAACGACATCCTGAAAGGACCTGGAAGGACATGCCATTATGTGACGACAGTGGGACTATGTGAGAATGAGATATTGTGAGAGGAACTGTGTAAGAACAGAGTGATTCTGTGAGGGCAAGGGACTGAGTTAGGAAACTGGACTCTGTGACGACATGACTGATGCCAAGGGACCGTGAGGACATGACTGATGGCACGGAACCGCGAGGACACGACTGATGGCACGGAACCGCGAGGACACGACTGATGGCACGGAACCGCGAGGACACGACTGATGGCACGGAACCGCGAGGACACGACTGATGGCACGGAACCGCGAGGACACGACTGATGGCACGGAACCGCGAGGACACGACTGATGGCACGGAACCGCGAGGACACGACTGATGGCACGGAACCGCGAGGACACGACTGATGGCACGGAACCGCGAGGACACGACTGATGGCACGGAACCGCGAGGACACGACTGATGGCACGGAACCGCGAGGACACGACTGATGGCACGGAACCGCGAGGACACGACTGATGGCACGGAACCGCGAGGACACGACTGATGGCACGGAACCGCGAGGACACGACTGATGGCACGGAACCGCGAGGACACGACTGATGGCACGGAACCGCGAGGACACGACTGATGGCACGGAACCGCGAGGACACGACTGATGGCACGGAACCGCGAGGACACGACTGATGGCACGGAACCGCGAGGACACGACTGATGGCACGGAACCGCGAGGACACGACTGATGGCACGGAACCGCGAGGACACGACTGATGGCACGGAACCGCGAGGACACGACTGATGGCACGGAACCGCGAGGACACGACTGATGGCACGGAACCGCGAGGACACGACTGATGGCACGGAACCGCGAGGACACGACTGATGGCACGGAACCGCGAGGACGCGACTGATGGCACGGAACCGCGAGGACGCGACCGATGGCACGGAACCGTGAGGACGCGACCGATGGCACGGAACCGCGAGGACGCGACCGATGGCACGGAACCGCGAGGACACGACCGATGGCACGGAACTGTGAGGACACGACCGATGGCATAGAATGGAGAGGACATGACTGATGGTACAGAATTCTGAGGATATGACAGATGACGTGGAACTCTGGGGACACTCTATTGTGTAATGTCAGTGGAGCTATGTTAGAATGTTAGAAGATATTTGTAGGGACAAATGGACTGTGTGAGCCCAGTTGGACTGTGTGCGGGCAAAGGACCATGTTAGGACTCTCGAAGATATGACTGAGGACATGGAACTGAGAGGACATGCCATTGTGCTACGACAGTGGGACTATGTTATGAATGTGATGTTGTGAGAGGGACTTTGTGTGAACAGTGGGATCATGTTTGGTTAGGGGACTGTTTTAGGACACTGGACTCTGGGAGGACATGACTGATGACATTGAACAGAGAGGACCTGTCAATGGGACTATGCTAGAATATGATATTGTATGAAGAACTGTGTTAGGACAATGGGACTGTGTCAGGACAGTGGGATCATATGAGGGTAAGGGATAGGGTTGTCCCGATACCGATACTAGTATCGGTATCGGCACCGATACTGAGCATTTGGCCGAGTACTTGTACTTGGGCAAATGCTCCTGATGCTTCACCCGATACCTGGACAGTCAGCGGTGATCGGTGCGTGGGGGAGTTACAAGCTTCTCCCCCCGCGGCTTTCAGCTGCTTTAGTGAAATCTATACAGCAGTGATCGGTGCTTGTAACTCCCCCACACACGGTCACCTCTGACTGTCCCCGCATCCTCCTCCAGTCCTTCCACTGCGTCCCCCTCCATGCCCCCTCCGTTCTGCTGCTGTCCCCCTCCGTTCTGCTGCTGTCCCCCTCCGTTCTGCTGCTGTCCCCCTCCGTTCTGCTGCTGTCCCCCTCCGTTCTGCTGCTGTCCCACTCCAGTTTTTCTCCATGTCCCCCTCCGTTCTGCTGTCCCTCTCCATGTCCTCCGCCTTCCTTTTCTGTATGAACAGAGTCAGTGGTGACTCTGCCCATTCACATAACTGAAACATTGTAACCTCCTGTGAAGTTTATGAATGGAGAGGAGCCGCTGTCTTCTCTCCATTTATTTTCAATACAGCTGAGGCTGCAGAGAAAGGAACTGGGGAATCTCTATCCTCTGTCTCTTTCTCTGTCTCAAGGGGGAGATATCAGGGGTCTATTAAGACCCCTGATAGCTCACCAAAGCCCCCCAACAGGGCTGATTAAAAAAGAAAAAGTATTGCAATAAATAATAAAAAAAAAATTATTGTAAAAAAATAATAAAAATTAAAATTAAAAAACACACAGACACCGTCCACCCCCCCCCCCCCCTAAATAAAAGAAAAAAAGGAAAGCATTGTAAAAAAAAACAAAACATTTTTTAAAAAATTGTAAAAAAAAACACTGTTACATGACATTAAAAAAAAGTATTGGTATCGGTGAGTACTCGAAAAAAAGTATCAGTACTTGTACTCGGTCTTGAAAAAGTGGTATCGGGACAACCCTAGTAAGGGAGACTGTGTTGGATAGTGGGGCTATGTTAAAATATGATGTTGTGTGAGGAACTGTGTAGGGACAATGGAACTGTGTGAGCACAGTGGGATTGTGTGTGGACTTTGGACTCTTGAGGACATGGAACTGAGAGGACACGCTATTGTGTAATGAAAGTGAGACCATTTTGGAATATGATGCTGTCTCAGGGAGCGGGTAAGGGTTATGGGACTCTGTGGGGACAAGGGACTGTGTTAGGGCACAAGATTCAGTGAGGAGATGTCACTGAGGAAATGAGATGTGGTCTCTTGTGAGGTCAAACAATGTCTGAGGACGTCATGGCTCATTTGGGATTGTGGAGAGGAGGACAGTAGGACCAAGTGAGAGCATGACGGACGATGTGTGAGGAACTATGATGAAGCAACCCAGGACTGGCCTCTCCCTCCTGCCTCCCAAACCTGATTATTGCCCCATTGTTGTGATGTGCTGCCTCGCTAGAGCTCAGCTTTCTTTGTGCCTTCTATTATCTCCATTCTATACATATGATGTTTATATTTTGTCTTCTGTTACCAGGTGGCTTTATGAATATCGATGTGAAATAGATTAAGCAGCTCTTCCACCAACAGAGGCCAGCTGTTCAAAGTTATCTTCTGCAATGGACAAGGACGGTCAGCCCGTTGCAGAGAGGATACTAAACCTCGCCATTGAGATCATCTGCCTGCTGACTGGAGAGGTGAGGAGGATTCTGGGAGGTCACATGACATCACTCTTATCTCTATTAATAAAACACAGACCTGACCGGAGAGGTGAGGAGGATTCTGGGAGGTCACATGACATCACTCTTATCTCTATTAATAAAACACAGAGCTGACCGGAGAGGTGAGGAGGATTCTGGGAGGTCACATGACATCACTCTTATCTCTATTAATAAAACACAGACCTGACCGGAGAGGTGAGGAGGATTCTGGGAGGTCACATGACATCACTCTTATCTCTATTAATAAAACACAGACCTGACCGGAGAGGTGAGGAGGATTCTGGGAGGTCACATGACATCACTCTTATCTCTATTAATAAAACACAGACCTGACCGGAGAGGTGAGGAGGATTCTGGGAGGTCACATGACATCACTCTTATTATTATTATACAAGATTTATATAGCGCCAACAGTTTGCGCAGCGCTTTACAATGTATAAATGGGACAACACAATTACAGTACAATAAAAAAGGGACAGGAGGGCCCTGCTCGTAGAGCTTACATTCTAAAGGGAGGGGGTGGTGGTACAAAAGGTAATAGCTGCAAAGAATGATTTGATGGGGGTGGCTCAGGGACAGTTATGTGGGTGTGGGATAGGCTTCCCTGAATAAATGAGTTTTCAGGGATCTCCTAAAGGTGGACAGGGTAGGGGCTGATCGGACATACTGGGGCAGGGAATTCCAGAGGATGGGAGAGGCTCTGGAGAAGTCCTGAAGGCGAGCATGGGAGGAGGTAACAAGGGAGCTAGAGAGCAGGAGGTCCTGGGAGGAGCGGAGGGGGCAATATCTGCAGATGAGGTTGGTGATGTAGATGGGGGCGATGTTGTGAATGGCCTTGTATTTTATGGTTAGCATTTTGAATTTTACACAGTGGGGGTAGGGGAAGCCAGTGAAGGGATTGGCAGAGAGGAGCATCTCTATTAATAAAACACAGACCTGACTGGAGAGGTGAGGAGGATTCTGGGAGGTCACATGACATCACTCTTATCTCTATTAATAAAACACAGACCTGACCAGAGAGGTGAGGAGGATTCTGGGAGGTCACATGACATCCCTCTTATCTCTATTAATAAAACACAGACCTGACCGGAGAGGTGAGGAGGATTCTGGGAGGTCACATGACATCACTCTTATCTCTATTAATAAAACACAGACCTGACCGGAGAGGTGAGGAGGATTCTGGGAGGTCACATGACATCACTCTTATCTGTATTAATAAAACACAGACCTGACCGGAGAGGTGAGGAGGATTCTGGGAGGTCACATGACATCACTCTTATCTCTATTAATAAAACACAGACCTGACCGGAGAGGTGAGGAGGATTCTGGGAGGTCACATGACATCACTCTTATCTCTATTAATAAAACACAGACCTGACATTGTTTTTGGTTCTATACAGAGATTCCCTGCTGTGAAGTCCGGTGATCTGGTGACCATCGCAGTGCCTCCACCTGACTCCCTGACAGTGGAGAGGAACAGCGAGCAGAAGATCCTAGAAGTCACCCAGAAGATCATTGCACTGCTGACAGGAGAGGTGAGCGGTGCCGGGAATTCTGGGACATTATCCAGTAACAGACAAGGGATGTGTCTGGGTGGTGACTGTATCATTGTGTGTGTCAGGTTCCTAATGGCTCTGAGGAAGTCGAGGTCTCCATTTCGCTGGAGCAAATTGTTCTTCAAGAGGCAGAGAAGACCCTGGAGAAGGACCCATTGGTGGAGAATGAACAGATCCCCGAATCTGAAGGTAAGGAGATGTTAAATGTGCCGTCCATCCATACATGTAGACACAATCCTTGCCTGTTCCATGTTACAGCTAGCAGGGGATTCTGGGAAAGAATGCAAAGACAACAGTCATGGCAGACCAGACTGTTTTCATCTTGTGTGACATCAGAGGAGCTTACATTCTAATGTCCCCCCCCCCCAGTCACACACTATTATGAAGGACCTCAATACTGGACACTTTCACCCCCTTCCTGCCCAGGCCAATTTTGAATGACAATTTTCATAATTTTTTAAACCACTTTCTGCCCACGCTATAGCCGAATGACGGCTACAGCGCGGGCTTCCAGTGCCAGGAGGGTGTCAATAGACGTCCTCCCGTGATCACGCTTCTCCAGCGTCCCTTTCGACTCGGCTGATTACAGAACAGGGTAAAGGGCCAATCACAGCTGATCACGGAAGTAAACAAGCCGGTTATCGTTTTTTATTTTCTCCTCGTGATCAGCGTGAGGAGAGAAGCAGAAAGCCGGTAACCGGCTTCTGTTACAGGGACATCGGTCCCTGCCTCAGTGCCCACCAGTGCTGCCAATCAGTGCCCACCAGTGCCCCTCATCAGTGTCCATCAGTGCTGCTAATCAGTGCCTCACCTGTCAGTGTCCATTGGTGCCACCTATCAATGCCCATCAGTGGAGCCTCATCAGCGCAAATCGATGAAGGAAACAAAAATTACCTGTTTGCAAAATTTTATAACAAACAAAAAATTTTTTCAATCTTTTTTTTGTTTTGTTTTTTAGCAAAAAATAAAAAAACCTCAATAGAAAAAAACCCCCCAGAGGTGATTAAATACCACCAAAAGAAAGCTCTATTTGTGTGAAAAAAAAATGATAAAAATTTCATTTGGGTACAGTGCTGCATGACTGAGCAATTGTCATTCAAAGTGTGACAGCGCTGAAAGCTGAAAATTGGCCTGGGCAGGAAGGGAGGGGGTAAAAGTGCCCAGTAAGCAAGTGGTTTAACAGATAAAGCTTTTCTTTTGGTGGTATTTAATCACCACTTTTTTAAAAAAAAATTTTGCAAAAAAAAAAAAAAAAGACAAACATTTTTGAAAAAAATGTTTTTTTTTCTTCTTCGTTTTTGTTTATAAAATTTTAATAAATGATCTTTCTTCATACATTTATATCAAAATGTATTCTGCTAAATGTATTTGGTAATAACTCAAATCAGTGTATATTATTTAGTCTGTAGGAAAGTTTATAGAGCCCACAATCTGTGGTATATATGTTTGAAAATTGATCAATCCTGATTTCTTGAGGCCCCTAAAATGCCAGGACAGTACAAATACCCCCCTAATGATCCCTTTTTAAAGTTGTCATTTTTTTTTGTCAACATTTTTTGGAAAATGAAGAAATGAAATAAAAAACATTTTTTCCACATTTTTTTTATACATACTGTCACCAGTATAGCATCACCATGTGACTAGTGTGTTGGTGGTCAGGGACACTAGTGATAGTATGTAAAAAAAAAAAAAGAAATTCTAATAATAAGTTTTCAATTTTTTTAACACATATATTTTTTTTTATTTTTTTTTTTTTTTTTACAATGTCTTTATTTTACATACTGTGACCAGAGCAGTACAGTATCACCATATGATTGGCGTGGTGGTGATCAGGGACACTGACTGGTGATGGTGTTTTTTTTTTCTTTGTTAAAAAAAAAAAAAAAAAAAGAAGAAACATTTATAATTTGCTTATATTTTTTTGACATTATCACCACTGACTGGTGATAATATGTAAAAAAAATTATAATAATTTGTTTTCTTTTTTTTAAATTTTTTTTTTACATACTGTGACTAGAGCAGTACAGTGTTACCATAATGACTCTACTACTCTAGGGAAGTGATCAGGATTTTTTTCTTTTACACACTACGATTGCTTATATTAGTGATGATCGCTGTTATAAGCAATCTTTTTCATGAATGGCATCCATTCTATTCATTGTGTACTGTTGTGAAGCTGTAACTGGCCACAGGTATCACATGATACAAGTGCACTGTGATTGATGCTGTCTGTACCATGTGATTACCGTGACCAATCACAGTGATCAACACAACAGTACAGAATGAATGGCTATGAATGAAAGCCATTCATTGTGTTCAACTGTCATGTAATTGCTGTGATTGGTCACAGAGATCACTTGGTACAAATGCACTGTGATTGGCCCTGCCTGTAACATGTGATCACTGTGATTGGCCCTGCCTGTACCATGAGTACTATGAGCAATCGGTGATCAACACAACAGTACACAATAAATGAAAGCCACTCATTGCGTACATCTGTCATGTGATCAATGTGATTAGTCACAGCAATCACATGGTACAGATGCACTGTAATTGGCCTTGTCTGTACTGTGTGATCACTGTGATTGGTCACAGTGCACAACAGTACACAATGAATGGCTATGAATGAAAGCCATTCAATGTGTACAACTGTCATACAACACTGTGATTGGTCAAAGCGATCACATGGCCCATACCGGCCCAGTACAATGATCTGTCATCCGCTGTGACTGGTGGATCATGCCGCAGCATGGTCCAATCTTGGGAGGACATCATATGATGTCCATCCAGGATGGGAGAGCTCTTTCTCAGCCATCAATAGGTCTGGTGGGAAGCAGGTAATATTATTCATCCATATAGCTCTGACATATACCGTGGTGCTATACAGAGAACACTGAGGCATTCACACCATTCTCTGCACCAGAAGAGCTTACACTCTAATGTGCCCCCCCCACGGTCACACACTATTATTATTATTATACATTTATTTTAAAGGTTTCAGTTTGTTATCTTCTTCTTCACAGATTTACTTGAGCCCACAAGCACACCTCTAGTCCCTGATGGCTCTGTCCCCTCTCCGGCCTGCTCTAACGAAATCCAGAACAGCAACGATCAAGAAGACAGCATGTCCACCATGTGCGATCCCATCATGAGCAAGTTGGACCTAAACTCGGCGGTGGACTTTTCATCGTGCGACGAGGGAGACCTTTCCGACGGCGAAACTTCTGCACCCATCGATGAGCAACAAATGCCCATTTGTACGGATGATTCACAGACTGTGGAGAGGACACCGTCTACCCCTGGTGGAACCGACTCCACACAGCCAGCCGCTACTTCCGCAAGCCATTTGCCATCAGCTACTGCCGGTGTAGATGTGGCGGCACCAACTACAACTGAGCCTTTGCAGCCTACGACCAATCATGTGTTGTCTACACTGACTCGAATGGACCATGTGCAGTCTACCAATCATATAACATCTACATATGTCCGGACAGACCACCCAACGTTGGCAGCTACCGCAGGGGACAATGTGCCGTCTACGGTGACTGATAAAGACCACCTGCCACCTATACCTGTTCAGGCTGGTCAAATACAGTCCTCAGGTACAGACAACACACAGGCAGCAGTTACTCACAAAGATTACACCCCCCTTTCAACCCTCTTTACCGATCACACACAACCTACCGGTGTAGAGCTAGCAAATTCTACGCCCGCCAAGGAACCCGCCCGGAAGCCAAGATTCTTTTCCCCGGATAAAAAGCCCATGTGCCCCGACTGCGGAAAGTGCTTTCGGTGGCAGTCCGAGGTCCTGTTCCACCAGAGGAAGCACACGGGCGAGAAGCCTTACTGCTGCGCCAAGTGCGGCCAGTGTTTCAGCCGCATCCCGCATCTGGTGATCCACGAGCGCAGCCACACAGGAGAGCGACCCTACATATGCTCCGAGTGCAAGAAATGCTTTGGCAGCAAATCGGAACTCAACGAGCACCGCAAGAGGCATCGGGGGTTGAGGATCCACCCGTGCCCAGATTGCGACAAGGCTTTCATCACCAAATCGGACCTGGGCAAGCACAAGCGCAGCCACACGGGGGAAAAGCCCCACCCGTGCTCAGTATGCGGCAAGTGCTTCACACTGCGCTCTGGCGTCATCCGCCACGAAAAGACCCACACGGGCGAGCGGCCATTCTCGTGCACGGAGTGCGGCAAGGCCTATGTCAGCAATTCCGAGCTCATCAACCACATGCGGACTCACACGGGGGAGCGGCCTTTCACCTGCCTCGACTGTGGCAAGTGCTTCTACAGCAGCTCCGACCTCATGAAACACCGCCGGTGCCACTCGGGGGAAAAGCCGCACCCCTGCTCCATCTGTGGCAAGTCTTACACCTCCAAGTCGGTGCTGTACCGGCACCAGAAGATCCACACCAAGGTCAAGCCGTTTACCTGCGACACCTGCGGCAAGTGCTTTACAAAGGAAAAGACTCTGGAGAACCACCAGAAGATTCACAAGAAGATCAAACCTCACTGCTGCATGGAATGCGGGAAAAGCTTCTACAGGCCCTCGGCACTGACCAAACACATGAGAACCCACAATCCTTAGGGAGCTTTATCTGTGCCCAGAGCACCGTTCAAAAGTGTACTGAATGTTGATCATGCCACTTTTTATTTTGTGAATGAGGCTTAAGTTGGGACCTTTTTAGGACTTCAGCGATCAAATACAGCACCGTGTTTCATCTCCTTCATTGATAAATTTGTACATGTTGACATTTGTATTTAAAAAAATCAGTTTACCAGAAAAGTATGTTTTTGTTCTGCCTGGAGTTTTGTGAATACAGCTGGTGAACAGAAGATGAGCAGCCTCTGACTATGCCGATTTTATTGCTCTAACCCCAGTCAACAACCTTCCATCTACTTCAGCTCCTCCCCACTCTGTCCACCATCACATCATTGTAGGCATCAACCAACCTTCCATCTACTTCACCTCCTCTCCACCTCATCCACCATCACATCATTATAGACATCACCCAACCTTCCACCTACTTCAGTTCCTCCCCACTCCATTCACCATCACATCATTATAGGCATCGCCCAACTTTCCACCTACTTCAGTTCCTCCCCACTCCATTCACCATCACATCATTATAGGCATCACCCAACCTTCTACCTACTTCAGTTCCTCCCCACTCCATTCACCATCACATCATTATAGGCATCGCCCAACCTTCCACCTACTTCAGTTCCTCCCCACTCCATTCACCATCACATCATTATAGGCATCGCCCAACCTTCCACCTACTTCAGTTCCTCCCCACTCCATTCACCATCACATCATTATAGGCATCGCCCAACCTTCCACCTACTTCAGTTCCTCCCCACTCCATTCACCATCACATCATTATAGGCATCGCCCAACCTTCCACCTACTTCAGTTCCTCCCCACTCCATTCACCATCACATCATTATAGGCATCACCCAACCTTCCACCTACTTCAGTTCCTCCCCACTCCATTCACCATCACATCATTATAGGCATCGCCCAACCTTCCACCTACTTCAGTTCCTCCCCACTCCATTCACCATCACATCATTATAGGCATCACCCAACCTTCCACCTACTTCAGTTCCTCCCCACTCCACTCACCATCACATCATTATAGACATCACCCAACCTTCCACCTACTTCAGTTCCTCCCCACTCCATTCACCATCACATCATTATAGGCATCGCCCAACTTTCCACCTACTTCAGTTCCTCCCCACTCCATTCACCATCACATCATTATAGGCATCACCCAACCTTCTACCTACTTCAGTTCCTCCCCACTCCATTCACCATCACATCATTATAGGCATCGCCCAACCTTCCACCTACTTCAGTTCCTCCCCACTCCATTCACCATCACATCATTATAGGCATCGCCCAACCTTCCACCTACTTCAGTTCCTCCCCACTCCACTCACCATCACATCATTATAGGCATCGCCCAACCTTCCACCTACTTCAGTTCCTCCCCACTCTATTCACCATCACATCATTATAGGCATCGCCCAACGTTCCACCTACTTCAGTTCCTCCCCACTCCATTCACCATCACATCATTATAGGCATCGCCCAACCTTCCACCTACTTCAGTTCCTCCCCACTCCACTCACCATCACATCATTATAGGCATCGCCCAACCTTCCACCTACTTCAGTTCCTCCCCACTCCATTCACCATCACATCATTATAGGCATCGCCCAACCTTCCACCTACTTCAGTTCCTCCCCACTCCATTCACCATCACATCATTATAGGCATCACCCAACCTTCCACCTACTTCAGTTCCTCCCCACTCCATTCACCATCACATCATTATAGGCATCACCCAACCTTCCACCTACTTCAGTTCCTCCCCACTCCATTCACCATCACATCATTATAGGCATCACCCAACCTTCCACCTATGTCAGCTTCTCCCCATCCCATTCACCACATTATTATAGGCATAACACAACCTTCCACCTACTTCAGCTCCTGCCCACCCCATCCACCATCACATCATTGTGAGCATCCCCGAACCTTCTACCTACTTCAGCTCCTCCCCACCCCATCCACTATCACATAATTATAGGCATCACCCAACCTTCCACCTACTTTAGCTCCTTCCCACCCCATCCACCATCACATCATTATAGGCATCCCCCTTTCACCATATAAAAAGGCTGTAAAGTTATGTCCATTGATATTTTCATTCTTCCAGGTTATGGGATAACTAGACCAAACAAAAGTGAAAAAGAGGTGCTGGATACAAGTTATCAAGGGGAACACTGGTTCCAGTTCGGTAGCATTTAAAAAAAACAGGGAAACCCTCTAGGAATGGATCGGGGCAAACCAGAGTTGAGAATCTGTGTATAATGAGAGCACCAAACAAGGGCTAAAGCCCCATACACACTATCAGATTTTCTGCTGATTTTTGTCTTCAGATTTACATAAACCATGTAGTGCAAGGGCCTGCCTGATTGCATACAAATTGAAACTCCTAAGGTTTGACCTCATATTACATGGTTTTAGTAAATCTGAAAAAAAATCAGCAGAAAATCTGATAGTGTGTATGGGGCTTCAGAGTCCAACTTTTAATGGTAAAAAATGCAGAACATTGAATACATAACCCCTTTCCCTTTTTCAGAGCTTAGGTACTCTTAGTCTTAGGAACCTTGACATGGAGGAAGAAGGAGTCCCAAGTGCCGTACATCCAGCAAATCCAGACAATGTCTATAGTAAAAGCAAGGCTCAGACCAAGATCTATCCAGGACACCACCAACGCGTTTCGCCCCACCCATGGGCCATAGTCATGGAGGTAAGGGCAGGGCAAAAGGCACTGGAGGGAGCTTGGCCTGAGGCTGCTTTTACTATAGACACTGTTGGGCTTTGCTGGATGTGCGGCACTTGGAATCCTTTCAGCACTTGGAATCCTTTCATCCTACATGTGTGTGTGTGTGTGTGTGTGTGTATATATATATATATATATATATATATATATATATATATATATATATAAATATATATATATATATATATATATATATATATATATATATATATATATATATATATATATATATATATAAAATATATATATATATATATAGCCGAGACAAGCTCTTCCCCAACCTGCACTCTTTAGTGGGAGTTACCGGACCTGGACAGTCAAGGAGCATGGAGCGGCACCCCTAATCTATGATTTTGTTTCGCAAGGAATCTTACATGGCATGATCACCAATGTTGATTCATACCGGTGTGCAAATAACTTTGAATCTGTGCATCATGAGAACCTCAAAGATCCAAGGTCTTTGCAGACTGTTGAGTATGCCATGCTAAGTGTCCCAGCACTTAAATTGGACCTTCACCCCAAAATGAAAGTTGCTCTTATCCCTCTTCTTTCCCCAGCCTCTATCTTAATTATATAGTTTGGCAGGGATGGTACCTTTTTTTTTTTTATCTGTACCTGCTCCCACTCCATTTCTTGCCTAGGCACAAATGATGTCACCTCAGCAACCTCCATCACCTGGAGCATCCTGGGAAGTTGCGTTATCCCGGGAGGCTACAGAACCCGGATAACTGGCCACACATGCGCAGCGGGGAACTGGCGGTGATTCATCAGGAAGCCACAGCCAGCTCCCAGATCCAAAATAGTGGCGTTGAATATCCAAATTATTGAGAAGATTTGACTGCAGGGAAGACAGTGGAGGACTACGCGGGCTGGTATGTAAGGTAAGTACCGACTTTAAATTTTGCCATAACTTAGTGAAGTTTGTCGCTAAGTCCTGAAGAAGAGGGAAGTTTGTTTTGCGCTGAAGCGTGTTGGCTGCTCTGTGTTTTCCTGCTATGAACTAACTTTTTAATTAAAAGTTGTGGACTCTTGGTGGACTTAGTTGGTCGCTCTCATTAGACTTTACAGTATCTCACAAAAGTGAGTACACCCATTCTATTTTTGTAAATATTTTATTATATCATTTCATGTGACAACACTGAAGAAATGACACTTTGCTACAATGTAAAGTAGTAAGTGTACAGCTTGTATAACAGTGTAAATTTGCTGTCCCCTCAAAATAACTCAACACACAGCCATTAATGTCTAAACCGCTGGCAACAAGTGTGTACACTGCTAAGTGAAAATGTCCAAATTGGGTCCAATTAGCCATTTTCCCTCTCCGGTGTCATGTGACTCGTTAGTGTTACAAGGTCTCGGGTGTGAATGGGGAGCAGGTGTGTTAAATTTGGTGTTATCACTCTCACTCTCTCATACTGGTCACTGGAAGTTCAACATGGCACCTCATGGCAAAGAACTATCTAAGGATCTGAAAAAAAGAATTGTTGCTCTACATAAAGATGGCCTAGGCTATAAGAAGATTGCCAAGACCCTGAAACTGAGCTGCAGCACAGTAGCCAAGACCATACAGCGGTTTAACAGGACAGATTACACTCAGAAAATGCCTCACCATGGCCGACCAAAGAAGAGTGTACATGCTCAGCGTCTTATCCAGAGGTTGTCTTTAGGAAATAGACATATGAGTGCTGCCAGTATTGCTGCAGAGGTTGAAGGGGAGGGGGGGGTAAGCCTGTCAGTGCTCAGACCATACGCAGCACACTGCATCAAATTGGTCTGCATGGCTGTCGTCCCAGAAGGAAGCCTCCTCTAAAGATGATGCACAAGAAAGTCTGCAAACAGTTTGCTGAAGACAAGCAGACTAAGGACATGGTTTACTGGAACCATGTCCTGTGGTCTGATGAGACCAAGATAAATTTATTTGGTGCAGATGGTGTCAAGCAAGTGTGGCGGCAACCAGGTGAGGAGTACAAAGACAAGTGGGAGTGTCATGGTCTGGGGCTGCATGAGTGTTGCCGGCACTAGGGAGCTACAATTCATTGAGGGAACCATGAATGCCAACATGTACTGTGACATACAGAAGCAGAGCATGGTCCCCTCCCTTCGGAGACTGGGCTGCAGGGCAGTATTCTAACATAACAACCCCAAACACACCTCCAAGACGACCACTGCCTTGCTAAAGAAGCTGGGGGGAAAGGTGATGGACTGGCCAAACATGTCTCCAGACCTAAACCCTATTGAGCATCTGAGCAGCATCCTCAAATGGAAGGTGGAGGAGCGCAAGGTCTATAACATCCACCAGCTCCATGAGGTCATCATGGAGGAGTGGAAGAGGACACCAGTGGCAACCTGTGAAGCTCTGGTGAACTCCAAGCCCAAGAGGGTTAAGGCAGTGCTGGAAAATAATGGTGGCCACTCAAAATATTGACACTTTGGGCCCAATTTTGACATTTTCACTTAGGGGTGTACTCACTTTTGTTGCCAGCGGTTTAAACATTAATGGCTGTGTGTTGCGTTATTTTGAGGGGACAGCAAATTTAGACTGTTATACAAGCTGCCCTTAATACTTTACAAGAAGCAAAGTGTCATTTCTTCAGTGTTGTCACATGAAAAGATATAATAAAATATTTACAAAAATGTGAGGGATGTACTCACTTTTATGAGAAACTGTATATATGGGATATCTAGAGGTTTAAAAGCCATTCCTTCCCATCCCACTGAAGAAGCTTATCGAAAGAGCTGAGAAACAATCCAAGAACAACCAAGTCCAGTTGCGTTTGATTTGCTTCCACTAGAGAGGTGGGATCATTGAGCTTGAGTTGGTCAACTATCAGAAAAATAAGCCATATGGTGGGTAGTTTTCAGGTATCTGGAAAGGATTGAAGAGAACCAGTCACTTCAAACAACAAAAGACCATTTTTCATTAGTCAAGTGTGCATCGTTCTACAAAACCATCCTTCCTAAACTCTTTTAGTTTGCTAATGTTTCATGCTGATGACACCTTTTGTGAAAATAAGGATGATTTTCAGGTAAAGAGTGGACAAGGCAATGCTTTGGTCCTTTTGGCTGGCTTTATATGGCAACCCTATTGTGTCCTGCCATAGTTGATAACCAGGGTTGCACAGGATCTGTGAGAAGCAAAGGAGGAAACGGGGTCCAGCTCCATCACTGTACAAAATGGTGGCACCCAGCAGCAGACATGATGCACAAGTGACTGGTTCTCTTTATACGTGCAACCAGCTTAGGAGCTACGAGAGATTCTAAAAGCATGTGGGAAGATGGTGTCACTTCTGTTTGGGTTGATCTGTGGTATTAGACCCAAGTTGGTCTCCAGTACACAGACATGACATATAATACCTCTATGTCATTGTTTTGGAATCAGCGTCCTATTTATTTCATGGGCTGCATGCATGACTGTGCCCTATACTCCAACCTGCCAGAGTCCCTCCACAACTATTTCAGAAGGGTTGCTATGCTGAATGTCCAAAAGGACACAGTACAACTGGTTCCGTGTTGAAACCCAAAAGACAGCTGCTCACTGCAGAAGACTTGCATGCCAGAGATGTTCCTCAGAACAGGGGAACATCACCTCAAAACGTCCTCAGTCTTCTGGGTTGGATGATGCCTAATGAGCACCTACTGTGAGTGCTAAACTTTATGGCCTATACTGCTGCAGATACTGGCACTGACATGATGACGACAACAACGCTCTCTGCATCGGATAGAGCTGTCAAGCCCGCAGAAGAGGTGAATGGGACCCTGTGCATCATATGAGCAGCCTGGAAAAGGTATTAAAACAATAAAAAAGCATAAATACTGCCAGTGGGGGTCACAAGAGGCTAAACGGAATTGATATCGGAGGGGGGGAAGCCCAACATTTTGGAGTTGGGCTTTAAGAAGCACAATGCTGAGTGAATGCCATCCTTGTAGACTAAAGAGAGGCAGAGCACCAAAAAGTCAATTAAGTGAGGAGTGTTTTATAGATTTACTTTATTAGTTGTAAAAAATTCAATGTGTTTAGGGGGTCAAACACATTGTCACTTTCAACTACTTGATGCTCGACTCTTCTTTGGTGCTCTACCTCCTTTTCTTCTATGATCACACCCGAGGTTCCTACACTGATATTCTGGTAGCAAAGGAAACCTTCCAAGAATTCTTTAATATTTATTTATGTATATTATATACTGTATGCTCTGTTGAAGTTGAAACTGTCAAAGTATAAGGCAAGCCTACCACTTGCACATATAACGCAGTCCTGTATGATTATCCCTTGCACTGCTAGGAGCAGAGAGAGGAAACACAAAGTGAGTGCAGAGGCATGGAAGTTCTGCATTTTTATCCCCTTCATCGTCATCCACCCACCTTCATCTGACACCACAGCCCAAACCCCCCGCCTCCCCTTCATCATCCACCCACCTTCATCTGACACCACTGACCAAACCCCCCACCTCCCCTTCATCATCCACCCAACTTTATTGGCCACCACTGACCGACACCCCCCTTCTTCATCCAACCACCTTTACTGGCCACCTTGAACCATTCCTTCTTTGTCATTCACCCACATTCATTGGCCATCTCTGACCGACCCCATTCCTTCTTCATCATCCACCTACCTTCACTGGCCACTGTGAACCAACCCGATTCCTTCCTTGTCATTCACCCGCATTCATTGGCCATCTCCGACCGACCCCATTCCTTCTTCATCATCCACCTACCTTCACTGGCCACTGTGAACCAACCCGATTCCTTCCTTGTCATTCACCCACATTCATTGGCCATCTCCGACCGACCCCATTCCTTCTTCATCATCCACCCACCTTCACTGGCCACTGTGAACCAACCCGATTCCTTCCTTGTCATTCAGCCACATTCATTGGGCACCACCGACCAACCCCACTCCTTCGTTATCATCCACCTACCTTCATTGTTCACACTGATCACCCATCTTCTTTCTTAATCTTCCACCCACCTTCAATTGCCACCACTTACAACCCCCCACCTTCTCCATCATTCATCCACTGTTATTGGCCACCACTGACCGACCTCCTCTTTCTGCACCATCCACCTTTATTGGCATCCAGTGATCAACCCCCTGTCCTTCTTCATGATCCACACACCTTCATTGGTATCGACTGATCAACCACCTGTCCTTCATTGGCAACCCACCTTTATTGGCATCCACTGATAAACCCCCAGTTTTTCTTGTTCACCCACCTTCATCGACCACCACCGAACAATCCCTCCCTCCTTCTTCATCATCCACCCACCTTAACCGGCCACCACTAACCAAATCCCCCCCCCCTGCTCTTCATCATCGACCCACATTTATTGGCCACTACGACCAAGCCTATTCCTTCCTCATCATCCATCCAACTTCATTAGCCACCACCGACCAACACCCCCCTTCTTCATCCACCCACCCACCTTCAAAGTCCACCATGAACCAACCACATTCCTACTTAGTCATTCACCCACATTCATTGGCCACCACCGACCACCCCCCCCCCTTCTTTATCATCCACCCACCTTCGCCCATTGTTCGCCACAAAACCGCGCCACATTTTTTCTCTCCTACTAGGCCACGCCTACAAATAAATTCCCCGCACCTAAATAAAATAATACTCCACCTACATAAAAACTTCCCTAAAACGTTTTTGAGAATGTTGGCAACTATGTAGGGGACTTTGTGTTTTAATTGGATACATTTTATAAACTTTGACTATTTATTACAAATACAATGAGTTATACATATATTACCTAATAATCTTATCCTAACAACTCCCCAGTATAATAATCACAACATACAACTCATTAAACAAAACAGTCAAATCAGAACCGGAAGCAGTCACTTCTATAGAAAGACTTCCGGTGCTTGCATTTCACAGGCTTCTACAACTACGGCAAGGCCACGCCCCTGTCAACAATGAATAGCTCGACGGTGTTTCATCAGATTAGGCGACCCGTCAGAACGTGTAACGGAAGTGACGTTTAGTCGCCGCCATCTTGCTACACCTCGCACTCCTCCACAGTAAGGATACAGTTAGAAGGGGAGAGCGAACGTCTTATTAAACCCACCGGAATTTTGCATATCACACTTATTTTTAACAGTAAAGTGAGTTTCTATAGTTAAATTCAGTGCTTAGAACTCCGTATGAATGTTTAGATGTTTAATTTTAAAAGCAGCGAACTTCTGTCAGATTAGCAAACCTATGAGATAAACAGGCTTGCCGCCGCTTTTAAAACTCAACATCTAACCAGTCAGACGGAGTTCTAAGTACTGCATTTCACTATATAAACTCACTTTGCTTTTAAGAAAATAAGTGTAAAATGCAAAACTCCGGTGGGTGTAACAAGATGTCCGCTTTCCCCCTTCTCACTGTATCCTTACTGTGGAGGAGTGCGGGGTGCAGCAAGATGGCGGCAACGGACCGTCAATTCAGTCACACATTCTGACATGTCGCCTAATCTGACGAAACACCAGGATATGACGTCTCCAAGGACGCTATAGACGCTAGAGGCCAAAGTTGGAGTATTTTTCCGAGAGCGGCCATGTTGCTGTAGCCCCGTTCTTTAAAATGAACATAAAACGTCTGAGAGAAGCTAAAAGTCTCCTATTTTACTCTTAATTAGCTCCTTGATGATTTATAACGTATTTTTCAGACAGGGAGCTTAGCACGACTGTGGCAGCCATTTTCTAGTAGCCTTTCAGTGAACACCCAGGTGGAAAAGATTGGTAATAGACCACATCTCCCAGAAGCCTTTGCTCAGCCCACTCTCCATTTCCTGTTGGGAGCAAGATTTCAAGTGTCTGGGCTGCAGGACAGAGAGGTAGTTACAAGAACAGTGATGGAAATGGTGCTTGTCATTGATGGTGCATTGTGTTTATTGGTAGAAGTGGGGTTGTTGGGAGAACACAAGTGTGGGGGGGGATTGAAACACAACTTCAACCCTGAGAAGGATTTACTCCCCCTTCCTGACCAGGCCATTTTTTGCGATTCGGCACTGTGTCGCTTTAACTGAGAAGCGGCGTCGTGCGACCTTGTACCCCAAACAAAACAGATGTCCTTTTTTCCCCCCAAATAGAGCTTTATTTTGGTTGTATTTGATCACCTCTGCGGTTTTTATATGTTGCACTATATATATATATATATATATATATATATATATATATATATATATATATATATATTATTAAAAAAAAAGCGACAATTTTGAAAAAAAAAACAACAATATTTTTTACTTTCTGCTATAATAAATATTTAAAAAAACAAATTTCTTCATCAGTTTAGGCTGATATGTATTCTTCTACATATTTGTGGCAATAAGCGTATATGGATTGGTTTGCACAAAAGTTATTGTGTCTACAAAATAGGGGATAGTTTTATGGCACTTTTGTTATATATTTTTAATTTTGTTTTACTAGTAATGGCGGCGACCTGCGATTTTTAGCGGGACTGCGACATTGCGGCGGACAGATCGGACACTTTTGATACTATTTTGGGACCAGTGACATTTATACAGAGATCAGAGCTAAAAATAGCCACTGATTACTGTATAAATGTCACTGGCAGGGAAGGGAGGCGATCAAGGGGTTAAGTGTGTTCCCTCATTTGTGTTTATAACTGTAGGGGGGAGGGGACTGACTGGGGGAGGAGACAGATTGCTGTTCCTAATCGCTAGGAACAGACGATCACTCTCTACTCCCCCGACAGAATGGAGATCTGTATGTTTATATTGACAGATCTCTGTCAGGAACGATCGCGGGCGCTGGGCACATGCATCAGCTCCTACGTCACGCTCGCACGTGCGCCCCCCTATACCCCTTAAAGTAGCCCGCCGTGCAGCTATGGCGATTTGCTCAGGGGAACCGACCTGTCACCGGATAACGATGGCAGCTGGCCGGCAATCGGTTAACTAAGTATAGAGCATCTAAGATGGGGTGACCAGACATCACGGTTTCTGGGCACAGCCCCCCCCCCCCGGATTGAGGACACTGTCCCTGGTGACCAGATTTTTAAAATGAAATCCGGGTAAATATTTTTATTATAATTGGCAAATAGTAAACAATTTTATAAGCATGTTTTCCTCCAATGATATATGCAGTGTGCGTGTTTATGGAATGATTGTATGATAGGAACTTTATTTCTCACACTTCCTCCATGAGAAAAAAAAATACTTCTTAGAATTTTTTGAGATACGACAACAACATGATAAGAAGATCAGATGGAGGAAGAAACTTTTCAATGTTCTGTATTTTATTCTTACCGAAGAATTTTGGTTTCAACAATAACAATATAAATGAACAATTCAGAACAGTAAAAGACTGACAATGCTGTGCTCACATGACTTTTTTATCTTTTATTTTCACACACACATAGAGATTTCTTTTTATGGTCTTTAATCTCCTCCTGGATTTTTTGTTGTTAAACAAATGAAAAAAGGCCAGAAATGTTTTTCTTAGTTTCTGTTATAAAATTTTTCTCCCTCACCGATGGGCAGCACTGATAGGCGGCAATGATGGACACTGATAGGCGGAAATGATGGACACTGATAGGCGGCAATTATAGGGACTGATAGGTGACAATGATGGGCACTGATAGGTGGGAATGATGGACAATGATAGGTGACAATGATGGGCACTGATAGGCAGCACTGATAGGCGGCAATGATGGGCACTGATAGGCAGCAATGATGGGCACTGATAGGCGGTAATGATGCACAATGTTAGGTGGCAATGATGGGCACTGATAGGCAGCAATGATGGGCACCGATAGGTGACAATGATGGGCACTGATAGGCGGCACTGATAGGCGGCAATGATGGGCACTGATAGGCAGCAATGATGGACCCTGATAGGCAGCAATGATGGGCACTGATAGGCGGTAATGATGGGCACTGATAGGCGGCAATGATGGGCACTGATAGGCAGCAATGATGGGCACTGATAGGCAGCAATGATGGACCCTGATAGGCAGCAATGATGGGCACTGATAGGCGGAAATGATGGACAATGTTAGGTGGCAATGATGGGCACTGATAGGCAGCAATGATGGGCACTGATAGGCGGCAATGATGGGCACTGATAGGCAGCAATGATGGACCCTGATAGGCAGCAATGATGGGCACTGATAGGCGGAAATGATGGACAATGTTAGGTGGCAATGATGGGCACTGATAGGCAGCAATGATGGGCACTGATAGGTGACAATGATGGGCACAGATAGGCGGCAATGATGGGCACTGATGGGTGACAATGATGGGTACTGATAGGCGGCACTGATGGGCACTGATAGGCAGCAATGATGGGCACTAATAGGCAGCAATGATGGGCACTGATAGGCGGAAATGATGGACAATGATAGGCGGAAATGATGGACACTGATAGGCGGAAATGATGGACACTGATAGGCGGCAATTATAGGGACTGATAGGTGACAATGATGGGCACTGATAGGTGGGAATGATGGACAATGATAGGTGACAATGATGGGCACTGATAGGCAGCACTGATAGGCGGCAATGATGGGCACTGATAGGCAGCAATGATGGGCACTGATAGGCGGTAATGATGCACAATGTTAGGTGGCAATGATGGGCACTGATAGGCAGCAATGATGGGCACCGATAGGTGACAATGATGGGCACTGATAGGCGGCACTGATAGGCGGCAATGATGGGCACTGATAGGCAGCAATGATGGACCCTGATAGGCAGCAATGATGGGCACTGATAGGCGGTAATGATGGGCACTGATAGGCGGCAATGATGGGCACTGATAGGCAGCAATGATGGGCACTGATAGGCAGCAATGATGGACCCTGATAGGCAGCAATGATGGGCACTGATAGGCGGAAATGATGGACAATGTTAGGTGGCAATGATGGGCACTGATAGGCAGCAATGATGGGCACTGATAGGCGGCAATGATGGGCACTGATAGGCAGCAATGATGGACCCTGATAGGCAGCAATGATGGGCACTGATAGGCGGAAATGATGGACAATGTTAGGTGGCAATGATGGGCACTGATAGGCAGCAATGATGGGCACTGATAGGTGACAATGATGGGCACAGATAGGCGGCAATGATGGGCACTGATGGGTGACAATGATGGGTACTGATAGGCGGCACTGATGGGCACTGATAGGCAGCAATGATGGGCACTAATAGGCAGCAATGATGGGCACTGATAGGCGGAAATGATGGACAATGTTAGGTGGCAATGATGGGCACTGATAAGCAGCAATGATGGGCACTGATAGGTGACAATGATGGGCACTGATAGGCGGCAATGATGGGCACTGATAGGCGGTAATGATGGGCACTGATAGGCGGCAATGATGGGCACTGATAGGCAGCAATGATGGGCACTGATAGGCAGCAATGATGGGCACTGATAGGTGACAATGATGGGCACTGATAGGCAGCAATGATGGGCACTGATAGGCGGTAATGATGGGCACTGATAGGCGGCAATGATGGGCACTGATAGGCAGCAATGATGGGCACTGATAGGCAGCAATGATGGACCCTGATAGGCAGCAATGATGGGCACTGATAGGCGGAAATGATGGACAATGTTAGGTGGCAATGATGGGCACTGATAGGCAGCAATGATGGGCACTGATAGGCGGCAATGATGGGCACTGATAGGCAGCAATGATGGACCCTGATAGGCAGCAATGATGGGCACTGATAGGCGGAAATGATGGACAATGTTAGGTGGCAATGATGGGCACTGATAGGCAGCAATGATGGGCACTGATAGGTGACAATGATGGGCACAGATAGGCGGCAATGATGGGCACTGATGGGTGACAATGATGGGTACTGATAGGCGGCACTGATGGGCACTGATAGGCAGCAATGATGGGCACTAATAGGCAGCAATGATGGGCACTGATAGGCGGAAATGATGGACAATGTTAGGTGGCAATAATGGGCACTGATAAGCAGCAATGATGGGCACTGATAGGTGACAATGATGGGCACTGATAGGCGGCAATGATGGGCACTGATAGGCGGCAATGATGGGCACTGATAGGCGGCAATGATGGGCACCGATAGGTGACAATGATGGGCACTGATAGGTGGCAATGATGGGCACTGATAGGCGGCAATGATGGACCCTGATAGGCAGCAATGATGGGCACTGATAGGCGGTAATGATGGACACTGATAGGCGGAAATGATGGACAATGTTAGGTGGCAATGATGGGCACTGATAGGCAGCAATGATGGGCACTGATAGGTGACAATGATGGGCACTGATAGGCGGCAATGATGGGCACTGATAGGCGGCAATGATGGGCACTGATAGGCGACAATGATGGGCACTGATAGGTGGCAGTGATGGGCACTGATAGGCGGAACTGATGGGCACCGATGAGGCTGCACTGATGGGCATTGATGAGACTGCACTGAGGTGGCACTAATAGGCAGCAATGATGGGCACTGATAGGCGGCAATGATGGGCACTGATAGGCGACAATGATGGGCACTGATAGGTGGCAGTGATGGGCACTGATAGGCGGAACTGATGGGCAACGATGAGGCTGCACTGATAGGCATTGATGAGACTGCACTGAGGTGGCACTAATAGGCAGCAATGATGGGCACTGATAGGCGGCAATGATGGGCACTGATAGGCGACAATGATGGGCACTGATAGGTGGCAGTGATGGGCACTGATAGGCGGAACTGATGGGCACCGATGAGGCTGCACTGATGGGCATTGATGAGACTGCACTGAGGTGGCACTAATAGGCGGCAATGATGGGCACTGATAGGCGGCAATGATGGGCACTGATAGGCGGCAATGATGGGCACTGATAGGCGACAATGATGGGCACTGATAGGTGGCAGTGATGGGCACTGATAGGCGGAACTGATGGGCACCGATGAGGCTGCACTGATGGGCATTGATGAGACTGCACTGAGGTGGCACTAATAGGCAGCAATGCTGGACACTGATAGGTGACAATGATGGGCACTGGTGAAGAGGCTCTAATGAGTTGACAACTATTTTCAGAATCAATTAGTTGTTTTATAATGCTATTTGTAATATGCAGCATGAAGAGGGTTCACCGGCTCATGTCTATATACTGTGGCAAAATGGCACCTCTAGGCAAAACCCCGTATTGGTACATCGTATCCTTTAGGAGGCACTAGGGGGTGCGCGCGCCTGCTGCACGGCTAGAATCCCAATGCACGTGGCCGGCGGGGGCGATTGCGTGCACACAAATCCCTGTTCTGTCAGGGGAGAGGAGACCTATCGTTTGTTCCTATGTGTCTCCTCCCCCAGTCAGTCACATCCCCCCCACAGTTAGAAACACTAATGAGGGAACACATTTAACCCCTTGATCACCCCTTAGTGTTAACCTCTTCCCTATCAGTGACATTTATACAGTAATTAATGCATTTTTATAGCACTGATCGCTGTATAAATGTGACTGGTCCCAAAAATGTGTCAAAAGTATCCGATCTGTTTACCCCCATGAAAAATGGGGATGGGGCGGGGGTGGTAGAAGGGTTAATGTCATTCCGAGGGAGATTGGGAGGAGCTACAGTGAAGAGGGCTGGAGGGGGAGAGTTCCGATCTCAGCCAAGAGCCAGGGGAAACACTATGGAGTTGCCTGCTGGGACAGCTTTAATTTGAATCGCAGAGCGCCCGCTGTCACACAAGTCCCGCCTCCTGGTTTGGCTGCTTGGCTTTGATAGACAGCACACTTGTCCAATATGCTGTCTGTTATAGGTAGGAGCTGATCCAGGAGGTGGGACTTGTGTGACGGCGGGCGCTCTGCGATTCAAATTAAAGCTGTCCCAGCAGCCTCGCTGATCTCCTGCACTGGTAAGGCTGCATTACTGGGCACTGGTTGGGCTGCATTGCTGGACACCAATCGGGCTGTATTACTGGGCACTGCATTGCTGGGCACTGGTCAGGCTGTATTGCTAGCCACTGGTTGGGCTGCATTGCTGGACTCCAATCAGGCTGTATTACTGGGCACTGCATTGCTGGGCACTGGACGGGCTGTATTGCTGGGCACTGGTCTGGCTGTATTGATGGGCACTGAACAGGCTGCTTTGATGGGCACTGATCAGGCTGCATTGCTGCACTGGTGGGTATAATACACTCTTCAAATGTGCTTTAAAATGCATGGTTTTCTCTTTTTATGAACAAGAAAATAATGACGTTATGCGGTTGGGCTGATATAATAATGCTATGGGGCTGGTATGAAATGATTTCCAGAAATAACGTTTATATCATAAGATCATTTACATAAACAGATACTGCATCTATAATTTGAGGAAAATATGCTTATAAAATAGTTTACTATTTGTCAATAAAAAAAAAAATATGTCCCTGGATTTAATTTTAAAAATCTGGTCACCATAGCATCTACTAACTCTATAGTTGTTATTTTGGGCTTACGTACTTGCCTCGGTAAACATCGTTAAAGGTATAACTCCGCCTATTGGGGTGGCTATTGGCTTAACACCTGTCGGTGCAATCTCCAGCCTGGCCAATTATTTTCGAGAGTACATAAAGCCTTTTTTTTCCATTTTGGAAGGACTGGAGAAGGGGTCCATCCTCAGTTTACTGCTGTATGTGTCCATCATTGGGGAGATTCAACCTTTCCACTTGTCCTGGTGATCCCTTGTCTACAGAAATCATTTTACTTCCTCTTGAGTCTTTGAGACAGGAAGATCTCCCTAATAGGGAACAAGTGTTGGGTTTTAGCCATTCTGTACCTTATCCAATATCACCACTTTGCATGCGGCTCTCAAACATAAGATGCTTTTGTGTAGCAGAAGTAACCTCAAGGACCACAAGTAAGTCACATTTCAGCCTTTGTTGACCTCAATAGGTTCCTTATATCATGCATATTTATTTTATGCAGGTGCGTACAAGGCCAGAGCCTATCGCTTCCCGATGTGTGCATCCCAGTCTACCGAGGAAGGTTCAGAGATGAAAACTTTGAAGATGGATGGGTCGAATGACCAGGGGAGGATACTTACATGGACTAGAAACAAGCACTCCAGCTTGGTCCTAGTCCAGCTCCCACTCATTGACATGTCAAGGCCTCCAGGGCCTAAGGGGTATTCGCCTACCCACATTAAAGAGGAACCCCTCTCATGTGCAGAACAACCTCCACAGTCTGAGAATCCTAGAACTGTAGATCATTCTAAGTCTACCAGTATAAAGGTGGAACCCCTTTCATGTCAAGAAGAACATGTCCCACACTCATACACGTCAACACCTGTGGGTCATCCGCAGGGGTCATCTGTTAAGGAGGAGCCAAACTCTTATGAAGTGCAAAACCTGGACATTTTCACACCTGCACACCATACCCAATATTCCTTGACTTCTGTAAAGGAGGAGCCCCTGTCAGCTAAAGACCATCTCCCCCACCCTGACATCGCCACACCTACATGTCGTACAAAATATCGGTCTACTGATAATGGTGAGGAACCTCTTCCAGTTGTAGAACATTTCCCCCATCCCGACCCTTCCACACTCATTCATCATACCCACTGTCCATCTAGTCATATTAAGACAAGAACTCTTCCATTAGGAGAACACCTTCCATACCCTGACCTGTCCAAACCCCAACCTCTTACAAACTATATGTATATTAAGGAGGAGCCCCTCTCAAGCAAAGAAGATAATCTCAGCAACACCGATGCTTCCTTATCCACAGATGTTTCTCTCTTCATTAAGAAGGAATCTGACTCCCGTAACAAACTCACGGATGATGACCATGAAATTCATCTATCTGCCGATCCTATGGAACCTTTGTATGCTAAGCCAGTGAAGGCATTATTTTCACCTCAAGGGGGGACTGTTTCCGACACAGACCACACACTTTTATCAAATTTTATTGGACACCCTGATGGGACCAAGTTTGAATGTCCCGAATGTGGGACGTTCTTCAGCGACGTTTTGAGTCTAAACAAGCACCGAAGAGATCATGCTAACGAAGAAACCTCCCAGGATTGTGAATCTAGAAGCTGTCTAACAAAGGAGACCCACCATGGTGGCCGTCAAATGGCTTCAGGGCAACCAATATTGTATGAATGCTGTCAGTGTGGTGAATGTTTTCCATGCGATTCTCAACTGGTTTTCCATCAAAGATCTCACATGGGGGAGGAACCATTTGTCTGCTCCGAGTGTGGGAAGTGCTTCCAAAGTCTGGGACAGCTTACCTCCCACCACAAGACTCACTCAAGTCAAAAACCCTTTGACTGTCACGAGTGCGGGAAGTGTTTTCTCACCAAAGCTCAACTGATTGTCCATGAGAGATCGCACACGGGGGAAAGACCGTTCCCGTGTATCTTGTGCGGGAAGCGATTTGCCGAGAAAGGGAAGCTGAGCCGGCATGAAAGGACCCATACGGGGGAGAAACCCTACAGCTGTCCTGAATGTGGAAGACAGTTTGCTGAAAAGGGTAAGTTAGGCAGGCACCTACGAACCCACAGAGGTGAAAAAAGCACAGACTGTCCAAAAAGTTTCCCCTGCAACCAAAGAACCCACAGAGGAGAGAGGCCTTTCGAATGTACGGAGTGTGGGAAGTGTTTCAGCAACCACAAACAGTTTGTCGTCCATCAGAGAATCCACACGGGTGAGAAGCCCTTTAAATGCGAGATGTGCGGAAAGCGCTTCACAGAGAAAGGGAAGCTGGTGAGGCACAAACGATCCCACACGGGCGAGCGGCCCTTCGCCTGCGACGAGTGCGGGAAACGGTTTGCAGAGAAAGGGAAGCTTGCCCGGCACAAGAAAACCCATGCTACTGAGAGAGAATTTCGGTGCTCAGAATGTGGCAAGGATCTCAGTAACAAATTGTCTTTGGTCATCCACCAGAGGCTTCACACCGGAGCGAAACCCTACGTGTGTACAGAATGCGGCCGGCGCTATACGTACAAGTCCTCGCTCACCAAGCATATGAACGTCCACTCCCAGGAGAAGCGATACGCCTGCATGGAGTGCAAGAGAGTCTTCAGCGAAGAACGCAACCTGACCAGACACTACCGAACCCACACCAGTGAGAAACGGTTTAACTGCCCGGAGTGCAACAGGAACTACAGCGACAAGTCTTCCTTTGCCATTCACCTTCGACGTCACACGGGGGAGAAACCGTTCGTGTGCTCGGAATGTGGGAAGGCTTTCTGTGACCGTTCATCCCTGGGCAAACACCAGCGAAGGCACAAAGATGACAAGCAGAGCTCGGTTGACCTTTGACAGGCCCTTGTGGAACAAAAAGTACAACGTTTCAGGAAAACGAATAATAAGTATTATAATACGTAGACATTGGGCTTCGAAGGCTAACTGTAGATATATTTACATTACAACAGAACTCAACATTTGTAGAAATAAAGATTATTTTTTGGCCATGAAGAGAAACCATTGTGGGACAATTTGTCGGATATTTTGTATAATTAAATAGTTTTCCTTTAGTGATACTCTTGACCATAACGGTGTACAGCTGGAGTCTACAAACCTTCCAAGCAAAGGGCACGTTTACTGTCCTTCAGACTTTATAAGGGCCAGATTGTGGCATGTGAGAGTAGAAAATGCCTCAGACTTGGTGGTCAGCAAGGGTAGAATAATTACATAATGCCTGTGGGCAGTGGGAGGTATTGGTATTAGTGGGAAGAATAATCCCTATTGGTGTCAGTGGAAGGAACAGTGTCCCATCTATGGTGTCAGTGGGATGAATACTGCTCCATCTTTGGTGTCAGTTGAAGAAATAAGTACCCCATCTATGGTGTCAGTGAAAGGAAGAGTGTAGGGTTGCCTCCTCATCACTTTAAAACCGAAGACGTTAATTTGACAGGTTCTGTGGCTAATTAAGGTGGTAATTAAACTCACTTGGTGCCTTATCTACATTAAATTAGCCTCAGAACCCGTGTAATTCATATGTGTTCGGGTTTAAATGGATGAGGTGGCAACCCTAGAAGAGTGTCCCATCTATGGTGTCAGTGGGTTGAATAGTGCTCCAGCTTTAGTTTCAGTGGAAGGAATAGTGTCCCATCATTGGTGTCAGTGGGAGGAATAGTGCCCCCTGTTGGTGTCAGTGGGGTGAATAGTGCCCCATTGTTGGTGTCAGTGGGAGGAATAGTGTCCCATCGTTGGTGTCAGTCTGGGGAATAGTGCCGCATTGTTGGTGTCAGTGGGATGAATTGTGCCCCATTGTTGATATCACTGGGATGAATAGTGCCCCATTGTTGGTGTCAGTGTTAGGAATAGTGCCCCATTGTTGGTATCATTATCAGTGGGATGAATAGTGGCCCATTGTTGGTGTCAGTGGGAGAAATAGTGCCCCATTGTTGGTGTCAGCGGGGGGAATAGTGCCCCATTGTTGGTATCTGTATCAGTAGGATGAATAGTGCTCCATTGTTGGTATCAGTGGGATGAATAGTGCCCCATTGTTGGTGTCAGTGGGATGAATAGTGCCCCATTGGTGTCAGTGGGATGAATAGTGGCCCATTGTTGTCAGTGGGATGAATAGTGGCCCATTGTTGGTGTCAGTGGGAGAAATAGTGCCCCATCATTGGTGTCAGTGGGAGGAATAGTGCCTCATGATTGGTGTAGGTGGGGGGAATAGTGCCCCATTGTTTGTGTCAGTGGGATAAATAGTGCCCTGTTGTTGGTGTCAGCGGGGGGAATAGTGCCCCATTGTTGGTATCTGTATCAGTAGGATGAATAGTGCTCCATTGTTGGTATCAGTGGGATGAATTAGTGCCCCATTGTTGGTGTCAGTGTTAGGAATAGTTCCCCATTGTTGGTATCTGTATCAGTAGGATGAATAGTGCTCCATTGTTGGTATCAGTGGGATGAATAGTGCCCCATTGTTGGTGTCAGTGGGACGAATAGTGCCCTAAGGGCTGGATAAAGACAAGCAAAGGGCCACATCCAGTCCATGGGTC
Organism: Lithobates clamitans; assembly: GCA_037952925.1. Taxonomy (NCBI): domain Eukaryota; kingdom Metazoa; phylum Chordata; class Amphibia; order Anura; family Ranidae; genus Lithobates; species Lithobates clamitans. The sequence goes on along the minus strand of JBBGZY010001739.1, from coordinate 858,786 downwards.
ACAGTTTGGAGACCACTTATGTACAGGGATGTGTACACGGGCCTAACAATTGTTCATCTTCATTCACAAAAAAACTGTACCATTAGAAATATAATTATTGGAAGGGATCATGTTGAAGAAGGAAGATGGGGTCCTGAAGTTGCTGGCCTCCTGGTGAAAAAGCAAACTTAAAGCAGTGTATTTACAAAAAAAATAAAAATAAATAACATAGAGATTCTACTAGTAAAAGTGTATGCACATTCATTGTACGCAAATGCAGCAAAAAAATAAATAAAGTAAACAGAAAAAAAGGAAAATACCACATTTGGCCACTAGATGGCACTAAGTACTATAAGAAAGTCATATGATACTTTGTACCATCTAGTGGTCAAATGTGGTATTCTCCTTTTTTTTTTTTTTGATCAGTGGCACTATTTCCCTTAATGACACCAACTATCTAGGGGATAAATGCGGTATTTAAAAAATATATATTTGTGGACAGAGTGACGAGGGTTAGAACCCCTGGCGGGTGTTTACTGCTTTCTGTGGCCACATTAGTTAGATTTGCTCTGTTTTTCCTGGTGACCAAAGTAACGGGACGGAAAGTGAAAGAGGATCAAAAATGTTGAGCTGTCGCAGAACAGAATAAAAGGGGAAATCTTTCAATGGGGCACTTGTTCTGGTGACCACTGTCTGAGAAGGCTTCCTTTGTAGACATCATCTCTCACTTCCTGTTTTGTCTACAGGACAGGAAGTGGAGGGAAATCTGTCCAATGGAACACAAGTCCATCTTAAACTTCAGCCTTGCACAGTTGTACAGCCTCCTCTCTTGGACTGAAATTGCTTACTCTGATTTCAGTTCTTGAGGCTCAGCAGCACATGCAATTACAGCCTGCCTAGGACCGCCCACTCCTCCAGACTGACATCCACCGATTAAGGCATATTTACATATTAACTCCTCCCACGACCCGGCCCACTGCGAATCCAGTGTGCCAGTCTTTGTTTGGAACAAGGCCATGTACACTGCTATATCCACACTACACATTTTTTTTTTTAAAAAGCCTGTGGTGTGTGAACACACTCCAAAAACTCCACACTACACATTCCATAGTCCATCTCGAAAGTGAGCAAGAGAGGGTGGCTACCTACCTACATACAGTGGGACCACGGAGAATAAAGTCCTAATGCAATTCTTTTAGGGAGACAAAAAAAAATGAAAGTTGTTATCCCTTCCTCAGGTCAGCATGTTCATCACAAGGATTGTATTAAACCTGAATTCCGGAAATTCAGCTCCTGAAGGCACACTATGAGTTAAGTCCAAGGAGGTGCATGATATCTCCTGGGCTTACCTCTATTATTTATATCTGACAGTTTTTTTGGGCTTCTGGAAGACGATTATCGCTGTATTTCCAGGAGCCCATCGCTGATTCTTCAGGTCTAAGCATCTTCAACATTCGAGTCGGTGCAGCTGCTATGCCTGCCCCTCCCCTCCTCCTGCCCAGTCACAGAAGCCTTTGTATTATGTGCACTCATTCACAAAATGCAAAGGCTTCTCTGAATGGGCAGCAGAGTGGAAAGGCGAACATAGCTGCTCTGTGTACCTCCCTCTCCTCTTTCACAGCCCCAGGTGTCAGTGTATGCTCCGGCAGAGCCACAAACCTGTCAGAAGTAAATAATAGAAGTTCAGGGGATGTCATGCACCTCCTTGGAGTTAACTCATAGTGTGCCTGCGGCTGAATTGTTGGAATTCAGGTTTAAAGTGGTTAAGTAAAAAAAAAAAAAAAAATACTGCCAGCCCCTCTCTTTTATGAAGACATAATACACTGTGTACCCGTTTGTGTAAAACTATGCCTGTAATTACCTTCTCTCAGAGCTTTTCTAGACCTTGCTATGTACACTGGTGTGCAGTCATGTTGGAACACGAAGGGGCCATCCCCAAACTGTTCCCACAAAGTTGGGAGCATGAAATTGTCCAAAATGTTTTGGCATGCTGACGCCTTAAGGGCTCCTTCACACGGACGTGTCCGTGTACGGAGCCCGCTCTGCTCAGCGGGGGATCGCTCCGTCGATCCCCGCTGAGCAGGCAGATGACAGGTCCGTCGCTGCACACTGGGGGGATGGGATGATGATGGACCGTAGAGTCCGTCGTCGCCCGATTCGATCCGCAGTCGGATGGAAAAGTAAGTTTTTCCTCCGTCACACTTTTTCACATCAGAGCGGGTTGGAATGTCAGCGGACATGTCACTGCTGACATCCGACGCTCCATAGACCTCCATAGAATGTCCGTTCAGGTCTACCTAAAAAACTGACAGGCGGACCTGAACGGATCGGCCGTGTGAAAGAGGCCTAAGAGTTCCTTTCACTGGAACTAGGGGGCCAAGCCCAACCCCCAAAAAACACTCCCACACCATTATCCCCCATCCACTAAATTATTTGGACCAGTGCACAAAGCAAGGTCCATAAAGAAATGGATGAGGGAGTTTGGGGTGGAGGAACTGAACTGAGTCCTGACCTTAACCCGATAGAACACCTTTGGGATGAGTTGGAGCGGAGACTGCAAACCAGGGCTTCTCGTCCAACATCAGTGCCTGACCTCACAAATGCGCTTCTGGAAGAATGGTCAAACATTCCCATAGACACACTCCTAAACCTTGTGGACAGCCTTCCCAGAAGAGTTGAAGCTGTTATAGCTGCAAAGGGTGGGCCAACTCAATATTGAACCCTACGGACTAAGACTGGGATGCCATTAAAGTTCATGTGAGTTTAAAGGCAGGCGTCCCAATACTTTTGGTAATATAGTGTATATTCTCTTCAACCTTAGGCACACAGCCCCCTTTGTAGGTATCTCCCCGTTATTGAACCCCAAGTGTAGTAAGCTTAGGCCTATGGATGGGATACCATTTTTAATGCAGCAGTTGGTCGATCAGGAGCTCAGAACAGACTTTTGGAAGAGACAGCAAGCCAGTTACAGCTGCAAGTGTTTAAGGATATAGGGGATTCTTGTATACAGTTGCCATGGTTGCAACCTGAGGGCTTTAGAAAACAATGGCTTATAGGTGCCATTGAAATGAAGTTATGTCGGTCATAGTAGTATGGAAATAAAAAGCAAAACAACAGTTGGACAAATGTTTATTAAACACTAAAAAATGGAATTGTTCCTATCATGTGATGAAGACCCAGAATGTCTTTTTATTATGTATAAAGCATTTAACAAAAGTTGTAGCCCCCATTACCTTACCCTTCACTTTTCTGTAGCTGTATTGGAAACATCAATGGTGCTGCCAATGGTGAAGACCATGTGCTCTTCACATGCAACTTTGTATCGGAGAAAGCATCCACCTGTATGTGCTTGTGACTTTGTTTTCTCATATGCCTAACTAGCTGCTAAGGATGAGCAGAACACCCCCCCCCCCCCCCGGTTCGGTTCGCACCAGAACTTGGGAACAGGCAAAAAATTTGGACGAACACCATTAAAGTCTATAGGACACGAACATGAATAATCAAAAGTCCTCATTCTAAAGGCTTATATGCAAGTTATTGTCATAAAAAGTGTTTGGGGACCTGGGTCCTGCCCCAGGGGACATGGATCAATGCAAAAAAAAGTTTTAAAAACGGCTGTTTTTTCGGGAGCAGTGATTTTAATAATGCTTAAAGTGAACCAATAAAAATGAAATATTCCTTTAAATATTGTGTCTGGGGGGTGTCTATAGGATGCCTGTAAAGTGGCACAGTTTTCCCGTGTTTAGAACAGTACGGCAGCAAAATGACATTTCCAAAGGAAAAAAAAGTCATTTAAAACTCATTGCGGCTGTAATATACTGTCGGGCCCGCAATATAGATAAAAATCATTGAAAAAAAAGCATGGGATCCCCCCCAGTACATTACCAGACCCTTCGGGTCTGGTATGAGTATTAAGGGGAAGCCTGAACCAAAAATTTAAAAAAAAATTGCGTGGGGGTCCCCCTAAAATCCATACAAGGCCCTTCAGGTCTGGTATGTATATTAGGGGAACCCTGCGCCAAATTTAAAAAAAATGGCATAGGGGTCCCCCCCAAAATCCATACCAGACCCTTCATATTGCCGAGACCCGACAATTCATTAAAGCCGCAATGAGTTTTAAATGACTTTTTTCCTTTAGAAATGTCATTTTGTGCAGGGACTGTTCTAAACACAGCAAAAATTGGCCACATTGAAAGGCATATTATAGACACCCCCCAGGCACGATATTTAAAGGAATATTTAATTTTTATTGTTTCACTTTAAGCATCATTAAAATCACTGCTCCCGAAAAAATGGCCGTTTTTAAAACTTTTTTTTGCATTGATACATGTCCCCTGGGGCAGGACCCGGGTCCCCAAACACTTTTTATGGCAATAACTTGCAAATAAGCCTTTAAAATGAGCACTTTTGGTTTTTCATGTTAGTGTCCCATAGACTTTAACGGTGTTCCGCAGCTTTCAAATTTGTCGCGAACACCGCATAAAGTTAGTTGTTCACCAAACGTCCGAACAACCAAAGTTCAGCCCGAACCGTTCGCCCATCCCTACTAGCTGCCACTATCTATACCTGATCTGCCTGGGCATCAACCCTTGCCTGTATTTTAACCATGATTCTGCCTGCTGCCTGGACCCACCCTTTACCAGTTACTGATCATGTCTCTGCTTGCTGCCTAAATTGGCCTTTTGCCTGTTTACTGACCATGTCTCTGCCTGCTTCCTGAACCAACCTCCTGCCAATTTACTAACCACATCTCTTCCTGCTGGATGGACTGACCTCTTATCTATTGAGTTACCATGTCTTTGCCTGCTACCTGGACTAACCTCTTGCCTGTTTACTGGCCCTGTCTCTGCCTGCTGCCATGACTGACCTCTTGCCTGTTTACTGACCATGTCTCTTCCTGCTACATGGATCAAACTCTTGCTTGTTTACTGACTGTGTCAATGCTTGCTAAATGTACAAATTACTGACCACATCTCTGCCTGTACCTGGGCCGACCTTTTGCCTGTTTACTAGCCACGTCTCTGCCTGGACTGACCTCTTGTGTATTTAGTGACCATGTCTCTGCCTGCTGCCTGGACTGACCTTTTGCCTGTTTACTGGCCATGTCTTTGCCCACTACCTGGACTAACCTCCTGCCTGTTTACTGGCTACGTCTCTACCTGCTGCCTAGATCAACCTCTTGCTTGTTAACTGACCAAGTCCCTTCCTGCTACCTGGACTGACCTCCTGCCTGTTAACTGGCCATGTCTTTTCCTGCTGCCTGGACTGACCTCTTGCATGCTTACTGACCACATCTCTGCCTGTTACCTGGACTGACTTCTTGCCTGTTTACTGACCATGTCCATGCTTGCTGCCTGGACTGACCTCTTGCCTATTTACTGACCACACCTCTGCCTGTACCTGGACTAACCTCTTGCCTGTGTACTAGCCACGTCTCTGCCTGGACTGACCTCTTGCCTGTTTACTGACTATGTCTCTCCCTGCTGCCTGGATCAGCCTCTTGTTTATTTACTGACCACATCCCTGCCTATTCCCTGGACTGACCTTTTGCCTGTTTACTGACCATGTCTCTGCCTGCTGTCTTGACTGACCTCTTGCCTGTTTACTGACCATGTCTCTTCCTACTGCCTGGATTGACCTTTTTTTTTGTTCACTGACCATGTCCATGCTTGCTACCTGGACTGACCTCTTGCCTTTTTACTGACCACATCTCTGCCTGTACCTGGACTGACCTTTTGCCTGTTTATGAGCCAGGTCTCTGCCTGTTTATTAGCCACGTCTCTTCCTGGACTGACCTCTTGCCAGTTTACTGATTATGTCTCTCCCTGCAGCCTGGATCGACCTCTTGCTTGTTTACTGACCGCATCCCTGCCTGCTACCTGGACTGACCTCTTGCCTGTTTACTGACCATGTCTTTGCCTGCTACCTGGACTGACCTCTTGCCTATTTACTGACCACATCTCTGCCTGTACCTGGACCGACCTCTTGTCTGTTTACTGACCATATCTCTAACTCCTGCCTGGATCGACCTCTTGCTTGTTTAATGATCACGCCCCTGTCTGCTTCCTAGACTGACCTCCTGCCTGTTTACTCACCACTTCTCTGTTTGCTGCCTGGACCAATCATGTCCCTGCCTGTTTACTGACTATGTCTGTGTCTGCTGCCTGGACTGACCTCTTGCACGCTTCTGATCATGTTTATTCATGCTTCCTGGACTAACCTTTTGCCATGTCCCTCTGACTACTCTCTAACCAAGGCACCTGTAACCACCATTGTTTGCAAACATCTATATCTTCCTGAACCTCAGGTACTGTTCTGCCTATGCACAGCCTCTTGTGCTACGAGGCCAGAGAATTTGCATTGTATCATTGTATAATAAGTCCTGGGGGCAACCAAATACCAGGAGGTTTTGCCTTTAGTAGAACGAGGGCTGCTATAGGTGAACTTAGACTTGCCAGCTATATTCTCTGACCTCTTGTACGGGACTGGGCATTACAAGTCCAGTTTTTTCAAGGAAATCTAAAATGGAATGATCCGTGATTATCTCTAGCTCACTGGGGACAGTAGGAACATGGAACCAAGTGAAAGGCTATGTTAACAGACTTCCTTGCTTGGATATATTAAAAGAACTGAGGTATGTCTTTTATGTGCTTATTCTTTAAGTGGCAGAGACATTAGATGGCAATTGGAAGCACTGGTATCACAGCAATTATTATGTCAGCATATGCTCTCGTATTGTCTAGGTATGCATAGTCCTAAAAGAGGAAGAATGTACAGACACCTCATATCCAAGCCTCAAGGGAAACCAAGAGCAAATGTGTGGGAAACACCCAATGAACTATCCTATCTAGTCCAATAAGCCTTGGGTTGCTGCCAGTATCCAGACATGACGGTTCTCACCCAGTCTGACAGCAGAACAAATGGAGACGTGTCTGTGGTCTATCCCGAACACCCTCTTTAACAGCGATACTAGAAGGAAATATCGGCTTCTGAGTCAGCTCACTGATGTGTTCTTTCGTGTCTGGTGAGTTGTGGTCGGAACGCGAAGCACTGCCCACATTTGGGACAGGTAAATGGCTTCTCTCCAGTGTGAGTCCGATGGTGATAGATAAGGTTTGACCGGCATGTGAAACACTTGCCGCACTCCGAACAATTATAAGGTTTTTCCCCAGTGTGAATTCTCTGGTGTAACGAGAGATTGTACTGCCACTTGAAGCACTTCCCGCACTCGGAACAGGAAAAAGGCTTGTCGTCGGTGTGCGTGATCCGGTGGTTGATCAGACTTGACTTCCTCATGAACCGCTTCCCGCACTCGGTGCAGATGTAAGACTTCTCCCGGGTGTGGGTCACCTGGTGTTTGAAGACCTCTGACTTACAAGTAAAACATTTCCCACACTTTGGACAGGGGTACGGTTTCTCTCCCGTGTGAGTCCGCTGATGTCTTATCAGCTGTGATTTATACGGGAACTGCTTCCCACATTCTGAGCAAGCCATCTCTGTCCTTGGGTGGTCAGCCTGGTGGGCAACAAAATCCAGGTAGTTCTCGAAGGCTGTGCCGCACTTAGAGCAGTCATATGTCCTGTAGGATAGCATTGGGGGTTTTTCTTTGCCCTTGCTAGACACATTTTGCTCCTCTGGAAGACCGGTGGTTGTAGAAGTGTCCCTGCTGGCAACGTTCTCATCTTCACTTGAAGAAGTTTCATCCTTAACTTTGACGTAGATCAAATTGAGTTGTGTAGGATCTTCTGGTGCATCCTCGTTACCAATGAGCCTGTCTTCATCTGAGCTGGGATCCTCTTTCATATGAGTAGATATAGAATTGGAGGATGAGGAAGTGTCAGAGATATATGCTTTAGTGCCTAAGTTAGGGTGCTTTTTAGTAGACCAAACTGATTCTTCCTTCATTTTGTCACCTCTATGTTGTCTAAGTTGTTCACATCCGTCTACTTCATGGTATGGGGGGATCCTGTTTTACTCTTTGGGTAGGAGTGTGGTTGTGAGACTACGGGAGGTGACCTTCTGTACATGGTAGGAGTTTCTCCTTAATATGAGAAGTCATATCCAGATCATGGTTTAAATTATGGGTACTGGACAATCCTGATGGAGGAAATAAAAAATTAGAAGCGTGCATAAAATATAAAGGCGTAAAAATATAAACATTACCCTGAGGGGCTGTTTAACAATAGTAAACACTTAAAGACCAGGCCTTATCTGACATTAAAAATCAGTATTTTTTTGCTAGAAAATGACTTAGAACCTCCAAATATATATATATATATATTTTTTTTAGTAGGGGCCATAGAGAATAAAATGGTGGGTGTTTTGCTGGAAAATTGCTTAGAACCCACAAACATTATATATTTTTTTGAGGTTGTAAGGAGCTCACAAAGCCAAAAGATAAATAGCCAGTAACCTAGTAGGGGTAGGCACATGAACCCCTAGGCCCAAGACTAAATAATGGGGGCATAAGGAGCTCAGGAAACCAAAGCGTACATAGCTAGCTTCCTAGAAGGTGTAGACACACGCTCCCCCCCCCAGGCCTGAGGCGGACTTTTGGGGGTTCAGGGAGCTCAGGAAACCAGAACGTACACAGTCAGCTTCCTAGTAGGGGTAGAAACACGCTACCCACAGGCCAGAGGCTGACTCATGGAGGAATAGAAAGCTCAGGAAGCCAAAAGGTACACAGCCAGCTTCCTTGTAGTGGTAGTAAACACATGAACCCCCCCCCCAAGACCAGAGACTAAATCATGGGGGCGTAAGGAGCTCAGGAAGCCAGAACGTACATCACCAGCCTCCTAGTAGGGGTGGACACATGCTCTCCTCATATCTCATGGGGGCGTAGAGAGCTCAGAAAGCCAGGCGGTGGTATGGGGCAACGAGGAAAAAGCTCATGACTAGAGATGAGATTAGATGTCCTCCGAACCCATCTCTAGCCAAACATACGCCTTTTTTTTTTTTTACTCCAATTATTATTATTATTATTATACAGGATTTATATAGCGCCGACAGTTTACGCAGCGCTTACTCCAATGAGCTGCAGGCCACATCGTTCCCACCCCGCACCCCACTTCTGTGTTTACATGAATTGTGGAGTGGGAATGACCCGGCCCACAGCTCACTGGAGTATAAATGAGAGCGAGTTGAGAATTTGGCTAGGGTTGGGTTCAGAGCACGCCCAAGGTCTTCTCTACTCACCACGTGTGAGATCAGCGTAGACAAGACCGTCTCTTCTTTACTGTTTATACGAGAAATTGTTCCATAAGCCCTTTGGGCAGGCACCCCCTTCCCCCATTGCTGGACTTACCCTGGACAACCAAAACAACTATCTAGATAAATCAATTTAGATCATAATATTAATAATAATTCCTTAATTTATTGTCAGCACAAGACATATATAACTGAGCACTGTTGATACACCTGGTACTCACCAGGTCCTCTCCTGTCACTTCACATCTTCTACAATACATAATAAACTGCATTCAGGGTCATTTCTAGCTGTACAATGGACTTCCGGGTCAACTGATAGCACTTCCGGGTTTGCGTTCCACCAGGTGAGCATCACCATCCAGGGTGGAACGCAAACACCAGAAAGTCGGCTGAAACGCAGAGATGGAAAGCGTGCAGTCTCTGGTGGCATCTAGTGGTCAAATAACAAACTGCAGCATTGGATGGAATTGACTTTCCCTAAAGTAGAGCCTGGCAACTTTAGTCTTTTAGGGAGTAATGTGGCCAAATTTGGGGGAAATAATTTGAATAATGATTCAATAATAAATGTTTTAGAAAATGTTATAAAATATTTTACTAAACTTATATATATATATATATATATATATAATGTATTATTATTAAATAAATATTATAAAATATTTTAGAAATATTATAATATAATAAAAAATAATATAATTCAAACATATTATAATATAGTACAAAATAATTATTATATAATATATATATTATATTATTATATAATTATATATTATTTATTACAAAATAATAAATTACATGCAGAGCCATTTACAATTCTGCCCCGAGCTACATCACTAGTCTTATCTCCAAATATCACCCCACCGTCCTCTTCGCTCCTCCTTCTGCTCTCTAGCTCCCTTGTCTCCTCCTCCCATGCTCGTCTCCAGGACTTCTCCAGAATCTCTCCCATCCTCTGGAACTCACTACCCCAATCTGTCCAGTTATCTCCTACTCTGTCCACTTTTAGGCGATGCCTGAAAACTCATCTCTTCAGGAAAGCCTATCCTGCCTCCAGCTAACAATCACATCTTCTACTTCACTCATCAGCTCAACTCCCAGAGTCACTACCTCTTGTTTCACCAGCCCCCTCCCTCTTAGATTGCAAGCTCACAGGGGCAGGGCTCCTCTAACCCTCTTGTATTGATTTGTATTGTTGCTGTATTGTCTCCCTTTTATATTGTAAAGCACTGCGCAAACTGTTGGCGCTATATAAATCCTGTATAATAATATTATATCATAAAAGTTAGAATATTATTATATTTTAATATTAGTTATTTTATATTAATATTATTATAATATGAAAATATTGTATACCATAATTAAACATTTTTTAAAATAAATAGTGTAAATAATAAAGTAAATGAAATGTAATTTATTGTTATCATTATTACAATTACTTATTATTATAAAGATATTAAAAAAAAAAATCTTCATTTATACAAATGTATTTATTATGTTTTTAACATTTATATGATGTGTTTTTTTCTTTCTTTCTTATCGCTCTATATTTTATAATTATAACTATACAGTAGGTACAAGCAGCCACATTTGCTGGTTGCATAGGCAGGCTGCGATTCATGCAGTGATCGTTCTTAGCAAATTGTACAACCGTGCAAGACTGAAGGGAAGGCTGGAGTCCAGTTTAGGTAGCTATAGGCTGTGTTACATTATGTATGTCACCGCTGCAGAGGCTTCCTTCCAGGTTCTTCCTTCCAGGTTCTTCCTTCCAGGTTCTTCCTTCCAGGTTCGCAGACTCCGGCCATCTGACTACCCAAGCTGCGATGACGTCACTGACACACATGCGCGGAGGAGTCGCGGCACACAGCTCTATAGGAATGCCACGAGTATGATGTTCCTTCAGAGCACATGCACCGGTGACGTCACTAGAATATTTCCTAAACAGTGCAGGTTTAGGAGATATTCATTTTACCTAAAGGTAAGCTTTTTTTTTTTATAAGCTTACCTGTAGAGAAAAAATAAACCACGACAGTTTACTACCCCTTTAATTGACCTCCCCTCTACACTGACAAGTTGAAAGGCCAGCAGAGAGCAAATCTCAAGATTTTCATAAGTGGGTAACCAAAAAATACTTTTTCCTGACTGGTGGAGTGAGTAGGGGCAAGGCTCTCTGCAGCAAAGATGACCAGAATCTTCCTATCACCCCCCCCTCCCCCGCTGCAGCGAGTTACCAGTAGGGTTGCCACCTGTCCGGGATTCACCCGGACAGTTCGGGTTTGGAATCGTGCATCTGGGTTTCAGACTGCCTAAAACCCGGACACCTTCTTCAGACTGGACTATGGCTTCCCAACAGGGTTGATGGCTGCAGTTGTCTAAGCTGAGAGTGTCTGTTACACTCTCATGCTGCCCAAAGCCATCACTAACAATTCCCTCCAAACACACACACAGACTGGAGAGGAGAGAGGGCTCGATCTGCACCTCTTCCTCCCGCCCCTACCCCTCTGTGTCTGCCCACACTCCAATCCCCAGGGCTGTGCCTAAGAAAAGGAAAGTGGGGGTGGAAATTTGAAGTCCAGCAGCCTCAGATACATCTGGATGAGAGGTGCTGACTGCCAAGGGGTGAGTGAGCTCACCATCCATCCCTGTCTGTGACTGAAGTCTCCCCCCTTCTCTCTCCTGCCTCTGAGTGAGTACACTAAGGTAAATCAGAGTTCCCCTTTACACCAGAGGCCACAGTGTTAACCTTAAAATCACAGTCCTTTCCGTACATCAGAGTTCTCAGTGTTCCCCATTAAATCAGGGTTCCCAGAGCATCCCTTATGTTAGAATCCCCAGAGTTCTCCCTTACATCAGAGTCTGCAGAGTCCCCCTTACAGTGAAAGGGAACTCTGCGAGTTCAGATGTAAAAGGTGAACTCTGTGGACTCTGATGTAAAGAGGGACTCTTGTTATTAACTTCATATGATTAGAAATTTTATTTATTAGCAAAATATATGTATAACAAAAATTGCTGTGTGCCGCTAAAGTGTTGGGGTTTGTCTTGCAGAAAAGGTGACAAGCCTAGTTACCAGGCTCGCTGCAGCAGAGATACCCAGAAGCCCTCTGTTTTCCTCCCACAGGCTCCAGCTGAATAGAGAGAAGTTACAAGGCTCTCTGCAGCAGAGAGATAACTAGAATCCCTGTTCCCCCCCCACAGGCTCCAGATTAATGAAGAGAAGTTACAAGATTCCCAGCAGCTTAGACAAGTGGACGCCTCCCCTTTTTTCTGTAGGGCCCCAGCAGTGAAAAATATGTCACAAGAAACTTTATGGCTCAGATAACGTGTCCCTTCTTCTGCAGGCTTTGGGCTGCTGAAGTGAAAAGTCCCAGACCCTCTGCAGCTGATGTTATCAGAGTTTACCTTTTTTTTCTTCCCTGAAGGCTCTCAATTATTGAATTGAGGAGGCACAAACTTTTCTGCAGCTCATATGACCTAAAGTAGGCTCCTGATCAGTGCAGTACAGCAGGCTCCTGATCAGTGCAGTACATCAGGCTCCTGATCAGTGCAGTACATTAGGCTCCTGATCAGTGCAGTACAGCAAGCTCCTGATCAGTGCGGTACAGCAAGCTCCTGATCAGTGCAGTACAGCAGGCTCCTGATCAGTGCAGTACATCAGGCTCCTGATCAGTGAGGTACAGCAAGCTCCTGATCAGTGCAGTACAGCAAGCTCCTGATCAGTGCAGTACAGCAGGCTCCTGATCAGTGCGGTACATCAGGCTCCTGATCAGTGCGGTACAGCAAGCTCCTGATCAGTGCAGTACAGCAGGCTCCTGATCAGTGCAGTACATCAGGCTCCTGATTAGTGCAGTACAGCAGGCTCCTGATCAGTGCGGTACATCAGGCTCCTGATCAGTGCGGTACAGCAAGCTCCTGATCAGTTCGGTACAGCAAGCTCCTGATCAGTGCAGTACAGCAAGCTCCTGATCAGTGCAGTACATCAGGCTCCTGATCAGTGCGGTACATCAGGCTCCTGATCAGTGCGGTACAGCAAGCTCCTGATCAGTGCGGTACAGCAAGCTCCTGATCAGTGCAGTACATCAGGCTCCTGATCAGTGCGGTATAGTAAGCTCCTGATCAGTGCAGTACATCAGGCTCCTGATCAGTGCAGTACATCAGGCTCCTGATCAGTGCGGTACATCAGGCTTCTGATCAGTGCGGTACAGCAAGCTTCTGATCGGTGCGGTACAGCAAGCTCCTGATCGGTGCGGTACAGCAAGCTCCTGATCGGTGCGGTACAGCAAGCTCCTGATCGGTGCAGTACAGCAGGCTTGTGATCGGTGCAGCACAACAGGCTCAACCTCCGACCCTTCACCTTGAGTTGAATACAATCATGTGAGATGGATGGAGACAAAAAAGGCTGAGCCTGTTTCAGGGTCCACCAGAGGCTCTAATATCATGAGATTTGCCTGGTTCTCCTCCCTTTAAATACATTCTTTACCAATTCCTTTGGAAAACCAACTAGGGTGACAACATAAAGATGATCCCACTCCGGGCGGTCTTAAAGATTATCAACTGGCCACGGGATGCATACCTACTGGGATCCGTTCCTCCCCTTCATCACTAGGATACTATTGGGGAGAAATGCATTGAAGGAGTATCAGAGGGTCTGGCGGCGAGCGATAGTCCACAGCCTGGCTTTGTGAGTTTGAACAATTTGCAATAAAGCTTGTTGCATATCAAGAAAATGAACAGCATAAAGCAGTCTATTTGGGTGTAGGGTGACACCACAATGCAGGTAGGATAACATTGGTGTCCTAAAGGATCCTCTATTGGAATTCATGAAGACTGTAAAATGGGGAGGGGTGCCAGGCAGATCTGCCCAAAGAGGAGCAGTATGGAGGCTCAGTGGGTAGCGCTTGGACCTTGCAGCACTGGGGAACTTAGTTAGAATACCAGGCAGGATACTATCTGCATGGAGTCTGAACATTCTCCCTGTGCCTGCATGGGTTTCCTCCTCGTTCTCTGGTTTCCCCTCACACCCCAAAGACATACTGGTCAACTGGCTCCTGCCTAAATTGGCCCTAGTATACGTGTGATATAGGGGATTTAGATTGTAAGCTCCTTGAGGGCAGAAACTAATGTTAATGTACAATATGTAAAGCTTTGTAAACCCTTAGATATACCCAGTGAATTGACTGGCCTCAGGCGATACACAGAGATGAGACAAATCCTCCGCCATCAGTTGTTTCCTCCACCATCAGTTGTACCTGTTTATCTGCTGTCTTCTCTCCTCTACAACCAGTCAAAATCCCAAATTTATACAGCTTGTCTGAGCTGTCAGAAAGCAGGGGGGCGATTCAAAGTCACACACTGCAGAGCTCAGTGAGGAGAGATCTGAGAGCTGATTGGAGGGAAGAGACACACCATCCTTCACACAGCACACAGGAAGGAGCCGAGGCTGTCAATCACCGGCTGTGTGCTGGAGGTGCCTCCCCTGTCACCTTTTTCTCTTGGTGTCAGGAAAACTTGTCAGAAGTGATTCATGCTGACAGCAGATGAACGAAGCAGCAGACAGAAATGACACTCAGTGCTTTGGATTGAGACAAGTACACACTATAGAGGGATATGCTTTGTTCATAATTCATGTCTGAGGTTTACAGCCACTTTAAGCAGAGCCCCAGGCTGTCATGGTACCATGGCTACTGGGGGTCATAGACCAATCAGGAGCTGATGAGGGAGATGCCCAATCAAAGACACAAAGAAGACGGAAAGGTATATTTCCATTATATTGTAGGTCAAACACGGCTACATAAAGTCCATAGTAATAATACACAGTGGCCTTGATTTACTAAAGGGGTAGAGGCTGCTCACCTACCAAAGTGAATGTCAATAAATAGTGTGAACCTGGGTGAGCTTTAAATGAGCAGTGCTTCAGCCATGCAGCACCGGGGCACTGAGTTCCAATTCCAACCAGGACACCACCTGCATGGAGTTTGCATGCTCTTGCTTGATTTCGGGTTTTGGTTTCTTCCCACACTCCAAAGACCACCAATGCTGGTAAGTTAACCACTTAAAGGGGTTGTAAAGTTATTTTTTTTTTTTAAATAACAAACATGTCATACTTACCTTCACTGTGCAGCTCGTTCTGCACAGAGTGGCCCCGAACCTGCTCTTCTGGGGTCCCTCGGCGGCTGTTTCAGCTCCTCCCCGCAAGCATTTACCACCTTAATGCGAGCTCCCTCGCACGGTGGTGAGTGCTTGCGGGCGCGCTCCCGTGATACAGCCGGCGGCTATAGCCGCTCGCTGTATCACTCGGCCCCGCCCCCCGGCGCGCCGCGTCATCGGATGTGATTGACAGCAGCGCGAGCCAATGGCTGCGCTGCTTTCAATCCATCCACTGCAGCCAATCAGCGACCAGGCTGAGCTGCAATGAAGATGACGAGGACGAGCAGCGAAGATTCGAGGCGTCAGGTAAGTAAAACGGGGGGCCTGGGGGCGGCGGTACTTTCAAAAGTTTTTTCACCTTAATGCATAGAATGCATTAAGGTGAAAAAATTTTTACCTTTACAACCCCTTTAAGGACCGAGCCTGTTTTTCAGACTCTGTTTTTACAAGTTAAAAACAAGTTTTTTTGCTAGGAAATTACTTAGAAATTTTTTTTTATATTTTTTGGGGGTTCTAACACCCTAGAGAATAAAATGGCGGTCATTGCAATACTTTCTGTCACACCGTATTTGCGCAGCGTTCTTACAAGCGCACTTTTTTTTGGAAAAAGTTCACTTTTTTTAATTAAAAAATAAGACAACAGTAAAGTTAGCCCAATTCTTTTTTATATTGTGAAAGAAAATGTTACGACGAGTAAATTGATACCCAACATGTCACGCTTCAAAATTGCACCCACTCGTGGAATGGCATCAACCTTTTACCCTTAAAAATCTCCATAGGTAATGTTTAAAAAAATACTACAGGCTGCATGTTTGGAGTTATAGAGGGGGTCTAGGGCTAGAATTATTGCTCTCACTCTAATTATCGCGGCGGTTTTCATATGGGGGCACTGCTCAAGTATGCGTTCGCTTCTGCGCGTGAGCTCATCGGGACGGGGCGCTTTAAAAAATTTTTTTCATATTTATTTTACTTTATTTTATTGATTTTAAAACTGTTTTTTTTTTTTTTTTTTTTTTTTTTAAATGGGTCACTTTTATTCCTATTACAAGGAATGTAGACATGGGTTGTAATAAAAAAAATAGCATGAAAGGTCCTCTTAAATATGAGATCTGGGGTCAAAAAGACCTCAGATCTCATATTTGGACTTAAATGCAATAAAAGAAAAAAAATTGTCATTTGAAAAAAAAAAAAAAAAAAAAAAAAAAGGCCTTTTAAGAGCTATTGGCTGTGTAAACCCAACACTTCATATTCCTGATATGTGCCTGCTGTACCATGTGCTTGTATGAGAAAGTCTCCTGTTCTCTTTGTATTGCTTCCGTTATGTGAAATCTCTGGTGTTCCTGCCAGACCCTCTGCTTTCCTATTAACCACTTCCAGCCTCACATGTGTGGTTTGAACACCGTTTACTTAAGCGGGCGTGACCTACGTATGCGTCTGCTTCTGCACGCGAGATCACAGGGACGGGGGCACATTCATTTTTTATTACTGTTTATTTTATTTTTACACTTTCCCTTTCATTTTTTTTTTAATCACTTTTATTCCTAATACAAGGAATGTACACATCCCTTGGAATAAGACTAAGGCATGACAGGTCCTCTTTATGGAGAGATCTGGGGTCTATAAGTCCCCACATCTCTCTTCTATGCTGGATCAAAAGAAAAAACCTCAGGCTTTCCAGAAATAAAAATGGCAGTGTTTACATCTGCCGGTGCCAGAAGTGACGAACGTCGCATGCGGCCCTTCAAGGGTCATAGAGAAGGCCGGGGACCATATCTGGTCCTCGGTCAGCTCTATGGTAAACTGCCACTGCCGGCCGATTCATTTTCCAGCTCCAGCTCCACGGGAGAGAAAGGAGACGCACAGGAGAGCGGCGCCCCTAAAAGCAATCAAGCGGCTGAACAACCGCTATGATTGCTTTTACATTACAGGGAAACACCAGCTAGAAAACCCCATATCTGAATGATGCCTGCAGCTGCAGCCATCATTCAGATATCTCCACTTCAACCTAATGCCGCGTACACACAAGCGGAATGTCCGACAGAAAAAGTCTGACGGGAGCTTTTCATCGTATATTCCGATCGTGTGTAGGCCTCATCGGACTTTTCACTTTGAAAATTCTGACGGACCTAGAAATAGAACATGTTCTAAATATTTCCGAAGGAAAGAATTCTTATCGGGGAAAACCGCTCTTCTGTATGCTGTTCCGACATACCAAAAACGACGCATGCTCTGAAGCAAGCACGAGACGGAAGCTATTGGCTACTGGCTATTGAACTTCCTTTTTCTAGTCCCGTCTTACGTGTTGTACGTCACCTCGTTCTTGACGGTCGGACTTTGGTGTGATAGTGTGTACGCAAGACAGTTTCAGCGGAATTCCGTTGGAAAAACCTTCAGAGTTTATTCCGACGGGAAAACCGGTCGTGTGTACAGGGCATTAGGCCATCATCCACCTAAGGTTAAGTGGTTAAAACTGACCACACTAAGCATTACAGATCAGAGTGGTCAGTTCTCTAGCTATGCCGAGAACTATGTGTGCTTTCCTCCAACGATCAGACTTGTCCTGACACGCCCCCCCCCCCTGCACAGCCATTCACTGGCAAAACTAGTGTACTGCTGTTTCCCCTCCCCCAGCTCTTATGCAGCTGAGAACAGAGATAATGTGATCACTTATAAAAAATAAAAAAAAGGGGGGGGGGGTATTTATTTATTTTTTATATCTATACACAGGTGTTTTGCCTTTCTTTCTATTTTAAACTTAATAGTTTATTTTACAAGGTAATTGTTTACAATCACTTTACTTGGCCCTTATACTGTACGTGTATTCTGCCAGATAGGGACCTTAGATTGTAAGCTCCTTGGGGACAGGGGCTGATGTACATTGCGTAAACTGTTAAATATCCAATAATAATTTTAATAATAATTAAATAACTATCCAATCATGTGCAGGGGAAATGAAAAAAACAGGACTGGCGCTTGCACATGATTGGGTACATAGTGTGAACACAGCTTCTCTTTATTCATTCAAGTGAACCCACCTCTTTAGTAAACCAACCCCAATGGACGGTCCTTCAAAACAGAAAGTTTATATAAATAATGAAACATGAACTTTAACTAGGCATTAATAATAGTGTTACATATTAAAAACACTATATAACATATACTATAAAAATATATATATAGTATATACAAACATGCGTAAGGTTATCAGTAAAGGTTGTTCTAAAGGAAAGGCTTCCTAACTCTTCGTACAAATGAGATAAAAGACGGGGTTTTCCCTTTAAACCATTCCTAATAGATTCCATGCTGTCCAATCCAAGGCCGGCGGAGAATTAAAGGCTAGAAAAAGATTTAGGTCTTGTACAGCTGTTTCCGAGCTCAACCATATTTCCCTCTGATGGTTCCATTCAACTGGCGCGGCCATTGCAAAGCCAAATGTTGGCATTGCTCCCAGTTGGTAAACTCTATAATACTGCAAAAATTCTGCGCAGGAAAGGGTCACCACTAAGGCTTTGTGGGAGGAGCAGTGAACGTTGATGGGATGCAAAGTTGAGTCAACAAACCACCATTCACCTAAAAGTTAAAGTGTATTTTAAATAATTGTGGGTCTCATTAGTTTCACCATGACCCCAACATACAGATGCCAACTGTCCCGGATTTGTCAGGATAGTCCCACATCTTGTGCTCCGATAATGCTGTGTCCTGGGTCATGTCCAGGGATCACAATGTCACCCTTATTTGCACAGTAACTCATTGCAATGCACAGCCGTTGCAAAGCTATAGGTTGGCGTTGCTCCCTGTTGATAAACTCTATAATACTGGAAAAATTCTGCGCAGGAAAGGGTCACCACTATGGCTTTGTGGGAGGAGCAGTGAACGTTGATGGGATGCAAAGTTGAGTCAACAAACCACCATTTAGCTAAAAGTTAAAGTGTATTTAAAATAATTTGGGTCTCATTAGTCTCACCATGACCCCAACACATACAGATGCCAACTGTCCCGGATTTGCCAGGATAGTCCCACATCTAGAACTTCAGCCCCGATAATGCTGTGTCCCGGGTCATGTCCAGGGATCACAATGTCATCCTTATTTGCGCAGTAACTCATTGCAAAGCCAAGAGTTGGCGTTGCTCCCTGTTGATAAACTCTATACTGGGAAAAATCTGCGCAAGAAAGGGTCCCCAATGCAGCTTTGTGGGAGGAGTAGAGAACGTTGGAGGGATGCAAGAGACATGAGGTTGAGTCAACAAGCCAACATTCACCTAAAAGTTAACATGTATTTTAAGCTAAAAATATCTTCTACTTTTTGGATGGAGTGGGGAGGGATCAGGCCCCTGTTAGGTTTTGCTGGTATCCAGGGCTCCGTTAGAGAAATTTACCCTTACTTCCTGTCCTGCGGACAACAGTTTCATCAGAAAGGAAGTGGAGGGATGCAAGGTTAAGTCAACAAACCACCATTCAACTAAAGGTTAAAGTGTATTTTAAGCAAAAATTTTCTTCTACTTTTGGATGGAGTGGGGAGAGATCAGACCTCTGTTAGGTTTTGCTGGTATCCGGGGCTCTGTTAGAGAAATTTACCCTCACTTCCTGTCCTGCAGACAAGTTTCATCAGACAGGAAGTGAGGTTAAATCTGCAACAAGGACACTGTCAGGAAAGGAACATTCGTGTGCGCAGATGCACAAATCTAAGAAACCCTGCTTGTGGCCGGTTAGCGGATGCGCGTACCCTTGCACACATTGGCACCACAAGGGCTTTTTAAACTGCACTAGTGTAGTGTGTCACTGCAGTTTGGTCTACTACATTTCTGTGTTCCTGTTGCTTTTTTGTTGCCAACCTGATCCTGCCTCTGCCTGAAAGCCGCCTGTACCGACCCTTGGCTTGTCCCTGGATTACGCTTCTGCCTTCTTCTGCAAATCCGCTCTGCTGTTATCGACCTTGGCCTGACTCCTGACTACTCTTCTGCCTGCCACCTGAACCTGATCTGCTCGATAGTTGCTGACCCGGACTGTCCGACTCTGTCTTGGGCCAATCTGCACTCCAGCGAGAAACTCCCAGGCTCTCATGCCAGTCTGTGCTCCAGTATTCCCTGTCACCCTAACAGGGACTCCAAGGCGAGGACTGTAAGTGAGGCCTTCCTCAACTCTTCAGGCTCCACCACCGGGTACGTTACAGACACAGACAGAAATATAATAGGACAGGATGTTGTTTGTTGGATAATATAGACAGGACAGGAAATATGGACCCTGGATGGCAGTAAAACTGCAAAGGGATTCTAAACCCTTCCCCTCTCTATCCAGAACGCAGAAGTTTTGGCGGGACATACACTTTAAATAGCAATTGTGGGTCTCTTTAGTCTCACTATGACTCCAATGTACAGATGCCAACTAACTGTCCCGGATTTGCCGGGATAGTCCCACATCTTGGCCTCAATGATGCTGTGTCCCGAGCCATGTCCAGGAATCACAATATCATCCTTAGACCGGGTTCACATATGTGCGACCAAGGTTCACAGCATGGAGTGCATCTGGTTCAGATGCAAATCAGGTCTGAATTTCTGCATGAATTCGCACCTGAACCGGACCCAAACACGCACAGGACCTTTTTGGAATGCGGACCGTGGTTGACCCGAACCTCTGTAAACTGGCTTCATTGAGTGCCGATTACACTCGGGAAACCCGCATCCAATTTGCACATATATGAACCCGGCCTTATTTGCTCAATAAAGCATTCATTATGGTGATGGTGAAACGAGAGTGGGACGTCCCACTAGAGGTGGGGTTTTGGTGGGCCATGCAGGTAACTGGGCAGGTCCACCCATCACTTGCAAGCCTTAATACTATGTTGGGTCTGAGACTGAAATGTTAATAAGTATCCCCCAAGGGAAGATTTTGTCTGCCTGAAATCCATCAACCACCATGTAAAAGCTACAACATGAATGTAGTGGAATTATAGGAGGTCCACACTGAAAATATATTTTGTGAGTAAAGAAAGTCTTTGTTCTTCAGTTATTAGTACAAACCTCTGTGGGGAGACCCTATAGGCCTTCCAACCATTTTATCAAAATACATAAATTGACATCCACTTCTTTGCCAGCTCCTGTACCTTACAAAAGGATCCTATAGACCTGTGGGGTCAAATATTGGATTATAACCACTGCCCGAAGGCTGAAAGATTTTTTTTAATTGCAAAAAATACAAAATGTAATACCCTGGCAGGTTTGGACCTTCATAGGTCTCAGACTAAGTGTGATCCATACTTTTATATACTGTACATAATGCTAAGTGGCAACTCAGGTAACCAGGGGTATAGCTATGAATCATGGGCTTCATGCAAAATTTTAAAGTAATCTAGGAACTACGGCTTCAGGGAGGACTGGTTGCTCAAAACATTTCTATACATTTCAATTTTCTTCATTCTTTGGTTTCTCTATGGCAACTAGGTTTTAGTAGACCCTATTTAGTACGCAATAGCTGTTGGATTTTAGTGGACCACATTTAGACCCTATAGGAATTGAGTTTTGGTAGACCTGTTTGATGGATCCCATTTAATCCCCTATAGCTACCGAATTTTGTTAAACCCCATTAAGTATGTCTATAGCTGTTAGGTTTTGGTGCATCCTATTTAGTCCTCTATACCTATTGAGTTTTTGGGGACCCCAATCAGTGTCCAACAGGGTTCTGGGTTTTGATAGACCACATTTAGTCCCTTATAGCTATTGAGTTTTTGTGGGCGTTGTTTAATCTTAGAGAATTTGGGTTTTGATGGACTCTATTTGCTCCTCTAAGCTGTTGGAATTTGGTGGAACCTATTCAGTCTTCTATAACTTGGGTTTTGGTGAACCCTATTTATTCCTCTATAGCTGTTGGGTTTTAGGGGACCCCAATTAGTGTTTACCAAGTTTCTGGGTTTTGGTGGACCACATTTAGTCCCCTATAGCTATTTCGTTTTGATGGGCCTTGTTTAATCTGTTTGAGCAGCTGGGTTTTAATGGACCCTATTTTTCTCCTTTAAGCTGTTGGATTTTGATGGACCCCAATCAGTCTTCTATTACTGTTGGGTTTTGGGAGACCCTGATTAGTGTTCACCAGGCTGTTGGGTCTTAGTAGACCACATCTCGTCCCATATAGCTATTTAGTTTTGGTGTGCCCCGTTTAATTTGTTGAAGCAGCTGGGTTTTGATGGACCCCATTTGCTCCTCTAAGCTGATTGATTTTGGTGGACCCCATTTGCTTCTCTATAGCCGTTAGGGACCCCATTTAGTTTTCGCCCGAACACTGAGCCTTCCTGATTCAAAGTGGAAAGTCAATCTGTACATCCACGTGGACCTTCTGGTGTCGGGTGAGATGTGACTTTTTTATAAAGCGTTTTCCGCACTGAGTGCAGCCATGGGGCCGCTCGCCTGTATGAATCCTCACATGCTTGGCTAGATCAGAGTTGCTGATGAAACATTTGCCACACAACGGGCAGGGGTAAGGCCGTTCGCCAGTATGAGTTCTCTGGTGTATGTGAAGGTAAGACTTCTCAGCAAAGCTGCGTCCACACTCTGTGCAAGAATAAGGCTTCTCACCTGTGTGACTCCTCAGGTGTTTCACTAGATCCATATTCCGGACAAAGCTCTTCCCACACTCACTGCAGATAAATGGTTTCTCCTCAGTGTGGGACCTCTGGTGGTTAAGAAGGAGGGCGGGAGTAGGAAAGCACTTTCCACACTCAGGACATGGGTACTGCTCGGCACCGTGGTGGACTCGGCTGTGCAAAACAAGGTGGGAGTTGTTAAGGAAGCTCTTGCCACATTCTGGGCAGGAACAGGTCTTATCCCGAGTGTGGGTCAGCTGGTGCTTGACCAGGTCAGAGTTGTCAATGAAACACTTGCTGCACCAGTTGCAGGAGTAAGGCTTGTCACCGGAGTGGATCCTCAAGTGTCGGTTGAGGTGGGACTTCTTAGTGAAGCATTTGCCGCACTCTGCACAAAAATGAGGTCGTTCCCCTGTATGAGTCCTCTGGTGCTTCACCAATTCAGAGTTGTTGATGAAGCATTTGCCGCATTCAGGGCAAGGGAAGGGCTTCATGCCAAGGTGGATCTTGCGGTGACTGCTCAGGTAGTTCTTGTAGGCAAAATGGCGCCCGCACTCAGCACAAGAATATGGCTTCTCCCCAGCATGGCTCCTCTGGTGCAGGACCAAGACGGCCTTCCGGATGAAACACTTACCGCACTCTGGGCACGGGTAAGGCCTGTCACCGGTGTGAATCCGACGATGGACCACCAGGTGCGTTTTGCTACTGAAGCACTTACCACAGTCAACGCAGGAAAACGGGCGCTCTCCTGTGTGTACTCTTTGGTGGACAACGAGATGAGGCTTGCTGAAAAATCGTTTGCCACACTCATCGCAGGAATAGGGCTTCTCTCCAGTGTGAACTCTTTGGTGCTGGACCAGGTCAGACTTCCGAATAAAGCCCTTCCCGCACTCCGAACATATGTGGGGTTTTTCTCCTGTATGAATCTTTTGGTGGACAATGAGCGCCGAGATGCTGACAAAACGCTTCTTGCACTCGGAGCACGAATATGGCTTCTCGCCCGTGTGGATTCGGGTGTGGATGGCGAGGTAGGCCTTGCTGACAAAACGTCTGCCACACTCATTGCAGGCGAACGGCTTCTCGCCGGTGTGAACGATGGCGTGCTTGGCTAGATCAGAAGACCGGATGAAGCTCTTGTCACATTCAGGACAAGAGTGAGGCCTTTTGACGGTGTGGTACTTGACGTGTTTGGAGAATTTTGACTTCTTTGTAAATGTCTTACCACAAAGCGGACAGGTCAAGGATGGGTTTGCCTGTTGACAGTCAGGAGAGTCAGAGTCAATTCTAGGGCCTGTTGGACTCCCCAAAGTCTGGGGAGTCCCATCAACACCGTCTGTTGGTGGACACATATTTACGGCACACACTTGGGGTTCATCTTGATCCTGTGGATAATGAAGACTGTTATTGGCTGTTGAAATGGAACTGTCCTGATTTGGGAGGTGCTCTTCTTCAACAGATCTGATGGAACTCTGACTGTCTTGGTTTGGGAGGTGCCCTTCTTCAACAGATCTTATGGAACTCTGACTGTCCATCAAATTCCTACGCCACAGTAAACCTGAGGGAACAAAATGCGGCATATATATTACAAAAGCAGAGTCTGCTTTTAGCACATAAAACGAATGTGAAACCACAATATATTTTTTAGGCCCCATTCACACCTGAGTTTTTTGTAGCTCGAAGCTCTGATACGCTCAGGGAGAAAAAAAAAAAAAATCAATCTCTATGGAGATGGTTCACATCTCTGATCCAAGTCGCCTGAAGCCAAACGCTTGGAGTTCAAAAAAAGAGTTGGAGCTACTTTAATAGCTGGATTTGGGCAGATTGGTGTTTTTTTTTTTCCTCCATAGAAATGCACAGAAAAGCACGATTAGTACGATTTTGTGCGTTTTCCCACGTTTTTGCACGTCCTAACATTTTTTCCTAAAAGACTTTACGTTTGACTTTTTTTTTGGCAGCAGCAAGGCTCCCTGGGAGTTGTAGTTTTGAGGGTTGGACTACAACAAAATGGCCCCTAAATAGATTCCCTGTGTTACTAATAAATGTTTTTTCCCTGTCCAGTTCAGAGGAGGGCATCCCATACAAATGAGATTTGGCTGTATCGTAATATTTTTTGGGTGAATGAGTAGGGGTACTATGTACCCCATATTCATTCACATGGCAGGGTGGCGGGATCTGGGGGGGGGGGTTTCCAGATTCTGATAAGCCCCCCGCAACCGCTAATCCAGTGCTGTGGGGAAGAGGCCCTTGTCTTCATTGACAAGGTGCTTTGCCAGGAAGGGTTCCCCCGTCGTGTTCAGGGCATGTGGCCTGGTATGGTTCAGGAGCATGGGGCCGATCGGTGGTCCCCCCCCCCCTTCCTGGATTGCCGAGCTGCATCCGCAGATAAGGGTCTAGTATGATTTGGGGGGGGGCCCACTCCATTTTTTGGCGTGGGGTTTCCCTTGAAATCCATACCAGACACAAGGAATGGATTTTGGGGGGAACCCTACACATTCTTTTTTTTTTTTTTTTGGCGTGAGGTCGTCCTTAAATTCCAAAAGGGTATGGTTTGGGTTGGAGGGGGGGGATCCCATGCTGTTTTTTTTACAATGCCAGCTCTTTTGTTTATATGACAGCAGGAATTCTGTCCAAGCAACTCATCGTTGCTAGGACACCGGCGGGTGCCAGTTCCTTACCAACAAATGACATATTCCTGCTGCTGACAGCAGCACTAACGCCAAAGCAAAAGAAAGTTTTAAAACACTATACAAAAACGCATCAAAATCATCTGACAAAACACCTTGAAAAACGCTCAAAAAACGCATTGCTCAGGTGTAAATGCAGCCTTAGCGATCATGACAACTAACTGCCAACTATGTATGCAGAAATGTTAATACCATTTCTTTGTAGCTACTTCTCTTGTGCCTGAGCCAGGAAAGAAAAAGCAATTACCTGGATGCAGTTGAAGCCACCCCTGATACACTTCTGTAAAAGTCACACTCCTTTCATTTATGCTTTATAGAGAATATGTTTTATATACACATGTACGGATTTCCAATGTATAGTTTGTCTATTCTAATAAAGGAAATACAGTGGGGCAAAAAAGTTTATAGAGGCCTGTAATTGTCTGGATTTGTTTCCACATTTTGTCTCTCATAATTGAGGTATACCTATGATGACAATTACAGGCCTCTCTCATCTTTTTAAGTGGGAGAATTTGCACAATTGGTGGCTGACTAAATACTTTTTTGCCCCACTGTATAGGTGGCTGCTAACATAGCAACTTTTTGCTTTGCATCTATGCGTGTAGAAATAGCACTGACATGCCTCTTACCTGGTGATGTGAGGGGCGGCTGGTCCTCCACAATGACGTCCTTGTAGAGATCCTTGTGTCCTTCTATATACTCCCACTCCTCCATGGAGAAATAGACAGTGACATCCTGACACCTTATAGGAACCTGACACACACAATGATACAGTCACCATACAGACACATCCCTTGTCTGTTACTGGATAATGTCCCAGAATTCCCGGCACCGCTCACCTCTCCTGCCAGCAGCTCAATGATCTTCTGGGTGACGTCTAGAATCTTCTTGTCATTGTTTATATCAGATGTCGGCAAAGGATGAGGGTAAATGCCTTCTAGGATACTGTGATTAAACCCCTTTTTCACTACAGTGTAATTCTAAATATGAAGAAACATAGAAGTAAATAACTGAGATTTTCCCAGAATCCTCCACACCTGTGTTTTAATAATAGAGATAAGTGTGACATCATGTGACCTCCCAGAATCCTCCTCACCTCTCCGGTCAGCAGGTAGATGATCTCCAGGGTGAGCTGTAACATCCTTTCTTTGACGTGACTTCGCTCATTAATGAACATCAGCAGCTCTGAAACATAGCCTATAGAATAGTCGATCTTCTGAAGAGATGCTCCATCATCAAGTAACCTCAGAGCTTAATGAAGAAAGACACAAATAGGAACTGAACAGCCTTTGTATTTGTATTGTCCTCTTTTTCAGCGATAAGGTCAATTATGAATTAATATCCAAACATAATAAAAGTCAGAAAAAAAGTCAAGAGAAGTCAAGGTAGCAAATACAAATGAATAAGGTAATTCTAACAGCAGTGATATTCAGTGACTATTTAAAAATTAACTTCAGTTAAAAGAAAATCGTAATTTGTGTTTGTTGCTGAACACCATATTTTCATAGAAGTTGTTCAGCATTTCAATGTTTGGTAGATGCTGGAGAGTTAAGCTCCTTGACAGTTTATTTTATCCCCTGGGAACTCTGTCTCTCGCTCTGTACACCTGCTGTGTCAATTATGAGGGGCTACCTCTATCTGTCAGGACCTGGATCACCGGCTATTGGCACTGTAGTTCCCTTGGCAATTGTTGTAGTTCCAGTGTCCACCAGCAGATGTCTCCCAGCAGATCCCAGTAATAAGTTTCCACTTGATGCTGGCTGCTGGGAGGGTATTTAGTTCCTCTACTTGTGTCACTTGCTTAAAGCGGAGTTACAACAACAATCGATACATTTTTTTAAAAAAACCTTTCACAAGCGATTACAATGGCATTGTAACACTCATGTCTTCTTTATAATTTGTCCCCCGATGTCCGGTTTCACCTGTTAAAAGAACTTTGATAATGCAGTGGTGGCCGTTTTCATTTTGCTTGTGGGCATGTGAAGCCCACAAGCATTCTGTTCAGGGATACAGTGCTGCTGAAAGACCAGCATGCACCACCCATTCTCGCGCACGCGCATTGAGTCATTCTCGCAGCTCTGTCAACTACTAGGTTGCCATCACAACGGGCGGCGGCGTTGGAAGTGCCCGCCCCGTTGAGATGGCAACAAAGCCCTCTGCGCTGCCCACTGACTCCTGGGAAATGATGACACACATCTCCCAGGAAAAGTAGCGAGTGGAGATGCCGAGGGAAGTGACGTAAGGAGCCTAGGAGAGGAAGGAGGAAGATTTCAAGGGACCATATAGCAACAGGCATTAAGAGGTGAGTAAAAAAAAAAAAAAAAAATCCAAATTTTTTTTTTAATATTATTTCATGCACAGTAATGCCTTTTTTTTTTGGTGTGAAACTGCACTTTAAGTGTTTTACCTGCCAGCCAGATGCATCCTTGCTGGTAAATCCTAAGCAAAAGGAAGAAAAAAAAAAAAAAAAAAAAAGAAATCCTGAGCCTGCTTCTGCCTTGCACCTACAGTATCTCACAAAAGTGAGTACACGCCTCACATTTTATGTAAATATTTTACTATATCTTTTCATGTGACAACACTGAAGAAATGACACTTTGCTACAATGTAAAGTAGTGAGTGTACAGCTTGTATAGCAGTGTAAATTTGCTGTCCCCTCAAAATATCAGCAACACACAGCCATTAATGTCTAAACCGCTGGCAACAAAAGTGAGTACACCCCTAAGTGAAAATGTCCAAATTGTGCCCGAAGTGTCAATACTTTGTGTGGCCACCATTATTTTCCAGCACTGCCTTAACCCCCTTGGGCATGGAGTTCACCAGAGCTTCACAGGTTGCCACTGGAGTCCTCTTCCACTCCTCCATGACGACATCACAGAGCTGGTGAATGTTAGAGACCTTGCGCTCCTCCACCTTCCATTTGAGGATGCCCCACAGATGCTCAATAGGGTTTAGGTCTGGAGACATGCTTGGCCAGTAAATCACCTTTACCCTCAGCTTCTTTAGCAAGGCAGTGGTCGCCTTGGAGGTGTGTTTGGGGTTGTTATCATGTTGGAATACTGCCCTGCGGCTCAGTCGCCGAAGGGAGGGGATCATGCTCTGCTTCAGTATCTCACAGTACATGTTGCCATTCATGGTTCCCTCAATGAACTGTAGCTCCCCAGTGCTGGCAGCACTCATGCAGCCCCAGACCATGACACTTCCACCACCATGCTTGACTGTAGGCAAGACACACTTGTCTTTGTACTCATCACCTGGTTGCCGCCACACACGCTTGACACCATCAGAACCAAATACGTTTATCTTGGCCTCATCAGACCCCAGGACATGGTTCCAGTAAACCATGGTGAGGTCTGTTCTGAGTGGAACCTGTCTTGTTAAACCGCTGTATGGTCTTGGCCACCGTGCTGCAGCTCAGTTTCAGGGTCTTGGCAATCCTCTTATAGCCTAGGCCATCTTTATGTAGAGCAACAATTATTTTTTTCAGATACTTAGAGAGTTCTTTTCCATGAGGTGCCATGTTGAACTTCCAGTGACCAGTATGAGAGAGTGAGAGCGATAACACCAAATTTAACATACCTGCTCCCCATTCACACCTGAGACCTTGTAACACTAATGAGTCACATGACAGGGAGGGAAAAACGGCTAATTGGGCCCAACTTAGACATTTTACTTTAGGGGTGTACTCACTTTTGTTGTCAGCAGACATTAATGGCTGTGTGTTGAGTTATTTTGAGGGGACAGCAAATTTGCACTTTTATACAAGCTGTACACTCACTACTTTACATTGTAGCAAAGTGTCATTTCTTCAGTGTTGTCACATGAAAAGATATAGTAAAATATTTACAAAAATGTGAGAGGTGTACTCACTTTTGTGAGATACAGTATGTCCTGCTCCTGATCTTGCTTTTGCTCTGCATCCTGTACCCTGCTGCCTTTTACCTGTTCCCCCTGTTCCTGATCCCATTCCTGGTCCACCCCTTCCTTTTGAAGGGACAGTCAAAGAAATGGGATTTCACATTTGCTACTGAACACCATATTTTCAAGAAGTTGTACAGTATTTCATTGTTTGGTAGATGCTGGAGAGTTAACCTCCTTAACAGTTTCTTTTATCCCTCTGAGACGCTACTGATGAGATCTCTGCTCTCTGAGTTATTGGCTCTGTACACCTGCTGTGTCCATTATGAGGGGTTCCTTCTATCTGTCAGGACCTGGATCACCTGTACTATGGTGGCACTGTGGTTTTCTGGGCAGAGGTTTGTAGTTCCCGTGTCCACCAGCGGGTGTCTGCTAGCAGCCAGCAGATCCCAGTAATCAGTCTCCACCCGATGCTGGCTGCTGGGAGGGTATTTAGTTTCTCCTCTACTTGTTTCTGTCACTTCAGTGTTTTCCCCACCACCCAAATGCATGCTTGCTGTTAAATCCTGAGCCTGATTCCTGCCTGTAGCAATGTCCTGCTCCTGATCTTGCTTTTGCTCTGCATTCTGTACCTTGCTACCTTTCACCTGTTCCCCTTGTTCCTGATCCCAGTACTGGTTCACCACTTCCTTTTGGAGGGACAGTCAAAGAAATCAGATTTCACGTTTGTTACTAAGTATACTCATCTTTTCTAAGAAGTTGTGCAGTATTTCAATGTTTGGTAGATGCTGGAGATTTAAACTCCTTGACAGTTTCTTTTATCCCTCTGAGACTCTTCTGCTGAGATCTCTGCACAGAGTTCCTGGCTCTGTATAACTACCGTGTCCATTATGGGGAGGTTCCCGCTATCTGTCAGGACCTGGATCACCTGCTGTTGGCACTGGTTCCCTGGGCGGAGAGTTGTAGTTCCAGTGTCCACCAGTGGGTGTCTCCCAGCAGATCCCAGTAATCAGTCTCAACCTGATGCTGGCTGCTGGGAGAGTATTTTGCTCCTGCTCTACTTCTACCTCTCGCATAAGTGTTACAATAATTTTGAGCATATGAAACACTGTACTTCAAGGAGCTACTCAGAAACCTGAAGAAGTAGAAACCTGTCTCCTCTTACCTGGGAGAGACCAGTTCTCCATCATGACGTCCTGATAGAGATCCTTGTGTCCTTCTATATACTCCCACTCCTCCATGGAGAAATAGACAGTGACATCCTGACTCCTTATAGGAACCTGACACACACAATGATACAGTCACCATCCAGACACATCCCTTGTCTATTACTGGATAATGTCCCAGAATTCTCGGCACCGCTCACCTCTCCTGTCAGCAACTCAATGATCTTCTGAGTGACATCTATGACCTGCTTCTTGTTGTTCCTCTCAGATGTCAGGGAAGGAGGAGGAGGCTCCATGATGGGTAATTGGCCAGAAGTACTGCTGCTGTATGGTAATACTTTTCCAGATCTAATCTTCACCAACTCATAATCCTATGTAAAGTACACAATAATAAAAAATGATGTCCATTACCGAAATCATCCACACCTCTCCAGTCATTAATAGAGATAAGAGTGATGTCATGTGACCTCCCAGAATCCTCCTCACCTCTCCGGTCAAGTCTGTGTTTTATTAATAGAGATAAGAGTGCTGTCATGTGACCTCCCAGAACCCTCCTCACCTCTCCATTCAGGTCTGTTTTATTCATAGAGATAAGAGTGATGTCATGTGGCCTCCCAGAATCCTCCTCACCTCTCCGGTCAGGTCTGTGTTTTATTAATAGAGATAAGAGTGATGTCATGTGACCTCCCAGAATCCTCCTCACCTCTCCGGTCAGGTCTGTGTTTTATTAATAGAGATAAGAGTGATGTTATGTGACCTCCCAGAATCCTCCTCACCTCTCCGGTCAGCAGGTAGATGATATCCCGGGTCAGGTTAAGTATCCTCTCAGCCATCTTGCTCCTGTGTTGATCAGATGGATCCCAATCTCTTGTATCTTAGGAGGTTTTAGTAGAAGTGAGAGGACAATATAGGAAAAATATCATCTGAAAAAGAAAAAATTACATTAAAAACAGGAATCTCCCTTAATCTATATTTTATAAATATCTTACAGTATATATCACAGAGTAACCATTAAATAGGACAAGGCAGTTTATTGAATGACTGACTAGCATGAAGATATTTCAATGAAAAAAATAATCCTGACAATTTATTCTTGAATGGCAATTAATGGCATTCTTCTTATTCACCACACCTTTCATATTTTCCATCAGAAGCAATCAAGGTCTGTTGATTATGACCCATTTGCAGGCTGATTCAGCAGGCTTTTCATGGTGCCTCAGGCTCAGACTTCTGTCTCTTGTCACATGATGCTGTTAAAATCCGTGAGAGCTGCAGAAGGCGGTCCAGGACTCGGTGAACATGCCGGATGCATTTCCCCAGGTTAAAACTCGGAGCCATTCACAAGATTGCAATACCAGCAGCCAAAAGGTGAACCTCCTTCCAGAAAATGCTACTTGCCTGGCAGCCAAGTAAGGCCTCCAGTTCGGAGCAGGCATGCAGCAAATGAAGCTGGGGCTCCCACCGTGGGTCCTTTTTTTCAACTAGAGTAACTCAAATCCGATCGAGTTATTGCAGCTGGGTGGCAATGGGCATTTTCAGTAGGAGGAGCCAAGTTTTTTGCCGCAGGCGTAGCTCGCTGTGAAGCTCCTTTGGAGGTGGTCAAGATAGGGAGAATTTTTGCACCTTTTTGACTTAAGGCAGCTGCTCTAGATAGCCCGGTATGGTGATCTCCTTTAGGAGACTTTTAAATTGCTCCAGAATATACAAGAAGAAGCTCTTGTAGACATTTCTGAATCCATCCAAACAGAAATTACTAGAGTTAGGTGTCTGAGATCCAGGTATTGATTCTAAAGGAGGGGGATTTACCTTTTCCAGCAGCAGCCAGCCACACAGACCTCTCTTTTTGTCCTATAAGAGGGGCAGAGGGAGTAGAGCGGAGCATGCTGGGAGCCGTAGTCTCTGGCTGCAGCAAGGCTCCCTGGGAGTTTTAGTTTTATGGGTTGGACTACAACAAAATGGCTCCTAAATAGATTCCCTGTGTTACTACTAAATCATTTTTCCCTGTCTAGTTCAGAGGAGGATGTCCCATACAAATGAGTGTTGGCTGCATCATAATATGCAGGTCGAAGTTAAGCAAAGGGTTAAAATTAAGATCTAACTGACAAACCTATCCTTCCTGAGACCACAACAAAATGGCCACTACAGTCTTATTTTTATTTATTTTTCTCTTTTAGGGACAGAAATTGTGAGTTTTAGTTAAAATAAGCTACTAGTCTTTTGCTAGGGAATAATAAAAAGACTAGGGGGACAAAAGTTTTTTTTTTGTCATGTTAGGTGAACAGTTTATGTCTGTGGACCACAACAAAATGGCCTCAATGCAATTTCACTGACACTAGCAGAGCTACAACAAAATGGCCGAAGATGCCAAAACAAAAAGCATTCATATATCTTTATTACAAAGTGTTGTTGCGGCACAGAGTCTGCCTTATGCATGGGTGTGGGTGAAGGTTATCAGGGATATGGATGATATCCATACCATTCAAGATAGCCTTCTTATATAGCCTTCCCTGCAGGAACCCTAAGCAAAAGTTTGAGATCTTGGGGAACCCCTCAATTTTTTTAAACTTTCTTTATTTTATTTTTTTAATTTTGTTTTGTACTGTTTCATTTACATTGTATTTTTATTTTTTCCTAAGAAGTGAGTTGAGATCTCAGGAAACCAGATGGGACCTTTGATGGTACCTGATGTGGTCCAAACTGATTTTTCCCTTGTCAGATGAACATGTGATAAAACATTGGGACTCAGCTCCTTCCTCTATCTAACTCTCCTCGCCTGAAATACTCTGCACTGCTGAAAGACTCAGCTCCATCCTCTATATAACTCTCCTCTCCTGAAATATGTTGCACTGCTGGAGGCTCTGCTCCTTTCTCAATCCAACTCTACTCTCCTGAAATAATCTTCCCCACTGGAGGATTTTGCTCCTTCCTCTATATAACCCTCATCTACTGAAATACTCCTGCACTGCTGGATGTCTCTGCTTCTTTTCACTAACTCTCCTCTCCTGAAATACTCTGCACTGCTGGAGGACTCTGCTCCTTCCTCTAACTTTCCTCTCCTGGAATATTCTGCTCTGCTGGAGGACTCTGCTCCTTCAGCTAACTCTCCTCTCCTGAAATACTATGCTCTGCTGGAGGACTCTGCTCCTTCATCTAACTCTCCTCTCCTTACATTGTGGCTTTGAAGTGGTTTACCGGAGTTATGGCTGAAGCCATAACCTCTGTATTTTTTTTTTTTTCAGCTGGCGATTATCTTTCTCAGGAAAGCTGTTCGAGCCACTGGATCGCTCTCAGAAGCATCGGGAGGGGTCGCCCATCCACACCACGCTTCTCTGGCTTACTGTTTTCACCGCGAGCCTGGGAAACTATTTAATGGTTCGCATGGCTGGCCATAGAGGTGAACAGAGAGCAGATTGTCTCTGATCACCTCTATGATCTAGGAGGACCAGAGCGACATCATGATGTTACTCCAGGTGTAGCCATAAGTAAACAATTTTATTTTAAAGAAAAAAAGATCTAATTTTTTTTTTTATCTTTTGCTTTTAAAAGTAGAAGAGAGATTTGGGGTATTATAGACCCCTGATCTCTCCATAAAGAAGATCTGTCATCCCTTATTTCTATTCCAAGGGATGTTTACATTCCTTGTAATTGGAATAAAAGTAAAGAAAAAAAATTAAAGTGACAGTGTAAAAAAAAAAAAAAAAAAAAAAAGTAAATAAATAAAGAATGTGTAACTTGCGCACACATATGTAAATGATGTTCACACCACGCATATGAGGTATCGCCGTGAACTTTAGAGCGAGAGCAATAATTTTAGAGCTAGACTCCTTTGTAACTGTCAACTGGTAACCTGTAAAAAAAAATGTTAAAGCGCCGACTATGGAGATTTTTAAGTATCCTAGTTTGTCGCCATTCCACGAGCGTGTTCAATTTTAAAGCGTGACATGTTAGCTATCTATTTACTCGGTGTAACATCATCTTTCACATAAAAAACAAAAAACAAAAAACGGGGTATATATATTATGTTTTTTTTTTTTTAATTCATTAAAGCGTATTTTTTTTAAAAACAAAAAACTGCATTTGAGAAATGCGCAAATACTGTGCGAAATAAAATATTGCAACGGTCGCCATTTTATCCTCTAGGGTCTCTGCGCGTTAGGTATCTATTTACTTGGCATAAGTTCATCTTTTATATTTCACCAAAAAAAGTGATTATATACTCCAAAGACATGCTGGTAGGTTAATTGAATCCTATCTAAATTGTCCCTAGTATGTATGAATGTGAGTTAGGGACCTTAGATTGTAAGCTCCTTGAGGGTAGGGACTGATGTGAATGTACAATGTATATGTAAAGCGCTGCGTAAATTGATGGCGCTATATAAGTACCTGAAATAAATAAACATTATTTTTTTTTGCATTAAAATTCATTAAAGTGTATTTTTTCCCCAAAAAAATTACATTTGAAGAACTGCTGTGCAAATACCGTGTGACATAAAAAATTTGCAATGATCGCCAAGTAATTTTCATGCAAAAAATATTGATTTTTACTTAAGGTCAGGTCCACTTTATATGTTTACCTAAAGCATGCCTATCAGCACTTAGCACAATTTCTTGGAGCACCCCTATACTGTAATGGATCCCAAGAAGTTAGTTTTATGAAATGACAAAAACTATTGCAAGAACCACAGAGGTTAAACGTAGTCATGTTGTGAAGAAGAATGAAAAATATAATTTATTATAACTTTTTTTGGCATAGTTAAAGATTCAAAATTTTGCAGCCTTCCATCTCCAAAGGTTCCCACATAAATGAGATAATGTTGAAGCCAATTTAAATCATTTATACTCACAGCAATGAATGATACAGGCCAACATTTCCTTGTGGTATCTGTCAAGGTTCTCATTTATCCAGGTCATGGTGGATCTAGAAGTAATTGGTCTCATTCAGCTGGACTTGTTCTGTAATGCTGAAGACATTTCGTAGATTCTCCAAGCCACGTCTTTTGGTTCTAATGACTTATGATACCCCAGCATTTCTATCCACACCTAAAGAGATTGTAAACCTCCGAAAAAACCCCTCCCCCCCCCCCCCAAAAAAAAAAATCCCTGCAAGACAAAGGCATAATGAGCTAGTATGCATCGCATACTAGCTCATTATGAAATACTTACCTTAGAACGATGCCCTGCAGTGCCGCCCACACTCCGCTCCCACGGCCATCATCTTTCACCGGAGTTACTTCTGGGTACGCAGGCTCCGGCGCTGTGATTGGCCGGAGCCACAATGGTGGCACTCCCGCACATGCATGCGGGTACCGCCAGACACGGCACGGGTACTGAAGAAAAGGGCATGAGCTGGCTGTTTCTTCAGTGCGCATGTGCCGATGATGTCAGCAGCGCATATAGTGAATATCTCCTAAACTGTGCAGGTTTACAAATATTGACACAATAACCTTATTATAGACTTACCTGTATGTACAAGTGGTGTAACAGAGTTTACAACCACGTTAACTACTTCCTGTACTTAAAGTGATTATAAAAGGGAAGTTAAGAAAAAAAAAAAAATAACATGTCATATTTACCTGCTCTGTGTAATGGTTTTGCACAGAGCAGCCCCGATTCTCCTCTTCTCGGGTCCCCCATTGCCGCTCCTAGCCCCACCCTCCTGCCAAGTGTCCCCAGTGAAAACAATGATTTTGGTTGTAAACCTGCTAAAGAGGATCAATATCTTGCTAACGATCAGATCACTAGTAGTGTCTTCATTGGTATAGTGTCCCCAAAAACGCATCCCCAAAGACATGTAGCCGAATACATTTTGGCCTAAATTTATGAAGAAAATGTATTTTTTTATTGAATGTTTTTTAACAGAAAGTACAAAATATTGTTGTTGTTTTTTTTCATTTTCCATATTTTTTTATTTGTATAGTAAAAAATTTATAAACCCAGTGGTGGTCAAATATCACCAAAAGAAAGCTCTATTTATGTGAAAAAAATGATATAAGTTTCATTTGGGTACAGTGTTGCATGACCGAGCAATTACCAGTTAAATTAGCGCAGTGCTGAATATCAAAAAATGGTCTGGTCATGAAGGTGGTAAAACCCTCCCAGCCAGTATCTGTTAGCGCCAGATTGCCCCACACTCTATCACAGTCACACTATAAGTCGCTGATCACCGTCATTCCTAGTATAGCGTCTGTACGGATCAGCATCTTGATCGCGATCAGAACTATACTACTGTCCCCAAAAGTATAGTGACCCAAAGGTGGTTAAGAATATGCTAAAATATTGCACAATTAAACAAAATGGCAGTGTCTAGATTTCACACTCTTATCCTTTCAAGTTATACTACAAAGTGCCAGGTTCACATTAGAAGTAGTCAGCCCTACAAAAAAACTGCTTATCCAGTGATAGGTGGATGCTCATGGTTCAATCACTGATCTCCTCGGTGACTGTCCCGGACGAGCCCCCAATTACCACCATGTCCATCTGATGACAATTTGCATAACAAAAATTCTACTTAACGGGGCCTTGGCCGCCTTGTAATGGCCGTGGCAGGTGGGTAGCACTGGCTATTTCCTACAGAAGGTGGTGGGTCAATCAGCTTACAGGTATCTACCCAACAGTGAAGTATTGGCTTTCAGTAGGCTGACCCTACTTTGCAAGGATTGAGAATTTTACCTTGAATGTACAAAAATAGAAGATCAAACTACAAATAAAGGGAGCCCAGTTTATCTCCTGTGCGTTTTATGATGCTCGCGAAGGTGGGATTTCTGCGAGAAGCACTTAGCACATTCTATGCACTTAAAGGGTCGCTCTCCCGTGTGGACCCTCCTATGCCTAAGAAGGTCAGAGTTACTGATGAAACCTTTACCGCACTCCAAACAAGAATAAGGCTTCTCCCCCGTATGAGTCCTTTGATGTATCACCAGCTGGGAGTTACAAGGGAAACACTTTCGACACTCTGTACATGAATACGGTTTCTCTCTCGTGTGGACCCTTTGGTGTATGACCAGCGTCGACTTGGTGGCAAAACGCTTGGTGCAAGCGGAGCAGCCGAAGGGCTTCTCTCCGGTGTGAACCCGTTGGTGTACAATAAGATGGGAGTTGCTGGTAAAACATTTCCCACATTCGGAACATGAGAATTGTGACTTACTGAGGTGATCCCTCTGGTGTAAACCCATCTGAGACTTAAAAGGAAAAACCTCCCCACATTCAAAACAAGATGTCTTCTTAAGCTTCCAAGGGTCAGCAGGGCCTAAGGTGTTAAAAGACCCCGTGTGATGATCCAAGCTCACAGAAGTTGTACTTTTGGGGCTAGTCCTTATTTTTTTGCCACCTCCATCCACTACTGAACTTTTCTGTTCCACATTGTCCAAAAAGTTTGTCTGATGGTTGGATCCTTGAGAACTTCCATTGCTTGTTCCTAATTCTTGGCCACCTCTAGTCCATACAGGGCTCTTTTCATAGCACGGATCATCAGCAGAATCAGTGCTTACAAATTCCAAGCCAGCCTCCGTACTACAGCCACCTTTTTTTCCCAGTCCGGTGTGAATCCTTTCATGCCGAAAAAGACTTAACTGGGTACTGAAACATCTGCTGCATTCCGAGCAGGCAAATGGTTTAGACCGCACATGACCTTCTTGGGGAGAAGCCACATTCGAGGTATTAGAAACACAGATTCCACCATCTGAAACGGGGATTTGACTTTTCACTGGCGTCAAAGGTGTGCAAGACGTCTTTGTTTCCACAAGTGGGAAAGGTTTTCAAAATCTGGATGAGTGCCAGCATTATGATCGATGATTTGGATATTGGAGGTCTCTGTAGGATTGTCTGGAATAGAAGCTAGCTCCGTATAGGAGGGTTCATAAAAAGCCATCTCACCTTCTTCGCTCAAGGTGTACTCCTCCTTGATGAAGGTCGAAGAGTTTCCGCACTATTGCCGGAGGAGAAAATTTCGGTGTAGGTATGGTGGCCTTCCTCACAAGAGACTGTTTCCAGCTTGATTTGAGCAGCTGCATATTGTGTATGTTCACAATGTGTGGAGGTGTCAGAGTTTACGTCAAGTGAACCAGGCTCATTTTTAATTTGCACAAATGAATTATCAGTGTGATCCAATGGTGTGGAAATTGGACCTAGTTCTTCCCACGTGGAGGTATTATTTGTCTCTAACAAAGAAAAATAAAAGGGACACGGTAAAGCACATTTTTTTTTTCACAGTCTTGTTGTGTGTCCTCAGTGGTCTACCATTCTCTTAAAGAGTAAACACAATGGACATGGCTTACGTTCAACGAGATGTGTCCCTTGTGCTGCTGTGTCCCCCTTTAGCAAAAATCCCTCTCCTCCGTTGCACTTCCAGCCCTCACAATCTTTTGGTGTGAAGGTCTACTACAGCTTCCATGAAGGAAAAGCCATCTCTGAATGGAGAGGGGCAGATAACTAGGGATGCACCAATACCAACAATTTTTTTTACGAGTACTCGTGAAAATGCTCCTGATACCTGAAATCGATACTTTGTGATGCGATTTGTATCCATAAAAAATGAATGAGCGCAAATCGCAATGCACAGAATTGCATGCGATTTGAACAGGGATCGGGTGTGATTTCTGTCCAAAAAGCATGCAGTTTTCCACACTGCTCCTGTGTAAACCCAGCTTGTTATAGTGATTTTGAGCCTGAGTTCACATAGGATTGGTGCGAGAAAACCTCCCTGTATGACAATTTCCACCAGCTCCCGATCCTACTGTGGACATCTGTGGCTGAGGCTTGGTCTCCTTCTACCTCTTGCATGCCTTTATTCTCCACATATACAGCAGCTCTCTTCCCCCAGCCGAACAGTACGGACTACAGAAATTCTAATTGGTCAGCACCATCACATGGACAGTACTGACCAATCAGAAGATGTCTAGCCTGCACTGTCTTATTCTGTCAGGAGAGGAAAGAAAGCCACAAAGATTTAAAATCCCTGGACCAGTGAAGCGGCTTTTCAGCATCTGACAGTGGGGGGTGGCGGCAATCTGGTACAGCAGGACGGGACGGGGGGACGGGGGAGGGTTCAGTGGATGGTTGGAACCACTGGAGGCTGGGGGGGGGGGGGGGGGGGAGATAGGGCTGCTGGAGATGTGAGGAACAAAGCCATGAGAGAGGCAGGAGGAGCCAGAGCCCATACCCGTCATGCAGGTAGGTTTCCTGTACCGCTCCTATGTGAGCTTTTGGGGGCTCGTCCGGGACAATCACGGAGCAATTTCTTTGCCCCCATTTATTTTGTATGGACGCAAATCGTACCACAAAGTTTCAGTGCTCATTATCGGTGAGTACTTGACTGAAATTATCAGTACTTGTGGTCACTGATAAAAAAAAAAAAAAAAAAAAAAAAAAAAGGGTATCGGTGCATGCTGCTTCTATGAATGGAGAAGCAGGGCACAAAGACGGGTTAGTCTATGAATGGAGGGGGAAGATATTTCAATCAACTGCCCATCCTTCATTCATAACCCTGTTTCATTCATAGAAGCCTAAGTACAGCTCCTATGGATGGAGGAGCCATACAGAAAGGGCAGATCTAGTTGTGCACTCTTGATGTGTTCCTATGACAGCTCCCTTAGTTTTATTAACCCCTGCCGCACCAGAGGAGTATGGTGCTATGGGTTGGGAGAGATGGCATCGGAGGAGAAAGATTTCTGCTAAACAAGGACCGAGCAGCACAAGGACACATCTCTCTGAAGGAAAGTAATGTCCCTTGTGCTTATTCTCCCTCCCCCCATTAGCTCCATGTTAGCTTTACCAATTGTCAGGCTATATAACAGTATTTTGCCCTAAAGACTTACAAATCAGGGAATGCTCACTGATGTGTCAGTTGACCTCCCGCTTTGGGACTACATTGCCCATAATTTCTAATGCCCAGCCCATAATACACATGCATACCAACTCTAATAGCATCAGGTGATAGAGCTGGCAGGACAGGAGACCTGATTTTAATCAGCTGTAATTCCATAACACTTACAGGTCTTAAGTGTAGTTCCATAACACTTAACGTGGCGTTATAGTTCAACACACCAACATACTCAACTCATCAATCAACATACCAAAGCTATCTACAACTCTGCCCAATCTTGCCCCAAAATATCACCCAAACTGTTCTCTGTGCTCCTCCAGAGTCTCCTGCTCTCTAGCTTCCCCATCACCTCCTCCCATGCTCGCCCCCAGGACTTCTCCAGAACCTTCCCCACCCTCTGGAACACCCTACACCAACCTGCCTGGCGATCCCTACACCAATCCTTTAGGCGATCCCTGAAAACTCTTCTCTTCAGAGAAAACTATCCCACCTAAAAACTAAATGTTTTATATTCTCGATCAAATTATCTGAAAAGCTTTCAAAATCGGGGTTCTACTAACCCTCTTGTCTTGATTGTATGGTAACCGTACTGTCTTAAAATGTTGACACTATTTAAAATCCTGTATAGTGGTGCTTTTTTATGCTTTTCAAGAAATAAGCCTCCAATATCCTGGCAATTAGGCTTCCTCTTACCTTTGAGGTGTCTGTACTACGATTCTCCATCACAACACCTTTGACCAGATCTCTGTGTCCTAATAAATACTGCCACACCTGAGAGAGAGAGAGAGAGAGAGAGAGAGAGAGAGAGAGAGAGAGAGAGAGAGAGAGAGAGAGAGAGAGAGAGAGAGAGAGAGAGAGAGAGAGAGAGAGAGAGAGAGAGAGAGAGAGAGAGAGAGAGAGAGAGAGAGAGAGAGAGAGAGAGAGAGAGAGAGAGAGATGACACCTTATAGGAACCTGACACACACAATGATACAGTCACCATCCAGACACATCCCTTGTCTGTTACTGGATAATGTCCCAGAATTCCCGGCACCGCTCACCTCTCCTGTTAGGAAGTGAATGATCCTGTTGGCAAGCTCTAAGACCTTCTTGTCGTTGTTTTCTCCATGGGATGGGGAAAGAACTGACTGAGTAGTGACAGGGCTCTGGCTTCTGCTCCATCCAACTGACCCTCGTGATTGGTTGGTGGGAGCCACTGGCTGGCCACTTGTCTTCTTCACAACTGTATAGTCCTAAGAAATGAGGGGAAAATGTTATAGACACGGTTGAGGCATCCCCTTCAAAGTTATGGAGTCCTCAAAATGTCATGTGACCTCCCAGAATCCTCCTCACCTCTCCGGTCAGGTTTGTGTTTTTATTAATAGAGATAAGAGTGATGTCATGTGACCTCCCAGAATCCTCCTCACCTCTCCGGTCAGGTCTGTGTTTTATTAATAGAAATAAAGAGTGATGTCATGTGACCTCCCAGAATCCTCCTCACCTCTCGGTCATCTTTGTGTGTTATTAATAGAGATAAGAGTGATGTCATGTGACCTCCCAGAATCCTCCTCACCTCTCCGGTCAGCTCTATGTTTTATTAATAGAGATAAGAGTGATGTCATGTGACCTCCCAGAATCCTCCTCCCCTTGTCAGGTCAGGTCTGTGTTTTATTAATAGAGATAAGAGTGATGTCATGTGACTTCCCACAATCCTCCTCACCTCTCCGGTCAGCAGGTAGAGGATCTCCAGAGTGAGGTTTAGGACGCTGTCAGTCATACGTCTCTGGTTGGGGTCCATGCTGCGCTGGTGTCCTCGCGTAGTCCCCACCCCCTTGATGTGACGGTAATAATGAATGGTATGACGTGCCACAGGAGGCAAGCCCTTCAGAAAGACATAAAAGTTATTAACATGTAACAAAAAAAAACAATAATAATAACAACATATAACACTCTAAAAAACAACAATGATATCATACTAAACCCTCCAAATAACAATGCAATAATACAAATAAAACCCCAAATACCATAATAAACATGCCTGAGAGGGACAAAGCTGTTTGTATGGAGGCAGCTGGGTCCCTGGGGTTTAATACCTCCGGGCTGTCACACACCTACCTGGCTGGAGGGCGTCTTCTGGGTGTTTTCTAAACAGCTTCTTAGTTAAAAATACCTAGCTACCACATCACTTCCGGGTTCTGCGTTCCACCACCCGGGCTGGCTATGCGTTCCAAGCCTCTTCTTCTGGGCACCGCCTTCTGGCTGTGATTGGCCAGCGCGTCTTTTTCCGGCTGCTGGAACGCACCAACTGTACCGCTTGGAACGCACCGACCGGAAGAGCCTTCGAATGCAGGTGAAGCAGATGTGAGTAAAGAGGTTCCTAGCACGGAGGGGATTATTATTATCATTTTAATTACATCATAACAAGGTAATGCAATGGGGTTTATTATATTTTTGGCTATAATGGAAACATTTCAATATTGCTGACTTTTTCTTATTATGGTAATAGCATTACTACAGAGAGGGTTGTTATTGTTTATGTTGTTATTGTTATTACTCCTTTGATGTAATAAAAATTATAATTAAATTATAATTAAACTATTAGTGATAATGTTAAAACATCAACGGTCATATTTTAATGTATTGTTTTTATTTTTATTATTATTATAATTATAATAATTGTTGCAGTATAACCCCTTTTGCGGCAGCGCGAATCGATGCAATAAATGAAAGCTGGGGGTCAGTTAAAGGGACTCTCGATCATGCCGCACTGTGATTAGCTGACATCATTGGGAACCTGTCCTACCAGCTTCATATTGTCGGAACGTGACCTTGAGATGACCGGGAAATCTTGGTCGTAGTTCTTGGGCGCCGATGGAGTGTTCTCCTGACAAGCGCCTCCAAGAGACACATACTGTATATGCAGTGACTGGGCATAAAGGTCCACCCGCCTGGCCCTACTGCCACATATATACGTATAGCTGTCATAAAGGGGTGAAAGGAGAGCAACCACCACCGCTAAAAAATCATGTTGATTCCCCTCAATGGGTGTAGCTCTCTGTCCCCTTCTGATCCATACTGTGGTTAGGCGTTAAAAAGCATTTCTTTACATCTGTTTGTGTTGGCTGTAGCTCCACTCCAGGCTGAAGCCCAATTTATGGCCATTGCTATGGGGGAGTTCAAATTAGCACCGAGCCCCCCCTCAGGTTGAGTATGTCCATATGACTCACTTACTGATAGTATTTCTTCCAGTCCCTG
This sequence comes from Lithobates clamitans, assembly GCA_037952925.1. Lineage (NCBI taxonomy): Eukaryota > Metazoa > Chordata > Amphibia > Anura > Ranidae > Lithobates > Lithobates clamitans. The sequence continues at coordinate 815,124 of JBBGZY010001739.1, read as the reverse complement.
CATGTTACATCCCTGGAACCTCAGCAACCCCAATGACCCACCTCTTGATAGTACCTCCCTTGGTCCCCTCAGGTCGCAATCCTGGCTTCTCCGCAGCCCCCACAAATCATATGCCAATAGTACCTCTCTCAGTCCTTGCAGGTCACATCATAAACTTCTCAGCAGCCCCCATGACCTACCGCCTGATAGTACCTTCCTCAGTCCCTGCAGGTCACATCCTTGGCACCTCAGCAACCCCAGTGACCCACCTCCTAATAGTACCTTCCTCGGTCCCTGCAGGTCATACCCTTGGTTTCTCAGCAGCCCCCACGACTCTCTTGCCAATAGCACCTTTTTGGTCCCTGCAGGTCACATCCTAGGCTATTAAGTAGCCCCCACGGCTCACCTGCCAATAGTACCTCCCTCAGTCCCTGCACGTTACACCCCTGGCACCTAAACAACCCCAATGACCCACCTCCTAAAAGTGTCTCCCCTGGTCCTTGCGGGTCACTTGCCCAGTGAAGGGGCCCTGCGTGCCTCTGAAACATTGCTGTATATCTATCATGTAACCACGAAATAAAGCTCTGGACCCTTTCAAGGAATCCTTGATGTGCTGATGACATTTTCTACACTCGGTCCCTGCAGGTCACATCCCAGGCTTCTCAGCAGCCCCCACACATCACCTGCCAATAGTACCTCCCTGGGTTTCTGCAGGTCACATCCCTAGCTTCTCAGCAGCTCCTAAAAATCACCTGCCAATAGTATCTTTCTTGGTCCTGGCATGTTACACCCCTGGCTTCTCAGCAGCCCCCATGACTCACCTGCCAATAGTACCTTCTCCTATCCCTGCAGGTCACAACAGTGGCAACTCATGACCCACATTGGGTATTGGGATAAAGGTAGCAAAACTCAGACAAGCTTTCCAACCCTACCCCTCTAAGCATGGCTGGAGTTGGCCTTAAGATGATAATTGTTTAAAATAATTTATGTTGCAGCTGTATTTAGATTTCCATGTGTTCTTCTCAAAGCAGTCAAACTGTGAGCTTGTAGTATCTTCTGGGAAGGATACTTGGTCCTTTTACAGAGTGGGTCCAGTGTAAATCGCCTCAACCACCGTAGGATGGATCAAGATGTGTCTGGAAATATCTTAAAGCTCACACTGGAGATCATCTACCTGCTGACCAGAGAGGTGAGGAGAATTCTGGGAGGTCACATAACATCATTCTTATCTCAAAATAATAAAACACAGACCCGTGTTTCGTCAGATTAGGCAACCTGTCAGAATGTCTAATGGAAGTGATGTTCCATCGCCGCCATCTTGCTACACCCCGCACTCCTCTATAGTAAGGATACACTGAGAAAGGGGCAAAGCGGACATCTTGTTACACCCAACAAAGTTTTGCATTTTACACTTATTTTTAACAGTAAAGTGAGTTTATATACTGAAATACAGTACTTAGAACTCTGTATGAATGTTTACATCTAAACAGTCAGATGGAGTTCTAAGTACTGTATTTCACTATATAACCTCAGTTTACTGTTATAAATAAGTGTTAAATGCAAAACTCCGGTGGGTGTAACAAGACCCCTTCTCAGTGTATCCTTACTATGGAGGAGTGCGAGGTGTAGCAAGATGGCTGTGACAGAACATCACTTCTGTTACACATTCTGACGGGTCGCCTAATCTGATGTAACACCTGACTGGAGAGGTGAGGAGGATTTTGGGAGGTCACATGACACCACTCTTATCTCTATTAATAAAACACAGACCTGACCGGAGAGGTGAGGAGAATTCTGGGAGGTCACATGACATCACTCTTATCTCTATTAATAAAACACAGACCTGCCCGGAGAGGTGAGGAGGATTCTGGGAGGTCACATGACATCACTCTTATCTCTATTAATAAAACACAGACCTGACCGGAGAGGTGAGGAGGATTCTGGGAGGTCACATGACATCACTCTTATCTCTATTATTAAAACTCACACATGACTGGAAAGGTGAGGAGGATTCTGGGAGGTCACATGACATCACTCTTATCTCTATTAATAAAACACAGACCTGACTGGAGAGGTGAGGAGGATTCTGGGAGGTTCACATGGCATCACTCTTGTCTAGATGAGGAGTAATATGGGGATTTTTTCTGCATGATGTATATTGTATCTTACTGCATAGAATTATGGACCCATGAAAAAAAAGTCCAATAAACTACCACCTCCCTCCTTGCCACCTGAGGGAAACATCGACAAGAAGATCCTAGAAGTCACCCAGAAGATCATTGGGCTGCTGACAGGAGAGGTGAGCGGTGGTGGGAATTCTGAGACATTATCCAGTAACAGACAAGGGATGTGTCTGGATGGTGACTGTATCATTGTGTGTGTCAGGTTCCTATAAGGTGTCAGGATGTCACTGTCTATTTCTCAATGGAGGAGTGGGAGTGTATAGAAGGAAACAAGGATCTCTACAAGGACGTCATGATGGAGCACCAGCTGCCTCTTTCATCTCCTGGTAAGATGTTTTTGGGTCAGAATACCATGTTTCTGCAAAGTGCAATTGTGTTCATTATATCAAGGAGCATCATCCAGAAAACACTAATTATGAATTTTTGAGAGTTGAGGTCAGGAGATTTTCCAGCCTTTGCTATGGTTTAGTGAGAATATAAGTTGCTTCAGTTCAGTTAGAATGAGAATATAAGTTGTTAATTTGATCTGAGTGCGTGTAAGTCTCTCAGGTTTTTTAAACATTACAGCCTCAGTTGGACCTTTTTTGTACCATATCCACAAGCACTGACCATCTCTTGCATCATGTCCACTGTCTCCGTCTATCTCCTGTATCATGAAAGCATGCCATGCTTGGACCAATAAGACTATGTACAGTATACTGTATACCACACCTGGCCAATGCCCCTGGAAACTGGAAATCAATGAAGCAGACACTGCTCATTCAGTGATCTCCACTTGTTTTCGGGTCTCGCTCTGAGTAGCTGCTCTCCTACATTGTAGACACTGGAGGTTGGCCATTCTTGGCAGAATGCTTTGCATGTTCTGAATGAATGCAAAGCATTCACCGATTGGACAAGGTGGAGAGCGTGATGTCACTGCCATGCCTTCCAGCGCGTCCAATCAGAGAACGCTTTCATTGCATTCATTCAGAGCATGCAAAACAATCTGAATGGCGATTGTGCCCAGTGTTCACAGTGCAGGGGAGCAGGCACTTGGTGCAAGACCTGAAAGCAAGTAGAGGTCACCGAAGATGGTCATTTTGTTGAGTTGCATGGCTGTGGTTATTTAATCTTCTGTCCTTACTTATGAATATTTTTGTAATGGTGTTTAGCTTTCACCATTTCCACATTTTTCTAGTAAATTGTGCCATAACGTATGTCAGGCCTTCAGGAAAAAAGGAGTCTGTAGGGTTGGATTTGATGGACTTTGGGTCTTATGCAGTTGGCAAGGCCGTCTCCTCACTCATCCTATAGCATTTGAGACTACCTTTATCTGTACAGGAATGGCCAAGAACCTTCTTCAGTTTATAAACTTTTATATATTTAAATGTTTCCTTCCTCTCACCCTGATGTCTTTTTCTCCAACAGATCCACAATCACCAAATTGTCCAAATGATTATTCCATTATTGTTACCAATCCCCTAACTGACCAGTCCTCCTCAACAGTGCAGCAAAATATGACTCACACCCTAGATGACATCCCCAAGGCTTCAAGTTCTTGTAAAGCAGAGGATGAACAATTTCCACAGCGCAACATCTCTCCGGCCACACACCATACACCAATTACGTCTACACAAGTTAAGGAAGAACTCCTCCCGGTTGAAGAGCATTTCCTCCACCCTGTACAGTCAACAGCCACACATACGCAGTCTGCATCAGCTGGTTGTAATGTGGAGACAATCTTAGCTGAAGAGCATTTCCTCCACCCTGTTGACTCTACAACCACACATACACAGTCTCCATCAGCTGATTGTAAGGTGGAGACACTCTTAGTTGAAGAGCATTCCCTCCACCCTGTAGACTCTACAACCACCCATACACACTCAGCATCAGATGATTGTAAGGTGGAGGCACTCTTAGTTGAAGAGCATTTTCTCAACCCTGTAGACTCTACAACCACATATACACAGTCTCCATCAGCTGATTGTAAGGTGGAGACACTCTTAGTTGAAGAGCATCACCTCCAGTCTAACATCTCCACCCTAACCGAACATACACAATACCTATCTGCTCAATTTAAGGAGGACCATCACACCCAAAATGAATTTTCTTCCCATGCACGTTCTACTACTGCTCAGGATCAGGGGGAATATGTGCCAGTCTTTTACCCTTCTTTATGCCTTGATCAAAGCGAAAACACCCAGGAGTCTCGTTCTTGCAACAAACCATTTGCTTGTTTTGAATGCAATAGGTATTTTAGGGTCAGGTCCGACTTGGTGGCCCATCAAAGGTCTCATGGGAGACAGGAGCCTTATTGTTTTACTACCTCTGATGGCCTTACTCCACAACAAATGCTCAACACAGCCACAACATCTTACCCCTGTCCTGAATGCGGCAAGTTCTTCTCCACTTACTCCAATCTGGGACTTCACCGGAAGATCCACTTGGGAGTGAAACCATATTCCTGCCCAGAGTGTGGCAAATGCTTCCTCCGAAACTCACACCTTACTAGGCATCGGCAGAGCCACATAGGTGACAGAGTCAAGCCATATTCTTGCACCGAGTGCGGCAAAAGTTTCCTCAGCCGGGCTTCTTTTGTTGTCCATTGGAGAAATCATACCGGGGAGAATCCTTACTCTTGTTCGGAATGCGGGAAATCTTTCCCGGCTTATAGCTGCTTAGTGCAGCACTGGCGGGTTCACACCGGCGAGAAACCCTACCCTTGCTCGGAGTGCGGCAAACGCTTCGCTGCACATTCCAATCTTACCCTTCACTATCGCATTCACACCGGAGAGAAGCCATATTGTTGTTCGGAGTGTGGGAAACGTTTTGTTAGGAACTCCCATCTCAGGAGGCATCGGAAATGCCACACGGGGGAGGAGCCGCATCTGTGTGCCAAATGATCTGGTTTGTGCTGGAGACTGCGCTTGACTGATGGATCAGTCACTGATCCTGGGTGGGTGATCTATGGGTGGAGTGGAAGAGATTTCTTCCTGTAGGTTGTGTCCAATGGTAGAAGGAGGCGGAGGACCCTCTTGAGACTTGGGCTGCTACTTTTTAGATACGTCCTTAGGGTCGACTCAGTGTACTGTCTTGGATATCAAGGAAGGAGCGCCAGGTGTTCAGAAAACTACAACTCATGTTGTGTGGTTCATAAGACTTTTATTAAAAATGTCAACATGTACATTGAACCAATGAGTTTCGGGGGAATGGACTCCCCCTTCTTCAGGGCTGTTGCTGCATGCTATTGCATGGCAATGGTTCTCAAAAGGATACATTGATTACAGGATTTCGGAAAGTGGATTGGCAGAGTGTCGGCTACGGATACAAAGGCAACATACTGTCTCTGCATCCTTAGCCGACACTCTGCCAATCCACCTCCCAAAACTCTCATCCAAAAGCATGCGGCAATAGCCCTGAAGAAGGGGAGTACATTCCCCCGAAACATGTTGGCTCGATGTACTTGTTGACATTTTTAATAAACGTCTTTTGAACCACACAACAAAAGTGGTAGCTTTCTGGACACAGGGCGCTCCTTCCTTCATATCCAAGTGTGCCGAAGGAGGAATTTGTTTTTTTCACCAAGGATGGTTTTGTGACCTGCATGAGAAAGAAACTGTGCTGTTGTGCGAAAAATGTTTCTCCACCTACTCTGAACTTGAGAGTTCACATGTGCGAGAAACTACATCTATGCCTTATACAAAAGTCCTTCACCATGTACCCAACCGTGCTCTTCACTGGATAATCCACATGGGGTAGAAGCCCCAATCCTGTGCTAAATATAGCAAACGTTCCATAAGGAATTCTCATGGGTGCCACACCGTTGACCTCAGAAGGCACCAAAGAACTTACTTAGAAGGAGAACTGGGTTGTGAAGCTGAATGTAAAAATTGGTTGTAAGAGCCGGGTGAATTTGGTTTTTCTTCAGCTTCCTGGCAAGAACCCACACACTTTCCCCTTCCACAGATCTATACTTACTCTAATACCTTGGTCACGGTCTCTTCAATTCTTCGCCTCCTGGCAACCATTATCTTGTTAGTACCAGCCCATCAACTGATACAGGAAGTGGTCTGTTGCCTGGCACATAGAAATCTATGGAAGGCTAGAGTTCAAGTATATGCTGCCAGGAGGCAGAGGATTGAGGAGACCATAAGGTAAGATTTGATGATGGGGAAGGTTTTCACTTTGTAAGGGGCTTAGAAAAAGGTTACACATGGTTTTGGCAAAAGTACAATTACTGTTTAAATTTGAGAACATTCCATGTTTGAGAGGGACCTGGTTTTGATTTAAGGAATTTTCTTTATCACCTTTGGATCTGGATGCCCACAAGGAAGCTCACTTACTGTAGATGACAAAAGTAATTTTGCCTGTGGTCACTAGAATGTGTATACATAAATCCAGCCTTTAACCCTTTTGTTGTCAATTGTTATTGAATTGGCCAAATCTACTTAGTTATATTATTGGTTCTATCTCAATGGTTCATTTTCAGTGTTGGCAAAAATGTGTGAATTGGTGGGCTTGAGATTCTTTTCATGTATGCAAAAAAATCTCCAAATCAAAATTTCCCATTAAAAAAACTCAGCACAATATTAATATGAATGAATATGATTCATTCACAGACTCCTTGATATAGGGGACTGTGGCTCATTTATCTGGAACACTGTATCAGTGGATCGAGGAATTTGTGTCACGGAGGAGATATATTCTACATCACCACCACTTCCCTTGCTTTGGTTCCCCACTTGCTAGTTTTGGATGAAGCTGCCCTTTAGGTAAAGAATATATAACTTATTGAATGTATGGTACACCTGTACTGATTTGTTCTTCTTTGTTGGTGGAGCTTGTGAATAAAATATTTAAAGTCAGCACTTGTCCTGAGTGATGTTCTTGTACAGAGTATGCCAGTATAGGGGCAGGCCATTCAAAATGGATTTTTATTTACAACTGGAGTCACATATTTTAAGCCTTGCGGATCTTGCCACCATTGTTCTGGGCCTCTTCCCAGCCACATTGGAGTTTTCGGTGCACCTGGCCATGTTAGGTTGTAGTCATGTTACTTAGCAAGGAAGATAGAAACCCATCATAGTAGCCACACCTTGGGGATACCATTGATAAGATCCTACCACCATTGTTCTGGGCCTCTTCCCAGCCACATTGGAGTTTTGGGTACGCCTGACCATGTTAGGTTGTACTTGGGTTTCGTAGCAAGAATTGCGGGAACCCACTATAGTAGCCACACCTTGGGGATCTCATTAATAAGATCCCACCACCATTGTTCTGGGCCTCTTCCCAGCCACATTGGCGTTTTGGGTGTGTCTGGCCACCCTAGGTTTTACCCATGATTCTGAGGAAGGATGGTGGGAACCCATCATAGTAGCCACACCTTGGTGACCCCACCACCATTGTCCTGGCTCTCTTCGCAGCCACATTGGAGTTTTGAGTGCACCTGGCCACCTTAGGTTGTACTCATGTTTCCTAGTAAGGATGGTGAAAACCCATAATAGTAGCCGCATCCTAATGATCCCATTGATAGGATTCCAACACTTTTGTGCTAGACCTCTTCCCAGCCACATTGGAGATTTGGTTGTGCCTGTTCACGTTAGGCTGTGGTCATGTTTCTTAGCAAGGGTGATGGGAGCTCATCATAGTAACCACACCTTGGGGATCCCATTGATAAAATCCCACCACCATTGTTCTGGGCCTCTTCCTTGCCACCTTGGAGTTTTGGGTGTGCCTGGCTAACTTAGTTTGTACTCTTGTTTCTTAGCAAGGATAGTGGGAACCAATCATAGTAGCCACACCTTGGGGTCCCATTAATAAGATCCCAACACCATTGTTCTTGGCCTCTTCCTAGCCACATTGGAGTTTTGGGTGTGCCTGGCTACCTTAGTTTGTACTCATGTTTCTTAGCAAGGATAGTGGGAACCCATCATAGTAGCCACACCTTTAATAAGATCCCACCACCATTGTTCTGGGTGTCTTCCCAGAACATTGGAATATTTGGTGTGCCTGGCCATGTTTGGTTGTACTCATGTTTCTTAATAAGGATGGTGGGAATCCATCATAGTTGCCACACCTTGATGAATAAGATTGATAGGATCCCTCCACCATTATTTTGAACCTCTTCCCAGCCACATTGGAGCTTTGGGTGTCCATGGCCACGTTAAGTTGTACTCATGTTTCTTAGCAAGTATGGTGTGAACCCATCATAGTAGCCACACCTTGGGTACCTATTGATAATATCCCACCACCATTGTTCTGGGCCTCTTCCTAGTCACATCGGAGATTTGGGTGTGCCTGGCCACCTTAGGTTGTACTCATATTTCTTAGGGAGGATGGTGGGAACCCATCATAGTCACCACACCTTGGGGATCTCACCACTATTGTCCTGGCCTTCCAAGCCACATTGGAGTTTTGAGTGCGCCTGGCCATCTTAGGTTGTACTCATGTTTCCTAGCAAGGATGGTGGAAACTTGTTGTGGTAGCCACACTTTAAGCACCCCATTGATAGGATCCCACCATCTTTGTGCTGGATCTCTTCCCAGCCACATTGGAGTTTTGGGTGTGCCTGGCCACGTTAGATTTTAGTCATGTTTCTTGGCAAGGATGATGGGAACCCATCATAGTAGCCACATTGAGAGGATCCAACCACTATTGTTCTAAACCTTTTCCCAGCCACATTGAAGTTTTGGGTGTGCCTGGGCACTGTAGGTTGTAGTCATATTTCTTAGCAAGGATGATGGGAACCCATCATAGTAGCCACATTGAGAGGATCCCACCACTATTGTTCTGAGCCTTTTCCCAGCCACATTAAAGTTTTGGGTGTGCCTGGCCACCGTAGGTTGGACTTGTGTTTCTTAGCAAGGATGGCAGGAAGCCATCATAGTAGCCACACCTTGGGGATCCCATTGATAAGATCCCACCACTGTTGTTCTGGGCCTCTTCCCACCCACATTGGATCTTTGGTTGTGCTGGCCACGTTAGGTTGTACTCATATTTCTTAGGAAGGATTGTGGGAACCCATCAAAGTAGCCACAGCTTTGCCTCAAGTATTCCCACAGCTGTCAAAATACTCACCAAATTGTCTATAATATATTTATTTCTTATGATAGTCAGCTCCATCTAGTGGCTGTAATGCAGTATTTTTTAAGAAAATACCACATTATGGTCACACAGCCATTCTCAACCAGGTTTTTGTGGAACACTAGGGGTTCTCCAGGGATAGCTTGGGGTTCCTTGAGCTGTAGCAAACTAACCACCCATCTGATGGTGCCTGCATGGTTCTAGGTCCGAAACAAAATTTGGCAGAGCCAGCGACATGACTAGAAGGGTGTCATTTTAGCCACTATTGTAATGTGGGGTATGCTTCCCTCTTACCACCACCAATGTAAGGGGGCATTTTCCCAATGACCCTCAATAGACTAAACTTACAAGGGGTTCCCTGAGACCTCAAAATTATTTAAAAGGGTTCCCCTGGGGTAAAAAGGTTGAGAAAGGCTGGATTAAAGTCTGATTTTAGTTCATTTTTTTTTTATTTACACAAATCAGCACAAGGGATGGTACTTACAGTGAGTGAGAAGTGTCCTGTGTGCTGGTGGCTGGTCTCTGAAATCTTTGATCCTCTGCCTCCCCCCCGTACCCCCCACAGAGGTAGTCTTCCGCTGCTGTGGGAGTGAATAATAGTGCCTGGGCCTGTCATAGGCACTCTTCAAGAGTGCCGACTATGCCAATCTATCCTGCCCCCTCATCCATTCCTAGAAAGACGTACTATGGCTTCCAGCAATGAAAAGAACTCTATGAATGGAGGATGGGCGGAGGAATGAAAGGTCTGCCTCCTGCATTCAGAAAGTGTTTTTCTGCTGGAAGATGTAGTACAGCTTCTATGAATTTAATTATCAAATTTATTATTATTACTACGGCCCTCATCAATATTTTATTTTGTAATATTTTAATATTATAATTATTTGTATTGTAATTTTATATTATGATTATTATCTTTATCATCAATTTTTTTATTAATTTATTGGAATTATGTTATTTCAGTATTAATAATAATAATAATAATAGTAATATTATTATCATTAAAATAGTAATAATTAAAATAGTAATTCTAAAATTCTTATCTTCATTGTCAATATGTTTAAATGTTTTAATTTATTTATTAGAATTATTTTATTTCAGTATTATTATTATTAATAATAATAATTATAATAATACTAATAATAATAATAATAACAATACCATTAAAATAGTAATACTAACATTTTATTATGATTAAAAGTGTATTAATAAATAATAATAATGATAATAATTATAATAATTATTATTATTATTTTCTTTATAATCTTTTTTTTAAATTAATCCAAAGGAAATATTTTATTTCAGTAATAATAATAAAATTATTGTAATTTAATTATTAATACTAACATTTTATTATCATTAAATAGTAATCATTACAATAGTAATACTAAAATTATTGTTATCTTCTTTAAAAAAAAAAATAATATAATAATTTTATTTCATTATTATTATTATTATTATTATTATTATTATTATTATTATTATTATTATTTTATAATTAAAATCATAATACTAACATTTTTATTATCTTCTTTAAAAAAAATATTTAATATAATAATTTTATTTCATTCTTCTTCTTCTTCTTCTTCTTCTTCTTATTATTATTATTATTAGTATAATAATTTTATAATTAAAATCATAATACTAACATTTTTATTATCATTAAAATAGTAATACTAAAATGATTATTATTGTTATTATCTTCATCATCAATTTTTTAAATTAATGTAATAAAGTTATTTTATTTCAATACTACTGCTACTAATAATATTATCATTAAAATAGTAATACGAAAATCAATATTATTATTATCTTCATTGTCAATATTTTTTGTATTAATTCAATAGCATTATTTTATTTCAGTATTATTACTACTACTAATAATAATTTTATATTACTATTTGAATGATTTTAGACAATGAAAGGGTGATAATGCATTTTATTTTATTAGTCAAGATTAATTACATTTTTAATCTCATGCTTTGATTAGAGAAGACAAGTTTTTTTTCTGTTTATTATTTTTTTATAATACTATAAGAATTGATCCTCAGCATATTCTGTGGAGAACTCGGTCACAGTGGAGGATTCTGCGTTGAAGAGCTCAGGGAATCTAGATGACTCCCGATCTCAGAGGCGATTCATTCTGTGGTCCACTATCCGGCCTTTCGCATACTCCTCGCTGGAAGCGCCCCTAGCAGTATGCGGAACCTCGCAGCAGGGATCGCGGGGAAGAGCGCGCCGGGCGCCATCCGGCCTTTGGAACGCACAGAGCCGAAGCATTGTGGAACGCACAGGCCGGAAGTGCCGCTACAACTTCCTTTCCTGTTGTCTCAGGAAGAAGGAGAGGAGAGGGTGATGTGTGTGGTGCCTAGTAGCGGCTGCAGGTAACTATGGGTGAGCCAAAGAGATTTATTGGTGTGCTGAACCCGTATTATACCCAGGGGGAGGGGCCAGTCAATATTGGGGGGTCAAGTTATGTAATCAGGGGGTTTGTAATGAAGTTGTAAGCTTCCCCCCTGGTCACATGACCCCCCCCCCCCAGGTGTATATATGTATGGTATTTTTTTTATTATTGTTTATAATTACGATATGAGCTTCTCATATTGTGTTTAATTATATTTATAAATTCAGATTGACTGGTTGAAGGCTGGAGGCACCGGACATGAGCGATGGTGGTGTAGGATGCGCCGTTCAGGGGCCGCGCTGTGCGTCCTCTGAAATCAAAGGCTTTATTTGGCCGCCAAAGGGCTCCGGTGATTGGCTTCCCCACCCAGCAACCGCCGGTGACTAACGTTGTGGATTGGGCCACCTACTTTTGAGAAGGACGACCCATTTGGTTGACTTGGAACGCGGCGTCAGATGCTGCCGGGCAGCATTACGTCATGCGTCTGATGAAGGTCATTAAAGTGAACCTGTCCGCTAACACCCACAGTACCCATTATGAGGGGTTCCCACCATCCCTGTGCTGAGTTCCCAGGTCTGTACACCTGCTGTGCCCATTTTGAGGGGTTCCCACCATCCCTGTGTTGAGCTCCCAGTTCTAACTGGGAGCTCATTACGAGAAGTTCCCACCATTCTTGTACTGAGTTCCCGGGTCTGTACATCTGCTGTGCCCATTATGAGGGGTTCCCACCATCCCTGCGTTGAGCTCCCGGGTCTTTGCACCCACTGTGGCCATTACGAGAAGTTCCCACCATCCCCGTGCTGAGTTCACAGGTCTGTACACCTTCTGTGCCCATTATGAGGGGCTCCCATCATCCCTGTGCTGAGTTCCCAGGTCTGTATACCCGCTGTGCCCATTATGGAGGAGTTCCCACCATCCCTGTGTTGAGCTCCCGGCTTTGTACACCTGCTGTGCTCATTATGAAGGGTTCCCACCATCCTTGTGCTGGGTTCATGGGTCTGTATACATGCTGTGGCCATTTTGAGGGGTTCCCATCATCTCCCACACATAGGAGGGTTGGGAACACCCATATTTATCAGGCGGACAGGAACAGAGTCAGGAATTATGGCAGTGAGATCTCACAATCGGAGCATCCATGAGGTATAAAGAGCCAGGCCTTGGGGTATCGCACTGTATACCAATGAGTGCGTTTCTTTCAATACGCAGGAGAAGACCCCTTGAGACCCAACTCAGACCCCACAACCATCCTGGAGTATAGGACGGAGCAGGAGCCAGAGCCGCACCACCCTCCCTGACATCTGAGGAATGATGACAGGACCATTGATCTGCTGACAGGAAAGGTGAGCAGTGCTAGGAATCGCGGGATATTGTCACGGCAAGGGATCAGGTAAGATGTATCCTATTGTTGGGGTCTGACATCCCCAGTGATAAAAGTCAGGCGTGATTCGTGAAAGAGGAAATATTTTTGGAGGTCATAGTGTATATGGACACCCTAGGTAAAGGTGTAAAGAAGACTACAGGTATGGCCCAAAACACGATAGGGGAATTTTAACTTTTTATATGGTCTGGGAATGGCTTGAGGTGCTCCAGGAAGAGATGGAGAAAAAGGGAAGCCTCGTTTTCTGCCCCATCTTACTCTACAGCACAGGTGTCAAACACAAGGTCTACGGAGCCGAATCCGGACCGCCAGACCATTTCATCTACCCAGGGCTTTTTTTCACCCGGAACGTGGCGGAACTCGGTTTTGCCACGTCTGGCTTTTGCCCTCCACTCACCACTGTCACTTCTTTTTTGTTTTTAAGCACAGCTTTCCTCTTGGTGTCTCGCACAGATCTCTGCCTGCCCTGTACTCACGGCGGGGACAAGGGAGATGCAGGCGCAGTGTGGGATGGGGCATTACATGGTAAGCTGCACTGTGATCCCCATCTGTGGCTGGGTGCACAGATACTGATCAATGATCTCCCTTCAAGCAAGAGAGAAGCGGAGCCACCCACACTGATGGATGGTACTAGACTGGGGCTGGGTGGGTGATATTTGAGGAAGCTTTCTTTGGGGGTGGGTAGGGGGGGGGGAGAAGTGGTGCTGAGGTCATTGCCAAGGAGGGCTGCAAGTGAGAAAAGCAGCTGAACCCTGCACTCTGTACACAGCACACTCCTCAACCTGCACTCTGTATGTAGCTCACCCCCAAACCCTGCACTCTGTACACAACACACCCCTGAACCCTGCACTCTGTAGTGCACCCCTAAACCCTGCACTCTGCATGTAGTGCACTCCTGAACCCTGCACTCTGTACATGACGCACCTCTGAACCCTGCACTCTGTACATGGCGCACCTCTGAACCCTGCACGCTGTACATGGCGCACCTCTGAACCCTGCACTCTGTACATGGCGCACCTCTGAACCCTGCACTCTGTACATGGCGCACCTCTGAACCCTGCACTCTGTACATGGCGCACCTCTGAACCCTGCACTCTGTACATGGCGCACCTCTGAACCCTGCACTCTGTACATGGCGCACCTCTGAACCCTGCACTCTGTACATGGCGCACCTCTGAACCCTGCACTCTGTACATGGCGCACCTCTGAACCCTGCACTCTGTACATGGCGCTCCTCTGAACCCTGCATTCTGTACATGGCGCACCTCTGAACCCTGCACTATGTACATGGCGCACCTCTGAACCCTGCACTATGTACATGGCGCACCTCTGCACCCTGCACTATGTACATGGCGCACCTCTGAACCCTGCACTATGTACATGGCGCACCTCTGCACCCTGCACTCTGTACATGGCGCACCTCTGAACCCTGCACTCTGTACATGGCGCACCTCTGAACCCTGCACTCTGTACATGGCGCACCTCTGAACCCTGCACTCTGTACATGGCGCACCCCTGAACCCTGCACTCTGTACATGGTGCACCCCTGAACCCTGCACTCTGTACATGGCGCACCCCTGAACCCTGCACTTTGTACGTAGGGCACTTCTGAACCCTTCACTCTGTACGTAGGGCACTTCTGAACCCTTCACTCTGTACGTAGGGCACTTCTGAACCCTTCACTCTGTACGTAGGGCACTTCTGAACCCTTCACTCTGTACGTAGGGCACTCCTGAACCCTTCACTCTGTACACAGCGCACCCCTGAACCCTGCACTCTGTATGTAGGGCACTCCTGAATCCTTCACTCTGTACACAGCACACCTCTGAGCACTGCACTCTGTAGTGCACTCCTGAACCCTGCATTCTGTACACGGCACACCCCTAAACCCTGCAATCTGTACACAGCACACCCAGTAAACCTTGTACTCTGTATGTAGCACACTTCTGAACCCTGCACTCTGTACACAGAGTAGCATACCCCTGAACCCTGCACTCTGTGCATAGTACACCCCTGAACCCTGCACTCTGTGCGTAGCGCACCCATGCACTCTGTGCGTAGCGCACCCTTGAACCCTGCACTCTGTGCGTAGCTCACCCATAAAACCTGCCCTCTGTGCGTGGCTCACCCCTGAACCCTGCACCCTGTGCGTGGCTCACCCCTGAACCCTGCACCCTGTGCGCGGCTCACCCCTGAACCCTGCACCCTGTGCGCAGCTCACCCCTGAACCCTGCCCTCTGTGCGTGGCTCACCCCTGAACCCTGCCCTCTGTGCGTGGCTCACCCCTGAACCCTGCCCTCTGTGCGTGGCTCACCCCTGAACCCTGCCCTCTGTGCGTGGCTCACCCCTGAACCCTGCCCTCTGTGCGTGGCTCACCCCTGAACCCTGCCCCCTGTGCGTGGCTCACCCCTGAACCCTGCCCCCTGTGCGTGGCTCACCCCTGAACTCTGCCCTCTGTGCGTGGCGCACCCCTGAACCCTGTGCGTGGCGCACCCCTGAACCCTGTGCGTGGCACACCCCTGAACCCTGTGCGTGGCGCACCCCTGAACCCTGCACTCTGTGCGCGGCTCACCCCTGAACCCCGAACCCTGCACTCTGTGCGCGGCTCACCCCCGAACCCTGCACTCTGTGCGCGGCTCACCCCTGAACCCTGCACTCTGTGCGTGGCGCACCCCTGAACCCTGCACTCTGTGCGCGGCGCACCCCTGAACCCTGCACTCTGTGCGCGGCGCACCCCTGAACCCTGCACTCTGTGCGCGGCGCACCCCTGAACCCTCCACTCTGTGCGTGGCGCACCCCTGAACCCTGTGCGTGGCGCACCCCTGAACCCTGCACCCTGTATGTAGGGCACTCCTGAGCCCTGCACTCTGTACACAGCACACTCCTCAACCTGCACTCTGTATGTAGCTCACCCCCAAACCCTGCACTCTGTACACAGCACACCCCTGAACCCTGCACTCTGTAGTGCACCCCTAAACCCTGCACTCTGTATGTAGTGCACTCCTGAACGTTGCACTCTGTACATGAGGCACCCTTAAACTCTGCACTCTGTACATGGCGCACCTCTGAACCCTGCACTCTGTACATGGCGCACCTCTGAACCCAGCACTCTGTACATGGAGCACCTCTGAACCCTGCACTCTGTACATGGCGCACCTCTAAACCCTGCACTCTGTACATGGGGCACCTCTGAACCCTGCACTCTGTACATGGCGCACCTCTGAACCCTGCACTCTGTACATGGCGCACCCCTGAACCCTGCACTTTGTACATAGGGCACTCCTGAACCCTTCACTCTGTACACAGCACACCTCTGAGCACTGCACTCTGTATGTAGTGCACTCCTGAACCCTGCATTCTGTACACGGCACACCCCTAAACCCTGCAATCTGTACACAGCACACCCGGTAAACCTTGCACTCTGTATGTAGCGCACTTCTGAACCCTGCACTCTGTACACAGAGTAGCATACCCCTGAACCCTGCACTCTGTGCATAGTACACCCCTGAACCCTGCCCTCTGTGCGTGGCGCACCCCTGCACTCTGTGCGTAGCGCACCCTTGAACCCTGCACTCTGCGTGGCTCACCCCTGAACCCTGCACTCTGTGCGTAGCTCACCCCTGAACCCTGCACTCTGTGCGTGGCTCACCCCTGAACCCTGCACTCTGTGCGTGGCTCACCCCTGAACCCTGCACTCTGTGCGTGGCTCACCCCTGAACCCTGCACTCTATGCGTGGCTCACCCCTGAACCCTGCCCTCTGTGCGTGGCTCACCCCTGAACCCTGCCCTCTGTGCGTGGCTCACCCCTGAACCCTGCCCTCTGTGCGTGGCTCACCCCTGAACCCTGCCCTCTGTGCGTGGCTCACCCCTGAACCCTGCCCTCTGTGCGTGGCTCACCCCTGAACCCTGCCCTCTGTGCGTGGCTCACCCCTGAACCCTGCCCTCTGTGCGTGGCTCACCCCTGAACCCTGCCCTCTGTGCGTGGCTCACCCCTGAACCCTGCCCTCTGTGCGTGGCTCACCCCTGCCCTCTGTGCGTGGCTCACCCCTGCCCTCTGTGCGTGGCTCACCCCTGCCCTCTGTGCGTGGCTCACCCCTGCCCTCTGTGCGTGGCTCACCCCTGCCCTCTGTGCGTGGCTCACCCCTGCCCTCTGTGCGTGGCTCACCCCTGCCCTCTGTGCGTGGCGCACCACTGAACCCTGTGCGTGGCGCACCCCTGAACCCTGTGCGTGGCGCACCCCTGAACCCTGTGCGTGGCGCACCATTGAACCTTGCACTCTGTGCGCGGCTCACCCCTGAACCCTGCACTCTGTGCACGGCTCACCCCTGAACCCTGCACTCTGTGCGCGGCTCACCCCTGAACCCTGCACTCTGTGCGCGGCTCACCCCTGAACCCTGCACTCTGTGCGCGGCTCACCCCTGAACCCTGCACTCTGTGCGCGGCTCACCCCTGAACCCTGCACTCTGTGCGCAGCGCACCACCGAACCCTGTGCGTGGAGCACCCCTGAACCATGCACCCTGTATGTAGGGCACTCCTGAACCCTGCACTCTGTATGTAGTGCATTCCTGAACCCTGCATTCTGTACACGACACACCCCTGAACCCTGCATTCTGTACACGACACACCCCTGAACCCTGCATTCTGTACACGACACACCCCTGAACCCTGCATTCTGTACACAGCGCACCCATTAAACCTTGCACTCTGTATGTAGCGCACCCCTTAACCCTGCACTCTGTGCATAGTGCACCCATTAAACCTTGCATTCTGTACGTAGCGCACCCCTTAACCCTGCACTCTGTGCATAGCGCACCCCTAAACCCTGTACTGTATACACAGCGCACCTTGAACCCTGCGATCTGTACGTAGCACACCCCTGAACCCTGCGCCCTGTACGTAGCGCACCCCTGAACCCTGCGCTCTGTACGTAGCGCACCCCTGAACCCTGCGCTCTGTACGTAGCGCACCCCTGAACCCTGCGCTCTGTACGTAGCGCACCCCTGAACCCTGCGCTCTGTACGTAGCGCACCCCTGAACCCTGCGCTCTGTACGTAGCGCACCCCTGAACCCTGCGCTCTGTACGTAGCGCACCCCTGAACCCTGCGCTCTGTACGTAGCATACCCCTGCGCTCTGTACGTAGCGCACCCCTGAACCCTGCGCTCTGTACGTAGCATACCCCTGCGCTCTGTACGTAGCGCACCCCTGAACCCTGCGCTCTGTACGTAGCGCACCCCTGAACCCTGCGCTCTGTACGTAGCGCACCCCTGAACCCTGCGCTCTGTACGTAGCGCACCCCTGAATCTTGTACTCTGTGCATAGGGTACCCCTGAACCTGCACCCTCTACATACAGCGTTCCTGAACTCTGCAAATATAGCACTCCTGGTATTTATTTCTGAAAATAATGGATGGCCTGTAAAGTCCCTCTTCCCAGAATCCCTTTTCTAACTATAACAGCCTGATGTATCTCCAGGCTTCCACATTCTCAACACCATGTCTTTCTTTCTAACAGGTTTGTTGCATGGAGGACCCAACCTCAGTTGAAAGACGTTCACAACATTGTTGTAAATCGGTCGACTGCTAAACTCTCCTTACTGGAAGGGCAAAGTATGTCCCGTGCAGTGGAGGATGTCCCCGGGATGCTGACATTGTGCAAAGAGGAGGTGGAAGATCCTCCACAGTCACATGGTTCCGGAATTAAAGTCGAGCCATCGGAGTGTGATGGAGACACTGCTGTAGCTTACCCAGCCACCGTTGTTAAGGAGGAACCCCAGTGGAGTGATGGAGAACACCATCTGCACTCTGTATGTTCCACACTGGATGACCCCAGTCTTGCGTCCACAGATATAAAGGAAGAAGTAGACTCTTGTGACGAAGACCAGCTTCCACTCTCTAAGTCTTCTTCGCCTCAATGTGATACTTATATTGAGGGGGAGTCGGATGGTGGAGATCTTACAGAAGATTCAGAGTATGGCAGTGTTTCTCCTGAAGATGAAGAGAATAACAACAGCCAACAGGAGCCACCAGCAGATGAGCCGTACAAGTGTGATGTGAAGTCTACCAAGCGAAGCTCTGAACGGCTCAATCACCAGAGGAGCCGCGCTGGAGAAAAACCATACTCGTGTCCCGACTGCGGGAAGTCCTTCACTACCTGCACATACCTGGCCCATCACCAGAGGACTCACACCGGAGAAAAGCCCTATTGCTGTCCAGTGTGCGGCAAACGGTTTACCACCAACTCGAACTTGTCTCTGCACCAGAGGATCCACACTGGTGAGCGCCCTTTTCGGTGCTCTGAATGCGGAAAGCGCTTCATCAGTAACTCCCACCTCATCAGGCACTGGAAGATTCACACCGGGGAGAAGCCGCATTCCTGCGTGGCCTGCGGGAAAAGTTTCATTAGCAACTCCGACCTGAAAAGACACGAGAAGATCCACGACGAGAACCGTCCGAAGCCCGGCTCCAAACGCGCGGAGTTCCTCAAGAGCCTGCCCGTCGACCTCGCCAAGAAGCCGCACCCTTGCCCCGAGTGCGGGAAGCATTTTACCACCAAGTCCAATCTCGGGGTCCATCGAAAGATTCACACGGGCGTCAAGCCTTTCATCTGCCCCGACTGCGGCAAATGTTTCGTCACCAATGCCCATCTTATCCGACACCACAAGATCCACACCGGGGAGAAGCCGTATTCTTGCTCGGCATGTGGGAAATGCTTCATTAACAATTTTGACCTGAAAAGACACAAGAAAATCCACTTTGACTACGAAGCCCTTTCTGCCCCAGGGTCAGTAGAAAGCCTTAGCAGCGAGTCAGGTTTTGATAATCAAGATAGACCGAATATAGTATAGAACTCAAGGAGCATTTTTTCGGTCGCCTAGAAATCATCCAACACGGGACAACGAGGAGCTTCCCGCCATGAATGTAGGAGCTGTTCCAGTGATGACGAACGGAGAGCTTGCCAGTGATGGTCTCCAGTCTGTGGGACGTAGCAGAGGAAGAATATTTTGTTTATGAGCAATTTTTAATAACTTTGTACTTTGTGTACTTGTCTAAAAAAAAAAAAAACTGCCAGACTCCTGGGGAAATGTATTTTTTTATTCGGCAGGCCTGAGTACGATATTTTCATTAATCGCAGCCTTAACAAATGCAGAAAATTCAATCCGTGGAAGCTCAGCTGTGGCCACATTGATGAGGAGCTAGAGATTAACGCAGATCTCCAGTATCCCCCCCCCCCCCCCCCGAAGAACCCTTCCTCCCCAGTTATTTTTTTGAAGCCCTCACAATTGCCTTTTTCCTTAAAGCGGAACTAAACCCTCCTATCTTTTTCAGCCAAGGAAGCTGCCATCTTGGTTTCTGATCTTCAACTGCCATGATGCTGCACATGTAATCAGTTATGACACCAGCCATTTGATGGTTTGACAGCTAGGTTGAGAGCACAACCAATGTGAGCGTTACTTTCCCGACATGTTCCGAGAATGTCTTTTTTTTTTTTTTGTAAACTGTTTAAAGTGGTTTAGTTCCGCTTTAAAGCCATCTTGTGATGTCATTCTTGGATTTTCTCCTTCTGGCAGTGGTGAGGGAGGGTGAGAATTCTTCCAGTGGTGCTCCTATAATGACATGTGAGTACTACTCAGTCCTGGAGTACCATGGGCCCAACCTGCATGATCGTAGGTTCTCCGGGGTGGGGTGCAATTGACAAACTAAACTTCCAGGACATGGGTGGATGACTGAGTTTTATTTTGCCCTGAAGAGGATCGCCTATAGTTACCCTTTTAAAGGAAGGCCTTCAAATTATCTCAGTTGAAACTCTTCATACCATAAGTAAGATTTGTCACAAAGTCCTTCTCCCTGTACGAGACCTTTGGGCGTTGTAGGCAAAGAAAGGGTACTAACAAAACTGGACAGAAAAACAATGCAAAAAAATTTACCAGTTCGGTCAAACTCCATGTTGGGCAGTTGTTCTAGAATATGTCCTGAATTTCTTATGGTGGTTCTAAACAACAGAGAACCACAGGGTTCCCTCCTGAGCATAAAGTACTTTGTGTGTGTTGGCGTTTAAGCAGTGCGGACTTCAAACCGTGGCCCTTTGCTAGCTTTTGTATGGTCCTTGGGTCACTTTTCCTTCCACCGATACAAGGCATTATTCCTACCTCTGACACCAACAGTAGGGCATAATTCCTGCTAATGACACCAACAATTGAGTACTATTCCGCCCACTGAAGCAAGTGATGGGGAACTGTTCTTTCCCCTGATGGCAACAATGGAGCACTATTCTCCCCCACTAAAAGCAGTGGTGGGACACTATTCTTCCCCGTGATACCAACAGTGGGGCAATATTCCCCCCATTGAAACCATTGATGTGGCACTATTCTTCCCACTGTCACCTATTAAGGGACACTATTCCATCCCCTTATACCAGCAATAGGACACTATTACTCCCACTAAAACCAATGATAGCTCATTGTTTGCTCCCATGGACACCAGAACATTTTCTACTCACGCTGACCATAGTCCAGGCCTTTTCAAAATCTAAAGGACAGTAAATGGCTCTTTGTTTAGAACGTTTGGAGACCCCTGGCGTAAAGAGGTAAATCAGGCATTCCTGAAAAAGCCCATTCTTCTTGTGTTTGTCCTGGTTAAATCTGACAATTTTTGGTAGCTCTTTCTTTTTTTTTGGTGCTAATGGGTTTTTTTGGGGACCATTTGGGGAGGGGGGGGGGTTGGGGGGAGTGTCTTCTTATAATAGCAGGTGAGGGCGTTTTAGGCCTTATCCTCAGATCGCTTAAGTTTCTTGTTGCACTGACTGACCACATTTGCAGTCGAAGGATAGTCTCTCTCCTCCACCCCCCCCCCCTTTTTTTTTTTTTTTTGCAAATTTTGTTTTATTGAGTATTTATGGGAAAGCAAAAATACAGATACAAACGTAATAAAAAAAACCTTCAAATAGGCAGTAAAAGAGATCGTGCAGGACCGTCAACCACTCTGTCTCTCCCCCCTCTTCTCTCTTCTCCTGTGCAGTTGTAGACCCTCACTGACCATACAAGAGAAGTACTATGACCCAGCAATACTGTGCATACAAAGCCAGTAAACATCAAGCAACTGGTGGAGGATAGCTCTCGCTGTCCGAATAACAATAATCAGAGCAGAACAATCGCATAGCAGCTAAAGAAAATAACAAATGAGGAGATGGATCAGTGAACCGGCCAACCACGATAGGCCCATTCATTGCACCTTAGGACCTCCACCCCTTGTGACAGGGAAACTACCGATATCCAACAGGATAGTTCCACTTTAGTTTGAAAATGTATGATCTCTACCCTCGGTTTAAAGTAAGAATTGCACTGGAGGCATCTGTAGTAGATACTGGGCTGTCCTACCATTTCTTACAGATGGCATTTCCCAGGAACACCCCTTCTCAACCCTTTCCACGGTGTGAGAACATTTCGCCTGGTTCCAGGGTTTCGCTTGTATGGTGTCACAGCAGATTCCACCCAATTCCAAGTTTTTGGAGTAGGACGTATGTAGCACTTAAGTAAATGGAATATGGAATTAAATATTAATGGGACTCACTGTACTGCACTGAGTGGAGTATCCCTTTAAGGAAAACTGACAAAATTAGTGTCCAAGTCATTCCACTTTTACCTAATTGCCGAAAGTATAAAATCTTGTCAAGTAAAATATGATCTGATCCTACAAGCTTGACAAGGTGAGATAAGGCTAAGGATACCCACAGACGTGAAAGGTGCTGGGCAGAGCAACCGGCTCTCTTTAAAGTCAACCTCAGCAGCAGCTTATACTTGAACTCCGGCCTTACCTATATTTTCCAACACTTGTAGCAGCTTGTTTGTGCTGGAGACCGCGCTGGACTGACTGGATCAGTCACTGGTCGTGGGTGGGTGGTTGTGTGGGCAAGTAGGATGGACTTCCATCTGTAGGTGGTGCCCATTATTAAGTGATAGCAATGAAACCTCTTGGGATGTGGGCTGCTGCCTTTAGGGTACGGCCTTTATGGTCGTTTCCACCTGTAGACTTGGAAAATTAGGAGGAAAGGAGCGCCCGGTGTTCAGAAGAATGCAGATTTGAAGGTGGATTAAAAGGTATTTATTGGTAGTAATGATAAGTACATCAAATCCAACGTGTTTTGGGGAAAGGACTCCCCCCTTCTGCAGGGCTGTTGCATGCTATTTAAAGAGGTTATAAACCTCAGACGTGAAATATGAACAAAGCATATCCCTCTGCTTGTCTCAAGACCACAAAGTGTCATTTGTGTCTGCTGCCTCCTTCCTCTGCTATCAACATGAATATCACTTCTGACAAGTTTAGAGAAATGGTGACGGGAGGGATCTCCAGCTGATTGACAGCCTTAGGTCTGTGTGCTGTGTGAAGGGGGGGGGGGGGGTCCCTTCCCTCCAATCAGCTCTGTAGAGTGTAAATTCTGCTCTCCCCCCCCCTTTTTTTTGGGAAACTCTCAGACAAGATTAATAAATTCTGCACTCTGAACGCTGTCTGCAGATAAACAGGTACAACTTAAGTAGGAGGATTTATTTAATCTCTGTATCATCTGAGGATAATCCCTTCTCTGGGTATATGTAAAGGTTTACAACCTCTTTAAATGGGAACAAGTCCCCAAGCGGGATATATATTTGTGAGGTATTAGAGGGCAGCGACCTTCAAATCCGTATTCATCGGGCGCTCCTTCCTTCCTCGTTTTTCAACACCTTGCAGTATGTCTGTTGAATTTGATTGCTGTCAATACCCTGCAAACTTACATCCCCACAATAATAACCCTTTGAAGCTGTAGTATATTGGGCCCACCTTCATTTCCTGTCTAATTTTTAAGAGGAACTTCAATCTGCTCACATAATTTGTAATAAAAACATCTTTGCCATTCTGAAGCTTCCCTCCAACCACTTTGCATATTATTTTATATATATATATTGTGATTCTGTACTTGCCAGATATGCTGCAGAAATCTCCCTCCACTGAGTCTGGCTGCAATCATTTTAACTGTGCAGCTGAAGCTGCTGCCTGTTCACTATCTGGATTTACACAGACACACCTCCAGCTCTGCAGCTCTCATTGGCCCTCTTATGACTCATCCCCCCTCCCTTCCTGGCAAACTCTCAGGAGAGTGAGAAAGAGAGAGAGAGAGAGAGCTGTGCATGATGTCATAAGCCTAGGCTTTTTACCAGACAAGAAACAGGAAGTGGGCTGTATAAGGTATTTACTGGCAGAAAAAAAAAAATGTTTTACTATCCAAAGTTAAAACAACAACAATGGGAGAAGAGAATTTAATAGATGAAAGATGAAAAAATGACTGAAGTTCCGCTTTAAACACCATTCAGTTTTACTTCCCTGAAGTTCTGGTTCTCACAGAAATGAGTGGACAGTGGACAGTGCAGTCTCCAGCCAATCTGCTACCCTGTTTCCCCGAAAATAAGACCTAGCGTGATTGTTGGTGATGGCTGCAATATAAGCCCTACCCCCCAAATAAGCTGTAGTTAAAGTCCTTGTAGGTCTTATTTTCAGGTTAGGGTTTATTTGGGGGGGGTGTTCAGTTCAGTTTATGTTCAGTTTATTTTTGGTGAAACATGGTAGGGTTTATTTGGGGGGTAGGGCTTATATTGCAGCTATCACCGACAGTCACGCTAGGCCTTATTTTTGGGGAAACAGGGTAGCTTAGAGATGGGAGGAAAAGGGAAAAGCAGAGGAGTCCCTTGCCATCCTAGGCTATTGGTCCGTGTGTTTCTATTGTTGCACACAGTGTAGGGGAACACAACCCTAGTCCCTCTATGCCCCTGGTGCCCTATCTGCAGCCCTATGGTATGTGTTGTGTGGCCCTTGGACCTCAGCACTCTGTAGTTGGAACATTGATTAGACTAACAGCGTTGATCCGCAATATTAATCTTTCTCCAAACCCCCAAAGAGATACCTAGGGGAATGAGATAGGTAAATTGGAACTTTAAATGTGCCTAAGAGGGAGCACATATCAGACAATAATTAAATAAAATGTGTATTACATCATTAAAATCCTGATAAGATACAAGAGCATAAAACAGTACAGGCCCCATAAATTCAACAAGGGGGCCAGAGCAGCAGGAGTGGGCACAGTTACTAGAACCAATCTCCCTATGGCCCTCCCTGTGCTTACAGTATTTCAGTTTGTGAATGAACAGGGAGCCTCTATACAGAGCTCTTTCTGTTCATTTACTCTGCAGACAAAGGATTGAGGAATCTGGGTCCTCAATCTGTCTCAAAAGTGAGACAGAGTAGCTGTTTTATTTTTTTTTTGTTTTTGTTTTTTTTATAGACCTGTGACAATTCACCAACAGGGCTGTTAAAAAAAAAAAAAAGTGTAAAAAAAAATAAAGTTGTAAAAAATAATTTAAAAAAGCATAATTAAGGGTTCATTCTAATAGGTATTCTGTTTGCGTGAATGAGTGGTTTGTTCATGACGCTGAAGCCACCTGTTAAGCCTCGTTCACACGATCAGATTTTCGGCAGGGAATTGTGTGATGGCCATGATGATCCGACCGTTAGTACGCTCTATCAGGCAATTGTTGTCCAACTTTCCGCCAACAAATGTTGGATGACAGGCTAGTGAATTTTCGGTGGATAACGGTCTGTTGTCAAATTTTCGTATCGTCTGTACACAAGTCCGTCACACAACAGTTGAAAGTACAAACACGCATGCTCGGAATCAATGCTCACCAAACACGACATTAGCAGAAGGTGCCCAAAGGGTGGCGCTCAAGAGCTGAAATTCCACGTAGTACGTCACTACGTTCGTGTTTGTTGGCTGACAATTGTGTACCGTTACTATGCAAGACAAGTTCCTGGCACACGCCCTTCGCACAAAAGTCTGACGCTCTTGGCCAACAGTCGGATGGTGTGTACGAGGCTTTAGGCTTGGTTCACTGTTCCTGTCAGCAGCAGCCATATCTCATGAAGTATACTCGACAAGTATTGTCACTTCCAAATGGCATTATTGGATCAACTCGTTTCCTGATATTTTCGCTTCCACGCCCTCACACATACGTACAGTGACTTTGAAATTCTCCACGTTTTGTCATATTGCAGCCGAAAACGTAAATGTATTTTATTGGGATTTTATGTGATAGACCAACACAAAGTGGCACATAATTGTGAAGTGGAAGGAAAATGATAAATGGTTTTTAAAATGTTTTACAAATAAATATGTGAAAAGTGTGGTGTGCATTTGTATCAGCCCCCTTTACTCTGATACCCCTAACTAAAATCTAGTGGAGCCAATTGCCTTCAGAAGTCACTTAATTTAGTAAATAGATGTCCACCTGTGTGTAATTTAATCTCAGTATAAATACAGCTGTTCTGTGAAGACCTCGGGTTTGTTAGAGAACCTTTGTATTCGGCCTCCCTGAGTCAATACTTTGTAGAACCTCCTTTCGCTGCAATTACAGCTGCAAGTCTTTTTGGGGATGTCTCTACCAGCTTTGCACATCTAGAGAGTGACTTCTTTGCCCATTTCTTCTTTGCAAAATAGTTCAAGCTCTGTCAGATTGGATGGAGAGCGTCTATGAACAGCAATTTTCAAGTCTTGCCACAGATTCTCAATTGGATTTAAGTCTGGGCTTTGACTGGGCCATTCTAACACATGAATATGCTTTGATCTAAACCATTCCATTGTAGCTCTGGCTGTATGTTTAGGGACGTTGTCCTGCTGAAAGGTGAACCTCCGCCCCAGTCTCAAGTCTTTTGCAGACTCTTAACAGGTTTTCTTCTAAGATTGCCCTGTATTTGGCTCCATCCATTTACCCATCAACTCTGACCAGCTTCCCTGTCCCTGCTGAACAAAAGCATCCCCACAACATGATGCTGCCACCACCATGTTTCACAGTGGGGATGGTGTGTGCAGTGTTAATTTTCTGCCACACATAGCGTTTTGCTTTTAGGTCACAAAGTTCAATTTTGGTCTCATCTGACCAGAGCACCTTCTTCCGCATGTTTGCTGTGTCCCCCACATGGCTTCTCACAAACTGCAAACTGGACTTCTTATGGCTTTCTTTCAACAATGGCTTTCTTTTTGCCACTCTTCCATAAAGGCCAGACTTGTGGAGCGCATGAATAATGGTTATCATATGGACAGATTTTCCCACCTGAGCTGTGGATCTCTGCAGCTCATAGTTACATAGGTTGAAAAAAGACATCTAGTTCAACCAAAAAAAAAAATATAATCCCATATACACAATCCATCACCCACATTTGATCCTAAGGAGGGCAAAAAAACCCCAGCATAGCATTCTCCAATTTGCTACAGCAGCGGAAAAAATTCCTTCCTGATCCCCCGAGAGGCAATTGGATTTTCCCTGGATCAACTTTACCTATAAATGTCAGTACCCAGTTATATTATGTACATTGAATAAAGAATCCAGGCCCTTTTTAAAGCAATTTACTGAGCTTGACAGAACCACCTCTGGAGGGAGTCTATTCCACATTTTCACAGCTCTTACTAAGATGAAATCTTCTTTCTTCTAGATGTAGAGTGCCTCCTTGTCCTCTGTGGTGACCTTTAAAGTGAATAACTCAACACCAAGTTCACTACATGGACCAATTATGTATTTGTACATTTTGATCATATCCCCCTTGATCTCCTCTTCTCAAAAGGAAATACATTCAGTTCCTCTAATCTCTCCTCATAGCTGAGCTCCTCCATGCTTCTTGTCAGTTTGGTTGCCCTTCTTTGCACTTTCTCCAGTTACCCAAAATCCTTTTTGAGAACTGTAGCCCAAAACTGAACTGCGTATTCCAGATGAGGTCTAATGATTTGTACAGGGGCAAAATAATTTCTTTCTCTCTCTCTCTCTCTCGCTCTCGCTCTCTCTCTCGTCCATACCTGTCTTAATACAAGAAAGCACTTTGCTCGCTTTGGAAACCACAGCTTGGCATTGCATGCTATTATTGAGCTTATGATCTACCAAAACCCCCAGATCCTTCTCCACCATTGATCCCCCCAGTTGTATTCCTCCTAGTATGTATCATGCATACACATTCTTAGCCCCTAAGTGCATAACTTTACATTTATCAACATTAAACCTCATTTGGCACTTAGTTGCCCAATTAGACAGTGCATTGAAGTCGGCTTGTAAATTGGAGACATCCTGTAAGGACATTATTCCACTCCATAGCTTAGTGTCATCTGCAAAGACTGAAATGTTAACTCCTCCAGAGTTACCATGGGCCTCTTGGGTGGTCTTCTGATTAATGCTCTCCTTACTTGGCCGGTCAGTTTAGGTGGACGGCCATGTCTTGGTACGTTTGCAGTTGTGCCATACTCTTTCCATTTTGGGATGATGGATTGAACAGTGCTCCATGAGATGTTCAAAGCTTGGGATATTTTCTTATAACCTAACCCTGCTTTAAACTTCTCCACAACTTTATCCCTGACCTGTCTGGTGTGTTCCTTGGCCTTCATTATGCTGTTTGTTTACTAAGGTTTTCTAACAAACCTCCTGAGGTCTTCAAAGAACAGTTGTATTTATACTGAGATTAAATTTCACACAGGTGGACTCTATTTACTAATTAGGTGACTTCTGAAGGCAGTTGGTTTCACTAGAGTTTAGTTAGGGGTATCAGAGTAAAGGGGTCTGAAAACAAATGCACCCCACACTTTTCACATATTTGTAAAAAAATTTGAAACCATTTATTATTTTCCTTCCATTTCACAATTATGTGCCACTTTGTGCTGGTCTATCACATAAAATCCATTTACATTTCTGGTTGTAGCGTGACAAAATGTGGAAAAATTCAAGGGGTGTGAATACTTTTTCAATGTATGATATGGCTCAACCAAATATAGGAGAAAGGACAGATGGAGCAAAACCAAGATATTAGAGCATCTCCAGTAATAATTGTGGCAATCCTCATCAATAGTACTGGCCAATACCACCCCATAAAATGGCCAAAGAAATCCAGATAGAAAAGAGAAGCGCAAAAATCTTGTATATAGACGTTCAACCAGACCCACCACCTATATAAAAAGCATAAGAGAGTCCCTCACATTACATGCCGCATGGTGTCCAATATACAAGATTTTTTTATTTCTCTGTTTCTCTGGATTTCTGTGGTCATTGTATGGTGTTTTATGGGATAGTATTGGGCA
Organism: Lithobates clamitans; assembly: GCA_037952925.1. Classification (NCBI taxonomy): domain Eukaryota; kingdom Metazoa; phylum Chordata; class Amphibia; order Anura; family Ranidae; genus Lithobates; species Lithobates clamitans. The sequence goes on along the minus strand of JBBGZY010001739.1, from coordinate 785,986 downwards.
AAACTATTGATAAGGACTACCAGATTTCTGGATACTTCCAGCCCTATTTCTGGAGATGCTCTAACATGTTGGTTTTGCTCCATTTGCCCTTTCTCCTATATTTGGTTGAGCCATATCATATGTTTGTGGAAGGGCATAGATCCTGAGGAAGCAAAAACATTACGAAACAAATCGATCTAATGCCATTTGGAATCGAAAATACTTGTTGCGTATACTGCATGAGATCTGGCAATCGTAAAAATTGTTTTGTACTCTTGTATCTTCTTAGGATTTTAACGACTTGCCGACCGTAGGACGTTATATGACGTCCTCAATTTGCAGTGGTTATACTGGGATGATTCCTGCAGCTACAGGCATCATCTCGGTATTAAAATTTGAAGCCAGAGATTCCCTGTAACGCAGAAGTGATTTGGGTGGCTGAACAGCCACTTGATCACTTCCGTGGGCGGTGGAAGGGGCTCCCTCTTAGTTGGAAGGTCTTTTTGGCTGCTATAATCATATGATTGCCCCAGTGAAGTAATAAGAGAAACATTGCACCCCCTTCTATGACATTCCTCCTTCTCTGCTGCAGTCTTGACTAGTAGAAATATGACCTGAAATCAAGATGACGGGATGCCAGAGATTTGCTTTTAACCTCTGTGAAAGCTTCCAGGAGAAGCAGTAAACTAGATACATGAGCAGGGGAATGAGAATTTCAGTAAGACCTGACCGCAAAGGTGTACCTCTAAATGAGACGTGATTTTTTTTTTTTTTTGCCGGTTCTAAAAATTTGTCATGGTTGTAGATTTTAATAGGTCATTTTTTATTATAAGTTTACCAATCAACTTGCTTGACAATTGTGTACAGTAGCTAAAAAATACGATTATAACGCCCTACTTCGAGTGCCTATACAGGCAGCAGAGCCCACTTACGTAATAAGACGGTTACCCCGTGTACATATAAATTATAGAGAGTTTTTAAAAAATCTTAATCAACGTTGACCTTCATTACGATAAGCTGAACACAATCAGGTATGTCTACGAATACCAAATAAGGCGATAGATTTCTTTTACGGGAAAATGCGAATCCTTTGGTGCCAAATGAATTTGTATTCTGTTTCAAGAATTTGCGTTTACACGATTTTCTGATGTAAATAAAGCATGTCTTGACACAAAAACCGAAACGTGTTTTGGCTTCTTTGTATGACGATTTAATAACCGTGTTTGAAGGACCACTCTGTTCACCTTCTGCTTATGTTAGAAGTTGTAGGTCTACCTTTTGAAGTCTAACTTTTCTGAGGGACCAGAATAATAACTTGTCATGAGTGGGAGTTATGAGGTTCCTGTTCCAGGGGTGAGGATCCATGCTATTGTTGTGTGATGAGGTTCCTTTGGGGAGATGTCCCCTGATTTCCTGTTCAGCAGCTAGTAAGAAGGCACCTCCTGTTGTCATGTGAAGATCACACGGACCCAGTACTGTATCTTTTAAGAGAGAAAACAAAAAGCTGCCAACCCAGTAATTGGCTGAAGATGATCCGCAACTCCATAAAATATCCAAATTTATTCATGCTCCATAAAAGAGAAATAGGTACAGCAAAAGGTTAACGCATTTCAGCCATAATGGCCTTGTTCACCTAATAATGAACATGGCTGAACAAGGCCATTAAAGCTAATAAAAAAAAAACTGGTGTACTGTTTTAATTTTTGGTGAATGAGTAGGGGTACAATGTACCCCATACTCATTCACATGGGGGGAAATTTGGGAACCCCCTTGATAAAGGGGGCTTCCAGATTCTGATAAGCCCCCTACCCGCAGATCCCCACAACCACCACCCAGGGTTGTCCCCATCAACATGGGGACAAGGTGCTTGGGGTAGGGGTGGGGGGGAGACGCAGAGCTTGTTGCCGTCTTTTTCTGGCCTGCCAGGCTGCCTGCTCGGATAAGGGTCTGGTATGGATTTCGAAATTTGACATTGAGTTCCCCTTAAAATCCATACCAGACCCAAAGGGCCTGGTATGGATTGGGGGGACCCCCATGCCGTTTTTTTTACATTTTCTATTGCAGGCAATGCTTTTCTTTTTTTGTTTTTATTGAGCTGTCAACAGCTAAGCCCGCTGACAGCTGATGACTCATCCATTGTTAAGGACACGGCAACCAGCTTCCCGGCCCCGCTCCTTTACAACCTATTGACTGTGCGCTTAGCGGGATATCTAGTTTGCTGATCCTCTTCTCTCTTCAGTCCCCGCTCACCTCCAGCTATATTGCTCCCATGCTGCTCACCATCTGACACATCTGCTAGTTTATCCTGCTCCAGTCCCCCAGCTCTGCTGATCCTCTGCCGCTCAGCCCTCTCTGGTCTCCGCTCACATTCAGCTATAGTGTTCCCATGTTGCACTCCACATGTGCTGTCTGCTAGTGGCCCCGCTCCACTCCGGACCCCGCTCACCTTCCTGCTGCTCCATGCTGAACACCAGATGTGACGTCTGCACCACACACTTCCAGAATATATACACATGAACTGGAAGTGACTGCTGATGATGTCTTTTAGGTTCGCTTGTTGGTTTCCCAGTACATTTTGGGATATCTCATAACTGCAATACCTCCAAAATAAAGTGAAGCTAATGCTGAATAAAAGCCTCTCAAAACTTTTAGCTGCTGTTAAGGAGCTTTGTCATAGACTTCTATGGAGGCTTTGGAGACACTTTGAAGCACCAAGAAAGCATCACAGGGTGTCATTTCTGACGCAAAGCAAACACAACGTGTGATCAGGACTGTAAGGTTACCTAGTTGGTACAGTTGAATAAAGACAACAGTCCATCCCGTTCAACCTGTGTAGGTGTGTGTAGAAAAATCATTTTCCATATCCCCGTATATTGTTTTTGCTAAAATGCACGTCCAAGAGTCTTTTAAAACTATCCGTACTGCCTGCCGACACCACCGATTGTGGAAGAGAGTTCCACTTCCTAACCGTCCTGAAAGTGAAAAACCCCCTAACCATTTTGTTTAGTGACAGGAGCTTTGATTGCCATTCAGAGTGCTTTAACCCCTTCAATACAGGGCACTTTCACCCCCTTCCTGTCCAGGACAATTCTCAGCTTTTAGCGCTGTCATACTTTGAATGACAATTGCGCGGCCATGCTACACTGTACACAAAGTAATGTTTTATCATTTTATTCACGCAAATAGAGCTTTCTTTCGGTGGTATTTAATCACCACTGGGTTTTTATAAATTTTATTGCTAAATACACTAAAAAAAAACAGAAAATTTAGAAAAAAAAAAAACGTTATTCTTTGTTTCTGTTATAAAAGTTGCAAATAATCTTTCTTCATAAATTTTGGCCAAAATTTGTTCTGCTACATTTCTTTGGTGAACATAACCCAATCAGTGTATATTATTTAGTCTGTAGGAAAGTTATAGATTCCACAAACTATGGTATATATCTGAAAATTGATCATTCCTGACGTACTGATGGCCTATCTCATTACTTGAGGCCCATAAAATGTCACAACATTGGAAAATACCCCCCAAATGACCCCGTTTTGGAAAGCAGACAGTCCAAGGTATTTAGTAAGAGGCATAGCGAGTTTTTTGAAGTTGTAATTTTTTGTCATCATTTTTTGAAAATGAACAAAAAAATAAATATTCTTACATATTGTCATCAGTGCAGTATAGCGTCATCATATAATGGGTGTGGCGGTGATCAGGGACACTGATTGGTGACAGTACAGACAAAAAAAAAAAGTTTTTCATTTTTCTTCAATTTTTATTATATTTTTTCTTTTCTTTACGATTTTTATATATTTTTTAATACATTTAACATGCGCAATATAATGTTACCATAGTAATATTGTACTACTCTGGAGAAGAGATCAGTATTTATGAATTTCATTGCTATTTACAAGCATTTTACTGAATGAAATTGATTCATCAGTTAGTTTTGTTGTGATTAGCTGTGATTGGCCACAGCTGATCACATGGCACATGGGCTGAGATTGGCCCAGTCTGTACCATGTGATCTCTGTGACCAATCATAGCTAGCAACACAATTGTACACAATGGATGGCTTGAAAGGAAGCCATCCATTGTTTACAACTGCCATGTAACCTGCTGTGATTGGTTAAAGTGGTTACATGGTACCTGCAGTGGGCTGCTACAGTGATCAGTCATCGGCTGTGTCCAGTGGATGCAGCTGGTGACAGATCACGCCACTGCGCGGCCCTATTTGGGAGGTCGTCCATCCGGATCGACAACAGGCTGCCCCCCGGCATCTTTCGCCCATAGTCTAGGCAGGAACCTGTTAAAGCATGTCCAATGCCACATTTTGAAGCAAGCGTACACAAGCCCTCAGTGTAGTTTCAGTCTAGAACAGGGATCTCCATACTTTCTAAGCAAAGGACCAGTTTACCGCTCTTCAGGCTTTAGGGGGGCTGGATTGTGGCCATTGGGAGAATCAATTGTCCATTGGGAGAATCAATTGTCCTGGCATCAGTGGGAGTATACAGTGCATCTTTGGTGTCAGTGGGAGGAATAATCCCTGTCATTAGTATCAGTGGCAGGAATAGTGCCCCATCATTGGTGTCAGTGGAAGGAATAGTGCCACATTATTGGTGAATGCCCATCATTGGTGTCAGTGGCAGGAATAGTGCCTATCTTTAGTGTCAGTGGAAGGAATAGTGTCCCATCAGTGGGAGGAATTGTGCCCCATCATTGGTGTCAGTGGGAGGAATAATGGCCATCATTGGTGTCAGTGGCAGGAATAGTGTCCCATCATTGCTGTCAGTTGGATAAAATAGTGCCCCATCATTGGTGTCAGTGGGAGAAATAGTTCCCCATTGTTGCCACTAGCAGGAATTATTCCCCATTGTTGGTGTCGGTGGAATAGTGCATTGTATCAGTGGGAAGTATAATGCTCCAAGGCCGGGATAAAGGCGAGCAAAGGGCCGCATCTGTCCCTGAGCCACAGTTTGGAGACCACTGGTAGAACATCAGTTGCAAAGGAGACTTTAGGATGTGGCTAAAGTCACAGTTTGGAGACCAGTGGTCTAGAACGTTAGTTGCATTGGAGGAGACTTTAGGAGTCACAGATCCTCCTTTCTATGTGTAGCAAACAGGATTTGTCCTGACCTAACTTTACCCACCCTCCCTCTCCACAGATGCCCACTTACCTCAATCTAATGACAGTGGCATCCAGTGTTTGTTTACATCCATTGGCATCGCCTGCATGCTACAGCCCCATAGACTCCTAGAAATTTATGGGGCTTCAATGCACAGGCATGGCCAGGACATTAAGACTTGTACCACTGGATGTAAACAAATGTTGGAGGTCATTAGATTGAGGTACGGGAGGGAGAGGGTTAGGTTAGGCCAGGGCAAAGGGGAAAAAGATAAGCGCACTTCCAGATACCACTGAGTTTTTCATGGGGAGGTTCCACCAAAATTTTGCTGTGGGGCCTTATGATCTGTAGTTCCATCCTGGTGGCCTGCCTCAACAACCTGCTCAATCTGCATTTAATCAGGCAGACTCTTAACCTACATAGTTTGTAGATCTATGGACAATGTCTAATCACATTGTGATCGGTATGGTCAACCTTAGAAACATGGTGGCCTCACATGCAGTGTTGTGTTTTTGCTCAAAGGTCAAGGCTGAGATGTAAAGACCATCTATAGTAGTTCTGTAACTTTGGTCAAGCCCCTTTGTTTGCAAAACTGACTTTTAGCTCCTGTTCCACAATCCAGCACCCCCGTCCTCCTTACAAAAGACAACCAGTAAAAACAAACCAACAACTTGGTCATTCGAGTTAAAGACTTTCCCCATCAGTATTGTCATCTGGACTAATTTCTTCATGTGTATTCAGGTTAACCTCCTGCCGACCGCTCACAGTAAATATACCACGAGTGGACAGCAGGTGCAGGCTCGGCAACAATCATGTACGTCACCGGCTTTACTTCTGGGTTTGCGCCCCCTGTTGACCCGTGCTGTGATTGGACACAGCAGGAGTTTGGCGGCAGATTTCAGACAATAATTTCGGCTGAAACCTGCTGATCGGCTGTGTCCATTTACAAACACACAGAACTCCGTGTACAGAGAACAGCGATCTGGCTGTTTCTTCTCCCTGAAAAGCAGGAAGAAAAAACAGCTAGATCAGTAAGAAAAAGCAGCACACATTACACACCGTGAGGCACACATTTAATGCCTCGATTGCCCCTAGATGTTAGCCCCTTCCCTGCCAGTGTCATTAGTAAATTGTCAGTGTACAGTATTATCACTGATCACTGTATTAGTATCTCAAGCGATGTCAGTGTCAGTTAGTGACCCTCCCAGCCAGTGTCTGTTAGCGTCAGATTGGCCGCCACACTATCACAGTCCCACTATAAGTCGCTGATCACCAGTACAGTATAACGTCTATAGCTTTGTAAATTCCAGTATACATACTATAGTTTTTAGATGATAAAACTTTCACACAAAACCAACTAACGACTTGCCCACCAGGCTTTTTCTGGCACTTTTTGTTTACAGGTTTAAATTAGTATTTTTTGCTAGAAAATTGCTTATAATCCACAAACATTATACACTTTTTAAGCAGAGACCCTAGGGGCTATTTTTTTATTTCACACGCTATTTGCGCAGCGGTTTTTGCAAACACAATTTTTTTGGAAGAAAAACACTTTATGGAATTAAAAAAAATATATATTTACCTCAATCTTTTGTATAATGTGAAAGATGATGTTATGCCGAGTAAATAGATACCCAACATGTCACGTTTTAAAATTACTCCCGCTCATGGAAACGTCAACATTTAAAAATCTCCATAGGTGACGTTTTAAAATGTTTTATAGATTATCAGTTTAGAGTTACAGAGGACGTCTAGCAATAGAATTATTGCTCTCACTCTAATGTTCACGGTGATACCTCACATGTCTGGTTCAAATACTGTTGAGATATGCGTGTGCCCCTTGCCTATGCGTTTGCTTCTGCGCATGAGCACGGAGGGATGGGGCTTTAAATTTTTATTATTATTTATTTTATTTTATTTTTTTGCACCGTCCCTTTAATTTTTTTGATCACTTTTATTCCTATTACAAGGAATGCAAACATCCCTTGTAATAGAAATAAGGATCACAGGTCCTCTTTATGGAGAGATCTTGGGTCAGAAAGACCCTAAATCTCTTCTTCATCTTAAAGTATAACTAAAGGCAAAACTTTTTTTTAGTTTTGGATGGAGTGGAGATGGATTAGAACCCCTGTCAGTTTTTATTGCAGACTGTGCCCCTGTTAAGGAGATTCCCCCTCTCTATTTGTCCTGTATACCATTATCATTGAAAGTGAAAGTAAAAGAAAATCCCAAATTTTGGGTTGTCCCCGGAAAAGTAATAGAGGGGAAATCTTCCAATGGGGACACTAGTTCTGGTGACCTGGGGGTCCCCAAGGAATTCCCTTAATTTGCAGGGATTTCCTCTCACTTTCTGTTTGGCTATGGGACAGGGAGTGAAGGGAAATCTCTGCAATGGGACACAGATGGTGAAAAAAAAAATCAGATGGGGTTATAAGCCCCCCCCCCCCCCTTACTTTATCCTATAATTTAAAAGCAAAATATGAAAAAAAGAAAACTGATCTTTCACTTAAAAAAAAAAAATCTTCCAGCCTGGCCTGGAAGTGATGTCATGACGTGGCTTCGGTCCTCCAAGGCCATAGAGGTGATCAAAGAGTGTTAACTCTCTGGTCGCCTATGGGAGCAGCCGGCCGCACCGCCGGATCATTTCTCAGGTGAACCGGTGGAAACCATTCCAGCGGCTCATGGGCCGCTCAGACCAGTTTCATGAGAAAGTCAGTGTTCTGTCAAAAGAGCCAACCCGTCAAAATTTACAATTACGTCACTTCTAGTGACTCTTCAGCAGCAGTAATGCAGATTTCGACGACTTGGCTACTTTTGCAGAACACCGGCAGTATATACACTACAGTACATGATGAGTTGGCTAAGAACACCGGCTAAGGAGAAAAAACAGTTGTCGCAGCCTTGGAAGCAGCCATGTTCTTGGTTACTAGTGGGCGGACTAACAATGTCCACTTATATTGTGTACTGTAGTGTATACGTTGCCGGTGTTCTGTTAAAACAGCCAAGTTGTCGAAATCTGCAATTACTGCTGCTGGAGAGTCACCGGAAGTGACGTGATTGGAGATTTTGACAAGTTGGCTCTTTTAACAGAACACCGACTGCCTGCTGAAAAAAAAATGGTACAGGGTTTATGGCTGATACCTTCAGCCATAATCCAGGTAAACCACTTGCAAACGGAAACGTATATACTGTATATACGCATTGCGGTTGGCAAGTGGTTAATATATACTAGCATGGGGTCCAGTGCATCCTTATTCCACGATTCAGTTGCGAATCAGGTCTGAATTAGAGCCCAATTCGGAAACCAAAGACGCACAGGACCTTTTTATATGAGGGCCGCAGCCACACCAGAGCTGTGCAGACTGGCTAGCCGGTCACGCTCTCCTTTCATGCGAATTGAAATGCGGGGAAACCCACATCCAATTCATATATGTATGAACCTGCCCTAAAGGCACAAAAAAATTACTTTTGCGAAACCGCTGCGCAAATACCGTGTGACATATAAAAATTGCAACAATCGCCATTTTATTCCCTAGCATTTCTGTTATAAAAAAAAAAATATATATATATATATATATATATACAGTATCTCAAAAAAGTAAGTACACCCCTCACATTTTTCTAAATATTTTATTATATCTTTTCATGTGACAACACTGAAGAAATGACACTTTGCTACAATGTAAAGTAGTGAGTGTACAGCTTGTATAACTGTAAATTTGGTGCCCCCTCAAAATAACTCAACGCACAGCCATTCATGTCTAAATCGCTGGCAACAAAAGTGAGTACACCTCTAAGGGAAAATGTCCAAATTGGGCCCAATTAGCCATTTTCCCTCCCCGGTGTCATGTGACTCGTTGGTGTTACAAGGTCTCAAGTGTGAATGGGGAGCAGGTGTGTTAAATTTGGTGTTATCGCTCTCACTCTCTCATACTGGTCACTGAAGGTTTAACATGGCACCTCATGGCAAAGAACTCCCTGAGGATCTGAAAAAAAGAATTGTTGCTCTACATAAAGATGGCCTAGGCTATAAGAAGATTTCCAAGACCCTGAAACTGAGCTGTAGCTCAGCAAAAAAATAGTAATTTAAACTTGTAAAAACAAGGTCCAGAAAAAGCCTGGTCTTCTGGTTGGATCAGGGCTGGAATCTAGGTTGGAAAAAAGGTTTTATATTTAGTGTCTTTGTCTTTTGGTTGGATAAAAAAAATACAAAATGTGCACTGTGGTTTCTGGGCTGTACTACAGGTACAGATAGCAAATAATATATTCTGTATGCTTTTATCTTGACTGGAGAAAGTGGAGGATCTATCCTGAGCAGTGGGACTGATGGATCCAACTGAAAGTTGATAAGTGATTACATTCCCTGGAATGTTATCTAAGGACTATATTTTACCCCAACTAAAGTAAGTTCATCATATAGTAATAATAAAGAAGAAAATAGTGTATGTGATATATATATATTTTATCAGACATTTTACATTTTGATTTAGCTAAATGATATCCCACATCAGATGACTTCCAGTTGACGTTTTAACATACACCAGTAACTTTACATTTTAACGTATCTATCATAGTCCCAGCCACATTCGTCAACGTATTCTTGACCGTAGAGAGGAAAGCTCTTTTTACTTTTTGCTCTATAACTTCCCCTTGGTCATCATCGGCATTTCTCCTGAGAAAAGACACAGTTACCATTACATAAAGCAACATAGTTACACAAAACTGTATTTCATGGGGACTAAAAACATGTATTTTAAGGACACATTGACTACTATTCTATGACCACAATAACATGCTAAGGGAATATCACACAGTGGGATGCCGCAAAGTTGAATCCATTATTGAATAGCCTCCAGGAACATTCTGATGTGTTTCATGCTATCTCATAGAGCTTTCTCATCAGTAAGTGGATACAGCTAAAGCTGCCCATACACCAGTACAATTTTATTCATTCCGAAAAATCTTTCACCAGAGCATTCCATCTTGCCATCATTGCATCGACTCATTTTTTTCATAAACTCTTCAAATTTCATCCAAAAATCATAAAGTGCTGTGCTAAATAAACATTAATTAAGGTGATCATACCTGTATGCATATGTCATAATCCAAGTGAAAACAAACTGAATATAGGAACAAAAGTAAATATCTATAAATATCCCAAGAACCTAATGTGAAAAAGTTCATAACATAAAAGTCCATAGCGGGCCACCAATGATGTACCCATATAGATTCAAAGTTCATAAGGGTGCTGCAAGTGATGATCCAATGACAATGATGGCCACCAGCGCGACAATCCCACCACCATGGATAATGAGGGTACGCTTACCAGAGAGTGTTAGTGGGTCACTCAAGCAGGGGTAAATAGACATCAACCAGGGAAGCCAGATTGCTCAGGTGGCTTATGAGGGGAGGTGTAGATCGTGCTGGACTGACTCCATCAGTCACTGCTGTATGGTATGCAAAGGTGTGGGCAGATAGGACGGGTTTGTTCCCAGAGGTTGGTGCCCGGTTTGAGGAAAAGGTGGTGGTGGGCCCTGTTAGGGTCTGGGCTGCTACCTCGGGGTATGGCCTTGTGGTCAACTCCGCGCATGCTTGAGAAGAAGGGAAAGTAAAGGAGCGCCCGGTATCCAGTAAATTCAGGAATAAAAACTCTTTATTTAAATTCACAGCAATAAAATGAGGTCAACACGTTTCGGGGGACTAAGGACTCCCCCTTCATCAGGGCTATTGAAAGGTATTAAAGAATGGTCCTGTTGGGGGCTGCCTTTGGCACATAGATCAGACCGATATAAGTCCAAGTGCTGACATTCTGAACCTGAAGTCAGCGTTTGGACATCTACCGGTCCGATCTATGTGCCAAAGGCAGCCCCCAACATCACCGCTCTTTAATAACTCACAACAGCAGCCCTGATGAAGGGGGAGACCTTAGTCCCCCGAAATGCGTTGGCCTTATTTTATTGCTGTGACTTGTTTTCACTTCTCAAAATCGCTCAGTTGTCTCTAATGGGTAGATCTTCCAAATCCCCACAGCTCTGTTGTAGATGTATTCCAACAGGAATTTGATGTAAACAGCACTTGTCCCCTATGAAGATGTCATATGTGACAAAACATGTCAGGGTCCAACTACTGCCGAAGTCATTGCATATATCTTAACAAGCTTTGTTTACATCAAATTCTTGTTGAAGCCCATCTACACCAGAACTGTGGGAATTTGGGAGATCTATCCATCAGAGACACCTGAGCGATTTGGCTTCCCTGTGTGATGTCTTTTTACCCCAGCTTGTGTGACTCACTATTGGAAGGTATTTAGGTCCGGACTCTCTGGTAAGCATACCCTCATTATCCATGGTGGTGGGATTGTCACGCTGGTGGCTATCATTGTCTTTGGATCTTTATCATTGTCTATGGGATATTTATTTAGTTTTTATTTATTAGTTTGTTTTCACTTGGATTATGACATATGCATACATGTATGTACCTTAATTAATGTTTATTTAGCGCAGCACTTTATGATTTTCTTATTTTTGCACAATAATTGTCAATTGTGGTGCAAGCAGCTTTGCGCAATTATCAGAGCGGTAATCTTTCCTATTTAAGAAAAAAAAAATCCTTCAAATTCCATCCAGACCTCGAAAGGGAGGACCCTCACCATGCCAATATCCGATATATATAGATAAGGATTGAGAAAACTCAAAAAACAGGTGGACTTTGTGGGCACATAATGAGAGGAAACCCGATTAAAAAGTTATATATTTTATTACAAAGGGTTAAAAAACATAGAAACATACAAGCAACACTCTATATGGACACAGTTACCAATTACCCAATAATGCAAATACAGAGGTTGGATCTTAGGTATAAGAATTAATACTCATAGGTATGTAAATATGTAATAAAAAAAGGTTTGATCCCACATCGCCTCCACACTTGCTTGTCAAAGCGTTTCGCTAAGTAATAGCTTCCTCAGGACAGTACTGGGTAGGTGCTGATATAATTAAAAACAAAACAGATAAATGTACCATATATACGCGATTATAATTCGAGTTTTTCAGCACATTTTTTTGTGCTGAAAGTGCCCCCCTCGACTTATACTCGAGTCAAGCAGTTGATTTTGGGCCCCAAAATCGGTTCGGAAAATGTCATTCTCTGCTGCAGAAAAGTGCTTGACATTTTCTGAACCGACTATGGGGCCCCATATCTCAGGACAACTTGGTGCTAGGAATCCCAAATTTGGTGTGCAAACCCAGTGGAACTGGTACCATCACATATCCAAAGCTGTGGTTCCTAGCACCAAGTGGCCCTGAGATACGGGGCCCCAAATTAGGTTCGGAAAATGTCATTCTCTGCTGCCGAAAAGTGCTTGACATTTTCTGAACCGATTTCTGGGGCCCTGTATCTCGGGGCCACTTGGTGCTAGGAACCCCAGCGTTGGATATTTTATGGAGCTAGTTCCACTGGGTTTTCACACCAAATTTGGAGTTCCTAGCACTAAGTGGCCCCGAGATACGGGGCCCCAAAGTCGGTCAACTGTGTCCATCTGCAGCAATGTCATTTCGGGACCCTTTATGTCATTATGGCTGCAGCTAGGGGGCATCTAGGAACCCTTAACTACCGAGTTTGAAGTTCAGGGGACCTATGGCTGCAAATGGGCACAGTGAGGCTGAAAATGGGCATTGTTGACCCTCTTTTTCCACTTACAGTAGCTGTGCATTTCTCACCCTCGTCTTATACTTGGGTCAATAAGTTTTTCCCATTTTTTTGTGGTAAATTAGGTAATTAGGTAAATTGTGGTAAATGAGAGATTACCTGTATGGTAAGCTCCATTCATAAATACTATTCCACTCTTTATAAATTGTATGAATGGATAGGTAATACTGCATATACTTTCTGGTGTCCGGCTCCTTGACGGCTGACATGTTACCTTATGATACTATACCCATATTTTTGGCTTGGATCCTTACTTTATTACTCTGTTGCCCATGTGCCTAATATATACCAGGTAAGAATTATCTTATTATTGGTATGATTGATGGGGACCTGGTGTATATACATGGTTTTTCCTCTCCTGTCCTGGAGATTATGCTTACATAGATATTTATCCTTTTATAGGTATACGTGTGACAGTGCTCTTCCTCATAGCGGTATACAACCATTTATTTACCAGCTTGTATGCAACAGCTAAACTTATACCTATGTACATGCATCGATCTGATACACATATACATCAGATTCGAGGTTCGTTTTGATTGTCTGTCTAGTCTTGTGGGGTGTCCCTATCTATCTGGATACAGGTCCACCAGGCAAGCATACACATTTTCCTTGTATATTTGTTGTTATGTATTTGTATGTCCTTATGTACTTTTTCTGGATATGTCTAAAATGATTACTTTTGTGCATATACAGATGTTTACTGAATGCAATACTTATATACATTTTTCTGTTTTGTTTTTAATTATATCAGCACCTACCCAGTACTGTCCTGAGGAAGCTATTTAGCGAAACGCGTCGACGAGCAAGTGTGGAGGTGATGTTGGATCAAACCTTTTTTATTAGATATTTACATACCTATGAGTATTAACTCTTACACCTAAGATCTAATCTCTATATTTGCATTATTGGGTAATTGGTAACCATTTCCATATAGGGTGTTGCTTGTATGTGTCAAGGGGCCACAGTAATGTTTGTCTGTCAGCTTACCTCTCTATGTGTTCAGCTTGAGAGACCAGCCGCCCTTCACCTGGCTGCTTAAGTAATCTCTCCTCAAAGCATGGCGCCACCTCAGGCCCTATCAGGGAACTCTATATTAACCTGTGCACTGCAACCCAGCCCTGCTAAATAATATTGTGTCTTTGGCTTCCATGTGCTCCTTTCTGTGTGTTCTACATCTGATTCTAGTTACTAATCTTGGCTTGTTCTTGACTGTCCTTGTCTGCTTCATCTCCCGACCTTGGCGTGTTCCTTGACTATCCTTACCTGCTTGATGCCCCGACCTTTGGCTATCTCCTGACTATCCGTTGTTGTCACAGTCTGCTGCTTCCTCTCTACCTTCCTGTATTCTACCATGAGAGTGAGCTGGGGGTCACCGCCTGGAGCCAGACTGCAGTCTAAATCCTCCACACAAGCCCCTGCTGGTCTTCTCATGTCCTTGCCCATTCCAGTAAGATAAATTTGTTTTTAAAGTAATACTAAAGTCTGTATTTCACCTTTATGTTTAGTAGGTTGCCCAGAATTAAACTTTATTTAAAAAAAAAAAAGTCTTATACTTACTCTTGCTCACAGAGAGATAAGGAGATGGTCCCAAGAAAGAAAAGAAGTAACAGAGATTTCTTCATGGTGAACATCTTTGGGCTCTGTGGACCATTTGGAATAATGGAAAGAAAAAGAAGATGAAATTAAAAATATGGCTTGAAACATGAGGCCCCTAATATTAGGCACACATAACATGTTTATTCCAATACAATAAAAGATCCAATGTTTGCTATAAACCGTGACTTCTCAATTGGAGTTCAATGTTGATCTACCTGTCAGTCACAGGCAGCTGACGGGTAGATGGCATCCCCTCTGCTGACTTACACACAGCGGCTCTGCTTGTGTAGCTGTGCAGTGCTGCTATCCATCTGCCCCATCTCCTCTCCTGTCCATCCCGGGTGCTTGTATGTGACATCTCTAGGAAGGACAGGAAAGTAGAATTAGAAGAGGGGTCAGCGGGAAACAGCGCGGCAGAAGAAAACTCCTCAGAGCCGCTTCACTGCTTGGCTCTGCAAATTAAATAAAAGCTGCCCTGCCATTTGCCCTGAGCTCATGTAAGGTACTCTGATCCCATGTGCCCCGATCCCATGTGCTTTCATCCATGTGCCCTGATCCCATGTGCCCCGATCCAATGTGCTCCAGTCCCATGTGCTCTGATCTCATGTACTCTGATCTCATGTACTCTGATCCCATGTGCTCTGATCTCATGTGCTCTGATCTCATGTACTCTGATCTCATGTACTCTGATCCCATGTACTCTGATCCCATGTGCCCTGATACCATGTGCCCCAATCCCATGTGCTCTGATCTCATGTACTCTGATCCCATGTGCTCTGATCCCATGTACTCTGATCCCATGTGCT
Organism: Lithobates clamitans; assembly: GCA_037952925.1. Classification (NCBI taxonomy): domain Eukaryota; kingdom Metazoa; phylum Chordata; class Amphibia; order Anura; family Ranidae; genus Lithobates; species Lithobates clamitans. The sequence continues at coordinate 770,780 of JBBGZY010001739.1, read as the reverse complement.
CTGATCCCATGTACTCTGATCCCATGTACTCTGATCCCATGTGCTCTGATCCCATGTGCCCTAATCTCATGTGCTTTGATCCATGTGCCCTGATCCCATGTGCCCTGATCCTGTGTGCCCTGATCCCATGTGCTCTGATGCAATGAGCCTTGATCCTATGTGCTTTGATCCCATCTGCCCTTATCCTGTGTGCCCTGATTCCATGTGCTCTAATCTATGTGCCCTGGTCCCATGTGCTCTGATTCCATAAGCCCTAATCCCATGTGCCCTGATCCTATGTGCTCCGATCCCATGTGCTCTGATCATATGTGCCCTGATCCTATGTGCCTTGACTTGTGCTCTGAACCCATGTGCTCTGATGCTATGAGCCTTGATCCTATGTGCTTTGATCCCATCTGCCCTTATCCTGTGTGCCCTGATTCTATGTGCTCTAATCTATGTGCCCTGGTCCAATGTGCTCTGATTCCATAAGCCCTAATCCCATGTGCCTTGATCCTATGTGCCTTGATCCTATGTCCTCCGATCCCATGTGCTCTGACCATATGTGCCCTGATCCCATGTGACTTGACTTGTGCTCTGAACCCTTGTGCTCTAATTTTATGTTCACTGATCCCATGTGCTTTGATTCACGTGCCCTGATCCCATGTGCTTAAATCCTATGTGCCCTGATCCTATGTGCTCTGATCCTATGTGCCCTTATCCTGTGTGCCCTGATCCCATGTGCCCCGATCCCATGTGCTCTAATCCATGTGCCCTGATCCCATGTGCTCTGACTCATGTGCTCTGATCCCATGTGCTCTGATCCTATGTGCTCTGATCCTATGTGCTCTGATCCCATGTGCCCTGATTTCCATGTGCTCCGATCCCATGTGGCCTGATCCCATGTGCTCTGATCCCATGTGCCCTGATCCCATGTGCCCCGATCCCATGTGCTCTGATCCCATGTACTCTGATCCCATGTGCTCTGATCCCATGTGTCCTGATCTCATGTGCTTTGATCCATGTGCCCTGATCCCATGTGCTCTGATCCCATGTGCCCTGATCCTATGTGCTTTGATCCACGTACCCTGATCCCATGTGCTCTAATCCTATGTGCTCTGATCCCATGTGCCCTGATCCCATGTGCTCTGATGCTATGAGCATGGATCCTATGTACTTTGATCCCATCTGCCCTGATCCTGTGTGCCCTGATTCAGTGTGCTCTAATCTATGTGCCCAGGTCCCATGTGCTCTGATTCCATGTGCTCTGTTTCCATGTGCCCTAATTCCATGTGCCCTGATCCTATGTGCTCTGATCCCATGTTCTCCGATCCTATGTGCCCTGATCCCATGTGCCCTGATCCCATGTGCTTAAATCCTATGTGCCCTGATCCTATGTGCTCTGATCCTATGTGCCCTTATCCTGTGTGCTCTGATCCCATGTGCCCCAGTCCATGTGCTCTAATCCATGTGCCCTGATCCCATGTGCTTTAACTCATGTGCCCTGATCCCATGTGCTCTGATTTCATGTGCTTTGATCCATGTGCCCTGATCCTATGTGCCCTGATCCCATGTGCCCTGATCCCATGTGCTCAGATCCCATGTGGCCTGATCCCGTGTGCCCTGATTCCATGTCCCCTGGTCCCATGTTCTCTGATCCCATGTGCTCTGATTCCATGTGCTCTGACCCATGTGCCCTGATCTCATGTATCCTGACTCATGTATTCTGATCCCATGTGCTCTGACCCATGTGCCCGATCCATGTGTCCTGATCCAATGTATGGTGCTCTGATCCCAGGTGTCCTGATTCCATGTACGGAACCCTGATCCCATGTAAGATACCCCAATCCCATGTGCTCTGATCCATGTGCCCTGATCCTATGTGCTCTGATCCCATGTGCTCTGATCCCATGTGCCCTGATCCCATGTGCTCTGACCCTATGTGGCCTGATCCCATGTGCCCTGATTCCATGCCCCCTGGTCCCATGTTCTCTGATCCCATGTGCTCTGATTCCATGTGCTCTGACCCATGCGCCCTGATCCCACTAGCTCTGATCCCATGTGCCCTGATCCCATGTGTCCTGACTCATGTACTCTGATCCCATGTGCCTGATCCATGTGATTCCATGTGCCCTGATCTATGTGCCCTGACCTATGTGCTCTGAACCCATGTGCCCTGATCCATGTGCCCTGATCCCATGTATGGTGCTCTGATCCCAGGTGTCCTGATCCCATGTACGGAACCCTGATCCCATGTAAGGTGTTTTGATCCCATGTGCTATGGATCCATGTGCTCTGATTCCATGGGCTCTGACCCATGCGCCATAATCCCATGTGTCCTGACTCATGTATTCTGATCCCATGTGCTCTGACCCATGTATGGAACCTTGATCCCATGTAAGGTGCCCCAATCCCATGTGCTCTGATCCCATGTGCCTTGACTTGTGCTCTGATCCCATGTGCTCTAATTTTATGTGCACTGATCTCATGTGCTCTGATAGCATGTGCTTTGATCCATGTGCCATGATCCTATGTGCTTAAATCCTATGTGCCCTGAACCCATGTTCCCCGATGCCATGTGCTCTAATCCATGTGCCCTGATCCCATGTGCCCTGGTCCCATGTGCTCTGATTCCATGTGCTTTGATCCAGGTGCCCTGATCCTATGTGCTCTGATCCCATATGCCCTGATCCCATGTGCTCTGATCCTATGTGCTCTGATCCCACGTGGCCTGATCCTGTGTGCCCTAATCCCATGTGTTTTGATTCCATGTGTTCTGACCCATGCACCCTGATCCCACGTGCTCTGATCCCATGTGCCCTGATCCCATGTGTCCTGACTCATGTACTCTGATCCCATGTGCTCTGTCCCATGTGCCCCGATCCATGTGATCTGATTCCATGTGCCCTGACCCCATGTGCCCTAATCCATGTGCCCTGATCCCATGTATGGTGCTCTGATCCCAGGTGTCCTGATCCCATGTACAGCACCCTGATCCCATGTAAGGTGCCCCGATCCCATGTGCTCTGATCCTATGTGCTCTGAACCTATGTGCTCTGATTCCATGTGCTCTGACCCATGCGCCCTGATCCCATGTGCCCTGATCTCATGTATTCTGATCCCATGTGCTCTGACCCATGTGCCCCAATCCATGTGTCCTGATCCAATGTATGGTGCTCTGATCCCAGGTGTCCTGATTCCATGTATGGAACCCTGATCCCATGTAAGGTGCCCCAATCCCATGTGCTCTGATCCCATGTGCTCTGAAATCATGTGCCCTGATCCATGTGCTCTGATCCATGTGCCCTGATCCCATGCAAGGTGCTCTGATCCCAAATACCATAATCCCATGTAAGGTGCTCTGATCCCATGTGCCATGATCCTATGTACACTGCTTATCTCAAGTTTGATCCAGAATTGAGCATCCGTGCAGAAAAAAGAAAGCACAATTTTTACTATAAACAATGAATTTGTTCCGGGTTTGGAGAGAAGGAGAATAAGACTATTGAGATCACGTGACAATAATAGATCATTATAAGGAATATAATTTATGAATGCTAACTTTCCACTGTATTATTTCCTAATAAGGACAAGATATTTAAGAATTAGAGTCTTATAAAATTTTCATAAAAATTGTAAAAAGCAAAGAATTCCCATTCAGGACACAAAAATAAAACTTTGATCCGCATCATAAGGTTTTTAATAAGCTTACATTTGAAATTGTAAAATATGTACAATAGCTGGTCTAAAGAGGTTGTAAACCCTCGTGTTATATTGGCAAAAACTTCTGACACTGACCGGCCCCCCAGCCCCCCTATTTTACTCTCCTGAGCCTGTTTGTTCCCTCTGTGGAGACACGCTCACCTTCTCTGCCTGGGGTTCTCGGCTCTTGATTGGATAGATTGATAGCAGCATTGCCATTGGCTCCTGCTGCTGTCAAATAAATCCAATGATGCGGGGGGCGGGGCCAAGTCTGGCATTCTGTGTCTATAGACACAAATGCTGGACTCGGGAGCGCGCCTGCAAAGTAACCCCCAGGGAGAGCGCTTCTCCCAGGGGGTTTATCGATGTGAGGAGGAGCCACAAGCACAGCCGGGGGACCCCAGAAGATGGGGTTCGGGGCTACACTGTGCATAACGAACTGCACAGTGGAGGTAAGTATGATATGTTTGCTATTTTAAAAAAGTACAATCACTTTAATTCTAGTTTGGCAAATTTTAGTATTTTCTGTTTTGAATTTTGTGAATCAATTGGAATTTTCACATTCATTGAGCAAAATAAACCATTATGAGAAAAACGATATGAGGAACCTTGCCAGTAGGGATGAGCCCGACGTTCGAGTCGAACTTATGTTCGACTCGAACATTGGGAGTTCGCCAGTTTGCTGAACAGTGAACATTATGCGGTGTTCGTGGCAGTTTCGCAAGCCGCGGAACACCGTTAATATCTATGGGATATTAACCAAAAGTGCTCATTCTAAAGGCTTATATGCAAGTTATTGTCATAAAAAGTGTTTGGGGACCCGGGTCCTGCCCCAGGGGACATGTATCAATGCAAAAAAAAGTTTTCAAAAACTAGTTTTTTCGGGAGCAGTGATTTTAATAATGCTTAAAGTTAAACAATAAAAATGAAATATTTCATTTAAATATTGTGTCTGGGGGGTGTCTATAGGATGCCTGTAAAGTGGCACAGTTTTCCCGTGTTTAGAACAATACCACAGCAAAATTACATTTCTAAAGGAAAAAAGTCATTCAAAACTGATTGCGGCTGTAATGTATTGTCGGGTCTCGGCAATATAGATAAAACTCATTAAAAAAAATGACATGGGTCCCCCCCAGTCCATTACCAGGCCCTTTGGGTCTGGTATGAATATTAAGGGGAACCCCGAACCATTTTTTTCCCCTAAATTGCGTGATTGTCCCCCCAAAATCCACACCAGGCCCTTCAGGTCTGGTATGGATTTCAAGGGGAACCCAGTGCCAAATAAAAAAAAAAATGGTGTAGGGGTCCCCCAAAATCCATACCAGACCCTTATCCGAGTACACAATCTGGCAGGCCGCAGGAAAAGAGGGGGGCAAGAGAGCACCCCCCGTGAACTGTACCAGGCCACATGACCTCAACATGGGGAGGGTGCTTTGGAGTAACCCCCCAAAGCACCCTGTCCCCATGTTGATGGGGACAAGGGCCTCATCCCCACAACCCTTGCCCAGTGGTTGTGGGGGTCTGCGGGCTTATCGAAATCTGGAAGTTAAAGAAAACCCCCGCCCCCCACCCGCAGACCCCTACAACCACCGGGCAAGGGTTGTGGGGATGAGGCCCTTGTCCCCATCAACATGGGGACAAGGTGCTTTGGGGGGCTACTCCAAAGCACCCTCCCCATGTTGAGGGCACGTGGCCTGGTACGGTTCAGGAGGGGGGGCGCTATCTCGTCCCCCCTCTTTTCCTGCAGCCTGCCAGGTTGCGTGCTCTGGTAAGGGTCTGGTATGGATTTTGGGGGGACCCCTATGCCATTTTTTTAAAATTTGGCACAGGTTTCCCCTTAATTTCCATACCAGACCTGAAGGGCCTGGTATGGATTTTGGGGGACCCCCATGCAATTTTTTAAAGAAAAATTGGTTTGGGGTTCCCCTTAATATTCATACCAAACCCAAAGGGCCTGGTAATGGACTGGGGGGGGACCCATGCCATTTTTTTCAATGAGTTTTATCTATATTGCCGAGATCTGACAATTCATTACAGCCGCGATCAGTTTTAAATTACTTTTTTTCCTTTAGAAATGTAATTTTGCTGTGGCATTGTTCTAAACACGGGAAAACTGCGCCACTTTACAGGCATACTATAGACACCCCCCAGGCACGATATTTAAAGGAATATTTAATTTTTATTCTTTCACTTTAAGCATGATTAAAATCACTGCTCCAAAGAAAGTCAGTATTTAAAACTTTTGTTTGCATTGATACATGTCCCCTGGGGCAGGACCCAGGTCCCCAAACACTTTATGATAATAACTTGCATATAAGCCTTTAAAATTAGCACTTTTGATTTTTCATATTTGTGTCCCATAGACTTTAATGGTGTTCTTGTGTTCTGCCGCATGTTTTGCCTGTTTGCATGTTCTGGTGCAAACCGAACCGGGGGGGTGATCGGCTCACCCTTACTTGCCATGCCAGCATTGAGAATCAAAATAAAACAGAGAAGTTATGTAAACTTTACCTGAAAGCTGAATACCAAGGATTCTTTCCTTATAAATACCGGTAATTACAATACGATTAATAATAATGATATTCCAGCATATACTTACTGGGTAGTTCAGTGCTGAGAATGTAGACAGCTGGAAGACTTCAGTGGAGGTCTACCCTATAGAGAACGGGGTTGGCTTATATAATAAAATACAAACAACTTGAGTACACAGAAATTTTCATTTAAGTTTACAGTAAAAGTCACATCTTTCGCAGGAACACAAAACTGATACCACTTGAATTTATTAAAATATTTACCTGCTAGCTTCCAGGTGGGACAAATATCAGCACCTATTAAGCATTCTAAATATCTCCTGATCTGCTATTTATACAGATTTAATCTAAAAAGCGTAACTCCAGCCCATATGTTTTTTTTAATTTTTATAAATAAATTTTATAATATATTTTATAATATTATAACATTTCGGCTGTTATTACTACTGTGGTAAAAAAAGAACTACGCTAATAAATAAAAAATGCTAAAGCTGCAACTCAAAGTGATATACAACACAAACGAAACAATGAAACAAAGGTGGCTGCACTATTGTAAGACAAAAAAAAATTGTGATGTAAACACCAAAACAGTGTGAAAAAGTTGTGATGTAAAAACCAAAATGATTCAAACAAATAAATACTACAAAATGAATAGAACATATATGTATGTGCATCACACCAGCATATACATAATGTGGATAAACTCTACGGACACAAAGTCTATGGAGCGAAATGCTCAAAATAAATGTGCACAAACACGATAAACAAAAAGTCTGTGAAAATTGAAATCAGCTCGATGATAAAGTTGCAACACCCTGTGACAAATCTTCATGGGATTAAAACCAGTGTGATTCCACCACCTTGTGGCTTGTCACCCAATCCTGGGTAATGGAGATCTCCCGCTGCTACAAATGGCCACTAGGAACGATTCACAGACCTGGCATTTTCCTGGAGTCCCAGCTTGGAAGATCCAGTGATCACAGTAGGTTAATAACAACTGACACTGACACGGCAGATGGAGAATAGTAAAGGTGGAAAACCAATCACATATAAATGACCATAGAAAAAAAACAAGAGGGTACCGCCATAGGTAAAATCCGATGGTTTAATGGTATAAAAAACTGATCAGTGTCAGTCAATACAAATAAAAAGCGTTATGAACTAACGCACAGTGAAAACCGTCCGGCAAGTTTAAAAGGACAGAAAAAAACACACGCCCGTGCTATACGAAGTGGGACAATGCGCAGTGACGTCAGTACATCGCTCACCCTATGCGTTTCGTCATACACAGGATGTCGTCTTGGGGCACGGGCGGTGTTCTGACGCGCCGCAATATATAGTCGAAACCTGAGTGTCATGCCTCAATCTGAGGCTGCTATTGAGTGTGGTCATCTTGTTTGTGGGAAAAGAGGAATAAATAACTAAAAGCATACCAATATTAGGGGCAAAAAGTAAGACTGCCAAAATGAAAAAAAGGAGAAATGTATTTTATGTTAGTACGCTGTAGCCATCTTGCTAATGGGAAAAGCAAAATCATATGGTAAGAAAAGAATGCAAAAAAAGGAGAGCAAAACTGCAAACTGCCTAAACAATATCCAGAGTCCCACATAGTGACTGATCACGCCATCTTACTGAGGCATCACAAAAATAAAAAAAAACTGCAGCAAGGGCAATACATATGAGTAAATACTTAATGGACTGTGAGGCCTTAAATTAAGAGAAATCCAAAACCAAATACTGATAGACGCACAGATTAGCAAAAACTTTACACCACACCGAACAAAAAATGTTCGGTGAAAGGAAATACCAGCTCGCACGCCACTAAACAATCCCATAAGGACCAGATTAGATATGTAATGTAATTATAATTTAACTGACAATATTCATACCCAAAGATGAAAAGAAAATAAGAAAGAGAGGGCTTTTTTGGTGCCCAAAGCACAGAGAATACCCATCATATATTATTTGCCCAAGGTGCATAAGAGTCTTACTTGCCCACCGGGACGTCCCATTGTCAGCGGGATTGATTCCATCACCTCCCGGGTGGGCGGTATATAGACTTCTTTTTACAGCCCTCGGTGCAAAAAATGCCGTCTTATGGCAAAAATACACAACCTTTCATTAACTTATTGTCGGACATTAAGCCCCGTGAGGGGATTCGGTTGGTTACAGCCGATGTTACATCTTTGTACACTGTAATACCACATCATCTTGGTCTCTACGCTGTATCATTACATCTGGAGAGAGATTCAAATCTACCTTGTGAACAGATCCCCTTTATTATGGAATTGTTGGAGTACGCTGCTACTCACAACTTTTTCTGGTTTGATGGGCATTTTTTTCGCCGGGATAGGGGTGTTGCCATGGGGCTAAATATGCCCCCCAGTTTGGCGAACCTATTCATGGCCAAATGGGAGGAGGATGTCATCTATGCCCAGCCAAGACCCCAAGTGGTCTTGTGGGCAAGATATATAGATGACATCCTCCTCCTATGGGATGGTAATGAGACTGACCTCTCAGACTTTATAGCCTCATTGAATGATAACAACAGAGGGATTCATCTCAGTTATGAGGCCAGTCAAGAAAAAAAAAATCTAATTTTGGACCTTTCAATTTCTGTCAGTGGTGACAGGTTTGTCACATCGACCTTCTTTAAGTCAACTGACAGAAATTCTTTCATCCCCAATGACAGTTGTCATCATGCCTCCTGGCCTAAATCTGTGCCGAAGAGTCAATATTTACATTTGAAATGGAATTGTACAGAGGATGAGACCTTTATAGCCCAGGCACAAATTCACGCAGAGATTTGTAGATAAAGGGTATTCCCTTGAGTCTCTTACAAATACGTTGGATCTCGTCAAAGGTGTGGAGAGAGCAGAGCTCTTGAAAGAGAAGCCACTTAACTCAGGGAATAACAATACCTTTAGAAACCCCTTCATAACCAACTATTCTGGACAACATTCTAGTATAAAACACATAGTCAGACGGCACTGGCATATTTTGAAGAATAACAGGGTATTAAAGTCACTTTTGCTAGATAGACCTCAGGTCGTGTTTAGGGGTGCCCCCTCGTTAAAGGATAAAATGGCTCCTAACGTCCTTAAAGGGGTTGCAAAGGTAATTTTATTTTTTTTTTAAAATAACTAACATGCCATACTTACCTTCACTGTGCAGCTCATTCTGCACAGAGTGGCCCCGAACCTGCTCTTCTGGGGCCCTCGGCGGCTGTTTCAGCTCCTCCCCGCAAGAAATAACCACCTTAATGCGAGCTCCATCGCATGGTGGTTAGTTGTTGCGGGCGCGCTCCCGTGATACAGCCGGCGGCTGAAGCCGCTCACTGTATCACTCGGCCCCGCTCCCGGCGCGCCGCGTCATCGGATGTGATTGACAGAAGCGCGAGCCAATGGCTGCGCTGCTTTCAATTGATCCACTGCAGCCAATCAGCGACCAGGCTGAGCTGCAATAGAGATGACGGGAACGAGCAGCGGAGATTCGAGGTGTCAGGTAAGTAAAACGAGGGGGCTGGGGGCGGCGGTATTGTCAAAAGTTTTTTCACCTTAATGCATATAATGCATTAAGGTGAAAAGATTTTTACCTTTACAACCCCTTTAACCCTCCCACGAACAAACCAACTTTCTTTTTTAGCTGGATACTAGCAGTGTAGAAAGTGTCAGGTTTGTTCGCTGAATGGGTGTAGGATGAGGAGGATTTCTAGTTTTGATTCTAGCTGTACCTCAAAAATTTTTACTATAGAACCATTCATCACTTGTTCCACGGTGGGAGTGGTCTATTTGCACCAATGCCCGTGTGGACTCCAGTACGTGGGCAGGACCAAATGACCCCTACAAGTTTGTTTAAATGAACACATCAACAACATCAGTAGGGGTTTTGCCAAACACTCTGTGTCTAAACACTACCTTACCATGCATAACAGAGACCCAAGTAATACCATTTTTTTTTATATAGACAAATATAGGCCACAGTGAAGGGGGGGGGGGGGGTTGTCAAGTCAGGAGCATCTTTTAGAGATGTACTGGGTACATAAAATCAAATGTTATACCCCTTATGGACTAAATATTGTTGTTGATATCAACTCTTTTATTGATAACTTCTAAAATGTTACTTTCGTGGTTTTACTGTTTATTATACTTATATGCTAGTTATTCAGTGTTTTGAAATGTTAGCATTTATTGTAAACTCGATGTGAGTCCTGGGCAGCTATGCTAATTCTTTTATTAAGCCACCCCCTTGATACACCTTCAGAGTTCCGACCTCTGTGAGGTCTGATCACTGTGCTAAATCGTAAGGTTTATCTTTGAGGCAATGTTGTCCTTTTTTTTTTTTTTTTTGGCCATTATGTTTATATAGCCAACTAGTAATGGGTATGAATATTGTCAGTTAAATTATCATTACATTACATATCTAATCTGGTCCTTATGGGATTGTTTAGTGCCGTGCGAGCTGGTATTTCCTTTCACCGAACATTTTTTGTTCGGTGTGGTGTACCGTTTTTGCTAATACGTGTGTCTATCAGTATTTGATTTAGTTTTTCTCTTAATTTAAGACATCACGGTCCATTATGTATTTACTCATATGTATTGCCATTGCTGCGGTTTTATTTTATTTTTGTGATGCCACAGTAAGGTGGCGTGATCAGTCAGTCACAGAGTCCAGGGACTCTGGATATTGTTTAGGCAGTTTGCAGCTTTGCTCTCAAGTATGCATCCTTTTCTTGCCAAATGATTTTGCTTTTCCCATTAGCAAGATGACTACAGCGTACTATCATAAAATACATTTCTCCTTTTTTTCATTTTGGCACTCTTACTTTTTGTCCATAATATTGGTATGTTTTTAGTTATTTATTCCTCATCTTCTCCCACAAGCAAGATGGCCACACTCAATAGCGGCCCGGGACTCAGATCGAGGCATGACACTCAGGATTGACTATATATTGCGTTGCGTCAGAATGCCGCCCGTGCCCTGAGATGACGTCCTGTGTATGACGAAACGCATGGGGTGAGCGACTTACTGACGTCACCGTGCATTGTCCCGCTCCGTATTGCACGGGCGTGTATTTTTTCTGTCCTTTTAAACTTGCTGGCTGGCTTTCACTGTGCGCTAGTTCATAACGCTTTTTATTTGTATTGACTGACACTGATCAGTTTTTTATACCATTAAACCATCGGATTTTACCTATGGCGGTACCCTCTTGTTTTTTTTCTATGGTCATTTATATGTGGTTGGTTTTCCACCTTCACTATTCTCCATCTGCCGGACTGAGTGCTGCATGATCGATGAGCGAGCGTGTCAGTTGTTATTAACCTATTGTGATCACTGGACGCCAGGTCTGTGAATCGTTCCTAGTGGCCGTTTGTAGCAGCGGGAGATCCCCATTACCCAGGATTGGGTGACAAGCCTATCATACTGGCTATCTGGTAAGACTGCATCCCTTAAGGTGGTGGAATCACACTGGTTCTAATCCCATGAAGATTTGTCACAGAGTGTTGCAACTTTATCATCGAGCTGATTTTAATTGTCACAGATTTTTTGTTTATCGTGTTTGTGCACATTTATTTTGAGCATTTAGCTCCATAGACTTTGTGTCCGTAGAGTTTATCCACATTATGAATATTTTGGTGTGATGCACATACATATATTTTATATTCATTTTGTAGCATTTATTTGTTTGAATCATTTTGGTTTTTACATCACATCTTTTTCACATTATTTTGGTTTTTACATTACAATTTTTTTTGTCTTACCATAGCGCAGCTCCCTTTGTTTCATTGTTATTACTACCGTTTAGGCTTTCAGTTAGCTTCACTTAAAATAGATGGACCAGATATCTTAGGTATCCAGTGATAGAGCCTGTTTTCAGGGGCCTGTCTTTGGATAAAAAATGTCCCCATCTCTGTCCCCAGCAGTGGCGGTGCTCAGGACACCATTCAGAAATCTAGTAACCTCAACTGAAGTCATTCAAAGCAAATATTCCAGTAGACTTGTGCAGAAAGAAAAAAATATATTTTGTTTCGATTTGTTATTTACATACATTCATTTAGTTAAATTTCATTTAATTAGTTTTTAAATGTATTTTGTTAATTCGTTTCTATTTCAAATTTGAATTTTGAAAGATGGTTATATTCTTTCTATTCCATTCTATTCTATTGTTTTTTTTCTATTCAATTTTTTTATTATCTATTCTGTTCTTTTATTTTCTATTAAATTCTATTCTTTTCTATCCTATTCAAAATGTTTTTTTCTATTCATTTATTTTGTGTTCAGTTCTGTTTTACTCTATTAAATGCTAGTCTTTTATTTTCTATTCTATTATATTGTTTTCTATTTTATTCCTTTATTTTCTATTCTACTTTATTCTCTTTGGAAATTCAAATTCGATTGGAAAAATAGTCGAATTTGATTTGAAAAGTATTCAAATTCAAATAGAAAACTATTCAAATTTGAATTTTGTCAGAAATTGTGATTCGTTATTTTGTATTTGTTTACATTTATTACTATTATAATTCAGAAATTCGGATATATCTGAATTTCAGAATAATGAAAAATTTGGCTGAATTTCAATTTGAAATGAAACAAACCGAACATGTCTAATAAGTGATTGCATTCCCTGGAAAGTTCTCTAAGGACATGTCTGTATTCCAGAGACCCCAACCCTAGGCCAGCTCAGCATGAGGAGTGACATAGGATTTCTATAGATCTGCTGCCCCCCATCCCACATCCAATAAGGACTGTCATGACTAAACTCCCTTAGTACCCCATCTATTCTCCTACTATTAGCCCACCATATTTCAATCAACTTCAGAGTCCAGCCAGGGAGTCAGGAGAGAGGAGAAAGGCAGGCTAGTTGGTGGTCAGCTGGGGGGCTCCTCCGGGATTATATATTTTTTTACACAGAGACTCTGGAGAATAAAATGGTGGTTGTTGCAATTTTTTACGTTGCACAATATTTTAGCAGTAGTTTATCAAACACAAATTTTCAGGAAAAAATGCACTTGAATGTATTTGCAGACAAATACAACATAATACCCAATGTTTTGGTAAAACATAAAAGGTGACATTATGCAGCGTAAATAGATACTTCATATGTCACCATTTAAAAGTGCATACACACTGAAGATCTCACAGTGTCAGGGCTTTATTGTAACTCATATTTTGTATACAGTTTTGCTCATAAGTTTACATACCCTGACATAATTTATTATTTCTTGGCCATTTTTCAAAGAATGTGAATGATAACACAAAAATGTTTCTTTCACTCATGGTTAGTGTTTGGCTGAGCCATTTATTATCATTCAACTGTGTTTACTCTTTTTAAATCATAATGGCAACAGAAACTACCAAAATGACCATGATCAAAAGTTTACACACCCTGGTGATTTTGGCCTGATAACATGCACACAAGTTGACACAAAGGAATTTAAATGGCTATTAAAGATAACCATCCTCACCTGTGATCTGTTTGCTTGTAATTAATGTGTGTATAAAAGGTCAATGAGTTTCTGGACTCCTGACAGACCCTTGCATCTTTCATCTAGTGCTGCACTGACGTTTCTGGATTCTGAGTCATGGAGAAAGCAAAAGAATTGTCAAAGGATCTGCGGGAAAAAATAGTTGAACTGTATAAAACAGGAAAACAATATAGAAAGATATCCAAGGAATTGAGAATGCCAATCAGCGGTGTTCAAACTCTAATCAAGAAGTGGAAAATGAGGGGTTCTGTTGAAACCAAACCACGGTCAGGTAAACCAACTAAAATTTCAGCCACAACTGCCAGGAAAATTGTTCAGGATGCAAAGAAAAACCCACAAATAACTTCAGATGAAATACAGGACTCTCTGAAAACATGTGGTGTGGCCGTTTTAAGATGCACAATAAGGAGGCACTTGAAGAAAGATGGGCTGCATGGTCAAGTCACCAGAAGAAAGCCATTACTACGCAAATGCCACAAAGTATCCCCCTTACAATACGCCAAACAGCACAGAGAAAAGCCTCAAACCTTCTGGCACAAAGTCATTTTTAATGGTGATGAGACCAAAATTGAGCTTTTTTGGCCACAACTATAAACGCTACATTTGGAGAGGAGTTAACAAGGTCCATGATGAAAGGTACACCATTCCTACTGTGAAACACAGAGGTGGACCGCTGATGTTTTGGGAATGTGTGAGACTGTGAGCTACAAAGGCACAGGAAATTTAGTCAAAATTGTTGGCAAGATGAATGCAGTATGTTATCAAAAAATACTGGAGGAACATTTGCATTCATCAGCCAGTAAGCTGCACATGGGACGTACTTGGACATTCCAACATGACAATGATCCAAAACACAAGGCTAAGTCGACCTGTCATTGGCTGCAGCAGAATAAAGTGAAGGTTCTGGAGTGACTAACTCAGTCTCCTGACCTCAATACCATTGAGCCATTCTGGGGAGATCTCAAGCGTGCCGTTCATGCAAGACAGCCCAAGAAATTACAAGAACCGGAGGCTTTTTACCATCTGAGAAGATAAAGAGCCTCATCCACAAATACCACAAAAGACTTCAAGCTGTCATTGATGTTAAAGGGGGCAATACACGGTATTAAGAACTGGGGTATGTAAACTTTTGATCAGGATCATTTGGGTAGTTTCTGTTGTGATTATGATTTAAAAAGAGTAAACACAGTTGATTGATAATAAATGGTTTCAGCCAAACACTAACCATGAGTGAAAGAAAAGTTTTTGTGTTATCATTCATATTCTCTGAAAAATCACCATAGCGGTACAATGCCACTATGTCACAAGGTCAGTTCCCTCTCACTGTTCCCTCTCATAATTTTTTACATACTGCCACCAGATCAAGTGCAGTGTCACAACATTGTATTGCTATGGCAGTGATTAGAGACATTGGCTGGTTGCACTGACATAGAGGGGTAGATTTACTGAAACTGGAGAGTGCAAAATCTGGTGCAGCTCTGCATAAAAAACAATCAGCTTCCAGTTTTTTTGTCGAAGCTTCTTTGAACAAGATGAAGTTAGAAGCTGATTGGATACCATGTACAGCTGCACCCGATTCTGAGTGCTTCTATCATGTACCTGGTAGGAGACTGAAATGATAAGGTTGTCCTCTCTTGTATCTCCAGCCCAGGCCCCACTGAGAGATGAACAGATAGTGCCAAGGGACAGGAGGAACAAGAGTGCCTGTAAGTTTTGATAGCAGAGCTTGTGGCTGGAGTTGTAGGCTTGGTGGGTCAGGCAGAACATTGGGTCAGGAACCAGCCTTTGTTTACATGTGTGTGATAGCTGTGATTGGTCTCAGGGATCACATGGTACAGGACCAATACTACTGTATGCCCAACAGAATCGACTCTTGTCCCACCTGGCTGTTTCAGTCCAGTGGTAAGTGGTTATTAAAGGTGTATTGGTAGGAATTCAGTATCATCAAAAAACTTTTAGATGTTGATTACCTGGCAGAACACACGGCTTTAAGTAAATATACAAATAAAAGCAGCTTACTCTGTGTCAGACTGAAATCACATGCGTTCTTAAAAAAGGAATGACTTCTGATAAAAATAATAAGTGAGAATAATAAACATCACCGGAATAAATTTAAAGGCTAAGTTGACCTTTTTTTTCTCCTAAATTCCAGCTCCCCTATGTACCAATATGATGATCAGATGATCAGCTTCCAGTTTTTTTGTCGAAGCTTCTTTGAACAAGCTGAAGTTAGAAGCTGATTGGATACCATGTACAGCTGCACCCGATTCTGAGTGCTTCTATCATGTACCTGGTAGGAGACTGAAATGATGAGGTCAGCCTCTCTTGTATCTACTACCCAGGCCCCACTGAGAGATGAACAGATGGTGCCAAGGGACAGGAGGAACAAGAGTGTTGATAGCAGAGCTTGTGGCTAGAGTTTTAGGCTTGGTAGGTCAGGCAGAACATCAGGTCAGGAACCAGCCTTTGTTTACATGTGTGTGATAGCTGTGATTGGTCTCAGGCAGGACCAGACTGGCCTACCGGGATACTAGGAAATTTCCCGGTAGGCCGTCTGCCCTGGGGCTGCTTTCAGCTGTTGGCTCAAGCAGGGCTGATCCTGCATGGCTGCACTGCGGCTGGTCGCAGAAGCTTACGTGCTGTCCTGCCCTCCCTCTTCCTTGTGTGTGCCACACACACAGCGGTGTTCTCCCGATGTGTCTGAACTATTTGGCTGCGCTGTAAGAAAGTCCTGCCTTCTAGACCAGCTTCTGTGACAGACGGAAAAATTATCCAATGGGGCATTGAATCAGTGTGACGTGTGTCACAGGAGGCAGGACTTCCTCACAATGGCCGCCCGGGCGGGCAATTGAAATCCAAGTTTAATGAGGGGATCGTGAACCAGGTACTGGTGGGCTGCATTAGGTTGGCATTGCACAGGTAGGCTGAATTAGGTGGGCACTGGACAGGTGGGCTGCATGAGGTGGGCACTGGACAGGTGGGCTGCATGAGGTGGGCACTGGACAGGTGGGGTGCATAAGGTGGACTGCATGAGGTGGGCTGCATGAGATGGGTACTGCGCAGATGGGCTGCATGAGGTGGGCACTGGACAGGTGGGCTGCATGAGGTGGGCAGCACTGCACAGGTACACTGCATGGGGTGGGCACTGGACAGGTGGGCTACATGAGGTGGGCTGCATGAGGTGGGCACTGCACAGGTAGGCTGCATTAGGTGGGCACTGGACAGGTAGGCTGCATGAGGTGGGCACTGGACAGGTGGGCTGCATTAGGTGGACTGCATGGGATGGGCACTGCACAGGTGGGCTGCATTAGGTGGGCTGCATGAGCTGGGCACTGCACATATGGGCTGAATTAGGTTGGCATTGCACAGGTAGGCTGCATGAGGTGGGCACTGGACAGGTGGGCTACATTTGCTGGGCACTGAGCAGGTGGGCTGCATTTGCTGGGCACTGCACAGATGGGCTGCATTAGGTGGGCACTGGACAGGTGGGCTGCATGAGGTGGGCACTGCACAGATGGGCTGCATGAGGTGGGCACTGCACAAACGGGCTGCATGAGGTAGGCACTGCACATATGGGCTGCATGACGTAGGCACTGCACAGGTGGGCTGCATTAGGTGGGCACTACACAGGTGGGCTGCATGGGCTGCATTAGGTGGGCACTGTGCAGGTGGGCTGCATTTGCTGGGCACTGCGCTGGTGGGCTGCATTAGGTGGGCACTGCACAGGTGGGCTGCATTAGGTGGGCACTGCGCAGGTGGGCTACATTTGGTGGGCACTGCGCAGGTGGGCTGCATTAGGTGGGCACTGCACAGACACAGATACAATAATGTAAGGGGGCACTGATATATATATAATACACATGTGCTTTAAAATGCATGGTTTTCCCTTTTATGAATAAGAAAATGACATCATGATGTTGGGCTGGTATAATAATGCTATGGGGCTGGTATGAAATATTTTCCAGGGCTGGTTTTTATTCCCAGTCCGGCCCTGGTCTCAGGGATCACATGGTACAGGACCAATACTACTGTATGCCCAACAGAATTGACTCTTGTCCCGTCTGGCTGTTTCAGTCCAGTGGTAAGTGGTTAATAAAGGTGTATTGGTAGGAATTCAGTTTCATCAAAAAACTTTTAAATGTTGATTACCTGGCAGCACTTACAATACTAACAGCCCTCGTATGTACTTTTTTGATGTGTCAGTAAAAAATGTAGCTCTAGCAGTAAATGTCATGGTTTTTGTCAGTAAAAAAATTGGTGCTGTTTGTAAATTTTGGGCATCCTGTCTGTAATTTCACTTTGGGGGATTGGGAACCCTAGGAAAGCCCCCTTCCGATAAAGCACCCCCTTATGTTAAGGGCAAGTGGACTGGTATGGTTTTCCCTCATCCCCACCCTTTCCTGGCTTGCCGGGCTGTGTGTTCAGATAAGGGTCTGGTATGGATTTTGGGGGGACTCCATGCCATTTTTTTAAATTTTGGTGTGGGGTTCCTCTTAAAATCCCTACCATATCCAAAGGGCCTGGTATGTTTTTTTAAAACATTTTTTAATGTCACTGAATGAACAATACTAAAAATACAAAACTAATTTCGAAATTCAATATTGACACAATGTTGGACCAATTTGTTTTCAAAATTTTGGAATCTGTTTCGTATCTTCGCCATTCCTTTGGTATATTCAGAAATCAGAATAGCTGGTTGTTAAGGAGTTGCCGGCCACTGGCGTCCTTAACAACTATGACTTATCTACTGTCAGCGGGATTCCTCACTGACAGCAGAATGTAAAAAAATCACGTGCCAGTTAAAAAAAAAAAAAATGGGGTCCCCCAATCTATACCAGGCCCTTTGGATCTGGTATGGATTTTAATAGGAACCCCACTCCCCAATTTAAAAAAAATGGTGTGGTGTCCCCCCAAAATCTTTACCAGATCCTTATCTGAACACGCGGCCCGGCAGGCCAGGAAATGTTATTGTTATTGGAATAAATAAATGTTATTGTCGTTCGGAGATTCGGATACAATAGCGAAAAATTAATCCGAATTTAGATTCGCTCTGAAACAAATTGCACATGTCTTGTTGCAAATAGAAAGAACTTGTATTGTAATCAGAATATAACAATTCACAACAAGCCTGGCAGTAGGTAGTCTGATTGGAACCACTCACAAGTGAACAGCAGATTATAGCAGAGCAGATCTCTGCTGAACTGACAAAGTCTGTCTTGAACAGTGGACTTCATCCTGGCCAGTCCAAGCCCAAGTAGGGAGGTTTCCAGGTGAAGTGGTGGATCCCTAGTTTTTCCCTACTCTTCTGGAACCTTTCCCTGTTGCTATTACTGTCCTTGACAGACGGGTCACCTGTCCCTACACTATCCACACTAAAATGTGCACCAAACATAGGAGCCAAGGTCTTAAGTAGACTCTGCCTGACCCAAGATGGCTGCCAGAATCACATGGGCTGCCAGCATCCAAACTGATTGCTGCCCCAGTGACCCAAGAAAACCATAGATGAACCATGTTATTCTTGATTTTGTCTCCCTCTGCACTACCACTGCGGTTGAGTGCCACCTGTAGTGGAGAAAATAGACTGCACCTGCCTACAAGTGTCTTCTCGGTATTTGCCTTTCCATGTTACTTAATACTTTTTCCAGCTTTCAGAAGTGACTGGGGACAGTGTGAATCTACAGCGTGAGACAGATTCAGCAGCAGATATCACTAGACTCTTGTTTCTTCTTACCTGATTTCTCCATCTCCGCCCTTTCATGTCTGTCTTCCTTGGGGTGGCTGACCAGCAAGTAGCACTGGGTGCCAGCCTGTCTTTTTCTTCTTTCATGACTCCCTGGCTAGATTATTTTGTTTGTTCAAATGTGGTGGGCTAATAGTAGGAGAATAGATGGGGTACTGGGGGGTTCAGTCATGCCAGTCCTAATTAGTTGAAGCAGTGGAATGAGAGGCAGAGCAGCTATAGTAATCCTATGTCACTCCTCATGCTGGGGTTAGGGCACTGGAATATTTGTTTTGAGTGATATCAGTTGAAGCTGACTTTCTCTATTCTCTGTCTTCTCATGCTATTCTCATGTTGAAAGAGTGGGATCCGTGTTCAGGTGAGATTGTAGGTGTAATGTGGAGAACATTCACCTCCCAGGCTCTCCCATTTCTGTCCCCCATGGGTTTCTATATATTAGACTTCCTTTGTTTATTATTTGGATTTGATAAAGAAGCTTTTTGCTTTCAAACGCATTATCCATCAGGTAGGCTTTTTTTGGGTCTTCTCAGCCGCTATCTACTATCTACGTTGTCCCATGGACGTCACATCCGGCCGAGTGGTGACATGACTTCCGGTCGTGGATATCGTGGCCCTGGAGAGCGGCCATACTGTTGATTACCTGTCGGTCACCTTGTGTACAGCATCCGCATACAACAGTGGCTTTGACTGGAGAACCCTGCCGGTCGAATACTAGAGCCACCTTGTTGCTCAGTCTGGGACCACCGAGCAGGCAGTCTACAACCACACCGTGTTCTCCACATCCCACTAGGAGATATTACCTTGGGTACGGTGAGAAAGTATTGATATACCCATGAGCCTACACCACCACATACCGTTTTTTCTTTTAATATATTGTTACACGCTTTGTAACTATTAAAAACTCACTTTTATTCTTTTTTTTATCCTCTTCTTGGACATGATTTTCCTACATCATTGGCTACTAACTAATTACTCAATTTCAGTTTTTTTCATTTTTGTTCCATTTCAGGCAAAACTGGTTGAATACTTAAACATTATTAAGTAACTACCCAAAATGCCTCCATTCCTCCTCCTATATAAAACAAAATAAAAATTTGGCTGGAATTCCACTTAAATTGATTTTACATTAAAATTGTCTAAACAGCAGATCAGGAGATATTTGGAATGTTTATTGGGTGCTGATATTTGTTCCACCTGGAGGCTAGCAGGTAAATATTTTAATAAATTCATGTGGTACCAGTTATGTGCTCCTAAGAAAGATGTGACTTTTACCTTAAACTTTAATTAAAACGTCTGTGTACTCCATTTGTTTATCTTCTATTATATAAGCCAACTCCGTTCTTTGTAGTATAGAACTCCACTCAAGTCTGCCAGCTGACTACATTCTCAGCACCAACTGAACTACCCAGTAAGTATGTGCTGGAATATCATTATTATATTATTAATTATATTATAATTATTTATAAGAAAAAATCCTTGGTATGCAGCTTTCAGATAAAGTTGAAATGACTCCTCTGTTTTATTTTGATTTTAAATGCTGGCAAGGTTCTTCATATTTTCTCATAAATGGTTTATTTTGCACAATTAATGTGAAAATTCAAATTGATTCACAAAATTCAATGCAGAAAATACTAACATTGTCTAACCTAGAATTAAACCAGCTATTGTACGATTCACAATATTAATTGTACGCTTATTAAAAACATTATGATTTGGATCATACACAGTTTAATTTTTGTGTCCTGAATGGGAGTTTTTTGCTTTTTACAATTTTGATGAAAATTTTATAAAGCTCTAATTCCTACATATCTTGCCCTTATTAAGAAATATTACATTATAAAGCTAGCATTCATGAATTAGATTCCTTATAAAGATGAATTATTTTCTCAGTAGTCTCATTCTCCTTCTCTTCAAACCTGGAACAAATTACAAATTCAGAATTCAGATACAGAATGCTTTATTAATCCCAATGGGAAAATAATGAATCCCAGAGACCATTATCTGGGGACTCTTCTCTTTTATACAAGAAAACTCTCTAGAAACCATTAGTTCAGTTAGAAAAGCAGATAACTCTAAATTGATTTTCAATCTAACATCCTTTAGTTCTGATTGAGTGGGTAGCCCGGGTGAGGTAAGAAGCATCCCTATTTAAGATAGAAAGCCCTGGAACCCATAGACAATGGGGATCAGAACTTAATTTCTTGTGAACCAGCTCCGATGGCATCTAAGAACCTGTTGTGGTCTTCATTTTGTCGGATTGCGGAACAAGATAGATGAAGCCCCCTTAAAGAGGAAGTAAAACCTGGTGGGTTTTACTTCCTCTTTATTTGCCTACAATGGTGAGCTACTATGCATCGCATAGTAGCCCATTATGTGTCACTTACCTGAATCCGAAGCCTGCAATGTCCCTGTTGTCCCCAATACCAGGGAGTGTCCATCCTCGCCCCTCTTCCTTCCAGGGGCCGGGAACTCCGGCTCTGTGACTGCGACTGCGGGAGCTGACAGTCACGGCATGACCCCTATTAGAAACGGCATGATGTGCCCTTTCTAAAGTGCCCATGTGCCGTAGTCATCGGCGCTCGTCTTTTTCGTAAATATCTCCTAAACCGTGGAGGTTTAGGAGATATTTCAAGCACCTACAGGTAAGCCTAAATATAAGCTTTCATGTAGGTAAAGTGGTTGTACAGGGTGTACAGTACAACCACTTTAATCACTGTTTTATTCATAGGTAACCAGATCCATTAAGGTCTGGAATGCATCAAGCAAATCTGTGTCATTAAAAAACACTCATCCTACCTATAATGGGTTCCTGGTGTTCAGGATCTTTTGTGATGGTTTTGCAGGGGGTATTCAAACTATAGCCCTTTAGTTGTTCAGGAACTACAATTCCCATCATGCCTATTCTTGTCTGTGAATGTCAGAGTTTCACAATGTCTCATGGGACATCTAGTACCGCAACAGCTGGAGGGCCGTAGTTTGGAGATCCTTGGTTTAGGGCAAGCAAACATTTGACCTTTTATCATCTTAGAACAACCATTTTATGTGTTAAATTAATGCAAAAAGTGAAGCGCAAGACTTCTCAAAAATGATCCACCTCCAAATGTGTACTTATAGTATAAAACCATTTAGAACATCAAAGGAATATATAGGTAAGTCCATACACAATAGCATCAAATGATTTGCAGTGTCCATCAAGTGTATTCATCTATTGGTCAATGGTGGGGTGAAATCACTGAATTGTGCCAGAGCTCACAACACAATTTTGAGTTACTTATAAGTCATTTATAATTTTGAGCTTTTTTATTTAGTAGTTAATAATTGCGCTTATTGCTTTAGAATCCGTTCAAACCATTTTACGTGTGCCTAACATTAGGGGGCCTCTTATTTTTTTTGAGTTATCTTTTCAATTTTGTCTTCTTTTTCCTTTCATGAATTCAAATTATCCACAGAGCCTAAAAATGTTCACCATGAAGAAATCCCTCTTACTCCTTTTCTTTCTTGGGACCATCTCCTTATCTCTCTGTGAGCAAGAGTAAGTATATATAAGACTTTTTTTGTATAGACTTTTAAGGCTTCATGCACAATAGAAAGTTAAAAATTTCCTTAAAAAGTTGGATAGAAAATGCTGTTTTATCATTTTTTGTCGGCGTTGAGCACAGTGTGTAAGCTATGTTTAGTAGTGTTTCTGTTAAGGAGCGGAGCCGCCGTCATCCTTAAAGAGGAGTTCCAGACGTTTTTGTGTTTATTAAGGGTCAGCAGCTACAAAAAGTGTATGATGACTTTTAATAAACGCACACTCACCTGTCCCAGGACCCAGCGATGTGGCCGCACGAACCCTCGGTTCTCTCCCTCTCATCTCCCCGGCATTACAAGTGTGGGCACCTGACTTTGACAGCTGCACCTCCTCAATGGTCGAGCAATCTTCTGGGACCTGTGAAGTGTCCCAGAAGATTGCAGGGAGGGAGGGGAGAGGAGAACTTCCGCTCGGATCACCTAGGCAGCCCGACCAGAAGTGGGAGCGGGTACCTGTCAAACCTTTTCAGTGGAGCTCCTCTTTAACAACCAAAGAATAGCTGGTTGTAAGGCAGAGGATGAGTCATCAGCTGTCAGCGGGCTTCCCCGCTGACAGCTGAATAGGAAAAACCCATTGCCGGCAATAAAAAAGTGTGAAAAAACCAACGTGGGGGTCCCCCCAATCCATACCAGGCCCTTTGGGTCTGATATGGATTTTAAGGGGAATCCCACTCCAAATTAAGAAAAAAATGGCACGGGGTCACTCCCCAAATTTTGAGGGGAAACCGCATACCAGACCCTTATCTGAGCATGCAGCCTGGCAGGCCAGGAAAAGGGGGGGAAGAGCGAGTGCCCCCCCTCCTGAACCATACCAGGCGACATACCCTGAACATGGGGGGCTGCTTTGTTGATGCAGACAAGGACCCTATTCCCCACAACCCTGGCCCGGTGGTTGAGGGGGTGCAGGGGGGGCGGGACTTATCAGAATATGGAAGCCCTTTTCAACAAGGGGGCCCCCAGATTCCAGCCTCCTCCACGAGAATGAGTAGGGGTACATTATACCCCTACTCATTCACCAAAAAAGTGGCAAAAAGTAAATATAAATGCACACACAGAGTTTTTGACAAGTCCTTTAATAAAAGAAAAACAATGTCCCCCAGTAAAGATTCATCATCAATCATGATAAACTCTGCCACACCTGATGAAGGCTGCCACCATTTGACAGCTCCTCTGCCTCCTGCCCCTAAATAAACTAAGGCATGGGCCACCTTGTGATCTCACAGGGTGGCCACAACCCCATGTGACATCACCAACCAAGCATGCCTCCAGGTGGCCCGCCCTCTAGTTATTTAAGCAGGGGGAGCGGAAACCCTCTTTTTAGAGGGTCCCAGCTCCCACTTCCTCCCGGCGCACCCCGTCACCGGAAGGGAGATCACCTCTCCCCCCTCCCTCTAGGCAAGCATCTAGGATACGTCACAGGTCCCAGATGATTGTCTGGCCAGTCATGGCTCGCCGCACAGCTTGTGCATGCGCATTGCGTGCCCCTCTGTGAAGCCACACCTGGGCAACCACAGTGACAATTCCGGCACTGCAGAAAGGAGGAGGAGAGGAGCGGGGCTTCGTTCCCCCACTTCGCCGGACCCTGGGACAGGTAAAGGTCTGATTATTAAAAGTCAGCAGCTGCAGTATTTGCACAGCGTGCCTTTGTAAGAGCCGGGCGGGAGCCAGGAAGTGCAGTAGATCTGCACTACAACCAGCCCTTCAGAGGAGTACCACAGCGGTAACTTATAAAGATCTACAGGGGAAATATAGGGCGGTGCAGGGAGACTGATAGAGAAAGAAATATGCTGGGGGGGGGGGTGTTGCTCTGGTGGGGAAGCAAGAGAAGGGGGGGACTCTGATGGGGGACAAAAGTGTGGAGGGAGGGGGCTGTAATGGAGGACACAAGTGTGAGGGGGGTTCTGAAGGGGACACAATCATGCAGGGGGTCTCAGATGGGGACACAAGTGTGGGGGGACTCTGATAGAGGACACAAGTGTGGGGGGCTCTAATGGGGACACAAGTGTTTGGAGGGGGGCTCTGATGGGGACAGTTGTTCAGGGAGTCTCTGGTGGGGACACAAATATGGGAGGGGGACTCTGATGGGGACACAAGGATGGGGGGAGGCTCTGATGGGTCACAAATGTACAGAGGAGCTCTGATGGGGACACACATGTGGGGGGACTCTGATGTGGGACACAAATTTTGGGGCTCTAATGGGGACACAAGTGTTGGGGGGTACTCTGATGTGGCACACAAATGTGGGGGCTCTGATGGGGACACAAGATAGGGGGGCTCTGATAGAGGACACAAGTGTGGGGGGTTCTAATGGGGACACAAGGATTTGGGGGGCTCTGATGGGGGACATAAATGTGCAGGTGGGCTCTGATGGGGACACAAGTGTTGGGGGGTCTCTGATGGTGGCACAAGTAAGGGGAGGACTCTGATAGAGAACACAAGTGTGGGGGCTCTAATGGGGACACAAGTGTTTGTGGGGGGCTCTGATGGGGACACATATTCAGGGGAGATTATGATGGTGACACAGATGTTCAGGGAGTCTCTGGTGGGGACACAAATGTGGGAGGGGGACGCTAATAAGGAACACAAGGATGGGGGGAAGCTCTAATGGGGACACAAATCTGCAGGGGGTTCTGATGGGGACACAGGTGTGGGAAGTGGCTCTGATGGGGACACAAGTGTGTGGGGAGCTCTGATGGGGACACAAATGTGTGGGGGGCTCTGATGGGGGACACAAGTGTGTGGGCGGGCTCTAATAGGGACACAAATGTGGGGGGGCTCTGATGGGGGACACAAGTGTGTAGGGCTCTGATGAGGACACAGTTGTGTAAGGAGACTCTGATGGGGACACAGATGTATGGGGGAGACTCTGCTGGGGACAGAAATGGGTAGGGAGTCTCTGATGGGAACACAGATTTACTGTATGGGGAATTTCTAATGCCCCGTACACACGGTCGGATTTTCCGACGGAAAATGTGTGATAGGACCTTGTTGTTGGAAATTCCGACCGTGTGTAGGCTCCATCACACATTTTCCATCGGATTTTCCGACACACAAAGTTTGAGAGCAGGATATAAAATATTCCAACAACAAAATCCGTTGTTGGAAATTCCGATCGTGTGTACACAAATCCGACGGACAAAGTGCCACGCATGCTCAGAATAAATAAAGAGATGAAAGCTATTGACACATAATCACACACATAGGTTGGACTTGATGGACTTGTGTCTTTTTTTTCAACCTCACCTACTATTGGCCACTGCCCCGTTTATAGTCCCGACGTACGTATTTTACGTCACCACGTTCAGAACGATCGGATTTTCCGACAACTTTGTGTGACCGTGTGTATGCAAGACAAGTTTGAGCCAACATCCATCGGAAAAAATCCTAGGATTTTGTTGTCGGAATGTCCGAACAAAGTCCGACCGTGTGTATGCGGCATTAGTGTTTAGCCCTGGTGCACGAGGCTCCGGGCTCTGATGGCAACCTTTCAAATTCTATTCTATTTCATGGCTGAGGATTCATGTCTAAATAACTTTTTTTTTTCCGGCTGACCAATATCTGTAAAATATATGATGCGGCCTTCAAAGTAAAAAGTTTGGAGACCCCTGCTCTGGAGAATGATTTTTCAGAATTTCCACAAAATTCTAGCTTTAGTTGTGTCCACTAGACATGTGCAATTCGTTTTGTTCCGAATTAGTTTTTTAACTAATTTCGACAAATTTGTTAATTTGGAAACATCCGAATTAACGAAAACACGTTTAACATTTTTTTCTGAATATTTGTAAATTTGAATATTTGAAAATTCATAAATTTGTAAATTGGAAAATCTGAAAACCCGAAAAATTCCAAAATCGGAAATAATAACGAACTAATAATAACCTAACTATTACTAACTATTCAATTATAGGTATTGGAATTTCCTTTCAAATTTAGCTGTTAGTGAACGTAACAAATATGTATTTATCCGAAGTTACTAATTATCCGAAATAATGAATGCCGTATCTTAACGAATGGAACGTAATTCATTATTATTAATAAATAACAATAATAATAATACAAACTTTTTATCATTAATGTTATTATTTATTGTCAATTTGTTCCATTCCATTTGTTTAGCGGCATTCATTATTTCATTCATAATTCGTAACTTTGAATAAATTCGTATTTGTTGAGTTCACTAACAAAAAATTTGAAGGGAAATTCCAATTTAATAGTTGGTTAATTTTTCAAATTTTTGTTTTTTCTTTCCTTTTTTCGGATTTTCAAATTTTTTTTACGAATTCTGAATGACCCAAAAAACAAAACAAAAAACCCCAAAAAACGAATAAAACCAAGAGGAACACATTTTTCGGCAGTGCACATGTCTAGTGTCCACTTACTGATGAGAAAGTTCTGTTCCATAGCATGAAACACATCAGAATGCTTCCACTGGATATTCTATAAGAGATTCGACTTTTTGGCCTCCCGTTGTGCGATTTTCCTTTAGCATGTTATTGTGGTCATAGAATAATAGTCACTGTGTCCTAAAAATACACATTTTTGTTACCAGTGAAATACAGTTTTTGTGTAATAATCAATGTTTTTTATGTAATGATAACCGTGTCTTCTTCCAGGAGAGATGCCGATGAAGTTGAAGAAGTAAAAAGAGGTTTCCTGGATATCATCAAGGATACGGGGAAGGTGTTTGCTGTGAAAATTTTGAATAATTTAAAATGTAAATTGGCTGGAGGATGTCCACGCTCCTCCTGAATCAGAAGTCATCTGATGTGGAATATCAGCTAAATCTTTAATGTCTTATTAAAATTAAAAATATCACATACACTGTTTTCTTCTTTTTTTAATATACTGTATATATTTTTATATGATGATCCTTTTGTAGTTGGAGGAATTATAGTCCTTACAGAACTTCCCAGGGAATGTAGTCTCTTATCAGCTTTCAGGTGGATCCATCAGCCCCACCGATCCGGATAGATCCCGCACTTTATCCAATCAAGATAAAAGCATACAGAATACACTATATTACCAAAAGTATTGGGATGCCTGCCTTTACATGTACATGAAATTTAATGGCATCCCAGTCTTAGTCCGTAGGGTTCAATATTGAGTTGGCCCACCCTTTGCAACTACAACAGCTTCAACTGTTCTGGGAAGGCTGTCCACAAGATTTAGGAGTTATGGGAATGTTTGACCATTCCTCAAGAAGCGCATTTGTGAGGTCAGGCACTGATGTTGGATGAGAAGGCCTGGCTCGCAGTCTCCGTTCTAATTCATCCCAAGCCAGTCAAGTTCCTCAATCCCAAACTTGCTCATACATACTATATTGACAAAAATTTTGGGCCACCCCTTCAAATCATTTGCTGGAGGGGGGATTGTGGTGTAGGGTTGTCCCCCCACTGACAGCTGAATGTAAAAACAAAATTGCCAGGCAAAAAAAAGGGGAAATAAATGGCGTGGGGACGAGAAGGCCTGGCTCGCAGTCTCCACTTTAAATGATCCCAAAGGTGTTCTGTCAGGTTGAATTCAGGCCAGTCAAATTCCTCCACCCCAAACTCGCTCATCCATTTCTTTATGGAACTTGTTTTGTGCACTGCTGCACAGTCATGTTGGAACAGGAAGGGGCCATCCCCAAACTGTTCCCACAAAGGAAGGAGCATGAAATTGCCCAAAATTTCTTAGGTCTCACCATGATCGACCAAAGAAGTTGAGTGCACGTGCTCAGCGTCATATCCAGAGGTTGTCTTCGGGAAATAGACATATGAGTGCTGCCAGCATTGCTGCAGAGGTTGAAGGGGTGGGGGGTCAGCCTGTCAGTGATCAGACCATACGCCGCACACTGCATCAAATTGGTCTGCATGGCTGTCATTCCAGAAGGAAGCCTCTTCTAAAGATGATGCACAAGAAAGCTGACAGCTTGCGGAAGACAAGCAGACTAAGGACATGGATTACTGAAACCATGTCCTGTGGTCTGATGAGACCAAGATAAACTTATTTGGTTCAGATGGTGTCAAGCGTGTGTGGCAGAAACCAGGTGAGGAGTACAAAGACAAGTGTGTCTTGCCTACAGTCAATCATGGTGGTGGGAGTGTCATGGTCTGGGGCTGCATGAGTGCTGCCAGCACTGCGGAGCTACAGTTCATTGAGGGATCCATGAATGCCAACATGTACTGTGACATACTGAAGGAGAGCATAATCCCCTCCCTTTTGGAGACTGGGCCGCAGGGCAGTATTCCAACATGATAACGACCCAAACACATCTCCAAGATGACCACTGCCTTGCTAAAGAACTGGCCAAGCATGTCTCCAAACCCTATTGAGCATCTGTGGGGCATCCTCAAATGGAAGGTGGAGGAGCGCAAGGTCTCTAACATCAACCATCTCTGTGATGTAGTCATGGAGGAGTGGAAGAGGACTCCAGTGGCAACCTGTGAAGCTCTGGTGAACTCCATACCCAAGAGGGTTAAGGCAGTGCTGGAAAATAATGATGGCCACACAAAATATTAACACTTTGGGTCCAATGCTGAGTTATTTTGAGGGGGCAGCAAATGTACACTGTCACACAAGTTGTACACTCACTACTTTACATTGTAGCAAAGTATAATTTCTTCACTGTTGTCACATGAAAAGATATAATAAAATATTTACAAAATGTAAGGGGGGGGGGGGTACTTACTTTTCTGAGATACTGTAGATAGATAAATTAATAACTAAATAAGCCTCTACTGCCTTTACTGATTGAACAACATCCGATGGCTTGAGAGGATGTTCCTTCCTAGTAGGGCCTTCCCTTCTTCCAAGGAAGTAAAGGCCACCCAGTAATATCATGTTTCACAAATAGTTTCAAATTTGTCTTGAGAGGATGAATTTAGCTCATCCGTCTAACTGATACCTTCTATGGCAATGGCGGCTGGTGCTCAATCCTTTTTTTTTTTTGTGGGGGGTGGCAATCCCCCCCCCCCACTCGCACATCTGCCATCACACACACACACACTCCCCTACCGTTGGAGACAGATGGGAAGGCAACGATAAGATGGGAAGGTGGCGATCAGTCTGGCATTACCTTGGGAGGTTGCTCCTCGCTCCAGTTTCCCCGGCCAAACAGGCGTTGCTTCTCCTCCCGGATGAACAGGTAGTGGGTCCTGATATCTGATTGGTCCTCAGACTCTCTGGCCAATAGGGTCTCAGGACCCACTTCTTGATTGGCCGGGAGGAGAAGCAGGAAGACATTAGCAAATATTAATTCACTAATGTCACACAACTGGGTGGGCTCAGAGCGCAATGCTCTCCACCCCAATCCCACCCTTTTTAAGCCAATTAGAACCTCAGGCTCTAATCATGTACTTAAAAAAAAATGAAATCCATGCGTCCGGCACCCTGCATGTAGATTAGGGGCTGGACGCATGGATTAGGGGGGCAGGGCCCCTGTGTCTTGCATGAACGGCCACCACTGGTGAAAGGCTCTTCCACTTCAGGGGGATGCAGGCTTTTTCTGCATTAAAGAGGTGACACATGACCGATCTCTTATATCTCCTCATAGGAATGTATAAAAGAAAGAGGGACAGATCATCCTGTGGTACATAGTCTGGGAATTTTTGAGACATGGTCCTGACTTTTCATTAGAAGGAAACCTTTTTTAGACAGGTTCATAATACAAGGAACATGGTTCCCTAATGACATCTCCAGAAATCAATCAGGGACATTGGGTGATATTTTTGACTGTTAAGGGTGATAGGGGGGCCCTATACCATCCTGTAAATATTTTGCAATTGTTCCCCTAGTATTTGGAGCAAATCAAGGATTTGGAAGAAAGATGTGAGACTTTCTTAAATTGATCATTAGAGAAAGATTGTTGGAGATCCTCTTCCTATAGCAGTAAAGGAGCTCTGTATTCTTGTTGTTGGGATTAAAAAAATCATAGTAGCCAATATAAGGATTGGAGAATAGGGTCTGAGTCAGAACATTCCTGTAGTTTCCCAAAAGAATATAATGGATGCAAAAAGGTTCTTGGAGGTGGGAGAGAAGATGATAGGGTTTGATTGTAAGACTGGATTTTGCAGACCTCATGCAGGATTTGGGTAACTTCTCACAAATTAAACATGGATATATTAGCTCATCCATGTGTATTATGACATTGATCCAATCCTATAGAACTTCAGTATATGTGTGTATTGTACATGCATTTATATACACTTCTGCACTTTAAACCACACATTGCTTTCATAAATGAGATGGTTATAATCCTCATACAATAGGGATTTTATCTGGTGGTGACCATGGTGAAGGGTAATTCTCAATGTCTTTCTCAGAGAGGATCTCTGAGAGCTCTTCATCAGTGTATGGGGCGCACACATTGCGGTTTCCAAGTTTACCACTAAAGCCCCGCACTTCTATATGGAATGTTTTGAAGTGGTAAAAACCTGACAGAGGTTGTAACCTTTTCTTCATGTTAATCCAAAACTTTAAAAGAAAGAAAAATGTTTAGGCTGAACATTCACTTTGATTGCAATATGCACATCTTGTATTTTTGACTCAATTGAACCTCCTTTTAACACTTTAGATTTTTTTTAATCCCCTAATGATGATAATAAAATTATAAAAGCTTTTAGACACTGGGGGGGGGGGGGGGGGTGATTGGAATAAAATGGTTACCAGGATTGGAGATCACTTATAAATGTGTAGATATTAGTAAAGGTGATAAACATGTCCAATGCCCTAGGGACAATTATCTTCCTCTAACTTCTATAAAGGACTGTGTGCTGTCCGATTTGATATTGTGATCAGATTTGTATGTAGATGATACTTTGTATATATTTTGTGTCATTTACCTATCAGGCAGCTTATGGCTTTTTTTTTTTTTGCAAAATTGTATTTTTATTGAGTTTTTTGTTTTTTTTGAGCGAACAAATATAGAGTTGTTACATAATGTAGAGTACATAGATATCGAAAACACAATCATATCAGAGAAAAAATAATGAAATAGAAGGTACAAATAAACAAAGTCCACAAGTGCAGAGCACAGGGGTGGTCTGCACGGCATATCAAAGATATATAAGGTGAACAGCTCATAAGTAGGTAGTATAAGTTCAAAACCAGAGAACAATCATATAAAGGCACCAAATGGCAAATAAGGGAGGGAAGGGAGGTGCTATGGTCACAAATAATACAATGCCAGTATAATTTAAGAAGGGGTAGTTGGCCTTATTCAGATCGATCCCAAGGTTCCCATATTTTATCAAATTGGGGGATAGTAACATGTACAGAGGCCATTAAATATTCCATCCTCCGAATCTCAGCCACTAGATGTAAACATTTAGACCAAGAAAGAGTGGACAGCCAACATAATGGAAAAAGCCTTTTGGCAGCTAACAAAATATAAGAAAGAAGCCGATTAACTTTTCTGGTTATACCAGAAAAAGGGAGACCCAACAAATAATTTAAGGGATCGAGCGGGAGTGACACATCCACCACCTTCTATATTAGTAGCCTCACCCCATGCCAAAATGGTTGGATCATAGAACATTGCCAGAAAATGTGAAATAAGGAACCTGTGTCAGTCCCGCAACGCCAACAGCCTGACGAGACTGAGGGATCATATTTATGAATTACATCAGGGGTTTTGTACCAAAACATGAGAATCTTAATGGACGTCTCCCTTTTGGTTACACATGTGGAAGACTACACATGTAGAGGACCAAATCCTATCCCATACTTGGACCGAAATACAGTAGGTCTACCTATTAAATGGGACCATCTCCTCATGTAGTGGTGTGTGGTCTTGGTAAGAGGAGTCGACTCATGGAGGATATGGTGAATGGAGGATATTAAATGTAATTGGTGAGGACCCTGTGCGCATATATACTCAAAAGTGGTTGGTTTGTCAAGAGTTAAGGTTGGGGATTTAGAGTGAAAAAAATGTCTAACCCGCAGATAAAAATGGAAAAGTCGGGGGGATTTATCACATTTCTCACGTATATCAAAGGTATATAATCTCCACGTAATAGAACGCACCAGGTCTCGCAGTTGGAAAAGAGGGGCGTTGAGCCACGGGAAAACCCTGCCCAGAGACATACTCTCTGGTATAATTGGGTTAAACAGCACATTTACAAGAAGAGAACAGGATGAGGCAAGGTGGTAATCCTTGAGGCGTTTACACTAAATGGTTGAGGTGAAAGTCATTGGAGCAGTACATTGACGTTTGATAATGGGATCCAGGGATGGGGGGCTCCCCAAACCAAGGCGCTTGGGTGAACCGGGTATAACACACCCTTTTCAATGGCGGTCCATTGATTTGGTGCGAATAAAGAGGACCACGAGGCAAAAGCCCTCAAATGTGAGGCGTAGTAATATTTAATAATGTCTGGGGCACCCATTCCCCCCCTGGATCTTGGGGCAAATACCACAGAATGAATGAATGAATGAATGAATGAATGAATGAATGAGAGAAATACGGAAGTGGGGACATACCTTTAAGCAGAGAGTCATATAGAGTTAACGTGTGGGGAGAGAACATCAAAGAAAGTTTTGTAATAAGAATAAAGTAGACCATCAGGAACAGGTGACTTATGTAATGGAAGATTCCGAACCACAGCCAGGAGTTCCTTAGCTGTTATGGGCATGTTCAAACTATCTAGCTTCATCGCAGACAATGTCGGTAGCTTTATATTAGAAAAGAAGGATTCAAATTTTTCCTGGGTGAAATTAAAATTATTCTCTGGAGTCAAGCAGTTATACAATTTGCTATAGAATTTACCAAAGATCCTGGACATCTCACGGGGGCAATACGTTCTAGATCCGTCCGCTTGCTGGAGAAAGTCAGGAAACGAATTGAATGGTCGTGGGCACAGTTTATTTTCTAACATCCTATGGGGTTTATTAGAGTATTCATAAAATTTATGTTTCATCCACAATAGGAACCTAGATGCTTTTTCTAACTTTAGCAATTTAATTTGTTCTCTGAGAGAGGTCACTCTACGCAGTTTCATCACTGTGGGTGCACACAACAGCCTTACCATTTGACACAGGGGGGCAGGATCTGGCGGTCTCCTTGTTAAAGGGGGCTTCCAGATTCCGATAAGCCCCCTGCCCGCAGACCCCCGCAACCACCGGTTTTTACATTTTGGCCAGGGTTCCCCTTAATATCCATACCAGACCTGAAGGGCCTGATATGGAATTTAGGGGGACCTCCCATGCCATTTTTTTAAAAATTTTGGTTTGGGGTTCCCCTGTGAGGAATTCCTATGCCGTTTTTATCAATGAACTTCTATGTGTATTGTCGGACCGACAATTCATTAATAGCCGTGAGTAGTTTTAAATGACTTTTTTTCCTTTGAAATGTCATGCGCCCCTTTACAGGCATAGTATAGACACCCCCCAGGTACGAAATTTAAAGGAATATTACACTTTTATTGTTTCACTTTAAGCATTATTAAAATCACTGCTCCCGAAAAAACGGCCGTTTTTAAAACTTTTTTTGCATTGATCCATGTCCCCAAACACTTTTTATGACAATACCATGCATATAAGCCTTTAAAATTAGCACTTTTGATTTCTCCCATAGACTTTTAAAGAGTGTTCCAAGGCTTTCGAATTTTCCGCGAACACCCCAAATTGTTTGCTGTTCGGCAAACTGGCGAACAGCCAATGTTCGAGTCAAACATGAGTTCGACTCGAACTCGAAGCTCATCCCTACTAAGGAGGGTTTGTCTATCTCTAGTGGGTGACATAACCAGATTGAAATCCCCACCAATGACCATAAAAGGTTATGAGTAATATTGGGGGGTGTCAAAAAGTTTGTTAAGGAAATCGATCTGGCCTGTATTAGGGGCATATAGATTAACCAGAGTAAAAGAAGTGGACATATATTCACAATCTAAAATAAGGAATCTTCCGTGGGGATCGTGTGAGAATTTTTGACCTTAACAGGACATGACTTTCTTATTAATATTGCCACTCCTGCCTTGCCCGTGGAATCAGAGGTGGTGGGGGAATCATGGTTTGGGGCTGCTTTGCTGCATCAGGGCCTGGACGGATTGCTATCATCGAAGGAAAAATGAATTCCCAAGTTTATCAAGACATTTTGCAGGAGAACTTAAGGCCATCTGTCCACCAGCTGAAGCTTAACAGAAGATGAGTCTTGCAACAGGACAATGACCCAAAGCATAGAAGTAAATCAACAACAGAATGGCTTAAACAGAAGAAAATATGCCTTCTGGAGTGGCCCAGTAAGAGTCCTGACTTCAACCTGATTGAGATGCCGTGGCATGACCTCAAGAAAGCGATTCACACCAGACATCCCAAGAATATTGCTGAACTGAAACAGTTCTGTAAAGAGGAATGTTCAAGAATTACTCCTGACCGTTGTGCACCTCTGATCTGCAACTACAGGAAACGTTTGGTTGAAGTTATTGCTGCCAAAGGAGGTTCAACCAGTTATTAAATCCAAGGGTTCACATACTTTTTCCACCTGCACTGTGAATGTTTACATGGTGTGTTCAATAAAAACATGGTAACATTTAATTCTTTGTGTGTTATTAGTTTAAGCAGACTGTGATTGTCTATTGTTGTGACTTAGATGAAGATCAGAACACATTTTATGACCAATTTGTGCAGAAATCCATATCATTCCAAAAGGGTTCACATACTTTTAATTGCAACTGTATATAGTGTAGCCAAGCCTATACCTGACTGTAGGCCATTCCTGGAGTATTGTTTTTAGTAAACTTCATGCATTGTTTGCTAATCTAATTGTAAAGTATGTCTGGAAGGCCACCAAGGAGAGGCAGACGCTCACAGGCCACTAAAAGGTGGCAGGCAGGCTCTGTGTCTACAGCCAACAGTGCTGGTCATGGAAACGGTGCATCCTCAGCACGTGGCCGTGGGGCACACTTGTCCTTTTTTTCGGCAGCTGGCTGTGTTTAGCCACAACATGCAGAAGAGTTGGTAGAGTGGATGACCAAGCTGTCCTCATCCTCCTCATCCTCTGTCACTCAGGCTCAGGGTACTTTGTCTGCCAAGGCAGCTGCCAAAGTGGCCTCTTCCATTGACTCAATGTCATCAGTCACTCCTTCATAGCCCCACCATCATGCGCTGAGGAGACCCCGAACTGATTGACCACAGTGTAGGGTACATGCTGCAGGAGGTTGCGCAGCGTTTTGAAGACTCTGATGATGGTTTCCAGGTTGAGGATGAAGGCAGTAACGTGAGCCCAGAGAGAGGGGGTGCCCAAGAAGGACAAGAAACTGCAGTCAGGTTCCCCCAGCTGCAGCATACTGCCAGGTTTGCTCCAGTGGCGAGGAGGGAGGGGATGATGTGGTCACTGACTCTAGGTGGGTGCCAAATAGAAGAGAGGTGGAGGAGAAGGAGGCACATCTCCAACGAGGCAGGCTGCCCTCCAGGGGCCAGCTTAAGGGCAGGCAACCATCTGCATCACACTGCAGAGCACAGCATGTGCAGGGCTCTGCTGACTCCGTGCGTTATTCCAAAAGTTCTTTGTTGTGGGCCTTTTTTGAGAGGTGTGCAGCAGATTGCACCATTGCTGTTTGCAACATATGTCTGAAGCATATCAAACGTGGCCAAAACAGCAGCCGCTTGGGCACCACATGCTTGACCAGACAGATGTCAAGCTCCCATGCAGTCCGTTGGCAACAGTACTTAAAAGACCCACACCAAATAACAAGGCTAACCTCTCCTTGCTCCTCATCAGCTGGGATCTCCAACCCCACTATAATTTCAGTCCTCTCAGAGACCTGCACTGAGAAGAATGAAGGTGCAGAATTAGGTGTCCCAACATCCGATTGTAGCAGGCAAATTTCCCTACTCGATTTGCTAAACTGGCGAAAGAAGTTCGGTCCCAGCCATCCACATGCTCAGCGGCTGCTAGTTTGGCAAAATTGCTAGCTGCCTTTTCAGCTGGTAGACTCTGCTCCCTTTCAAGAATTTGTGGAATGTGCGGTACCTCAGTGGCAGGTTCCCAAATGCCAATTTTTTTCTCGGAAGGTCATTCCGGCTCTCT
Organism: Lithobates clamitans; assembly: GCA_037952925.1. Taxonomy (NCBI): domain Eukaryota; kingdom Metazoa; phylum Chordata; class Amphibia; order Anura; family Ranidae; genus Lithobates; species Lithobates clamitans. The sequence continues at coordinate 733,760 of JBBGZY010001739.1, read as the reverse complement.
ACTGACATGTGGAAAGCAATATCTTGGCCTCGTTGGACAGGGCGGTCAGCAGTAAGGTGCTTATTACCGCTGACTCATGGTCCAGCAGGCATGGACAGGGACATTACCTTTCTTTCACGGTGCACTGGGTAACCCTGCTGGCAGCTGGGAAGGATGCAGGACAGGGTGCAGTTTTGCTGAAGCTTGTTCCACCACCACACCTCCAAAATGCTGGTAGTGGTGATTCTGCCACATTCTGCCGCCTCATCTGTGACATGCTCACCAGGTGGAACTCAGCGTTGGCAATGCTGCAGCAGCTGCACATGCAGCAGAGGGCCATCAATGACTACCTGTGCGAGTATGGCACCAGAACAGGGTCAGGGGAGCTTAGCTTTTTTTTCGCCACGCCAGTGGCTCAGGATCAAGAATGCATGCACTGTCCTGTTAGCATTTAAGGAGGCCCCGAGGATGGTGAGCAGTGACAGTGCATGCATCAGTGATACTGTCCCTCTTGTCTTCCTGTTGGAGCACATGCTGGATGGAATAATGGACAGGGCACTTGAGGCAGAACAGAGGGAGGAAGAGGAGGACTTCCTTACCTCTCAAGGCCCCCTTTATCCAGACAGTATTCTTTCAGGCCCGCCTATCACACAGGAGGAGGAGGAGGATTGTGTCAGCATGGAGGTGGAGCCTGGCACTCAGCATCAGCAGCAGTCTTCAAGGGATCGTTTTCAGTCCTCAGAAACCCATGGACTTGTACGTGGCTGGGAGGAGGTGGCTGCGGATCAGGTCATCCTTAGTGACCCAGAGGACTCCGGTCCGAATGCCTCAGCAAACCTACGCGGCATTGCCTCCCTGATCCTGCAAAGCCTGCGAAAGGACCTCAGATTCTTGGTATCAAGGAGAGGGATCAGTACTGGCTGGCAACCCTTCTTGATCCACGTTACAAGGGTAAGGTGGCAGAACTTATCCTGCCATCGCAGAGGGAGCAGAGGATGAAACATCTTCGGGAGACCTTGCAGAAAGGTTTGTGCAATGCGTTTCCAGAGCCTGGGAGGTTACAATTTCCTGGTACTAATGGACAACATGTTGCTGAGGCTTCGGTAAGTCATAGAAGGAGCGGTGGAGAAGGAGGCTGTCTGACCGATGCGTTCAGACAATCTTTTAGTCCACAGCCCCAAGGTCTTATTGGTTCCAGGAACCATCGCCAGCATCTGTAGTACATGGTGCAGGAATACCTAGGGGCAAGATCAGACTTGGAGACCTTTCCAACTGAAAATCCACTGAGTTACTGGGTCTTGAGGATGGATCACTGACCAGAGATTGCACAGTATGCAATTGAGCTACTGGCCTGTGCTGCATCCATTCAGTGCTGCTGGAAGCTTTGTAACTGATCACAGAGTGCGCCTGTCCACCGACTGATCGGCTGACCTTCATAAAAATGAATCAGTCTTGGATCGCCAGCTACCAAGCACCTGATGCTGATGTAACCGATTAATTTTTTATGAATGTGAGATCCCTTCAAGGCTACCTATGCTAATGCTGAGTGACTATCCTGTTATGCTGAGTGACTATCCTATTCCTCCTCAATGTTCATGTTGATAGCTTCTAAGAACATTTTTGGTTCTGGGCACCACCACCAATGGCTAAGGCCCTATTTTTCTGCCCCTGTTTAAAAGGGGGTGTGTAATTACAATTTTTGATCAAATATTTAACATCAGGGCTTGTTCCTGCGCTCAAAAGAGTATCTCTGAGGGGTTGCAGTGTTGTGGCACCACCACCACTGCCTAAGGCTCAATTTTTATGCTCCTGTTTAACAGGGGTGTGTGTGTAATTACAATTTTTGATCAAATATTTAACAGCAGGGCTCGTTCCTGCGCTCAACAAGAGAATCTGTGAGGGGTTGCAGTGTTGTGGCGCCATCACCACTGCCTAAGGCCCAATTTTTATGCCCATTTAACAGGGACGTGTAATTACAATTTACAATTTTTGATCAAATATTTAACAACAGGGCTCGTTCCTGTGCTCAACAAGAGTATCTGTGAGGTTTTACAGTGTTGTGCCACCACCACCACCACCACCTAAGGCCCAATTTTTCTGCCCCTGTTTAACAGGGGCATGCAATTACAATTCTTGATATAATATTTCACAGCAGGGCCCGTTCCAGCGCCCACCAAGAATAACTGTGAGGGCTTACAGTGTTCTGGTACCACCAACACCTAAGGCCCAAATTTCCACAGAGTGTTTACTTACAAACGGAGGGAGGCAACAGGAAGTGAGAGGAAATCTATCCCTAGGAAGGGAAATTCTCTCCTGTAAGAGTTAATATGGGAAAAAAGGTGTCTCCTCCACTGATTATCACAAATCCTTGTTTCCCTTAAAAACCCCAAATTTTCAAAATCTAATTGTCATTGGGACAGAAAGTGAGGTGAACATGGAGAAAATGTGGGCTCAAGACTTTTTAGGCACAGTAATTACTAAGTATATGTTTAAAATTCTAGTTTATTTAGAAAATATTAAAAAAGAGCATAAAACAAGGAGACAAATAGGATTCAATTGAATCCTATTTGTCTCCTTGTTTTATGCTCTTTTTTAATATTTTCTAAATAAACTAGAATTTTAAACATATACTTAGTAATCACTGTGCCTAAAAAGTCTTGAGCCCACATTTTTTCCATGTTCTCCAACCTACTTAGATAAGACGTGGCACCTGTAACTCAATTCGTATCCGCATGACCACTATGCGCTGATACGCCTAATAAATTTAAAGAAAGTGAGGTGAAATCTTCTGAACAGGGGCACAGACAGCAAAACAAATGTTACAGGGGTGATAACCCTTCCCTATGTTTTCCAAAAAGCTTTAAAATAGATTTTTTTGGCTGGAGCTACACTTACAAAATGTTCCAAATTCCAAACAGGAAGAACAAACCTACAGTCCCTGTCTTGTTTGCACCGCCTGTATACTGCTGTTCAGAGTATATAGGGCCTTGGGGCCCAACGCCTTTTCTTTTTTTAATTTGGGTATAGGGTTCCCCTTAATATCTATACAAGACCCAAAGGGCCTGATAATGGGCTGGGGGGGTACCCATGCCGTTTGTCTCACTGATTTTCCTCCATATTGTCGGGACCCGACATTACATTAAAGCCTCAAGCAGTTTTAAATGACTTTTATTCCTTTAGAAATGTCATTTTGTTCTAAGCACAGGAAACATGCGCCTGCGACCTCTTCTCTGGAATATTCAGCCCGTGAGCATTCAGGGAGAGCAAGGTAACTTTTGACATGGTGATGAACGAAGTGTTCCCTCAAAGAAAAAAAAAAAAAGGGGGGGGGGGAGGGGGGGTGAGAGAGAGAGGGGAAGGAAAAGGAGAAAGAGAAAGAAAGAGAAGAAGAGGGAAAGAAAGATAGATAAGTAGACCACCTGTTGGGAAAACTCCCTCAAGGGTGGTAGCACAAATTCACAACAATAAATGCACTTGTACCAGAAAGTTCTGGTAAACACAAGACTAATATATGGTCTCCACCTAAAAACGCGGGTGGAGAGCGGGCCTATGTGGGGGAAGTGTTGACCGTGGCGAACCCGACAACACACATGGGCCACCCCGGGCCAAGGTGAAGTAACAGTAAGTCACGGGGACCTTAAACATAGCGATCTGACTGGGGCCAGAAGCTAGCCATTGAACCACTCCCTGCCAATATAAATGTGAGGAATATAAAAGAAACCGAATACTCAGTTATTTAGGGACTGGCAGGATCTCCGGGACCCAAATACCAACCGTTTGAGAGGGAAAGAGTCTGCGGTTGTCATATATGTTGCAGGGAGCAGTGCAATGGCCGCTGTAGCAGGATAACATAAAGAAAAACGGAACTAAAAAATACAACAGAAAACAGCTTAATGTATTTGTAACCTTAACAAGTTATGGAATGCCCCCTAAACCTCCCTGATCAGGCCACACAACCAGGAGAGCTGGGGTGAAAGGGGCAAGTCCTTATGTGCCATCCCTCTGGCAGAGGAACCTGGAAGGGGATGAGCTGGAAACAGAAAACAAAGCTACCCCATATTAACTGAATGTCATATAGAACCTGCCCATCACTCCGCTTAGACATGTGACTCTGGTTCTTTGTGTAACTTGGCCTGTAAGGTTAAAGTTAGCTAGGATGTAGCCAGCGGGATCAAAGATTCATGACCGAGGGATTCAGGCTGTAAGTAAGACCCTGCATGGTCATCCTGGGAAGATCACAGGGCACATGATGGTTGTCACAGTTCCGGGTCAGAAGGATGGATGTGAGCCTGACCAGAGACCGCACCGCTGGAACGGGACCTTCTGCGCCTTTGGGGCAAGGGGTTGGATATCTGTGGAACCGGATCATCAAGAAGGACATCCAACCAATTGGGTACGGGGATCGGGTCAGATCCCAAGAACAAAAAGAGCTCAGGGAGTTGGTCCGGTGACCTCAGGGTGAATTGGCGATTTTCCTTCTTCACTTGCACATGAAATGGGAAGCCCCAGGTATATGTAGCTCCAGATTCGCGTATAGCAGTTAGGAGGGGTCTAACTGCCCTGCGCATCCCTAGGGTAGCATGGGACAGACCTAGCAGGAGTTGAATAGAAGTGCCGTCAAAGTCAATAGGACCCCTGTGCCAAGCCTTCCGAAGGATCAGTTCTTTCACTTTATAGTAATGGACATGACACAAAACATCCCTTGGGCGTCCGCTAGCAGGGGTCATGCCCGGAGACACTCTGTGTACTCTGTCCAACTCAATTTCTGTGGTCGGAGCTCTATCGAGGTAGGAGTTAAAAATGTACGTAATAGTTACCGCAAGGTCCCCAGTAGCCGTAGCTTCCGGTAAACCCCGAATCCTAATGTTATTCCTCCTGCTCCTGTTCTCGATATCTTCTGACCTTAGTCGGACTTGGAGGAGTTGGGATCTATGGTGGGACACTATGGATTCCAAAGCAGTAATGCGGGTCTCCTGCGAAGCTTGATCAGAGACAATAGTAGTGACCCTATTATCAGTGTGGGTGACCTGAGCCCGAAGATCCTCCACCTCTCTCTTGAGGGAGGATTCAATATGTTGAGCCCAGCTATCCAGCTCCTGTCTAGTAGGGAGAGTGGCTAAGCTGTGTTGGATCTGCTTCAGGGCTTCTAAAGGGAGTAAATCTACAGCATCGTGCCTGTCTTCAGCGGCGGCATGTGAGGGAGACAGGCTTAGGCTTGGTGAGGGGATCGGAGAGCAGTCTCTCACCTCATCTGTGGGAGCCCCTGGTGAAGCGGTGAGGCTTGATCGTGGGGAAGCACTGTTCGCCGCTGCGCGGCTTGTGGTCGGAGGCGCCGGCGCCATGTTGGCTGCGGCCGACTCCACGAGGACCGGAGTTTCTGGGTCCCGGGAGCCAAAGTAGCGGGTGATTACCACTGATGTTCGGGGCCGCGGGACGCTCTGGGACCTCCTCCTTCTGGGCATCAGTCGGGTGACTGTCTCGGCTAGAATAACGGCTGTGGGGATAGCTCCGTGTGTCGGGAGCTCAAGAATCAGCGTCCGGACTCCGCCATGGTCAGCCACGCCCCCCGAATAGTATTGATTTAATATTAATGAAAATATCTAAATCTTAATAAAAATACACATTTAAAAATATATTTTCTCCATAAAGTGGAAAATATAAAAATAGCCATATGCAGTCAAATTAAGGTAAATCCAATACAAAGTGAATATTAAAAAATAAAATATAATATAAAATAAAATGAATATAATGGAAAAGTCTTTCCTTTAGGATTGGTTGATAAACAAATTAATGTCCCACTCCACATTCATTCCTTGTGGATAGTGGGTCTGTAATTCGTATATCCAGAAAGTTTCTAGTCTAGAAACTCTTTTATTGGCTCCTCCCCTCCATGGGGCAATGTATTGATCTATAATCAAGAATTGAATACCAGTAGGATCTCGATCATGATGCTGTCTATAGTGTCAAGTAGCATCCATGGCCATCTTTAAGGCAGGGCAAAAGAGGCATCTGCCCTGGGCCCCATCATTGTTGTGGGGCCCAAAGCGGCTGCCTCATACTTGCCAACTATCCCAGTTCAAATTCCCTTGTCCCTTGAAGTTTTAGTCCTGTACTGTGTCTTGATATCTCAGTGTGAAGTTCTGTTACTAATGCTGTCCAGCTCTGCCTATTACCATGTACAGATGACTCACTTGCAGACCCTGTTTTTACATGTAAATAACCTGCATTGATATGTAAATAGTGACAGCATTAATATGTAAATAGCAGCCGACCAGCATTGCTATGTAAATAGAGGTGGCATTCATATGTGTATCATGCCCCCCTGAGGTCATATCCACCATCACTTCTGCTGAATGGTGCCCACTTGGCATGTAAAGGGGCATGCTTGATAGTCCTACCTACAACTGTGGTCATTCAGCCTAACATCAGCCTGTTCTGCAAAGGTAAGCAAATTGGAGGTGGAACCCTTTTCAAAACAACATGGGGCCACAGCACCGTGTGGTGGATGTGAATACGTACATCTCAGCAGATGCATGAGGGTGTCATTAACAAGGGCAGCGCGTTTCTGTGGTGTCAGGAAAGCGATTTTGCATGCATTCCCAACACACACACACACACACATGTGACCGCAGGCTAAATGTCTCAGTTACATTGGTGGACAGTGTAGCAACCAATTGGTGAGTGGTAAGGAAGTCCTGTAACTTCTAGCAACCAATCAGTGAGCAGTATTGATGTACAGTAATCTCTAGCAACCAATCAACAAGCATAAGTCATGTGCTGTAACCTCTAGCAAATAATAAGTGAGCCATAATGTGTTCTGTAACCTCTAGCAGACAGTCAGTGAGTACTAATGATACACTGTAACCTCTGGCAACCAATCACAATCGTTGCCTGATCTGATTCAGTAAACTGATTTGAGTCTAGCTGCTATTTATTGTAGACTCAGAGCAGGTGGAGAGCGAAATTGCATTGGGGCGGCCCAAGAAAAAATGTTTGCCCAGAGTCCAGTCAATATTAAAGACGGCCCTGGTTACATCCATTGATTCCACACTGCTGGGCGTCCTGCCCACGCTCCTTGCGCCGCGTGACTGGGTCACATGACGCAATTGCTGTCTCGTTCAGCATTCTGGGCACTGTAGGCTGTTTGACGTTGGTCTTTGAGCATGCGTGATGGTCGCCCGTCGTCCGCTCCCGATCGGTGATGTCCCACGCCGACCGGGGGGGGGGGGTATAAAGGCCGACATCTCCAGCTCTCTAATCACTGGACTCTGGGGCTCTGCCATGCTTTTTGTTCACATACAAGGTTAGTGTCATCTATAGGGCCTGCTCTTGGATTCTTCACCTCTTGTTATTTCGGATCTTATTTCATTATGTTACCCAATCTTTACATTTTTTCTTTCCTAGTTGTTTCTGCTTAAGGCCGATTTTTCCTTTACGCTCTGTGTAGTGTTTGGGAGTCTGCCTGGCAGTCTACAGTGAGAAATCAATTCCAGTACTTTATCTGATTTGGAAGCTTAGCCATGCATCGTTTTTGTCCTGGGTAAGTGTAAATGATGGTCTACTTTTGAAGATCATTTTGTGATTTTATTCGATTTATATCCAATTATCACTTCTTTCATAGTAGCAATTCCCTTTTTGTTTTCTGATACCACAGCTTCAATCTAAGTGTTTCCTATTGCACAATCTGATTTTTATTGGTTTCTCCAGCGCCCTAGTATTGGACTTCAGTTTTTCAACTATCATTGGTAGGTATTGAGGCTATGTTAGTCCTATACATGGGATGTGTTTGGTTCCCATGTTGATTTAAATGTTTTTTTTTCAATCCTCCTCTATCCTAGTATGCACCCGGTCTCCTTTTTGCCCCCTGCAGCCACACTGTGGTGGAACTGGGCTGCTGCCTCTGGGCGGTCTCTGTCCTGACCCGGCCGACTGATGACATCGGTGTAGGTAGGGGAGCATTGTCATTTGGAGTTGTGGGGTGGTTCTTTTTCATGGGGGGGGGGGGGACTCCTCATGCCATGTTGCTTCTCCATTATCGCACATCATATTTAAATCATATTGCTATTTACTATCTATGTTTAATTCTTTGCATTTTTCAATTTCCTCTTAGAGCTACATTTATTATATTGGTCACGTCTTATTCCCCTGAAGAAGCCAATGGTTTGGCGAAACATGTAGGGAAGAATTGACGCACAATTTTAGCAGGCCAAGACCATTCTGGCTAGTAGTAATTATAATGTGCTCTCCTTTTCTTATTTGATTTTAATGAATTTTTTGTATGTTTTGTATGTCTACAATATCAATGTAATAAAATACATTATTTTTAATGATTTCTTGAGTCGTCTGGCACTGTGATAATTCCCGTTCCCTTTGTTCCTTTTTTCTAAAAATCATTGGGATGAGGTGCCATATCTAACTAGGACATATCAGCCACACCCCCTTCCATTTCCATATGATATTATATGTAATGATAATATGTGTATTATGATGTGTACTGAGGGACCCATCCCCCCCTCTCACCACCACACATCCACATTCAGCCGGCCTTTCCTAGTGCCTCTGTGTAGAGGTGATCAGAGAAGGTGATGTAGTGTGTTTCCAGCACTATAGGGGGCAGTGTGGGGATTTCTACCATAGAACATGACACATGGGACGGTCAAAGATTACATACATGACACAAGGGACAGTCACAGATTACATACATGACATACGGGACAGTCATAGATTACATACAAGACACAAGGGACAGTCATAGATTACATACATGACACAAGGGGCAGTCACAAATCACATACATGAACCACGGGACAGTCATAGATTACATACATGATCACAAGATGGTCACAAATTGCATACATGGCACACGGGATGGTCACAGATTACATACATGACACATGAGACGGTCAAAGATTACATACATGACACAAGGGACAGTCACAGATTACATACATGACACACAGGACAGTCATAGATTACATACATGACACACGGGACAGTCACAGATTACATACATGACACACGGGACAGTCACAGATTACATACACGACACACGGGACAGTCACAGATTACATACATGACACACGGGACAGTCACAGATTACATACATGACACACGGGACAGTCACAGATTACATACACGACACACGGGACAGTCACAGATTACATACATGACACACGGGACAGTCACAGATTACATACATGACACACGGGACAGTCACAGATTACATACATGACACAAGGGACAGTCACAGATTACATACACGACACACGGGACAGTCACAGATTACATACATGACACAAGGGACAGTCAAAGATTACATACATGACACACGGGAGGGTCACAGATTACATACATGATCACAAGATGGTCACAGATTACATACATGACACACGGGAGGGTCACAGATTACATACATGACACACGGGGTACATGAGGAGGAGATGGCTCCCCATTGGTCACGCAGGGCCGCTGTTAGAAATCACGGGGCCCCCTACAACCTACCTGACAGCCCCCCCCCCCAAATCAAAAGAAAACTAGCAGTGTATACGAGACATTGGGCCACATTGACATTTGAGGTCACCTGAATGTGTGACAAAGTGCACAGGTAACGGGCAATCTGCAGCGCATTCCAGAAATGTACTTCACATGCGCAAAGAACTTGTGGTGCCCAATAATTGTTAATGGCGCCCCAAATGCAATGTGTTTGTCACATATATGGCGGCCCATTGAAGTGAACGGGTTCCTCTATGTGCGAAATACAAGGAAATGTGATGAGGAATGTTTGTTATGTGAAGTATACAGGGACCTTCGGGATGGGATATAGAAATGGCTGGGCAGAGATTCCTGGCAGATGGAGAGACATAGAGATGTCTTCACTGGCTTCTTGCTCAGCACTGCAGTGACAACTCTCTGCACTTCTAGGCTGGCTTCATATTCACCTCTCTCCAAAATCCTAAAGTTTTGTGACTTTGTTCCCCTCCCCCACTCACCCCCTCCAGCATCCAAAGCCTGGAGTTCAGTGATCACAGAGCAGTGACAGTATGATCTGGAGGGAGGGGGGGTCAGAGGTCAGGACTCAGGGAGGAGGAGCTGAAGAAAGCTTCCTACTCACCCTGACCAAACACAACACTGACGAGGGGGAGTTTCAGGCCTGGAAAGTAATGCACCTCCAGGAACTCCTCCCTCTTCCAGGCTACACCCCCATCCCGCCCACTCAAGCAGCAGCCTGCAGGAGATAGGCTGAGAACCTGCAGGGGGCGGAGACTCAAGTGTCTGGCATTTATGGGGCTAATGGTTTCCATGGAAATCATCACCTCGGCTTGTTTACTATCTACCGTCTCTGAGCCGCACATGCGCAGTAGCTGCAGGGAAGCTTTCATGCTTCTACCCCTGCGAAGTCACGTGGCCTCGTTCTGACCGTTACGTGCAACACGTGACTCCCGCAGAGAGCGACCTAACGGCTCAGGTGGGAGTGGGCGTGATCAGCGCGTGACCAGAGGATGAATAGCCAATCAGGAGCTGGAGGCTGGAGCCGTTACACTTGTGACGTCAAAGCTTGATCAGATAAATAGCTGAGCGGGGGAAGGCAGCGCGTCAGTGTGAGGAAAGCGGAGAGGAGGAAACATCTCCACCACAGAGCTCCGGAGAGAGGAGCCATTGTCCGGACTACAGCCGGGTCACAGCGTGTCTGTGTGTCCGGGGAACCTGCCGCCTCTGCTCAGTCTCTGAAGAACTACAACTCCCAGCAATCTCTGTTCACATGAGGAACTACAGCTCCCAGCATGTACTGTGTTAGTAATGAGGGTTCATCTCCCAGCCTGGAATAGGATGTTACAGGACTACATATCCCAGCATGATTTCTTCTATAGATGTACTACAAGTCCCAGCAATCTCTACATACCCCAGCCTGCTTCCCTCTCCCTCCTCAGGGGTAATTGCACCCCACACTCCTCTCCCACCACAGGTGGTGGGTCCCCTCCCCCCAGGATGGGGGAGGGCTGGTTGGAACTGAGGGAGTGCAATTCCCCCTGAGGTGGGGGAGGGGCCGGGGAGCAGACTGGGGTATGTAGAGATCACTGGACCTGTAATATCTCCATAGAGAAAATCATGCTGGGATATGTAGTCCTACAGCATCTTATTCCAGGCTGGGAGCGGAACCCCCATCACTTACACAGTGCATGCTGGGAGTTGTAGTTCCTCATGTGGACAGAGATTACTGGGACTTGTAGTTCCTTTAGAGCCTGAACAGAGAAGGCAGATCACACAGACACGCCGTGACCCGGCTGTAGTCCGGACAATGGCTCCTCCCTCCAGAGCTCTGTGTGGGGGATGGTCCCTCCTACCCCGCTCTCCACACAGACACCCACATCTCCACTCACCTACCACCGAGGGTGGGGCTCCAATTGCTCGCCCTCCCCCACACACGGGGCCGATCCAGGAAACATCTCCACCACAGAGCTCCGGAGGGAGGAGCTATTGTCCGGACTACAGCCGGGTCACAGCGTGTCTGTGTGTCCGGGGAACCTACCTCCTCTGCTCAGCCTCTGAGGAACTACAACTCCCAGATTGCTGGGACTTGTAGTTCCTTTAGAGCCTGAACAGAAGAGGCAGATCACACAGACACTCCGTGACCCGGCTGTAGTCCGGACAATGGCTCCTCCCTCCAGAGCTCTGTGTGGGGGATGGTCCCTCCTCCCCCGCTCCCCACACACTGACACCCACATCTCCACTCGCCTACCACCGAGGGTGGGGCTCCAATTGCTCACCCTCCCCCACACACAAGGCCGATCCAGGAAATATTCGATTGCCTCTCGGGGGATCAGGAAGGAATTTTTTCCCCAGCTGGAGCACATTGGATCATGCTTTACTGGGGATTTTCGCCTTCCTCTGGATCAACTGCCTCATAACTCAATACACCCACTCATCTACCACAAAGAGGGGACGCTACCACCCTGGGTAGGGGGTGAGTGTGGCCAGTGGAACTTCCCCCCAAGTTTCATCTGCCCTCACTCCCCCATACCCAGCATACTGGTAATACCCCCACCTATATGCAATCATCTACCACAAAGGGGACGCTACCACCCTGGGTAGGGGGTGAATGTGGCCAGTGGAACTTCCCCCCAAGTTTCATCTGCCCTCACTCCCCCATACCCAGCATACTGGTAATACCCCCACCTATATGCAATCATCTACCACAAAGAGGGGACTCTACCACCCTGGGTATGGGGTGAGTGTGGCCAGTGGAACTTCCCCCCAAGTTTCATCTGCCCTCACTCCATCATACCCAGCATACTGGTAATACCCCCTGCCCCCACCTACACCCACTCATCTACCACCAAGAGGGGACGCTACCACCCTGGGTAGGGGGTTAGTGTGGCCAGTGGAACTTCCCCCCAGGTTTCATCTGCCCTCACTTCCCCATGCCCAGCATATTGGTAATACCCCCTGCCCCCACCTATATGCAATCATCTACCACCAAGGGTGACAATGCCTCAGGCTCTGCTACACCCACTCATCTACCACCAAGAAGGGACGCTACAACCCTGGGTAGGGGGTGAGTGTGGCCAGTGGAACTTCCCTCCAAGTTTCTGCCCTCACTCCCCCATGCCCAGTGTACCCTCTGCTCCCACCTACATACACTCATCTACTACCAATGTTGGCAATGCCTCTTAGGTTCCACAGAAAAATGGGGTGCCTTGCCGTGGCTCTGTGGCTTACGCATGCATTTGTAAATGTGTGCAACTAAACCCCTGTCTTTGACACATACTGCTTGACAGGACAGTTTGGTTGGTCACAGGCTGGTCGGTAAGTTGAACGTTGAAATGTCTTATTTTTATGTTTGCTTTGCAATGCTCCTTGCTGCAGTAACCAGTTACAGGTGGGGGCGGATAGTAACCACCTTTTTGTATCAGCAAGGGTGGCAATGCCTCTTAGGCTCAGCTACACAGCTGATTATACACTCTCTTTATAGATCAAATTTCTACCCAATTAGATCTAACATTGGATAAATAAATGAGTTGTGTTCTTGCGTATCTTTAGTAAAGCAGATCGAACAGTGTATGGTCAGACATCGCACGTGTACCTGGAGATTACACGGAGAGCATGAATCTTTAACACTTCATAAAACAAACACCAGTTTCAATTTGTTTCATATTTATAAAGATTATTTTGAAAAGGAAACAAATGCATGTTGCCCTAAATCTCTCCTTTCTGGGTGTAAAGCTGAGCGGACCCGAATAGAGACATGAGGAGGGGCGGGGTCTATTCATTTATTACACTGCAGAGAATTTCATTTATTTAGAAGCTTTTCAATATTTTGCTGAATGAAAACGGATGCAATTCATCAGATGCGCAATATCTTCTTTATTGGTTCATAGTACATATTTTTTGGCATGTCATGATGATTATATATTTGTATCTTTTTTTCCAGGTACATAATCCTATGCAGATCTGATAATGTATTTTATTGTACATACTTTTATGTATATGGCAGCGTCATGATTTCTACCAGTCCATTCCCATATCTTTTTATATTATTATTCTAGTTGTAATATGGGGGAAATCCGTTATTGCTACATCCGATAGAGGCCAGTCCCATCATCCTGTACAGATCTGATGACAAACCTATTCTTCCTTTATTATGGTTTTCTAATTATTATTTGGAGATTACACACAGAACACAAAAAAAATAGGTCTGTCTAGTAAGCTGCTCTGTGAGATTATTCGAGGAGGAAATCAGATTGTAGAGTGTATGGGGAGCACACATTGCAGTTTGCAAGTTTACCACTGAAGCCCCGCACCTCTATATGGAATGTTTTGAAGTAGTAAGAACTTGACAGAGGTTGTAACCTTTTCTCATGTAAATCCAAAAATTTAAAATAAAAAAAATAAAAAATGTTTGGACTGAACATTCATTTGCAATATGCACATCTTGTATTTTTAACTCAATTGAACCTCCACCTTTTAATATTATCACTTTACGTTTTTTAATCCCCTAATGACGATAATACAATTATAAAAACTTGCAGACACTGGGGGGGAATGATGGGAATAAAATGGTTTCCAGGATTGGAGATCATGTGTAAATTCACCTATAAATGTGTAGATATTAGTAAAGGTGATAAACATGTCCAATGCCCTAGGGACAATTATCTTCCTCTATCTTCTATAAAGGACTGTGTGCTGTCCGAGGTGATATTGTGATCAGATTTGTATGTAGATGATATTTTGTACATATTTTGTGTCATTTACCTATCAGGTAGCGTATGGCTTTATCTATTTACATTGATCTGCTGTTGATGATTGAAATAGATACAAATAGACAAAGATTTGTCTGGACTGATGGAGTAGATACAAATGTTTCGTTTTTCTTGTTTCTTTCCTCCATTGTGTTGTGGGTTAAGAACTCCACGATCTTCCCAACTTGTGATTTCAGATAAAGTAACAATGTAAGGCGAGAGATTGTGGAGGATCTTTTATTGTAACAATGTGTGAGTGCGGCATAAGTGTTTATTCAGCTCTGCCACCTTGTGGTCATTCCTGGTAGAACACTTGGGTGTGTGTGCAGTACAAGGAGGTGAATAGGGAATGTATACAGCCAGAAAGTGGAGATGATCTCCGCAATAAATCTGGAATCAGGATGGGAATAGAAGGAAGGTTTATTCATCCCCCTCCCAGTCTGACCGATCTACGGTACTTCTCATCTAAAGATCAATGTTATTATTATTTTAGCATTGCCTCACAAACATGACACCCACATCTCTCTACATAGAGCCGGACATACCTGCTTTCTATTCCTATTCTCCAATTAAGTTATATATTATTAATACTGTCAGGTAAAGTTCCCTGTAAAGACAAACCCTTTGTCTTCTTATCACACTCAGACTTGTAATAGAGGTGAGGAGTAATGAGAGGAAATGTGATCACAGTACATCATTCTCTCATCTCTTTTCATTCCAATCTTTCTATGCTGATCGTCTCCTCACCGCTAAACCCTCCAACCAAAACCATCCACCCCTCCATGTCTGTCCGTCCTAACAGCAATTCAGAGTTTCTAGGATTTGTATCATTTACTGCATTTCATGTGAAGGAACGATGTGATCTCCTTACAGGGACTGGTTTTTATTGCCCTCCATCCTTTAATTCTGCTGAATATCTTCTGGAGATCAGAGATCATTCAATATTAAATACCAAACAAACACCCCCCAGCTGAAAGGAACACAGATCTCAGATCCTCCTTCACACTCAATACATTGTATCCGAAGAAATCACCCAGAACCGTGATTGGTGCAAATATGAAATTGATACATTCAAATTTCCCGCCGGAATTCTATGGAACATTCCAATGATCTCAGATAGAATAATCCGACACTAAAATCTGATATCTCTTCCCCCGGGAACATCGAGCAACGCGAATTGTCGGGCAGTTTATCTAACCAAGAATAATAAATCCATTGGAAATATGAATGTCACATTGCTTCTAGTCTTTTCTTTTAGTTGACAATACAGAATCCGCCCTGCTAGAGAATGTTTTCTATAGAGATCAATGAAAAGTCTACAGAACAAGTATTTTCTGGGCTGAAAACAGAGAAAGATCTCAGAATATATTTCTTTGAAATTCTCATAAGAAAGACATTACTGGCTAATGAAGGAAACGCCCACAGCTCTGATTGGCTCAGATTTCAAAATTGCTACTTTCAAATTTGCCGCCTGAATAGTGACCAACTTTAGAGAAATAATCAGCCCTAATATACCGCCAAATCCGACACTGAGATCATCAGATGAGACATTTATCCGAGGAATATCATCAATACTTTATTTTTATTGATTAGCCCGGAATGAATAGAAATGGATTCTGAAGATTATTGAATAATGTAAAACATTTCCATATGTTCTCTTTTATTCCAAGTTCCCGGAATGCAGAATACTAAATGGGAAAATCTAGAGATATAATATAATAGTATATATATATATATATATAAATTTTCTTCTCTCGCTCTCTCTTTCTGATATATCATTTATACATATAGCAGATTGTACATATTTTGCTCTTACTATATAAAGTTCGGGGAAAAATGGCATTATTGAAAGAAATAGGTAATAATCATGACATGCCAGACAAATATGTACAATTGATCAATAAATATAATGTTGCGCTTCTGATGAATTCCATCCGTTTCCATTCAGCAAATTAATAAAAAGTTTCTAAATAAATGAAATTCTCTGCTGTGTAATAAATGACTAGACCCCGCCCCTTCTTCTCCTGTCTCCCATCAGGTCCGATCAGCCTTACACCCAGGAAGACAAGATGTTGGTAGCGATGCGTTTCTTTGTTTTCTTTTCAAAATAATGTTTTATAAATATGAAATTCCTATGAACAATTGAAACTGCTGATTGTGTTTCTATTACGAAGTGTTAAAGATTCATGTTCTCCGTGTAATCTCCAGGTATAAATAGAAAATAATTGACAAGAAAGAATAAATTCATCTTCTGGCAATGTATTGCTGTTGCATGAAGGTATCTAAATACAACAGAATATTTAGGAGCCTTCTAAAGGAATGACATTGTCTATTTTTTTGGTAATGAATGGGTGTGACTCCGCCTCTTTCCCAGGAAGGTTTCTATCAGGTCCGCTCAGGCTGTATATAAGGAGGACAGGCAGGCAGCTGAGTTCAGTTTCTGTTTGAGCAGAACATTTTTATCATGTCTGGCCGCGGTAAAGGAGGGAAGGGTCTGGGGAAAGGAGGCGCCAAGCGGCACAGGAAGGTGCTCCGGGACAACATCCAGGGCATCACCAAACCCGCCATCCGACGTTTGGCCCGCAGAGGGGGTGTCAAGCGCATCTCCGGACTCATCTATGAGGAGACCCGCGGAGTGCTGAAGGTTTTCCTGGAGAATGTCATCCGCGATGCCGTCACCTACACCGAGCACGCCAAGAGGAAGACCGTCACCGCCATGGATGTCGTCTATGCTCTCAAACGCCAGGGGCGCACTCTCTACGGATTCGGAGGATAAACCCTCATAGACACCTACCCACTTCATCTACACAAAGGTCCTTCTCAGGGCCACCTACCTTCTCATACAAAGATCTATATACCGCATCCATCTCCAAAAATCACTACATCATCCTGAGTGCTGATTGTACAATCTCTTTATAGATCGATTTTCTACCCAATTGGTTACAACATGGAATCATTTAGCTGTGTTTATACATTTCTTTAGTAAAGCAGAGAGTAAAGTCAGCTTAGACCTCGCACGTATTCCTGGATATTACACGGAGAAGATAACATTCATCACAAACACCAGTTTCTTTTTAATATTATCATTTTGAAAAGTAAAAGCAAGAAATGTATTTTTTTTGCCTACATCTCCTTTGTGGTGTAAGGCTGAGCGGACCTGATGGGAGACATGAGAAGGGGCGGGGTCTATTCATTTATTACACTGCAGAGAATTTCATTTATTTAGAAGCTTTTCAATACTTTGCTGAAGGGAAACGGATGTGATTCATCAGAAGCTCAATATTTTCTTTTGATTTATAGTACATACCGGTATTTTTTCTGGCATGTCATGATCATATATATATATATATATATACATATATAAAATTTGTTTCCATTTAGTTACATAACCCTATGCAGATCTGAAAATGAAATGTATACTAATGTATTTTATTGATTCATTGCACATACTGTATGTATCTGGCCGTGTCATGATTGCTATCAGTCCTTTTACTTGTATTTTTATTATTATAGTTGTAATATGGGGAAAATCCATAACTAATACAGATCGGGGGATTCTGAGGACTTGGAATAAAAGAGAAATTATGGAAATGTTTTACATGATTTAATAATCTTCGGACTCATCACGCATTCATTAAAAAAACATAGAATTGTATGAATTTTTAATGTGTTTTTTTTTAGAGTCTGCAATTTTCAGGTACACATTTATTCTTCCTTTACTATGGTCTCTATAGCTTTTCCGGAGATTACACAATCACCAGTTGCTATTGTTAATAACAATTTCATATTTATAAAGGATTACTAAAGGGGAGGGGGTGACAAATGTGTTACATTTCTGTTTCTAAGACAAAGCCATTCTTTTGACTGTTTTAAAAATATAGTAAGAGAGAACACGTGGACATGTTTTACATTATTCAACAATCTTCTGAATCCATTTCTCGGATAAATGTCGGATTTGGCGGTATAATAGGGATGATTATTTCTCTGTAACGTTCTTCGCTATTCAGGCGGCAAATTTGAAATCTAAACCAATCAGAACTGTGGGCGTTTCCTTCATGAGCCAATAATGTATGTGATGAGGAAACAAAGAAATGTATTCTGAGATCTTTCTCAGCCCAGAAAATGCTTGTTCTGAAGACTTTTCATTGATCTCTATAGAAAACATTCTTTATGATTCTGTATTACAAACCCCCTGAAACAACATAATATTTCAGTGCGTTTATTAACTGCCTGGAATGTTCCCCGGAAGAATGGAAATGTATCATTCAATTTCTGTGTCAGATGAGCCGATCTGAGATGATTGTAACGTTCTATTCAAAATGAAGCCAATCCGTTCCGAATGCCCCCTCCCCCCATAATACGAGAATTCTGAGATCTGTGTTCCCGACCAGGTGGGGGGGAGGGGTGGTGCTGGTTTTGGTATTTATTTCTGATCTGTAATACATTCAGCAGAACTAAAGTTTGAAGGACAATGACTATCAGTCCATGTAAGATGAGCAGATCCCCCAATAATACATTTCAGGCTCTTTCTATGTAGTAATTGTTCTCCCTGTACAAGTCTCCTGTATTAGAAGTGTGAATAAATAAGAATGTATTTCCTGTGTAAAGCTATGAAGACAATTGAGGGCTCATTCCATGCGATGTGGTAGACACAATGAGGTATGTGTGTGGGCTCTTTGTAGAGAGATGTGGGTGGCTCTGAGAAGAGCCTTTGTGTTGTAAATGAATGGATTTGGGAGTAGAAAGGAGTTGTTGGGATTACTTGGATTTGGCGGCGGCCTTGTGGCTCTCGGTCTTCTTGGGCAGCAGCACGGCCTGGATGTTGGGCAGGACTCCTCCCTGGGCGATGGTGACGCCGCCCAGCAGCTTGTTGAGCTCCTCGTCGTTGCGGACGGCCAGCTGGAGGTGTCGGGGGATGATGCGGGTCTTCTTGTTGTCGCGGGCGGCGTTGCCGGCCAGCTCGAGGATCTCAGCCGTCAGATACTCGAGGACGGCGGCCAGATAGACGGGAGCTCCGGCCCCGACCCGCTCGGCATAGTTCCCCTTCCTGAGCAGACGGTGAACACGACCGACTGGGAACTGCAGACCAGCCCGGGATGATCGGGTCTTGGCCTTAGCCCGAACTTTGCCTCCTTGTTTTCCACGGCCAGACATTGTGAGATTTCTGTGTCGTTACTCTGACAAAGATAACCAACTTCTGGTGCTTCTTTATATTTATACCGTCAATGCTCTGACGTCACACTCTGTGATTGGTGTCTTTTCAAGCCCGCCAATAGTGTTCTGAATTGTTTCTAGACCAATCCGTAAATGAGGAAGGAAAGCGGGCCACTCCTCCCCATCACATGACTAAATCCTCCAATAGAAAAGTGAGGAGGAAGAAGACTCATTTGCATAGGACGCCTATAAAATCAGCACATGAGGGCGGCTCCAGCACACATCGGAGTTGATCTGATTGATCCTAATCATGCCTGAACCAGCCAAGTCCGCCCCGGCGCCCAAGAAGGGCTCCAAGAAAGCCGTGACCAAGAGCCAGAAGAAGGACGGCAAGAAGCGGAGGAAGAGCAGGAAGGAGAGTTATGCCATCTACGTGTACAAGGTGCTCAAGCAGGTCCACCCCGACACCGGCATCTCGTCCAAGGCCATGGGCATCATGAACTCCTTCGTCAATGACATCTTCGAGCGCATCGCCGGCGAAGCTTCCCGCCTGGCTCATTACAACAAGCGCCGCACCATCACCTCCCGGGAGATCCAGACCGCCGTCCGCCTCCTCCTGCCCGGAGAGCTGGCCAAGCACGCCGTCTCCGAGGGCACCAAGGCCGTCACCAAGTACACCAGCGCCAAGTAATCCCCCATCCCCCCCCATCATCATCCCAACACAAGACACAAAGGCTCTTCTAAGAGCCACCCACCATTTCCATCAATGAGCTCTCATCACATTTTATCGCAATTAGAAATTCTAAATACATTAAATGAAGAATAAACCGATTATGACAATTTTTGTACAATCTGATGAAGTTGTAAGAGATCCATCCCAATACAAGCTGGTGTTGCAGATTCCCTTTATTCGGGAATTCCTGACATTTAATTTCCTCCTAGACCCAGTCTGTACAATGAATATTGGAGGATCTGATTTGTACAACAATATTGTCGGCTAGTGGGAACAAACCATCCAATCACATTGTATATCTTCCCCGATCTCCGTATAGAAGCATGGATTTTTATAACCACTAGGTGTCAGTGTTGCTCCTCCTTAGAGAATACATGGCACCTTTTCTTCCCGCAAATTGAAAGCGGATATTTATGTATATAAGAATGACACATATATAATCTTCTATTGTATACATCATTTTCACCTACACGTTTACTTTCTGTTTTATGTGAGACTCCACAAAGCATGCTAATGTCTGGAGACACATCTACAGGGGGATGCTTATATTCTCGGAATAGTTTAGGGATCATCTGCTTAGAATTATTACTTATACATCACATTGTGTTTGATTCAAATGTGTCATATAGCATCTATTTTCTTTATGGGAGTCCAACGATTATACATAATAATCATCTACTCACCTTAGATGGGGGAGGGGGAGAGACGGATTAGATCATCAGCTGGACATACATTGGCTTTCCTGGTCTGTATCTATATAGGTGTGTGTATTTTCTCTAATAAAGAGTATTTGGTATATTTCAGGTGCCTCAGATTAC
The DNA here is from genome assembly GCA_037952925.1 of Lithobates clamitans. Classification (NCBI taxonomy): domain Eukaryota; kingdom Metazoa; phylum Chordata; class Amphibia; order Anura; family Ranidae; genus Lithobates; species Lithobates clamitans. The sequence goes on along the minus strand of JBBGZY010001739.1, from coordinate 712,839 downwards.
AATACACAGATTGCAAAGTGGAAATTACAGGGAGCATTGTCCCCTTTTATCCCCCCTCCCTCCTCTGTCATCTAATTTACTGAGATATCGGCAAACATAATCCAATCTCAATGTTTCTAATTCTTACACTGAGATGGAGTCTCTCATTTTTGATTATAAAAACATTTCTTTAGATTGTAAGCTCCATGAGCAGGGTCCTCCTTTTTCTTTTGTATTGAACTGTATTGTGATTGTACTGTCCCCCCTTTTATTGTAAAGAGCTGTGTAAACTGCTGAGTCCGGCACTATATATATCCTCTATGATATTCATGTTATTAATAATAATTAGTGTTAAAGTCGTACAGAGCAGCGCCAAGCAAATCCCCAACACCCCCATCATCCCAACAGGACACAATGGTTCTTGTAAAAGCGACTCCCACACACCATATCAGAGCTGTGATTTCATTGTGAAGTTAACATGACGAAGATATCATGAGAAATATGGTCCAAAGAATGTTTTTTAGTGAATTATCTGACAAAATCTTTATGTAAATTCATCTGATTGATTATGAAGTCTAGATGTCGCCCTGTGTTCGTTCCCTCAAATTCCCCGGTATGACTTCTAATTCTGTTCCCAAAGATCACGTTGTAATCACCTATTTGACTTATAAGGGGGATTCGGAAAGAAAACAATGAAATCTTATTGTAGCGCTTCCTAAATCCCCGCACAGAAGTCATTTCTCTTGTCACCAGCAGGTGTCAGTGTTGCTCTTCCATAGAGAATACATTGGAAGCAGTTTAGTTGAATTGTATCCACGTGGATCTGATAGAAACCAATGAGAACAGCGACCGATCCCAGATGTGTCCGGAGCAGGGAGGACAATGCTGGGGGGACGCGATTCATTGTCTGCTCAGCGATCTGTCCCTCCATGTTAGAATTGTGCCGGATGAAACAAGCTGTACAAGTCACCTTTCTACTTGTTATTTACTAAAGAACGGAATAATCCGAGCAGTGAGATCGGAGGAGGATTTCCTGTATTATGGAGACGAGCATTCCAATGCCAGAGCTCCTAATTCTTACACATTATATGATGTGGAGGAACTCCCCTCCCCCACCCCACACAAAGAAGGTAACTCTACTAACACAGATAACGGGCAGATCTTGGCGGGCATTTTAAAATGGCGCTTTTTTTAAAGTAAACCAATCCTGAAAAGGGGTGTGAGTTAGTTGTCCAATCAGAAGGCAGTGATGTGTATAAATAGACGCCGCACAGCCCGTGTTCTCACACTTGTGTTCCTTCTGGAGATTGGAAGCATCGATCAGCCATGGCAAGAACCAAGCAGACCGCTCGTAAGTCCACCGGAGGGAAAGCTCCCCGCAAGCAGCTGGCCACCAAAGCCGCCCGCAAGAGCGCCCCGGCCACCGGCGGAGTCAAGAAGCCTCACCGCTACAGGCCCGGCACCGTGGCTCTCCGAGAGATCCGCCGCTACCAGAAATCCACCGAGCTGCTCATCCGCAAGCTGCCCTTCCAGCGCCTCGTCCGAGAGATCGCCCAGGACTTCAAGACCGACCTGCGCTTCCAGAGCTCCGCCGTCATGGCTCTGCAGGAAGCCTCCGAGGCTTATCTCGTAGGACTCTTCGAGGACACCAACCTCTGCGCCATCCATGCCAAGAGGGTCACCATCATGCCCAAAGACATCCAGCTGGCACGCCGCATCCGCGGAGAGAGGGCCTAATACACCCCCCGACCAACATCCTCATCACCCCACAACACAAAGGCTCTTCTCAGAGCCACCACATCCTCCTCACAAAGAGCTCCATACTATCTCATCACCACTACATCATACAAATACTCCTCACCACATCTCTACACCCCCCCATCACACCGCACTCACATCTCTAAGATGATTACAAAGTAACAATTCACACTTCTCTAGGAAGGAGATCTTTTCTCGTGCCGATCTCTTCCCACCACAATACAATATATAGGAGAGGAAAACAAGACACCTTCCTAGAAAGATTCTCTTCATATCTCTAGACTTCCCTCATCATTACCAGGAGATCGGGAAAGAAAACCTGTTCAAGAGAAATACAAAGTCATCTCCTCCCCTCCTGTACACAGATCCCGGGATCACCTCTTTCTCAGCTCCGGTGTAGAAATCCTACAACTGACTAGTAAGAAATCTCACACTATTCATTCTTCTGTATGAAGACGAGATTTCCTCTCCCCGATCTATCACAGGAATCTCTCCTCTACTATTCTACAACGTTCTCCAATCTCCCCCTCACACACACACCGATCACATTGTTACACCTCCCCATCAGCACATCTTACACGCTCTTTATTTCTTCTCATTCATTATCTACAGAAGACAATTATTGGCACCCTGGAGAGAGTTGTACATTTCTCATTCCAAGCGTCAAATTATTTGATATGTCAGCCAATCAGCAGATAGTGATCTGTACGGTGAGTGTGTGCGGAACACCTTCCACTATCTGTTGCGACAATATGGTGAAAATATGGAATTCTATTGTATGACAGTGAAGAGTCCATTCTCCTCATAACACAATGTTCTTGTTGCTGATCATTCTAACATGTCCGATCAGTACAATGATTTCCCTCATACCGATCACATGAAATATTGAAGATCCTGAACGATCATTTAGAAAGAGGAAGTGTGAATGTCCCCCTCCCCCGGGAGATCCCACAGACTGTGCGAGAATTGTCGGGGACCTCCAGGTCTCCTATCTGCACATGACAGATCTGTGTGGGGTGGGGCCCCTGAGAAGATCCTTTATAGCAGGAGGGATTTCCGATCTACAGGATCTCTAGTAATCATTTGTGGGATTTATCATAAAATGTAATCTGAGATTCCCTGCAAGGGATAAATGTACAATGTGTGATGGGAACATATCAACTCATCTAGATTGTGTGTAAGGCCTATGCGGCCCCTGGTGGGTTTAGGTAGGTATGTGGGGGGCTTGGTTAGAAGGAGGTGGGTGTGGCTCTGTTGGGTGGGTATAGGTAGGTAGGTGTAGCTCTGTTAGGAAGAGGTAGGTGGCTCTGAGAAGAGCCTTTGGGAGGTGGAGATGAAGGAGTTATCCGCCTTTATTTCTTCTTCGGAGCGGCCTTCTTGGGCTTGGCTGCTGTCTTGGGTTTAGCCGCCTTCTTAGCCGGACTCTTGGCGGCTTGGCTGCAGCTTTGGGCTTCTTGGGGCTCTTTGTCGCCTTCTTGGCGGGAGAAGCTGCAGCCTTTGCCGGTTTCTTGGCGGCCTTCTTGGGGCTCTTGGCTGCTTTGCTGGGGACTTTCTTCTTGGGGGACTTGGCTGGCTTCTTGGCGGCCGCAGGCTTCTTGGGTTTGGCCGCAGCCGATGGCTTCTTCTTGGTGACTTTCTTGGTCTTGTCGCCCTCTTGCTGCTTCTTGTTGATCTTGAAGGATCCGGAGGCTCCATGTCCTTTGACCTGGACGAGGCTCCCCTTAGTCACCAGCGCCCTGATGGCGATCTTGAGGCGGCTGTTGTTCTTGTCCACATCGTATCCTCCGGCGGCCAGGAGCTTCTTGAGGGCGGCCAGGGAGACCCCGCTGCGCTCCTTGGAAGCGGCCACGGCTGTGACGATGAGGTCGGACACGCTGGGACCGGACGGCTTCTTGCTGCCATTCTTGACTCCTCCGGCTGCCGCCTTCTTATTCGCCTTCTTCTTGGCGGCGGGCTCCGCTGGAGGAGCGGCGGCTGGGGCGCTCTCAGTCTCCGTCATGATTCTCAACGAGGTTTTGAAAATAGATAAATACAGTGTGTGGTTCTCTGGCTTATATAGAGACGTTCTGCACTACTATTGGTTGATATAGAACTTGCCTTCTGCACTGCTATTGGTTACACGTTAGACACGCCCACTGTCTCCAGTGTTGGGGAATCTTCTCTCTCTTGTTGTGTTTCCCTGATAGAGAGAAAAACGATTATAATAAGAAATGGAAGGATGTCCAATCTTCATCGAGGACCCGATCTGCTCACTGGACTGTCACTTATCGATCTGTCACTTACCGCTCTCATGATCTGCTCAGGAGGCTGAACACAGAGGCTGCAAACACATCCATCCTCCTGAGTGTGTGTCCCATTCTTCCTTCTACCTGCTTTTCTACACACATTCTCATCAGAAAACAATCTTCTCACATCTCCCACTACAATCATCTTCACATTAGATGAGTGAAGAGTGAAGATCAGGAAACATTTCCCTCTAATACAGAACTCTGCTCATCTATAGCTGAGTAGAAGGAGCCTGGAACAAAAACATCAGCCGGAGACCTGAGATCCTTGTGTGATGTGATGGGGGAGATTGTTAGAGATACAAAGGTGTCACCTGATGAGAACATGTCATATTTCATGTACTATTTATTAATCAATCTTTGCTCATTATGATAACTGTAAGTTTGTAGCCACTGCACACAGCAGACTAGAAAGTCGTTTATTCTGGTGGTGATGTATCATTATTTCATCATGATAAATATATTGTCATTCAAATACTCTAAGTTTATTGCCACATTTTACCACACAGCTATCTATATAGTCTACTCAGAAAATATACTGTATAAAGAAAAATAAAAATTATATATATATATATATTTTTTTTTTACTAAGTAGAGAATCCGTCAACATTTTTTACCCCTAAAGCTCAGTAATCATTACTTTGTGGCACATCCCATTATAGTCTATGGTGGGTCAAATCTTGATAGTAAATCTTGGTCATTTGTAGTGATAGATTTCTCTCTAGCCACTTTAAGACCACCCTCGTTTTGGATTTTAGGTGTTTACAAGTTTAAAACAGGTTTTTTTGCTAGAAAATTACTTAGAACCCCCAAACATTATATATTGTTTTTTTTTCTAACACCCTAGAGAATACAATAGCAGTCATTGCAATACTTTTTTTTTGCACCATATTTGCGCAACGGTCTTCTAAGCACACTTTTTTTGGAAAAAATTCACTTTTTTGAAAAAAAAAATAAGACAACAGTAAAGTTAGCCCAATTTTTTTTTATATTGTGAAATATAATGTTACGCCAAGTAAATTGATACCCAACATGTCACGCTTCAAAATTGCGCCCGCTCGTGGAATAGCGTCAAACTTTGACCCTTAAAAATCTCCATAGGCGACGTTTAAAAAAATTCTACAGATTGCATGTTTTGCGTTACAGAGGAGGTCTAGGGCTAGAATTATTGCTCTCACTCTACTGGTCGCGGCGATACCTCACATGTGTGGTTTGACCACCGTTTTCATATGCGGGCGCTACTCACGTATGCGTTCGCTTCTGCGCGCAAGCTCGTCGGGACAGGGCGCTTTAAATTTTTTTTTTTATTATTATTATTTATTTTACTTTATTTTATTTATTTTTTCACCGTTTAAAAAAAAAAAAAAAAAAAAAAAAAAATTGGATCACTTTTATTCCTATTACAAGGAATGTAAACATCCCTTGTAATAGAAAAAAGCATGACAGGTCCTCTTAAATATGAGATCTGGGGTCAAAAAGTCCTCAGATCTCATATTTAGACTAAAATGCAAAAAAAAAAAAAAAAAAAAAGTTGTTTAAAAAAATGACACAAAAAAATTGTGCCTTTAAGAGAAGTGGGCGGAGCCGTCGTAATGACGTCGCTCCGGCTGTCACATGGTATGGTGACGGGTGGGGGCCATCTTGGCCTCACTCGTCTCCATACCTAAGCAGGGAAAGGACCCGATCGCCTCCGCCGCTACCGACGGCTCCGGTAAGCGGCCGAGGGTGCGGGAGAGCGGCGGGAGGGGGGGTGGCACCCCTCCCGCCGCCGATAACGGTGATCTTGCGGCGAACCCGCCGCAGAGACCACCATTATCGTGTACGGAACCGCCCACTGAAAAGATGGATACCTCGGTTGTGGCAGCAGCTGCTGCCGTTACCGAGATATCCATCTTCAAAAAATTGACGTATATATACAGTGGGCGGTCCGGAAGTGGCTAGGGCAGGGGCCTCCCAACTCTTTACACCAAGGTCCAGTTTACTATTGTACTGATCGGACATGTTAGAATGATCAGCAACAAGAACATTGTGTTATGCGGAGAATGGACTCTTCACTGTCATAGAATAGAATTCCATATTTTCACCCACAAATAATATGAAGAGGATTAGCAGCCCCGATGTCACATTTGGATTAAAATTTGATCTCCCGGCCCCGCTTTTAGAAAGCTCCCCGTATGATAATATAAAAGATCTTATTGTCTGACACAGGAACCACAAGAGGCTGTGATTGACTGATCGGAATATTTTCAAATTGCTCGCCGAAATCTCATCGCTGTGCAGTTTGCAGATGATGGAGTTCTGCACTCACCGTACAGATCACTATCTGCTGATTGGCTGACATATAAAATAATTTGACGCTTGGAATGAGAAATGTACAACTCTCTCCAGGGTGCCAATAATTGTCTTCTGTAGATAATGAATGAGAAGAAGTAGAGAAGAGTGTAAGATGTGCTGATGGGAAGGTGTAACAATGTGATCGGTGTGTGTGTGAGGGGGGAGATTGGAGAAAGTTGCAGAATAGCAGAGGAGAGATTCCTGTGATAGATCGGGGAGATGAAATCTCGTCTTCATACAGAAGAATGAATAGTGAGTGTGAGATTTCTTACTAGTCAGTTGTAGGATTTCTACACCGGAGCTGAGAAAGAGGTGATCCCGGGATCTGTGTACAGGAGGGGAGGAGATGACTTTGTATTTCTCTTGAACGGGTTTTCTTTCCCGATCTCCTGGTAATGATGAGGGAAGTCCAGAGATATGAAGAGAATCTTTCTAGGAAGGTGTCTTGTTTTCCTCTCCTACATATTGTATTGTGGTGGGAAGAGATCGGCACGAGAAAAGATCTCCTTCCTAGAGAAGTGTGAATTGTTACTTTGTAATCATCTTAGAAATGTTAGAAATGTGAGTGCGGTGTGATGGGGGGTGTAGAGATGTGGTGAGGAGTATTTGTATGATGTAGTGGTGATGAGATAGTATGGAGCTCTTTGTGAGGAGGATGTGGTGGCTCCGAGAAGAGCCTTTGTGTTGTGTGGTGGGGTGATGAGGATGGCGGTGTGGGGGGGTATTATGCCCTCCCTCCGGTGGACTTAGGAGCGGTCTGCTTGGTTCTTGGTATACAGCGTTAACCCTCGTTAAGCGTTTCTCTGCCTTTATGTTTTGTGCCAGGCCTCCTCCGCTATCTCTTATTCCCGGTCTTCTACTCTCTTCTCTGGTCCTTCTTATCTGCGTACGGTCGGCGGGAAGGGGATAATCTCCACGTAATAGAACGCACCAGGTCTCGGAGTTGGAAAAGAGGGACGTTGAGCCACGGGAAAACCCTGCCCAGAGACATACTCTCTGGTATAATTGGGTTAAACAGCACATTTACAAGAAGAGAACAGGATGAGGCAAGGTGGTAATCCTTGAGGCGTTTACACTAAATGGTTGAGGTGAAAGTCATTGGAGCAGTACATTGACGTTTGATAATGGGATCCAGGGATGGGGGGCTCCCCAAACCAAGGCGCTTGGGTGAACCGGGTATAACACACCCTTTTCAATGGCGGTTCATTGATTTGGTGCGAATAAAGAGGACCACGAGGCAAAAGCCCTCAAATGTGAGGCGTAGTAATATTTAATAATGTCTGGGGCACCCATTCCCCCCCTGGATCTTGGGGCAAATACCACAGAATGAATGAATGAATGAATGAATGAATGAATGAATGAGAGAAATGCGGAAGTGGGGACATACCTTTAAGCAGAGAGTCATATAGAGTTAACGTGTGGGGAGAGAACATCAAAGAAAGTTTTGTAATAAGAATAAAGTAGACCATCAGGAACAGGTGACTTATGTAATGGAAGATTCTGAACCACAGCCAGGAGTTCCTTAGCTGTTATGGGCATGTTCAAACTATCTAGCTTCGTCGCAGACAATGTCGGTAGCTTTATATTAGAAAAGAAGGATTCAAATTTTTCCTGGGTGAAATTAAAATTATTCTCTGGAGTCAAGCAGTTATACAATTTGCTATAGAATTTACCAAAGATCCTGGACATCTCACGGGGGCAATACGTTCTAGATCCGTCCACTTGCTGGAGAAAGTCAGGAAACGAATTGAATGGTCGTGGGCACAGTTTATTTTCTAACATCCTATGGGTTTTATTAGAGTATTCATAAAATTTCTGTTTCATCCACAATAGGAACCTAGATGCTTTTTCTAACTTTAGCAATTTAATTTGTTCTCTGAGTGAGGTCACTCTACGCAGTTTCATCACTGTGGGTGCACACAACAGCCTTACCATTTGACACAGGGGGGGCAGGATCTGGCGGTCTCCTTGTTAAAGGGGGCTTCCAGATTCCGATAAGCCCCCTGCCCGCAGACCCCCACAACCACCGGTTTTTACATTTTGGCCAGGGTTCCCCTTAATATCCATACCAGACCTGAAGGGCCTGATATGGAATTTAGGGGGACCTCCCATGCCATTTTTAAAAAAAAATTTGGTTTGGGGTTCCCCTGTGGGGAAACCCCATGCCGTTTTTATCAATGTACTTTTATGTGTATTGTCGGACCGACAATTCATTAATAGCCGTGAGTAGTTTTAAATGACTTTTTTTCTTTTGAAATGTCATTTTGCTGTCAGACTGTTCTAAACACGGGAAACATGCGCCCCTTTACAGGCATAGTATAGACACCCCCCAGCTACGAAATTTAAAGGAATATTACACTTTTATTGTTTCACTTTAAGCATTATTAAAATCACTGCTCCCGAAAAAACGGCCGTTTTTAAAACTTTTTTTGCATTGATCCATGTCCCCAAACACTTTTTATGACAATACCATGCATATAAGCCTTTAAAATTAGCACTTTTGATTTCTCCCATAGACTTTTAAAGAGTGTTCCAAGGCTTTCAAATTTTCCGCGAACACCCCAAATTGTTTGCTGTTCGGCAAACTGGCGAACAGCCAATGTTCGAGTCAAACATGAGTTCGACTCGAACTCGAAGCTCATCCCTACTAAGGAGGGTTTGTCTATCTCTAGTGGGTGACATAACCAGATTGAAATCCCCACCAATGACCATAAAAGGTTATGAGTAATATTGGGGGGTGTCAAAAAGTTTGTTAAGGAAATCGATCTGGCCTGTATTAGGGGCATATAGATTAACCAGAGTAAAAGAAGTGGACATATATTCACAATCTAAAATAAGGAATCTTCCGTGGGGATCGTGTGAGAATTTTTGACCTTAACAGGACATGACTTTCTTATTAATATTGCCACTCCTGCCTTGCCCGTGGAATCAGAGGTGGTGGGGGAATCATGGTTTGGGGCTGCTTTGCTGCATCAGGGCCTGGACGGATTGCTATCATCGAAGGAAAAATGAATTCCCAAGTTTATCAAGACATTTTGCAGGAGAACTTAAGGCCATCTGTCCACCAGCTGAAGCTTAACAGAAGATGAGTCTTGCAACAGGACAATGACCCAAAGCATAGAAGTAAATCAACAACAGAATGGCTTAAACAGAAGAAAATATGCCTTCTGGAGTGGCCCAGTAAGAGTCCTGACTTCAACCTGATTGAGATGCCGTGGCATGACCTCAAGAAAGCGATTCACACCAGACATCCCAAGAATATTGCTGAACTGAAACAGTTCTGTAAAGAGGAATGTTCAAGAATTACTCCTGACCGTTGTGCACCTCTGATCTGCAACTACAGGAAACGTTTGGTTGAAGTTATTGCTGCCAAAGGAGGTTCAACCAGTTATTAAATCCAAGGGTTCACATACTTTTTCCACCTGCACTGTGAATGTTTACATGGTGTGTTCAATAAAAACATGGTAACATTTAATTCTTTGTGTGTTATTAGTTTAAGCAGACTGTGATTGTCTATTGTTGTGACTTAGATGAAGATCAGAACACATTTTATGACCAATTTGTGCAGAAATCCATATCATTCCAAAAGGGTTCACATACTTTTAATTGCAATTGTATATAGTGTAGCCAAGCCTATACCTGACTGTAGGCCATTCCTGGAGTATTGTTTTTAGTAAACTTCATGCATTGTTTGCTAATCTAATTGTAAAGTATGTCTGGAAGGCCACCAAGGAGAGGCAGACGCTCACAGGCCACTAAAAGGTGGCAGGCAGGCTCTGTGTCTACAGCCAACAGTGCTGGTCATGGAAACGGTGCATCCTCAGCACGTGGCCGTGGGGCACACTTGTCCTTTTTTTCGGCAGCTGGCTGTGTTTAGCCACAACATGCAGAAGAGTTGGTAGAGTGGATGACCAAGCTGTCCTCATCCTCCTCATCCTCTGTCACTCAGGCTCAGGGTACTTTGTCTGCCAAGGCAGCTGCCAAAGTGGCCTCTTCCATTGACTCAATGTCATCAGTCACTCCTTCATAGCCCCACCATCATGCGCTGAGGAGACCCCGAACTGATTGACCACAGTGTAGGGTACATGCTGCAGGAGGTTGCGCAGCGTTTTGAAGACTCTGATGATGGTTTCCAGGTTGAGGATGAAGGCAGTAACGTGAGCCCAGAGAGAGGGGGTGCCCAAGAAGGACAAGAAACTGCAGTCAGGTTCCCCCAGCTGCAGCATACTGCCAGGTTTGCTCCAGTGGCGAGGAGGGAGGGGATGATGTGGTCACTGACTCTAGGTGGGTGCCAAATAGAAGAGAGGTGGAGGAGAAGGAGGCACATCTCCAACGAGGCAGGCTGCCCTCCAGGGGCCAGCTTAAGGGCAGGCAACCATCTGCATCACACTGCAGAGCACAGCATGTGCAGGGCTCTGCTGACTCCGTGCGTTATTCCAAAAGTTCTTTGTTGTGGGCCTTTTTTGAGAGGTGTGCAGCAGATTGCACCATTGCTGTTTGCAACATATGTCTGAAGCATATCAAACGTGGCCAAAACAGCAGCCGCTTGGGCACCACATGCTTGACCAGACAGATGTCAAGCTCCCATGCAGTCCGTTGGCAACAGTACTTAAAAGACCCACACCAAATAACAAGGCTAACCTCTCCTTGCTCCTCATCAGCTGGGATCTCCAACCCCACTATAATTTCAGTCCTCTCAGAGACCTGCACTGAGAAGAATGAAGGTGCAGAATTAGGTGTCCCAACATCCGATTGTAGCAGGCAAATTTCCCTACTCGATTTGCTAAACTGGCGAAAGAAGTTCGGTCCCAGCCATCCACATGCTCAGCGGCTGCTAGTTTGGCAAAATTGCTAGCTGCCTTTTCAGCTGGTAGACTCTGCTCCCTTTCAAGAATTTGTGGAATGTGCGGTACCTCAGTGGCAGGTTCCCAAATGCCAATTTTTTTCTCGGAAGGTCATTCCGGCTCTCTACTGACATGTGGAAAGCAATATCTTGGCCTCGTTGGACAGGGCGGTCAGCAGTAAGGTGCTTATTACCGCTGACTCATGGTCCAGCAGGCATGGACAGGGACATTACCTTTCTTTCACGGTGCACTGGGTAACCCTGCTGGCAGCTGGGAAGGATGCAGGACAGGGAGCAGTTTTGCTGGAGCTTGTTCCACCACCACACCTCCAAAATGCTGGTAGTGGTGATTCTGCCACATTCTGCCGCCTCATCTGTGACATGCTCACCAGGTGGAACTCAGCGTTGGCAATGCTGCAGCAGCTGCACATGCAGCAGAGGGCCATCAATGACTACCTGTGCGAGTATGGCACCAGAACAGGGTCAGGGGAGCTTAGCTTTTTTTTCGCCACGCCAGTGGCTCAGGATCAAGAATGCATGCACTGTCCTGTTAGCATTTAAGGAGGCCCCGAGGATGGTGAGCAGTGACAGTGCATGCATCAGTGATACTGTCCCTCTTGTCTTCCTGTTGGAGCACATGCTGGATGGAATAATGGACAGGGCACTTGAGGCAGAACACAGGGAGGAAGAGGAGGACTTCCTTACCTCTCAAGGCCCCCTTTATCCAGACAGTATTCTTTCAGGCCCGCCTATCACACAGGAGGAGGAGGAGGATTGTGTCAGCATGGAGGTGGAGCCTGGCACTCAGCATCAGCAGCAGTCTTCAAGGGATCGTTTTCAGTCCTCAGAAACCCATGGACTTGTACGTGGCTGGGAGGAGGTGGCTGCGGATCAGGTCATCCTTAGTGACCCAGAGGACTCCGGTCCGAATGCCTCAGCAAACCTACGCGGCATTGCCTCCCTGATCCTGCAAAGCCTGCGAAAGGACCTCAGATTCTTGGTATCAAGGAGAGGGATCAGTACTGGCTGGCAACCCTTCTTGATCCACGTTACAAGGGTAAGGTGGCAGAACTTATCCTGCCATCGCAGAGGGAGCAGAGGATGAAACATCTTCGGGAGACCTTGCAGAAAGGTTTGTGCAATGCGTTTCCAGAGCCTGGGAGGTTACAATTTCCTGGTACTAATGGACAACATGTTGCTGAGGCTTCGGTAAGTCATAGAAGGAGCGGTGGAGAAGGAGGCTGTCTGACCGATGCGTTCAGACAATCTTTTAGTCCACAGCCCCAAGGTCTTATTGGTTCCAGGAACCATCGCCAGCATCTGTAGTACATGATGCAGGAATACCTAGGGGCAAGATCAGACTTGGAGACCTTTCCAACTGAAAATCCACTGAGTTACTGGGTCTTGAGGATGGATCACTGACCAGAGATTGCACAGTATGCAATTGAGCTACTGGCCTGTGCTGCATCCATTCAGTGCTGCTGGAGGCTTTATAACTGATCACAGAGTGCGCCTGTCCACCGACTGATCGGCTGACCTTCATAAAAATGAATCAGTCTTGGATCGCCAGCTACCAAGCACCTGATGCTGATGTAACCGATTAATTTTTTATGAATGTGAGATCCCTTCAAGGCTACCTATGCTGATGCTGAGTGACTATCCTGTTATGCTGAGTGACTATCCTATTCCTCCTCAATGTTCATGTTGATAGCTTCTAAGAACATTTTTGGTTCTGGGCACCACCACCAATGGCTAAGGCCCTATTTTTCTGCCCCTGTTTAAAAGGGGGTGTGTAATTACAATTTTTGATCAAATATTTAACATCAGGGCTTGTTCCTGCGCTCAAAAGAGTATCTCTGAGGGGTTGCAGTGTTGTGGCACCACCACCACTGCCTAAGGCTCAATTTTTATGCTCCTGTTTAACAGGGGTGTGTGTGTAATTACAATTTTTGATCAAATATTTAACAGCAGGGCTCGTTCCTGCGCTCAACAAGAGAATCTGTGAGGGGTTGCAGTGTTGTGGCGCCATCACCACTGCCTAAGGCCCAATTTTTATGCCCATTTAACAGGGACGTGTAATTACAATTTACAATTTTTGATCAAATATTTAACAACAGGGCTCGTTCCTGTGCTCAACAAGAGTATCTGTGAGGTTTTACAGTGTTGTGCCACCACCACCACCACCTAAGGCCCAATTTTTCTGCCCCTGTTTAACAGGGGCATGCAATTACAATTCTTGATATAATATTTCACAGCAGGGCCCGTTCCAGCGCCCACCAAGAATAACTGTGAGGGCTTACAGTGTTCTGGTACCACCAACACCTAAGGCCCAAATTTCCACAGAGTGTTTACTTACAAACGGAGGGAGGCAACAGGAAGTGAGAGGAAATCTATCCCTAGGAAGGGAAATTCTCTCCTGTAAGAGTTAATATGGGAAAAAAGGTGTCTCCTCCACTGATTATCACCAATCCTTGTTTCCCTTAAAAACCCCAAATTTTCAAAATCTAATTGTCATTGGGACAGAAAGTGAGGTGAACATGGAGAAAATGTGGGCTCAAGACTTTTTAGGCACAGTAATTACTAAGTTTATGTTTAAAATTCTAGTTTATTTAGAAAATATTAAAAAAGAGCATAAAACAAGGAGACAAATAGGATTCAATTGAATCCTATTTGTCTCCTTGTTTTATGCTCTTTTTTAATATTTTCTAAATAAACTAGAATTTTAAACATATACTTAGTAATCACTGTGCCTAAAAAGTCTTGAGCCCACATTTTTTCCATGTTCTCCAACCTACTTAGATAAGACGTGGCACCTGTAACTCAATTCGTATCCGCATGACCACTATGCGCTGATACGCCTAATAAATTTAAAGAAAGTGAGGTGAAATCTTCTGAACAGGGGCACAGACAGCAAAACAAATGTTACAGGGGTGATAACCCTTCCCTATGTTTTCCAAAAAGCTTTAAAATAGATTTTTTTGGCTGGAGCTACACTTACAAAATGTTCCAAATTCCAAACAGGAAGAACAAACCTACAGTCCCTGTCTTGTTTGCACCGCCTGTATACTGCTGTTCAGAGTATATAGGGCCTTGGGGCCCAACGCCTTTTCTTTTTTTAATTTGGGTATAGGGTTCCCCTTAATATCCATACAAGACCCAAAGGGCCTGATAATGGGCTGGGGGGGTACCCATGCCGTTTGTCTCACTGATTTTCCTCCATATTGTCGGGACCCGACATTACATTAAAGCCTCAAGCAGTTTTAAATGACTTTTATTCCTTTAGAAATGTCATTTTGTTCTAAGCACAGGAAACATGCGCCTGCGACCTCTTCTCTGGAATATTCAGCCCGTGAGCATTCAGGGAGAGCAAGGTAACTTTTGACATGGTGATGAACGAAGTGTTCCCTCAAAGAAAAAAAAAAAAAAAGGGGGGGGGGAGGGGGGGGTGAGAGAGAGAGGGGAAGGAAAAGGAGAAAGAGAAAGAAAGAGAAGAAGAGGGAAAGAAAGATAGATAAGTAGACCACCTGTTGGGAAAACTCCCTCAAGGGTGGTAGCACAAATTCACAACAATAAATGCACTTGTACCAGAAAGTTCTGGTAAACACAAGACTAAAATATTGTCTCCACCTAAAAACGCGGGTGGAGAGCGGGCCTATGTGGGGGAAGTGTTGACCGTGGCGAACCCGACAACACACATGGGCCACCCCGGGCCAAGGTGAAGTAACAGTAAGTCACGGGGACCTTAAACATAGCGATCTGACTGGGGCCAGAAGCTAGCCATTGAACCACTCCCTGCCAATATAAATGTGAGGAATATAAAAGAAACCGAATACTCAGTTATTTAGGGACTGGCAGGATCTCCGGGACCCAAATACCAACCGTTTGAGAGGGAAAGAGTCTGCGGTTGTCATATATGTTGCAGGGAGCAGTGCAATGGCCGCTGTAGCAGGATAACATAAAGAAAAACGGAACTAAAAAATACAACAGAAAACAGCTTAATGTATTTGTAACCTTAACAAGTTATGGAATGCCCCCTAAACCTCCCTGATCAGGCCACACAACCAGGAGAGCTGGGGTGAAAGGGGCAAGTCCTTATGTGCCATCCCTCTGGCAGAGGAACCTGGAAGGGGATGAGCTGGAAACAGAAAACAAAGCTACCCCATATTAACTGAATGTCATATAGAACCTGCCCATCACTCCGCTTAGACATGTGACTCTGGTTCTTTGTGTAACTTGGCCTGTAAGGTTAAAGTTAGCTAGGATGTAGCCAGTGGGATCAAAGATTCATGACCGAGGGATTCAGGCTGTAAGTAAGACCGTGCATGGTCATCCTGGGAAGATCACAGGGCACATGATGGTTGTCACAGTTCCGGGTCAGAAGGATGGATGTGAGCCTGACCAGAGACCGCACCGCTGGAACGGGACCTTCTGCGCCTTTGGGGCAAGGGGTTGGATATCTGTGGAACCGGATCATCAAGAAGGACATCCAACCAATTGGGTACGGGGATCGGGTCAGATCCCAAGAACAAAAAGAGCTCAGGGAGTTGGTCCGGTGACCTCAGGGTGAATTGGCGATTTTCCTTCTTCACTTGCACATGAAATGGGAAGCCCCAGGTATATGTAGCTCCAGATTCGCGTATAGCAGTTAGGAGGGGTCTAACTGCCCTGCGCATCCCTAGGGTAGCATGGGACAGACCTGGCAGGAGTTGAATAGAAGTGCCGTCAAAGTCAATAGGACCCCTGTGCCAAGCCTTCCGAAGGATCAGTTCTTTCACTTTATAGTAATGGACACGACACAAAACATCCCTTGGGCGTCCGCTAGCAGGGGTCATGCCCGGAGACACTCTGTGTACTCTGTCCAACTCAATTTCTGTGGTCGGAGCTCTATCGAGGTAGGAGTTAAAAATGTACGTAATAGTTACCGCAAGGTCCCCAGTAGCCGTAGCTTCCGGTAAACCCCGAATCCTAATGTTATTCCTCCTGCTCCTGTTCTCGATATCTTCTGACCTTAGTCGGACTTGGAGGAGTTGGGATCTATGGTGGGACACTATGGATTCCAAAGCAGTAATGCGGGTCTCCTGCGAAGCTTGATCAGAGACAATAGTAGTGACCCTATTATCAGTGTGGGTGACCTGAGCCCGAAGATCCTCCACCTCTCTCTTGAGGGAGGATTCAATATGTTGAGCCCAGCTATCCAGCTCCTGTCTAGTAGGGAGAGTGGCTAAGCTGTGTTGGATCTGCTTCAGGGCTTCTAAAGGGAGTAAATCTACAGCATCGTGCCTGCGGCGGCATGTGAGGGAGACAGGCTTAGGCTTGGTGAGGGGATCGGAGAGCAGTCTCTCACCTCATCTGTGGGAGCCCCTGGTGAAGCGGTGAGGCTTGATCGTGGGGAAGCACTGTTCGCCGCTGCGCGGCTTGTGGTCGGAGGCGCCGGCGCCATGTTGGCTGCGGCCGACTCCACGAGGACCGGAGTTTCTGGGTCCCGGGAGCCAAAGTAGCGGGTGATTACCACCGATGTTCGGGGCCGCGGGACGCTCTGGGACCTCCTCCTTCTGGGCATCAGTCGGGTGACTGTCTCGGCTAGAAAAACGGCTGTGGGGATAGCTCCGTGTGTCAGGAGCTCAAGAATCAGCGTCCGGACTCCGCCATGGTCAGCCACGCCCCCCGAATAGTATTGATTTAATATTAATGAAAATATCTAAATCTTAATAAAAATACACATTTAAAAATATATTTTCTCCATAAAGTGGAAAATATAAAAATAGCCATATGCAGTCAAATTAAGGTAAATCCAATACAAAGTGAATATTAAAAAATAAAATATAATATAAAATAAAATGAATATAATGGAAAAGTCTTTCCTTTAGGATTGGTTAATAAACAAATTAATGTCCCACTCCACATTCATTCCTTGTGGATAGTGGGTCTGTAATTCGTATATCCAGAAAGTTTCTAGTCTAGAAACTCTTTTATTGGCTCCTCCCCTCCATGGGGCAATGTATTGATCTATAATCAAGAATTGAATACCAGTAGGATCTCGATCATGATGCTGTCTATAGTGTCAAGTAGCATCCATGGCCATCTTTAAGGCAGGGCAAAAGAGGCATCTGCCCTGGGCCCCATCATTGTTGTGGGGCCCAAAGCAGCTGCCTCATACTTGCCAACTATCCCAGTTCAAATTCCCTTGTCCCTTGAAGTTTTAGTCCTGTACTGTGTCTTGATATCTCAGTGTGAAGTTCTGTTACTAATGCTGTCCAGCTCTGCCTATTACCATGTACAGATGACTCACTTGCAGACCCTGTTTTTACATGTAAATAACCTGCATTGATATGTAAATAGTGACAGCATTAATATGTAAATAGCAGCCGACCAGCATTGCTATGTAAATAGAGGTGGCATTCATGTGTGTATCATGCCCCCCTGTGGTCATATCCACCATCACTTCTGCTGAATGGTGCCCACTTGGCATGTAAAGGGGCATGCTTGATAGTCCTACCTACAACTGTGGTCATTCAGCCTAACATCAGCCTGTTCTGCAAAGGTAAGCAAATTGGAGGTGGAACCCTTTTCAAAACAACATGGGGCCAAAGCACCGTGTGGTGGATGTGAATACGTACATCTCAGCAGATGCATGAGGGTGTCATTAACAAGGGCAGCGCGTTTCTGTGGTGTCAGGAAAGCGATTTTGCATGCATTCCCAACACACACACACACACACATATGACCGCAGGCTAAATGTCTCAGTTACATTGGTGGACAGTGTAGCAACCAATTGGTGAGTGGTAAGGAAGTCCTGTAACTTCTAGCAACCAATCAGTGAGCAGTATTGATGTACAGTAATCTCTAGCAACCAATCAACAAGCATAAGTCATGTGCTGTAACCTCTAGCAAATAATAAGTGAGCCATAATGTGTTCTGTAACCTCTAGCAGACAGTCAGTGAGTACTAATGATACACTGTAACCTCTGGCAACCAATCACAATCGTTGCCTGATCTGATTCAGTAAACTGATTTGAGTCTAGCTGCTATTTATTGTAGACTCAGAGCAGGTGGAGAGCGAAATTGCATTGGGGCGGCCCAAGAAAAAATGTTTGCCCAGAGTCCAGTCAATATTAAAGACGGCCCTGGTTACATCCATTGATTCCACACTGCTGGGCGTCCTGCCCACGCTCCTTGCGCCGCGTGACTGGGTCACATGACGCAATTGCTGTCTCGTTCAGCATTCTGGGCACTGTAGGCTGTTTGACGTTGGTCTTTGAGCATGCGTGATGGTCGCCCGTCGTCCGCTCCCGATCGGTGATGTCCCACGCCGACCGGGTGGGGGGGTATAAAGGCCGACATCTCCAGCTCTCTAATCACTGGACTCTGGGGCTCTGCCATGCTTTTTGTTCACATACAAGGTTAGTGTCATCTATAGGGCATGCTCTTGGATTCTTCACCTCTTGTTATTTCGGATCTTATTTCATTATGTTACCCAATCTTTACATTTTTTCTTTCCTAGTTGTTTCTGCTTAAGGCCGATTTTTCCTTTACGCTCTGTGTAGTGTTTGGGAGTCTGCCTGGCAGTCTACAGTGAGAAATCAATTCCAGTACTTTATCTGATTTGGAAGCTTAGCCATGCATCGTTTTTGTCCTGGGTAAGTGTAAATGATGGTCTACTTTTGAAGATCATTTTGTGATTTTATTCGATTTATATCCAATGATCACTTCTTTCATAGTAGCAATTCCCTTTTTGTTTTCTGATACCACAGCTTCAATCTAAGTGTTTCCTATTGCACAATCTGATTTTTATTGGTTTCTCCAGCGCCCTAGTATTGGACTTCAGTTTTTCAACTATCATTGGTAGGTATTGAGGCTATGTTAGTCCTATACATGGGATGTGTTTGGTTCCCATGTTGATTTAAATGTTTTTTTTTCAATCCTCCTCTATCCTAGTATGCACCCGGTCTCCTTTTTGCCCCCTGCAGCCACACTGTGGTGGAACTGGGCTGCTGCCTCTGGGCGGTCTCTGTCCTGACCCGGCCGACTGATGACATCGGTGTAGGTAGGGGAGCATTGTCATTTGGGGTTGTGGGGTGGTTCTTTTTCATGGGGGGGGGACGGGACTCCTCATGCCATGTTGCTTCTCCATTATCGCACATCATATTTAAATCATATTGCTATGTACTATCTATGTTTAATTCTTTGCATTTTTCAATTTCCTCTTAGAGCTACATTTATTATATTGGTCACGTCTTATTCCCCTGAAGAAGCCAATGGTTTGGCGAAACATGTAGGGAAGAATTGACGCACAATTTTAGCAGGCCAAGACCATTCTGGCTAGTAGTAATTATAATGTGTTCTCCTTTTCTTATTTGATTTTAATGAATTTTTTGTATGTTTTGTATGTGTACAATATCAATGTAATAAAATACATTATTTTTAATGATTTCTTGAGTCGTCTGGCACTGTGATAATTCCCATTCCCTTTGTTCCTTTTTTCTAAAAATCATTGGGATGAGGTGCCATATCTAACTAGGACATATCAGCCACACCCCCTTCCATTTCCATATGATATTATATGTAATGATAATATGTGTATTATGATGTGTACTGAGGGACCCATCCCCCCCTCTCACCACCACACATCCACATTCAGCAGGCCTTTCCTAGTGCCTCTGTGTAGAGGTGATCAGAGAAGGTGATGTAGTGTGTTTCCAGCACTATAGGGGGCAGTGTGGGGATTTCTACCATAGAACATGACACATGGGACGGTCAAAGATTACATACATGACACAAGGGACAGTCACAGATTACATACATGACATACGGGACAATCATAGATTACATACAAGACACAAGGGACAGTCATAGATTACATACATGACACAAGGGGCAGTCACAAATCACATACATGAACCACGGGACAGTCATAGATTACATACATGATCACAAGATGGTCACAAATTGCATACATGGCACACGGGATGGTCACAGATTACATACATGACACATGAGACGGTCAAAGATTACATACATGACACAAGGGACAGTCACAGATTACATACATGACACACGGGACAGTCACATATTACATACATGACACAAGGGACAGTCACAGATTACATACACGACACAAGGGACAGTCACAAATTACATACATGACACAAGGGACAGTCAAAGATTACATACATGACACACGGGACAGTCACATATTACATACATGACACACGGGACAGTCACATATTACATACATGACACAAGGGACAGTCACAGATTACATACATGACACAAGGGACAGTCACAGATTACATACATGACACACGGGAGGGTCACAGATTACATACATGACACACGGGAGGGTCACAGATTACATACATGACACACGGGGTACATGAGGAGGAGATGGCTCCCCATTGGT
The DNA here is from genome assembly GCA_037952925.1 of Lithobates clamitans. Taxonomy (NCBI): domain Eukaryota; kingdom Metazoa; phylum Chordata; class Amphibia; order Anura; family Ranidae; genus Lithobates; species Lithobates clamitans. Next base: position 692,240 of record JBBGZY010001739.1, on the reverse strand, counting down.
CACGCAGGGCCGCTGTTAGAAATCACGGGGCCCCCTACAACCTACCTGACAGCCCCCCCCAATCAAAAGAAAACTAGCAGTGTATACGAGACATTGGGCCACATTGACATTTGAGGTCACCTGAATGTGTGACAAAGTGCACAGGTAACGGGCAATCTGCAGCGCATTCCGGAAATGTACTTCACATGCGCAAAGAACTTGTGGTGCCCAATAATTGTTAATGGCGCCCCAAATGCAATGTGTTTGTCGCATATATGGCGGCCCATTCAAGTGAACGGGTTCCTCTATGTGCGAAATACAAGGAAATGTGATGAGGAATGTTTGTTATGTGAAGTATACAGGGACCTGAGGGATGGGATATAGAAATGGCTGGGCAGAGATTCCTGGCACATGGAGAGACATAGAGATGTCTTCACTGGCTTCTTGCTCAGCACTGCAGTGACAACTCTCTGCACTTCTAGGCTGGCTTCATATTCACCTCTCTCCAAAATCCTAAAGTTTTGTGACTTTGTTCCCCTCCCCCACTCACCCCCTCCAGCATCCAAGGCCTGGAGTTCAGTGATCACAGAGCAGTGACAGTATGATCTGGAGGGAGGGAGGGGGGTCAGAGGTCAGGACTCAGGGAGGAGGAGCTGAAGAAGGCTTCCTACTCACCCTGACCAAACACAACACTGACGAGGGGGAGTTTCAGGCCTGGAAAGTAATGCACCTCCAGGAACTCCTCCCTCTTCCAGGCTACACCCCCATCCCGCCCACTCAAGCAGCAGCCTGCAGGAGATAGGCTGAGAACCTGCAGGGGGCGGAGACTCAAGTGTCTGGCATTTATGGGGCTAATGGTTTCCATGGAAATCATCACCTCGGCTTGTTTACCATCTGCTGTCTCTGAGCCGCACATGCGCAGTAGCTGCAGGGAAGCTTTCATGCTTCTACCCCTGTGAAGTCACGTGGCCTCGTTCTGACCGTTACGTGCAACATGTGACTCCCGCAGAGAGCGACCTAACGGCTCAGGTGGGAGTGGGCGTGATCAGCGCGTGACCAGAGGATGAATAGCCAATCAGGAGCTGGAGGCAGGAGCCGTTACACTTGTGACGTCAAAGCTTGATCAGATAAATAGCTGAGCGGGGGAAGGCAGCGCGTCAGTCTGAGGACAGCGGAGAGGAGGAAACATCTCCACCACAGAGCTCCGGCGGGAGGAGCCATTGTCCGGACTACAGCCGGGTCACAGCGTGTCTGTGTGTCCGGGGAACCTGCCGCCTCTGCTCAGCCTCAGAAGAACTACAACTCCCAGCAATCTCTTTTCACATGAGGAACTACAGCTCCCAGCATGTACTGTGTTAGTAATGAGGGTTCATCTCCCAGCCTGGAATAGGATGTTACAGGACTACATATCCCAGCATGATTTCTTCTATAGATGTACTACAAGTCCCAGCAATCTCTACATACCCCAGCCTGCTTCCCTCCCCCTCCTCAGGGGTAATTGCACCCCACACTCCTCTCCCACCACAGGTGGTGGGTCCCCTCCCCCCAGGATGGGGGAGGGCTGGTTGGAACTGGGGGAGTGCAATTCCCCCTGAGGTGGGGGAGGGGCCGGGGAGCAGACTGGGGTATGTAGAGATCACTGGACCTGTAATATCTCCATAGAGAAAATCATGCTGGGATATGTAGTCCTACAGCATCTTATTCCAGGCTGGGAGCGGAACCCCCATCACTTACACAGTGCATGCTGGGAGTTGTAGTTCCTCATGTGGACAGAGATTACTGGGACTTGTAGTTCCTTTAGAGCCTGAACAGAGAAGGCAGATCACACAGACACGCCGTGACCCGGCTGTAGTCCGGACAATGGCTCCTCCCTCCAGAGCTCTGTGTGGGGGATGGTCCCTCCTCCCCCGCTCTCCACACACTGACACCCACATCTCCACTCACCTACCACCGAGGGTGGGGCTCCAATTGCTCGCCCTCCCCCACACATGGGGCCGATCCAGGAAACATCTCCACCACAGAGCTCCGGAGGGAGGAGCCATTGTCCGGACTACAGCCGGGTCACAGCGTGTCTGTGTGTCCGGGGAACCTGCCTCCTCTGCTCAGCCTCTGAGGAACTACAACTCCCAGATTGCTGGGACTTGTAGTTCCTTTAGAGCCTGAACAGAGAAGGCAGATCATACAGACACGCCGTGACCCGGCTGTAGTCCGGACAATGGCTCCTCCCTCCAGAGCTCTGTGTGGGGGATGGTCCCTCCTCCCCCGCTCTCCACACACTGATACCCACATCTCCACTCACCTACCACCGAGGGTGGGGCTCCAATTGCTCGCCCTCCCCCACACACGGGGCCGATCCATTAAACATCACCACAGAGCTCCGGAGGGAGGAGCCATTGTCCGGACTACAGCTGGGTCACAGCGTGTCTGTGTGTCCGGGGAACCTGCCTCCTCTGCTCAGCCTCTGAGGAACTACAACTCCCAGATTGCTGGGACTTGTAGTTCCTTTAGAGCCTGAACAGAGGAGGCAGATCACACAGACACGCCGTGACCCGACTGTAGTCCGGACAATGGCTCCTCCCTCCAGAGCTCTGTGTGGGGGATGTTCCCTCCTCCCCCGCTCTCCACACACTGACACCCACATTTTCACTCGCCTACCACTGAGGGTGGGGCTCCAATTGCTCGCCCTCCCCCACACACAGGGCCGATCCAGGAAATATTCGATTGCCTCTCGGGGGATCAGGAAGGAATTTTTTCCCCAGCTGGAGCACATTGGATCATGCTTTCCTGGGGATTTTCGCCTTCCTCTGGATCAACTGCCTCATAACTCAATACACCCACTCATCTACCACAAAGAGGGGACGCTACCACCCTGGGTAGGGGGTGAGTGTGGCCAGTGGAACTTCCCCCCAAGTTTCATCTGCCCTCACTCCCCCATACCCAGCATACTGGTAATACCCCCACCTATATGCAATCATCTACCACAAAGGGGACGCTACCACCCTGGGTAGGGGGTGAGTGTGGCCAGTGGAACTTCCCCCCAAGTTTCATCTGCCCTCACTCCCCCATACCCAGCATACTGGTAATACCCCCACCTATATGCAATCATCTACCACAAAGAGGGGACTTTACCACCCTGGGTATGGGGTGAGTGTGGCCAGTGGAACTTCCCCCCAAGTTTCATCTGCCCTCACTCCATCATACCCAGCATACTGGTAATACCCCCTGCCCCCACCTACACCCACTCATCTACCACCAAGAGGGGACGCTACCACCCTGGGTAGGGGGTTAGTGTGGCCAGTGGAACTTCCCCCCAGGTTTCATCTGCCCTCACTTCCCCATGCCCAGCATATTGGTAATACCCCCTGCCCCCACCTATATGCAATCATCTACCACCAAGGGTGACAATGCCTCAGGCTCTGCTACACCCACTCATCTACCACCAAGAAGGGACGCTACAACCCTGGGTAGGGGGTGAGTGTGGCCAGTGGAACTTCCCTCCAAGTTTCTGCCCTCACTCCCCCATGCCCAGTGTACCCTCTGCTCCCACCTACATGCACTCATCTACTACCAATGTTGGCAATGCCTCTTAGGTTCCACAGAAAAATGGGGTGCCTTGCCGTGGCTCTGTGGCTTACGCATGCATTTGTAAATGTGTGCAACTAAACCCCTGTCTTTGACACATACTGCTTGACAGGACAGTTTGGTTGGTCACAGGCTGGTCGGTAAGTTGAACGTTGAAATGTCTTATTTTTATGTTTGCTTTGCAATGCTCCTTGCTGCAGTAACCAGTTACAGGTGGGGGCGGATAGTAACCACCTTTTTGTATCAGCAAGGGTGGCAATGCCTCTTAGGCTCAGCTACACAGCTGATTATACACTCTCTTTATAGATCAAATTTCTACCCAATTAGATACAACATTGGATAAATAAATGAGTTGTGTTCTTGCGTATCTTTAGTAAAGCAGATCGAACAGTGTATGGTCAGACATCGCACGTGTACCTGGAGATTACACGGAGAGCATGAATCTTTGACACTTCATAACACAAACACCAGTTTCAATTTGTTTCATATTTATAAAGATTATTTTGAAAAGGAAACAAATGCATGTTTCCCTAAATCTCTCCTTTCTGTGTGTAAAGCTGAGCGGACCCGAATAGAGACATGAGGAGGGGCGGGGTCTATTCATTTATTACACTGCAGAGAATTTCATTTATTTAGAAGCTTTTCAATATTTTGCTGAATGAAAACGGATGCAATTCATCAGATGCGCAATATCTTCTTTATTGGTTCATAGTACATATTTTTTGGCATGTCATGATGATTATATATTTGTATCTTTTTTTCCAGGTACATAATCCTATGCAGATCTGATAATGTATTTTATTGTACATACTTTTATGTATCTGGCAGCGTCATGATTTCTACCAGTCCATTCCCATATCTTTTTATATTATTATTCTAGTTGTAATATGGGGGAAATCCGTTATTGCTACATCCGATAGAGGCCAGTCCCGTGATCCTATACAGATCTGATGACAAACCTATTCTTCCTTTATTATGGTTTTCTAATTATTATTTGGAGATTACACAGAGAACACAAAAAAAAAAATAGGTCTGTCTGGTAAGCTGCTCTATGAGATTGTTAGAGGAGGAAATCACATTGTAGAGTGTATGGGGAGCACACATTGCAGTTTGCAAGTTTACCACTGAAGCCCCGCACCTCGATATGGAATGTTTTGAAGTAGTAAGAACTTGACAGAGGTTGTAACCTTTTCTCATGTAAATCCAAAACTTTAAAATAAAAAAAATAAAAAATGATTGGACTGAACATTCACTTTGCAATATGCACATCTTGTATTTTTAACTCAATTGAACCTCCACCTTTTAATATTATCACTTTACGTTTTTTAATCCCCTAATGACGATAATACAATTATAAAAACTTTTAGACACTTGGGGGAATGATGGGAATAAAATGGTTTCCAGGATTGGAGATCATGTGTAAATTCACCTATAAATGTGTAGATATTAGTAAAGGTGATAAACATGTCCAATGCCCTAGGGACAATTATCTTCCTCTATCTTCTATAAAGGACTGTGTGCTGTCCGAGGTGATATTGTGATCAGATTTGTATGTAGATGATATTTTGTACATATTTTGTGTCATTTACCTATCAGTGCAATGCAATGCAATGCAAGTGTAATGTCCGTCAGTCTAAGAACTATGCGCCTAATGGCTTCCCAAAAGGGACGAACCCGGGGGCATGTCCAGAAAATGTGCAGTAACGAACCGTCAGGATGCTGACAACGCCAGAGAGGGATCAGTACTGGCTGGCAACCCTTCTTGATCCACGTTACAAGGGTAAGGTGGCAGAACTTATCCTGCCATCGCAGAGGGAGCAGAGGATGAAACATCTTCGGGAGGCCTTGCAGAAAGGTTTGTGCAATGCGTTTCCAGAGCCTGGGAGGTTACAATTTCCTGGTACTAATGGACAACATGTTGCTGAGGCTTCGGTCAGTCACAGAAGGAGCGGTGGAGAAGGAGGCTGTCTGACCGATGCGTTTAGTCCACAGCCCCAAGGTCTTATTGGTTCCAGCAACCATCGCCAGCATCTGTTGTACATGGTGCAGGAATACCTAGGGGCAAGATCAGACTTGGAGACCTTTCTAACCGAAAATCCACTGGGTTAATGGGTCTTGAGGATGGATCACTGACCAGAGATTGCACAGTATGCAATTGAGCTACTGGCCTGTGCTGCATCCATTCAGTGCTGCTGGAGGCTTTGTAACTGATCACAGAGTGCGCCTGTCCACCGACTCGGTTGATCGGCTGACCTTCATAAAAATGAATCAGTCTTGGATCACCAGCTACCAAGCACCTGATGCTGATTTAACCGATTAATTTTTTATGAATGTGAGATCCCTTCAAGGCTGCCTATGCTGATGCTGAGTGACTGTCCTGTTATGCTGAGTGACTATCCTATTCCTCCTCAATGTTCATGTTGATAGCTTCTAAGAACATTTTTGGTTCTGGGCACCACCACCAATGGCTAAGGCCCAATTTTTTACAATTTTTGATCAAATATTTAACATCAAGGCTTGTTCCTGCGCTCAAAAGAGTATCTCTGAGGGGTTGCAGTGTTGTGGCACCACCACCACTGCCTAAGGCCCAATTTTTCTGACCCTGTTTAACAGGGGCGTGTAATTACAATTTTTGCTGTAATATTTTGCAGCAGGGCTCATTTCTGCATTCAACAAGAGTATCTGTGAGGGGTTGCAGTGTTGTGGCACTACCACCACTGCCGAAGGCTCAATTTTTATGCCCCTGTTTAACAGGGGTGTGTAATTACAATTTTTGATCAAATATTTAACAGCAGGGCTCGTTCCTGCGCTCAACAAGAGAATCTGTGAGGGGTTGCAGTGTTGTGGCACCATCACCACTGCCTAAGGCCCAATTTTTATGCCCGTTTAACAGGGACGTGTAATTACAATTTACAATTTTTGATCAAATATTTAACAGCAGGGCTTGTCCCTGTGCTCAACAAGAGTATCTGTGAGGCTTTACAGTGTTGTGCCACCACCACCACCACCTAAGGCCTAATTTTTCTGCCCCTGTTTAACAGGGGCATGCAATTACAATTCTTGATATAATATTTCACAGCAGGGCCCGTTCCAGCGCCCACCAAGAATAACTGTGAGGGCTTACAGTGTTCTGGTACCACCAACACCTGAGGCCCAAATTTCCACAGAGTGTTTACTTACAAACGGAGGGAGGCAACAGGAAGTGAGAGGAAATCTACCCCTAGGAAGGGAAATTCTCTCCTGTAAGAGTTAATATGGGAAAAAAGGTGTCTCCTCCACTGATTATCACCAATCCTTGTTTCCCTTAAAAACCCCAAATTTTCAAAATCTAATTGTCATTGGGACAGGAAGTGAGGTGAAATCTTCTGAACAGGGGCACAGACAGCAAAACAAATGTTACAGGGGTGATAACCCTTCCCTATGTTTTCCAAAAAGCTCTAAAATAGATTTTTTTGGCTGGAGCTACACTTACAAAATGTTCCAAATTCCAAACAGGAAGAACAAACCTACAGTCCCTGTCTTGTTTGCACCGCCTGTATACTGCTATTCAGAGTATATAGGGCCTTGGGGCCCAACGCCTTTTCTTTTTTAAATTTGGGTGTAGGGTTCCCCTTAATATCCATACAAGACCCAAAGGGCCTGATAATGGGCTGGGGGGGGGGTACCCATGCCGTTTGTCTCACTGATTTTCATCCATATTGTCGGGACCCGACATTACATTAAAGCCTCATGCAGTTTTAAATGACTTTTATTCCTTTAGAAATGTCATTTTGTGCAGGGACTGTTCTAAGCACAGGAAACATGCGCCACTTTACAGGCATACTATAGACACCCCCCCGGTACGATATTTAAAGGAATATTTCACTTTTATTTTTTCACTTTAAGCATCATTAAAATCACTGCTCCCGAAAAAACGTCCATTTTTAAAACGTTTTTTTTCCATTGATACATGTCCCCTGGGGCAGCACCCGGGCCCCCAAACCCTTTTCAGGACAAAAACTTGCATATTAGCCTTTAAAATTCACACTGTTGATTTCTCTTGTTCGAGTCCCATAGACTTTAACGGTGTTTGAATGTTCCCACAAACTTTTGGCCCATTTGCATGTTCTGGATGCGAACCGAACCAGGGGGTGTTCGGCCCATCCCTACCCCACAATCAGTAGCATGTGGGTAATAGGCAGGACACTCTTTACAGAGGGAAATATCTCCCCATCCCCCTTTTACTATCATTAGCAACCTGGCCTTTTAGCCTGGGGTAGAAGACCTAGTTTAACCACTTCCTCCAAAAGGATGTTCCTGTACGTCCTATGGTTGAAGTGGTTATACTGGAAAGATGTCTGCATCTACAGGTATCATCCCGGTATTTTTTTTTTGCAGCTAGCAATGGGCTTGAATGTAAAAGAGACGTTAGTGCCTTCCTGGGCTCTCCTGCCCTACTGAACTGAAGCTGCCAGTTCTGCTGGCTGCCATAGAGACAATTAAGGACCAGAACGTCCGTGGTCATCTCTATGGCCTAAGAGGCCAGACACACCAAGTATGATGTCACTGCCCATGCAATCACGAGGAATATTATTAATCCCTTGTGAGAGCAATAAAAGAGATAGATAAATAAATAATTAAATAAGCCTCTACTGCCTTTACTGATTGAACAACATCCCATGGCTCAAGGGGATGTCCCTTCCTAGTACGGCCTTCCCTTTTTCCAAGAAAGTAAAGGCCATTCAGTATTAGTGATGAGCAGAACACCCCTGGTTCGGTTTGCACCAGAACTTGCGAACAGGCAAAAAATTTGTTCGAACACGCGAACACCGTTAAAGTCTATGGGACACGAAAACGAATAATCAAAAGTGCTAATTTTAAAGGCTTATATGCAAGTTATTGTCATAAAAAGTGTTTGGGGACCTGGGTCCTGCCCCGGGGACATGAATCAATGCAAAAAAAAGTTTTAAAAACGGACGTTTTTTTGGGAGCAGTGATTTTAATAATGCTTAAAGTGTAATATCCCTTTAAATTTCGTACCCGGGGGGGGGGGGGGGGGGTGTCTATAGTGTACCTGTAAAGGGGCGCATGTTTCCCGTGTTTAGAACAGTCTGACAGCAAAATGACATTTCAGAAGAAAAAAAGTCATTTAAAACTACTGGCGGGCTGGGGATGAAAAAAATCATAAAGTAGATATAAGGATTGGAGAATAGGGTCTGGGTCAGAACATTCTGTAGTTTCCAAAAAGAAGATAATGGATGTGAAAAGGTTCTTGGAGGTGGGAGAGAAGATGATAGGGTTTGATTGTGAGACTGGATTTTGCAGACCTCATGCAGGATTTGAGGAACTTCTCACAAATCAAACATGGATATATTAGATCATCCATGTGTATTATGACATTGATCCAATCCTATAGAATGTCAGTATATGTGTGTATTGTACATGCATTTATATACATTTCTGCACTTTAAACCACACATTGCAATGCTTTCATAAATGAGATGGTTATAATCCATTCCTCATACAATAGGGATTTATTCTGGTGACCATGGTGAAGGGTAATTCTCAATGTCTTTCTCATAGGATCTCTGAGAGCTCTTCATCAGGAAATATCAGGAAGGACAATATCAATAAACATGTCATGCTCTGGAGCTCAAATATAATGGCAGAAGTTGTCCTAAAAGAATCTCAGGGGCCAGGGGGGGGATGAAAACAAAGAAATCTGTTTAAAGTGAAGGAAACAAGTAATAAAATAAAGAAATAAATACAGACATATTTTATGGTGGAGCAACTGATAGTGGAAATGATTTGTGTTTTTTACATGTCTGGTCTCAGCTGAAGGAGGTTATCAAGACCAAAGCACTGTTTGACTTTCCAACATATCAGGTCTGTCTGGTAAGCTGCTCTATGTGATTGTTAGTGGAGGAAATCACATTGTAGAGTGTATGGGGCGCACACATTGCGGTTTGCAAGTTTACCACTGAAGCCCCGCACCTCTATATGGAATGTTTTGAAGTAGTAAAAACCTGACAGAGGTTGTAAACTTTTCTCATGTAAATCCAAAACTTTAAAAAAAAAAAAATGTTTGGACTGAACATTCACTTTGCAATATGCACATCTTGTATATTTAACTCAATTGAACCTCCACCCTTTAATATTATCACTTTACGTTTTTCAATCCCCTAATGACGATAATACAATTACAAAAACTTGCAGACGTTGGGGGGGGGGGGGGCGGGAATGATGGGAATAAAAAGGTTTCCAGGATTGGAGATCATGTGTAAATTCACCTATAAATGTGTAGATATTAGTAAAGGTGATAAACATGTCCAATGCCCTAGGGACAATTATCTTCCTCTAACTTCTATAAAGGACTGTGTGCTGTCCGAGGTGATATTGTGATCAGATTTGTATGTAGATGATACTTTGTATATATTTTGTGTCATTTACCTATCAGGGAGTTTGTGGCTTTATCTATGTACATTGATCTGCTGTTGATGATTGAAGTAGATACAAATAGACAAAGATTTGTCTGGGCTGATTGAGTAGATACAATGTTTTGTTTTTCTTGTTTCTTTCCCCCATTGTGTTGTGGGTTAAGAACTCTGCGATCTTCACAATTTGTGATTCCAGATAAAGTAACAATGTAAGGCGGGAGATTGTGGAGGATCTTTTATTGTAACAATGTGTGAGTGCGGCATAAGTGTTTATTCAGCTCTGCCACCTTGTGGTCATTCCCGGTAGAACACTTGGGTGTGTGTGCAGTACAAGGAGGTGAATAGGGAATGTATACAGCCAGAAAGTGGAGATGATCTCCGCAATAAATCTGGAATCAGGATGGGAATAGAAGGAAGGTTTATTCATCCCCCTCCCAGTCTGACCGATCTACGGTACTTCCCATCTAAAGATCAATGTTATTATTATTTTAGCATTGCCTCACAAACATGCCACCCACATCTCTCTACATAGAGCCGGACATACCTGCTTTCTATTCCTATTCTCCAATTAAGTTATATATTATTAATACTGTCAGGTAAAGTTCCCTGTAAAGACAAACCCTTTGTCTTCTTATCACACTCAGACTTGTAATAGAGGTGAGGAGTAATGAGAGGAAATGTGATCACAGTACATCATTCTCTCATCTCTTTTCATTCCAATCTTTCTATGCTGATCGTCTCCTCACCGCTAAACCCTCCAACCAAAACCATCCACCCCTCCATGTCTGTCCGTCCTAACAGCAATTCAGAGTTTCTAGGATTTGTATCATTTACTGCATTTCATGTGAAGGAACGATGTGATCTCCTTACAGGGACTGGTTTTTATTGTCCTCCATCCTTTAATTCTGCTGAATATCTTCTGGAGATCAGAGATCATTCAATATTAAATACCAAACAAACATCCCCCAGTTGAAAGGAACACAGATCTCAGATCCTCCTTCACATTCAATACATTTTATCCGAAGAAATCGCCCAGAACTGTGATTGGTGCAAATATGAAATTGATACATTCAAATTTCCCGCCGGAATTCTATGGAACATTCCAATGATCTCAGATAGAATAATCCGACACTAAAATCTGATATCTCTTCCCCCGGGAACATCGATCAACGCTCCTCTGAATTGTCGGGCAGTTTATGTAACCAAGAATAATAAATCCATTAGAAATATGAATATCACATTTCTTCTAGTCTTTTCTTTTACTTCACAATACAGAATCCGCCCTGCTAGAGAATGTTTGCTATAGAGATAAATGAAAAGTCTACAGAACAAGTATTTTCTGGGCTGAAAACAGAGAAAGATCTCAGAATATATTTCTTTGAAATTCTCACTAACATACAATTTTTCAGGACAAGCTTCCGGGGTATGTCCCCTTCTTCAGTACTTGAGTACTGCTTGGACCTTGAAGAAGGGGACATACCCCGAAAGCTTGTCCTGAAAAATTGTATGTTAGTGCAAATAAAAAAAGTATCAGGGACAGTACTCAATTTTCTCTGTCACAATTGCATTAATAAGGCTACAATCAAATCAAGTATGAAATTCTCATAAAAAAGATATTACTGGCTGATGAAGGAAACGCCCCCAGCTCTGATTGGCTCAGATTTCAAGTTGCTACTTTCAAATTTGCCGCCTGAATAGTGAGGAACGTTACAGAGAAATAATCAGCCCTATTATACCGCCAAATCCAACACTGAGATCATCAGATGAGACATTTATCCGAGAAATATCATCAATGCTTTATTTTCATCGATTAGTCCGAAATGAATAGAAATGGATTCTGAAGATTATTGAATAATGTAAAACATTTCCATATGTTCTCTTTTATTCCAAGTCCTCGGAATGCAGACACCCCCCCCCTACATACAGAACATGACAGTGAGATGACTTCTATCATAGATCTCTACCTTTATTTATGATGAACAATAAAGTATTACACGTTTCATTATTTATAGAAATCGGAAATTATCATGATATGCCAGACAAATTTGTACAATGAATCAATACAGAAAATATTGCGCTTCTGGCGAATGACATCCGTTTCCATTCAGCAAAATATTTTTAAATCTTCTAAATAAATGACATTCTCTGCAGTGTAATAGAAGACCCCGCTCCCTTATCCACATGTTTCCCATCAGGTCCGATCAGTCTTACACCCAGGAAGGTGAGATGTCGTAAAAAATGTGATTCTTCTTTCCTTTTCAAAATAATATTTCATAAATATGACATTAATATGGAAAATTGAAACAGGTGATTGTGTTTCTGTTATGAAGTGTCAAAGATTTGTGTTCTCCGTGTAATCTCCAGGTAGAAATAGAAAAGCATTGAGAAGAAAGAATAAATTAATCTTCTGGACATGTATTGCTGTTACATTAATGTATCTGAATACAACAGAATGTTTAGGAGCATTATAAAGGAATGGAATGCTCTATTTTATTGTAATGAATGGGTGTGACTCCGCCTCTTTCCCAGGAAGGTTTCTATCAGGTCCGCTCAGGCTGTATATAAGGAGGGCAGGCAGGCAGCTGAATTCAGTTTCTGTTTGAGCAGAACATTTTTATCATGTCTGGTCGCGGTAAAGGAGGGAAGGGTCTGGGGAAAGGAGGCGCCAAGCGGCACAGGAAGGTGCTCCGGGACAACATCCAGGGCATCACCAAACCCGCCATCCGACGTTTGGCCCGCAGAGGGGGTGTCAAGCGCATCTCCGGACTCATCTATGAGGAGACCCGCGGAGTGCTGAAGGTTTTCCTGGAGAATGTCATCCGCGATGCCGTCACCTACACCGAGCACGCCAAGAGGAAGACCGTCACCGCCATGGATGTCGTCTATGCTCTCAAACGCCAGGGGCGCACTCTCTACGGATTCGGAGGATAAACCCTCATAGACACCTACCCACTTCATCTACACAAAGGTCCTTCTCAGGGCCACCTACCTTCTCATACAAAGATCTATATACCGCATCCATCTCCAGAAATCACTACATCATCCTGAGTGCTGATTGTACAATCTAGTTATAGATCCATTTTCTACCCAATTGGTTACAACATGGAATCATTTAGCTGTGTTCTTACATTTCTTTAGTAAAGCAGAGAGTAAAGTCAGCTTAGACCTCGCACGTATTCCTGGAGATTACACGGAGACGATAACATTCATCACAAACACCAGTTTCTTTTTAATATTAACATGATTTTGAAAAGTAAAAGCAAGAAATGTATTTTTTTTGCCTAAATCTCCTTTGTGGTGTAAGGCTGAGCGGACCTGATGGGAGACATGAGAAGGGGCGGGGTCTATTCATTTATTACACTGCAGAGAATTTCATTTATTTAGAAGCTTTTCAATCCTTTGCTGAAGGGAAACGGATGTGATTCATCAGAAGCTCAATATTTTCTTTATTGATTTATAGTACATACCGGTATTTTTTCTGGCATGTCATGATTATATATATAAACTTGTTTCCATTTAGTTACATAATCCTATGCAGATCTGATAATGAAATGTATACTAATGTATTTTATTGATTCATTGCACATACTGTATGTATCTGGCCGTGTCATGATTGCTACCAGTCCTTTCACTTGTATTTTTATTATTATAGTTGTAATATGGGGAAAATCCATAACTTATACAGATCGGGGGATTCTGAGGACTTGGAATAAAAGAGAAATTATGGAAATGTTTTACATGATTTAATAATTTTCGGACTCATCACGCATTCATTAAAAAAACAACATAGAATTGTATGAATGAATTGTATGAATTTTTAATGTTTTTTTTTTTTAGAGTCTGCAATTTTCAGGTACACATTTATTCTTCCTTTACTATGGTCTCTATAGCTTTTCCGGAGATTACACAATCACCAGTTGCTATTGTTAATAACAATTTCATATTTATAAAGATTTGATTGTAGCCGTATTAGTGCAATTGTGACAGAGAAAATTGAGTACTGTCCGTGATACTTTTTTTATTTGCACTAACATACAATTTTTCAGGACAAGCTTTCGGGGTATGTCCCTACACAAAGAATAATGGCCTGAATTTAGATATTGGTTTCCTTACACATTATGCTAAAGTTTTACGACCGCTCTGTGACCAGCGTCCCCCCCCCTAAATTCTGTAGCTCTTTCTCTGTCTTAACCCACTAACTCTGCTGCTATCTTTATTGCCATTGATTTGTATGTGTTTGGTTTTCTTTTTTTTTTTTTTTTTTTCCTTCTTTAACATTCTGCTTAAAAATTTGTTAATCAGTACTGCTTGGACCTTGAAGAAGGGGACATACCCCGAAAGCTTGTCCTGAAAAATTGTATGTTAGTGCAAATAAAAAAAGTATCACGGACAGTACTCAATTTTCTCTATATTTATAAAGGATTACTAAAGGGGAGGGGGGGACAAATGTGTTACATTTCTGTTTCTAAGACAAAGCCATTCTTTTGACTGTTTTAAAAATATAGTAACAGAGAACACGTGGACATGTTTTACATTATTCAACAATCTTCTGAATCCATTTCTCGGATTTGGCGGTATAATAGGGATGATTATTTCTCTGTAACGTTCTTCGCTATTCAGGCGGCAAATTTGAAATCTGAACCAATCAGAACTGTGGGCGTTTCCTTCATGAGCCAATAATGTATGTGATGAGGAAACAAAGAAATGTATTCTGAGATCTTTCTCAGTTTTCAGCCCAGAAAATACTTGTTCTGTAAACTTTCCATTGATCTCTATAGAAAACATTCTCCATGATTCTGTAGTACAAACCCCCTGAAACAACATAATATTTCAGTGCGTTTATTAACTGCCTGGAATGTTCCCCGGAAGAATGGAAATGTATCATTCAATTTCTGTGTCAGATTAGCCGATCTGAGGTGATTGTAACGTTCCATTAAAAATGAAGCCAATCCGTTCCGAATGCCCCCTCCCCCCCCATAATACGAGAATTCTGAGATCTGTGTTCCTGACCAGGTGGGGGGGGAGGGGTGGTGCTGGTTTTGGTATTTATTTCTGATCTGTAATACATTCAGCAGAACTAAAGTTTGAAGGACAATGACTATCAGTCCATGTAAGATGAGCAGATCCCCCAATAATACATTTCAGGCTCTTTCTATGTAGTAATTGTTCTCCCTGTACAAGTCTCCTGTATTAGAAGTGTGAATAAATAAGAATGTATTTCCTGTGTAAAGCTATGAAGACAATTGAGGGCTCATTCCATGCGATGTGGTAGACACAATGAGGTATGTGTGTGGGCTCTTTGTAGAGAGATGTGGGTGGCTCTGAGAAGAGCCTTTGTGTTGTAAATGAATGGATTTGGGAGTAGAAAGGAGTTGTTGGGATTACTTGGATTTGGCGGCGGCCTTGTGGCTCTCGGTCTTCTTGGGCAGCAGCACGGCCTGGATGTTGGGCAGGACTCCTCCCTGGGCGATGGTGACGCCGCCCAGCAGCTTGTTGAGCTCCTCGTCGTTGCGGACGGCCAGCTGGAGGTGTCGGGGGATGATGCGGGTCTTCTTGTTGTCGCGGGCGGCGTTGCCGGCCAGCTCGAGGATCTCAGCCGTCAGATACTCGAGGACGGCGGCCAGATAGACGGGAGCTCCGGCCCCGACCCGCTCGGCATAGTTCCCCTTCCTGAGCAGACGGTGAACACGACCGACTGGGAACTGCAGACCAGCCCGGGATGATCGGGTCTTGGCCTTAGCCCGAACCTTGCCTCCTTGTTTTCCACGGCCAGACATTGTGAGATGTCGGATGGAGATGTAAAACTTCTTTCCGCTTCCTTATATTTATACCGTCAATGCTCTGACATCACACACTGTGATTGGTTACTTTTCAAGCCAGCCAATAGTGTTCTGACTTGTTTCTACACCAATCAATAAACGAGGAATGAAAGCATTCCACTCCTCCCCATCACATGACTGAATCCTCCAATAGAAGAGTGAGGAGGGAGGAGACTCATTTGCATAGGGCGCCTATAAAATCAGCACATGAGGGCGGCTCCAGCACACATCGGAGTTGATCTGATTGATCCTAATCATGCCTGAACCAGCCAAGTCCGCCCCGGCGCCCAAGAAGGGCTCCAAGAAAGCCGTGACCAAGAGCCAGAAGAAGGACGGCAAGAAGCGGAGGAAGAGCAGGAAGGAGAGTTATGCCATCTACGTGTACAAGGTGCTCAAGCAGGTCCACCCCGACACCGGCATCTCGTCCAAGGCCATGGGCATCATGAACTCCTTCGTCAATGACATCTTCGAGCGCATCTCCGGCGAAGCTTCCCGCCTGGCTCATTACAACAAGCGCCGCACCATCACCTCCCGGGAGATCCAGACCGCCGTCCGCCTCCTCCTGCCCGGAGAGCTGGCCAAGCACGCCGTCTCCGAGGGCACCAAGGCCGTCACCAAGTACACCAGCGCCAAGTAATCCCCCATCCCCCCATCATCATCCCAACACAAGACACAAAGGCTCTTCTAAGAGCCACCCACCATTTCCATCAATGAGCTCTCATCACATTTTACCGCAATTAATAATTCTAAATACATTAAATGAAGAATCAACCGATTATGACAATTTTTCTACAATCTGATGAAGTTGTAGGAGATCCATCCCAATACAAGCTGGTGTTGCAGATTCCCTTTATTCAGGAATTCCTGACATTTAATTTCCTCCTAGACCCAGTCTGTACAATGAATATTGGAGGATCTGATTTGTACAACAATATTGTCGGCTAGTGGGATCAAACCATCCAATCGCTTTGTATATCTTCCCCGATCTCCGTATAGAAGCATGGATTTTTATAACCACTAGGTGTCAGTGTTGCTCTTCCTTAGAGAATACATGGGAGCTTTTCTTCCCGCAAATTGAAAGCGGATATTTATGTATATAAGAATGACACATATATAATCTTCTATTGTATACATCATTTTCACCTACACGTTTACTTTCTGTTTTATGTAAGACTCCACAAAGCATGCTAATGTCTGGAGACACATCTACAGGGGGTGCTTATATTCTCGAAATAGTTTAGGGATCATCTGCTTAGAATCATTACTTATACATCACATTGTGTTTGATTCAAATGTGTCATATAACATCTATTTTCTTTATGGGAGTCCAACGATTATACATAATAATCATCTACTCACCTTAGATCGGGGGAGGGGGAGAGACGGATTAGATCATCAGCTGGACATACATATACATTGGCTTTCCTGGTCTGTATCTATTTATATAGGTGTGTGTATTTTCTCTAATAAAGAGTATTTGGTATATTTCAGGTGCCTCAGATTACAATACACAGATTGGAAAGTGAAGATTACAGGGAGCATTGTCCCCTTTTATCCCCCCCTCCCTCCTCTGTCATCTAATTTACTGAGATATCGGCATACATAATCCAATCTCAATGTTTCTAATTCTTACACTGAGATGGAGTCTCTCATTTTTGATTATAAAAACATTTCTTTAGATTGTAAGCTCCATGAGCAGGGTCCTCCTTTTTCTTTTGTATTGAACTGTATTGTGATTGTACTGTCCCCCCTTTTATTGTAAAGAGCTGTGTAAACTGCTGAGTCCGGCACTATATATATCCTCTATGATATTCATGTTATTAATAATAATTAGTGTTAAAGTCGTACAGAGCAGCGCCAAGCAAATCCCCAACACCCCCATCATCCCAACAGGACACAATGGTTCTTGTAAAAGCGACTCCCACACACCATATCAGAGCTGTGATTTCATTGTAAAGTTAACATGACGAAGATATCATGAGAAATATGGTCCAAAGAATGTTTTTTAGTGAATTATCTGACAAAATCTTTATGTAAATTCATCTGATTGATTATGAAGTCTAGATGTCGCCCTGTGTTCATTCCCTCAAATTCCCCGGTATGACTTCTAATTATCTTCACGTTGGAATCACCTATATGTCTTATAAGGGGGATTCGGAAAGAAAACAATGAAATCTTATTGTAGCGCTTCCTAAATCCCCGCACAGACGTCATTTCTCTTGTCACCAGCAGGTGTCAGTGTTGCTCTTCCATAGAGAATACATTGGAAGAAGTTTAGTTGAATTGTATCCACGTGGATCTGATAGAAACCAATGAGAACAGCGACCGATCCCAGATGTGTCCGGAGCAGGGAGGACAATGCTGGGGGGACGCGATTCATTGTCTGCTCAGCGATCTGTCCCTCCATGTTAGTACAGAATTGTGCCGGATGGAACAAGCTGTACAAGTCACCTTTCTACTTGTTATTCACTAAAGAACGGAATAATCCGAGCAGTGAGATCGGAGGAGGATTTTCTGTATTATGGAGACGAGCATTCCAATGTCAGAGCTCCTGATTCTTACACATTATATGATGTGGAGGAACTCCCCTCCCCCACCCCACCCAAAGAAGGTAACTCTACTAACACAGATAACGGGCAGATCTTGGCGGGCATTTTAAAAATGGCGCTTTTTTTTTTTTTAAAGTAAACCAATCATGAAAAGGGGTGTGAATTAGTTGTCCAATCAGAAGGCAGTAATGTGTATAAATAGACGCCGCACAGCCCGTGTTCTCACACTTGTGCTCCTTCTGGAGATTGGAAGCATCGATCAGCCATGGCAAGAACCAAGCAGACCGCTCGTAAGTCCACCGGAGGGAAAGCTCCCCGCAAGCAGCTGGCCACCAAAGCCGCCCGCAAGAGCGCCCCGGCCACCGGCGGAGTCAAGAAGCCTCACCGCTACAGGCCCGGCACCGTGGCTCTCCGAGAGATCCGCCGCTACCAGAAATCCACCGATCTGCTCATCCGCAAGCTGCCCTTCCAGCGCCTCGTCCGAGAGATCGCCCAGGACTTCAAGACCGACCTGCGCTTCCAGAGCTCCGCCGTCATGGCTCTGCAGGAAGCCTCCGAGGCTTATCTCGTAGGACTCTTCGAGGACACCAACCTCTGCGCCATCCATGCCAAGAGGGTCACCATCATGCCCAAAGACATCCAGCTGGCACGCCGCATCCGCGGAGAGAGGGCCTAATACACCCCCCGACCAACATCCTCATCACCCCACAACACAAAGGCTCTTCTCAGAGCCACCACATCCTCCTCACAAAGAGCTCCATACTATCTCATCACCACTACATCATACAAATACTCCTCACCACATCTCTACACCCCCCCATCACACCGCACTCACATCTCTAAGATGATTACAAAGTAACAATTCACACTTCTCTAGGAAGGAGATCTTTTCTCGTGCCGATCTCTTCCCACCACAATACAATATATAGGAGAGGAAAACAAGACACCTTCCTAGAAAGATTCTCTTCATATCTCTAGACTTCCCTCATCATTACCAGGAGATCGGGAAAGAAAACCTGTTCAAGAGAAATACAAAGTCATCTCCTCCCCTCCTGTACACAGATCCCGGGATCACCTCTTTCTCAGCTCCGGTGTAGAAATCCTACAACTGACTAGTAAGAAATCTCACACTCACTATTCATTCTTCTGTATGAAGACGAGATTTCCTCTCCCCGATCTATCACAGGAATCTCTCCTCTGCTATTCTACGACTTTCTCCAATCTCCCCCCTCACACACACACCGATCAGATTGTTACACCTTCCCATCAGCACATTTTACACTCTTTCTTTATTTCTTCTCATTCATCATCTACAGAAGACAATTATTGGCACCCTGGAGAGAGTTGTACATTTCTCATTCCAAGCCTCATATTATTTGATATGTCAGCCAATCAGCAGATAGTGATCTGTACGGTGAGTGTGTGCGGAACACCTTCCACTATCTGTTGCGACAATATGGTGAAAATATGGAATTCTATTGTATGACAGTGAAGAGTCCATTCTCCTCATAACACAATGTTCTTGTTGCTGATCATTCTAACATGTCCGATCAGTGCAATGATTTCCCTCATACCGATCACATGAAATATTGAAGATCCTGAACGATCATCTAGAAAGAGGAAGTGTGAATGTCCCCCTCCCCCGGGAGATCCCACAGACTGTGCGAGAATTGTCGGGGACCTCCAGGTCTCCTATCTGCACATGACAGATCTGTGTGGGGTGGGGCCCCTGAGAAGATCCTTTATAGCAGGAGGGATTTCCGATCTACAGGATCTCTAGTAATCATTTGTGGGATTTGTCATAAAATGTAATGAGATTCCCTGCAAGAGATAAATGTACAATGTGTGATGGGAACATATCAACTCATCTAGATTGTGTGTAAAGTCTATGCGGCCCCTGGTGGGCTTAGGTAGGTATGTGGGGGGCTTGGTTAGAAGGAGGTGGGTATAGGTAGGTAGGTGTGGCTCTGTTAGGAGGTGGGTGTAGCTCTGTTAGGAATAGGTGGGTGTGGCTGTTAGGAGGTGGGTGTGTGTAGGTAGGTAGGTGTAGCTCTGTTAGGAGGAGGTAGGTGGCTCTGAGAAGAGCCTTTGGGGGGTGGAGATGAAGGAGTTATCCGCCTTTATTTCTTCTTCGGAGCGGCCTTCTTGGGCTTGGCTGCTGTCTTGGGTTTAGCCGCCTTCTTAGCCGGACCCTTGGCGGCTTTTTTCGGCTTGGCTGCAGCTTTGGGCTTCTTGGGGCTCTTTGTCGCCTTCTTGGCGGGAGAAGCTTCAGCCTTTGCCGGTTTCTTGGCGGCCTTCTTGGGGCTCTTGGCTGCTTTGCTGGGGACTTTCTTCTTGGGGGACTTGGCTGGCTTCTTGGCGGCCGCAGGTTTCTTGGGCTTGGCCGCAGCCGATGGCTTCTTCTTGGTGACTTTCTTGGCCTTGTCGCCCTCTTGCTGCTTCTTGTTGATCTTGAAGGATCCGGAGGCTCCATGTCCTTTGACCTGGACGAGGCTCCCCTTAGTCACCAGCGCCCTGATGGCGATCTTGAGGCGGCTGTTGTTCTTGTCCACATCGTATCCTCCGGCGGCCAGGAGCTTCTTGAGGGCGGCCAGGGAGACCCCGCTGCGCTCCTTGGAAGCGGCCACGGCTGTGACGATGAGGTCGGACACGCTGGGACCGGACGGCTTCTTGCTGCCTTTCTTGGCTCCTCCGGCTGCCGCCTTCTTAGTCGCCTTCTTCTTGGCGGCGGGCTCCGCTGGAGGAGCGGCGGCTGGGGCGCTCTCAGTCTCCGTCATGATTCTCAACGAGGTTTTGAAAATAGATAAATACAGTGTGTGGTGCTCTGGCTTATATAGAGACGTTCTGCACTACTATTGGTTGATATAGTACTTGCCTTCTGCACTGCTATTGGTTACACGTTAGACACGCCCACTGTCTGTCACTCCTGTGTTGGGGAATCTTCTATCTCTTGTTGTGTTTCCCTGATAGAGAGAAAAACGATTATAATAAGAAATGGAAGGATGTCCAATCTTCATCGGGGACCCGATCTGCTCACTGGACTGTCACTTATCGATCTGTCACTTACCGCTCTCATGATCTGCTCAGGAGGCTGAACACAGAGGCTGCAAACACATCCATCCTCCTGAGTGTGTGTCCCATTCTTCCTTCTACCTGATTTTCTACACACATTCTCATCAGAAAACAATCTTCTCACATCTCCCACTACAATCATCTTCACATTAGATGAGTGAAGAGTGAAGATCAGGAAACATTTCCCTCTAATACAGAACTCTGCTCATCTATAGCTGAGTAGAAGGAGCCTGGAACAAAAACATCAGCCGGAGACATGAGATCCTTGTGTGATGTGATGGGGGAGATTGTTAGAGATACAAAGGTGTCATCTGATGAGAACATGTCATATTTCATGTACTATTTATCAATCTTTCCTCATTATGACAACTGTAAGTTTGTAGCCACTGCACACAGCAGACTAGTAAGTAGTTTATTCTGGTGGTGATGTATCATTATTTGCTCATCAATCATCATGATAAATATATTGTCATTCAAATACTCTAAGTTTATTGCCACATTTTACCACACAGCTATCTATATAATCTACTCAGAAAATATACTGTATAAAGAAAAAGAAAAATTATATATATATATATATATATATATATATATATATTTTTTTTTTTTATTTTTTTTTACTAAGTAGAGAATCCGTCAACATTTTTTACCCCTAAAGCTCAGTAATCATTACTTTGTGGCACATCCCATTATAGTCTATGGTGGGTCAAATCTTGATAGTAAATCTTGGTCATTTGTAGTGATAGATTTCTCTCTAGCCACTTTAAGACCAGCCTCGTTTTGGATTTTAGGTGTTTACAAGTTTAAAACAGGTTTTTTTGCTAGAAAATTACTTAGAACCCCCAAACATTATATATTGTTTTTTTTCCTAACACCCTAGAGAATACAATAGCAGTCATTGCAATACTTTTTTTTGCACCGTATTTGCGCAGCGGTCTTCTAAGCACACTTTTTTTGGAAAAAATTCACTTTTTTGAAAAAAAAAAATAAGACAACAGTAAAGTTAGCCCAATTTTTTTTTATATTGTGAAATATAATGTTACGCCAAGTAAATTGATACCCAACATGTCACGCTTCAAAATTGCGCCCGCTCGTGGAATAGCGTCAAACTTTGACCCTTAAAAATCTCCATAGGCGAAGTTTAAAAAATTCTACAGATTGCATGTTTTGCGTTACAGAGGAGGTCTAGGGCTAGAATTATTGCTCTCACTCTACTGGTCGCGGCGATACCTCACATGTGTGGTTTGACCACCGTTTTCATATGCGGGCGCTACTCACATATGCGTTCGCTTCTGCGCGCGAGCTCGTCGGGACAGGGCGCTTTAATTTTAATTTTTTTTATTATTATTTATTTTACTTTATTTTATTTATTTTTTCACCGTTTAAAAAAAAAAAAAAAAAAATTGGATCACTTTTATTCCTATTACAAGGAATGTAAACATCCCTTGTAATAGAAAAAAGCATGACAGGTCCTCTTAAATATGAGATCTGGGGTCAAAAAGTCCTCAGATCTCATATTTAGACTAAAATGCAAAAAAAAAAAATAAAAATAAAAAAGTTGTTTAAAAAAATGACACAAAAAAAATTGTGCCTTTAAGAGAAGTGGGCAGAGCCGTCGTAATGACGTCGCTCCGGCTGTCACATGGTATGGAGACGGGTGGGGGCCATCTTGGCCTCACTCGTCTCCATACCTAAGCAGGGAAAGGACCCGATCGCCTCTGCCGCTACCGACGGCTCCGGTAAGCGGCCGAGGGTGCGGGAGAGCGGCGGGAGGGGGGGTGGCACCTCTCCCGCCGCCGATAACGGTGATCTTGCGGCGAACCCGCCGCAGAGACCACCATTATCGTGTACGGAACCGCCCACTGAAAAGATGGATACCTCGGTTGTGGCAGCAGCTGCTGCCGTTACCGAGATATCCATCTTCAAAAAATTGACGTATATATACAGTGGGCGGTCCGGAAGTGGCTAGGGCAGGGGCCTCCCAACTCTTTACACCAAGGTCCAGTTTACTATTGTACTGATCGGACATGTTAGAATGATCAGCAACAAGAACATTGTGTTATGCGGAGAATGGACTCTTCACTGTCATAGAATAGAATTCCATATTTTCACCCACAAATAATATGAAGAGGATTAGCAGCCCCAATGTCACATTTGGATTAAAATTTGATCTCCCGGCCCCGCTTTTAGAAAGCTCCCCGTATGATAATATAAAAGATCTTATTGTCTGACACAGGAACCACAAGAGGCTGTGATTGACTGATCGGAATATTTTCAAATTGCTCGCCGAAATCTCATCGCTGTGCAGTTTGCAGATGATGGAGTTCTGCACTCACCGTACAGATCACTATCTGCTGATTGGCTGACATATAAAATAATTTGACGCTTGGAATGAGAAATGTACAACTCTCTCCAGGGTGCCAAGAATTGTCTTCTGTAGATAATGAATGAGAAGAAATAGAGAAGAGTGTAAGATGTGCTGATGGGAAGGTGTAACAATGTGATCGGTGTGTGTGTGAGGGGTAGATTGGAGAAAGTTGCAGAATAGCAGAGGAGAGATTCCTGTGATAGATCGGGGAGATGAAATCTCGTCTTCATACAGAAGAATGAATAGTGAGTGTGAGATTTCTTACTAGTCAGTTGTAGGATTTCTACACCGGAGCTGAGAAAGAGGTGATCCCGGGATCTGTGTACAGGAGGGGAGGAGATGACTTTGTATTTCTCTTGAACGGGTATTTTCAGCCTTGCCCATTGTCATATGCAGCCCTGCCCAGTGCAGCCTTGCCCATTGTCATAAGCAGCCTTGCCCATTGTCATATGCAGCCTTGCCCAGTGCAGCCTTGCCCAATGCAGCCTTGCCCAGTGCAGCCTTGCCCAATGCAGCCTTGCCCAATGCCGTGTGCCGTTTGCGCCATTTAAATCTGCCGCCGAGATAGACAGAGCCTGTGTACTCGGCTCATCACGCCACCCCGCCTCCTTACTGAGGATGAGAAGCGAGCGCTTCCTCATCCTCCTCATCCTCTGTCACTCAGGCTCAGGGTACTTTGTCTGCCAAGGCAGCTGCCAAAGTGGCCTCTTCCATTGACTCAATGTCATCAGTCACTCCTTCTCTAGCCCCACCATCATGCGCTGAGGAGACCCCAAACTGATTGACCACAGTGTAGGGTACATGTTGCAGGAGGTTGCGCAGCATTTTGAAAACTCTGATGATGGTTCCCAGGTTGAGGATGAAGGCAGTAACGTGAGCCCAGAGAGAGGGGGTGCCCAAGAAGGACAAGAAACTGCAGTCAGGTTCCCCCAGCTGCAGCATATTGCCAGGTTTGCTCCAGTGGCGAGGAGGGAGGGGATGATGTGGTCACTGACTCTAGGTGGGTGCCAAATAGAAGAGAGGTGGAGGAGAAGGAGGCACATCTCCAACGAGGCAGGCTGCCCTCCAGGGGCCAGCTTAAGGGTAGGCAACCGTCTGCATCACACTGCAGAGCACAGCATGTGCAGGGCTCTCTCTGCTGACTTCGTGCGGTATTCCAAAAGTTCTTTGTTGTGGGCCTTTTTTGAGAGGTGTGCAGCAGATTGCACCATTGCTGTTTGCAGCATATGTCTGAAGCATATCAAGCGTGGCCAAAACAGCAGCCGCTTGGGCACCACATGCTTGACCAGACAGATGTCAAGCTCCCATGCAGTCCGTTGGCAACAGTACTTAAAAGACCCACACCAAATAACAAGGCTAACCTCTCCTTGCTCCTCATCAGCTGGGATCTCCAACCCCACTATAATTTCAGTCCTCTCAGAGACCTGCACTGAGAAGAATGAAGGTGCAGAATTAGGTGTCCAAACATCCGATTGTAGCAGGCAAATTTCCCTACCCGAGTTGCTAAACTGGCGAAAGAAATTCGGTCCAAGCCATCCACATGCTCAGCGGCTGCTAGTTTGGCTAAATTGCTAGCTGCCTTTTCAGCTGGTAGACTCTGCTCCCTTTCAAGAATTTGTGGAATGTGCGGTACCTCAGTGGCAGGTTCCCAAATGCCATTTTTTTTCTCGGAAGGTCATTCCGGCTCTCTACTGACATGTGGAAAGCAATATCTTGGCCTCGTTGGACAGGGCGGTCAGCAGTAAGGTGCATATTACCGCTGACTCATGGTCCAGCAGGCATGGACAGGGACATTACCTTTCTTTCACGGTGCACTGGGTAACCCTGCTGGCAGCTGGGAAGGATGCAGGACAGGGTGCAGTATTGTTGGAGCTTGTTTCACCACCACACCTCCAAAATGCTGGTAGTGGTGATTCTGCCACATTCTGCCGCCTCATCTGTGACATGCTCACCAGGTGGAAATCAGCATTGGCAATGCTGCAGCAGCTGCACATGCAGCAGAGGGCCATCAATGACTGCCTGTGCGAGTATGGCACCAGGACAGGGTCAGGGGAGCTTGGATTTTTTTTCGCCACGCCAGTGGCTCAGGATCAAGAATGCATGCACTGTCCTGTCAGCATTTAAGGAGGCCACGAGGATGGTGAGCAGTGACAGTGCATGCATCAGTGATACTGTCCCTCTTGTCTTCCTGTTGGAGCACATGCTGGGTGGAATAATGGACAGGGCACTTGAGGCAGAACAGAGGGAGGAAGAGGAGGATTTCCTTACCTCTCAAGGCCCCCTTTATCCAGACAGTATTCTTTCAGGCCCGCCTATCACACAGGAGGAGGAGGAGAATTGTGTCAGCATGGAGGTGGAGCCTGGCACTCAGCATCAGCAGCAGTCTTCAAGGGATCGTTTTCAGTCCTCAGAAACCCATCGACTTGTATGTGGCTGGGAGGAGGTGGCTGCGGATCAGGTCGTCCTTAGTGACCCAGAGGACTCCGGTCCGAATGCCTCAGCAAACCTACGCGGCATTGCCTCCCTGATCCTGCAAAGCCTGCGAAAGGACCTCAGATTCTTGGTATCAAGGAGAGGGATCAGTACTGGCTGGCAACCCTTCTTGATCCACGTTACAAGGGTAAGGTGGCAGAACTTATCCTGCCATCGCAGAGGGAGCAGAGGATGAAACATCTTCGGGAGGCCTTGCAGAAAGGTTTGTGCAATGCGTTTCCAGAGCCTGGGAGGTTACAATTTCCTGGTACCAATGGACAACATGTTGCTGAGGCTTCGGTCAGTCACAGAAGGAGCGGTGGAGAAGGAGGCTGTCTGACTGATGCATTCAGACAATCTTTTAGTCCACAGCCCCAAGGTCTTATTGGTTCCAGGAACCATCGCCAGCATCTGTTGTACATGGTGCAGGAATACCTAGGGGCAAGATCAGACTTGGAGACCTTTCCAACCGAAAATCCACTGGGTTACTGGGTCTTGAGGATGGATCACTGACCAGAGATTGCACAGTATGCAATTGAGCTACTGGCCTGTGCTGCATCCATTCAGTGCTGCTGGAGGCTTTGTAACTGATCACAGAGTGCGCCTGTCCACCGACTTGGTTGATCGGCTGACCTTCATAAAAATGAATCAGTCTTGGATCACCAGCTACCAAGCACCTGATGCTGATGTAACCGATTATGTTTTTATGAATGTGAGATCCCTTCAAGGCTGCCTATGCTGATGCTGAGTGACTATCCTGTTATGCTGAGTGACTATCCTATTCCTCCTCAATGTTCATGTTGATAGCTTCTAAGAACATTTTTGGTTCTGGGCACCACCACCAATGGCTAAGGCCCTATTTTTCTGCCCCTGTTTAATTACAATTTTTGATCAAATATTTAACATCAGGGCTTGTTCCTGCGCTCAAAAGAGTATCTCTGAGGGGTTGCAGTGTTGTGGCACCACCACCACTGCCTAAGACCCAATTTTTCTGACCCTGTTTAACAGGGGCGTGTAATTATAATTTTTGCTGTAATATTTTGCAGCAGGGCTCATTCCTGCATTCAACAAGAGTATCTGTGAGGGGTTGCAGTGTTGTGGCACTACCACCACTGCCTAAGGCTCATTTTTTATGCCCCTGTTTAACAGGGGTGTGTGTGTAATTACAATTTTTGATCAAATATTTAACAGCAGGGCTCGTTCCTGTGCTCAACAAGAGTATCTGTGAGGCTTTACAGTGTTGTGCCACCACCACCTAAGGCCCAATTTTTCTGCCCCTGTTTAACAGGGGCATGCAATTACAATTCTTGATATAATATTTCACAGCAGGGCCCGTTCCAGCGCCCACCAAGAATAACTGTGAGGGCTTACAGTGTTCTGGTACAACCAACACCTAAGGCCCAAATTTCCACAGAGTGTTTACTTACAAACGGAGGGAGGCAACAGGAAGTGAGAGGAAATCTACCCCTAGGAAGGGAAATTCTCTCCTGTACGAGTTAATATGGGAAAGAAGGTGTCTCCTCCACTGATTATCACCAATCCTTGTTTCCCTTAAAAACCCAAAATTTTCAAAATCTAATTGTCATTGGGACAGAAAGTGAGGTGAACATGGAGAAAATGTGGGCTCAAGACTTTTTAGGCACAGTGATTACTAAGTATATGTTTAAAATTCTAGTTTATTTAGAAAATATTAAAAAAGAGCATAAAACAAGGAGACAAATAGGATTCAATTGAATCCTATTTGTCTCCTTGTTTTATGCTCTTTTTTAATATTTTCTAAATAAACTAGAATTTTAAACATATACTTAGTAATCACTGTGCCTAAAAAGTCTTGAGCCCACATTTTCTCCATGTTCTCCAACCTACTTAGATAAGACGTGGCACCTGTAACTCAATTCGTATCCGCATGACCACTATGCGCTGATACGCCTAATAAATTTAAAGACAGTGAGGTGAAATAATCTTCTGAACAGGGGCACAGACAGCAAAACAAATGTTACAGGGGTGATAACCCTTCCCTATGTTTTCCAAAAAGCTTTAAAAATAGATTTTTTTGGCTGGAGCTACACTTACAAAATGTTCCAAATTCCAAACAGGAAGAACAAACCTACAGTCCCTGTCTTGTTTGCACCGCCTGTATACTGCTGTTCAGAGTATATAGGGCCTTGGGGCCCAACGCCTTTTCTTTTTTAAATTTGGGTGTGGGGTTCCCCTTAATATCTATACAAGACCCAAAGGGCCTGATAATGGGCTGGGGGGGTACCCATGCCGTTTGTCTCACTGATTTTCATCCATATTGTCGGGACCCAACATTACATTAAAGCCTCATGCAGTTTTAAATGACTTTTATTCCTTTAGAAATGTCATTTTGTGCAGGGACTGTTCTAAGCACAGGAAACATGCGCCACTTTACAGGCATACTATAGACAACCCCCAGGTACGATATTTAAAGGAATATTTCACTTTTATTTTTTCACTTTAAGCATCATTAAAATCACTGCTCCCGAAAAAAGGTCAGTTTTTAAAATGTTTTTTTCCATTGATACATGTCCCCTGGGGCAGCACCCGGGTCCCCAAACCCTTTTCAGGACAAAAACTTGCATATTAGCCTTTAAAATTCACACTGTTGATTTCTCACGTTCGAGTCCCATAGACTTTAACGTGTTTAAATGTTCCCACAAACTTTCGGGCCATTTGCATGTTCTGGATGCGAACCGAACCAGGGGGTGTTTGGCCCATCCCTACCCCACAATCAGTAGCATGTGGGTAATAGGCAGGAAACTCTTTACAGAGGGAAATATCTCCCCATCCCCCTTTTACTATCATTAGCAACCTGGCATTTTAGCCTGGGGTAGAAGACCTACAGTTTAACCACTTCCTCCAAAAGGATGTTCCTGTACGTCCTATGGTTGAAGTGGTTATACTGGAAAGATGTCTGCATCTACAGGTATCATCCCGGTATTTTTTTTGCAGCTAGCAATGGGCTTGAATGTAAAAGAGATGTTAGTGCCTTCCTGGGCTCTCCTGCCCTACTGAACTGAAGCTGCCAGTTCTGCTGGCTGCCATAGAGACAATCAAGGACCAGAACGTCCCTGGTCATCTCTAGGCCTAAGAGGCCAGACACACCAAGTATGATGTCACTGCCCATGCAATCACGAGGAATATTATTAATCCCTTGTGAAAGCAATAAAAGAGATAGATAAATAAATAATTAAATAAGCCTTTACTGCCTTTACTGATTGAACAACATCCCATGGCTCAAGAAGATGTCCCTTCCTAGTACGGCCTTCCCTTCTTCCAAGAAAGTAAAGGCCATTCAGTAATAGTGATGAGCAGAGCACCCCTGGTTCGGTTTGCACCAGAACTTGCGAACAGGCAAAAAATTTGTTCGAACATGTGAACACCGTTAAAGTCTATGGGACATGAAAATGAATAATCAAAAGTGCTAATTTTAAAGGCTTATATGCAAGTTATTGTCATAAAAAGTGTTTGGGGACCTGGGTCCTGCCCCAAGGGACATGGATCAATGCAAAAAAAAGTTTTAAAAACGGCCGTTTTTTGGGAGCAGTGATTTTAATAATGCTTAAAGTGATACAATAAAAGTGTAATATCCCTTTAAATTTCGTACCTGGGGGGTGTCTATAGTGTACCTGTAAAGGGGCGCATGTTTCCCGTGTTTAGAACAATCTGACAGCAAAATGACATTTCAGAGGAAAAAAAGTAATTTAAAACTACTGGTGGGCTGGGGATGAAAAAAAAATCATATAGTAGATATAAGGATTGGAGAATAGAGTCTGAGTCAGAACATTCTGTAGTTTCCAAAAAGAAGATAATGGATGTGAAAAGCTTCTTGGAGGTGGGAGAGAAGATGATAGGGTTTGATTGTGAGACTGGATTTTGCAGACCTCATGCAGGATTTGAGGAACTTCTCACAAATCAAACATGGATATATTAGATCATCCATGTGTATTATGACATTGATCCAATCCTATAGAAGGTCAGTATATGTGTGTATTGTACATGCATTTATATACATTTCTGCACTTTAAACCACACATTGCAATGCTTTCATAAATGAGATGGTTATAACCCATTCCTCATACAATAGGGATTTATTCTGGTGACCATGGTGAAGGGTAATTCTAAATGTCTTTCTCATAGGATCTCTGAGAGCTCTTCATCAGGAAATATCAGGAAGGACAATATCAATAAACAGGTCATGCTCTGGAGCTCAAATATAATGGCAGAAGTTGTCCTAAAATAATCTCAGGGGCCAGGGGGGGATGAAAGCAAAGAAATCTGTTTAAAGTGAAGGAAACAAGTAGTAAAATAAAAAAAGAAATACAGACATATTTTATGATGGAGCAACTGATAGTGGAAAGGATTTGTGGTTGTCTCATGCCTGGTGGAGACTGTCCTAATCTCAGCTGAAGGAGGTTATCAAGACCAGAACACTGTTTGACTTTCCAATCTATCAGGTCTGTCTGGTGAGCTTCTCTATGTGATTGTTAGTGGAGGAAATCAGATTGTAGAGTGTATGGGGCACAAACATTGTGGTTTGCAAGTTTACTACTGAAGCCCCGCACCTCTATATGGAATGTTTTGAAGTAGTAAAAACCTGACAGAGGTTGTAACCTTTTCTCATGTTAATCCAAAACTTTAAAAGAAAAAAGTTTGTTGGACTGAACATTCACTTTGATTGCAACATGCACATCTTGTATTATTAACTCAATTGAACCTCCATTTAATACTATCACCTTTTTAATTCCCTAATGACGATAATGAAATTATAAAAACTTTCAGACACTGGGGGGAATGATGGGAATAAAAAGGTTTCCAGGATTGGAGATCATTATTATTATTATTATTATTATTATTATTATTATTATTATTATTATTATTATTATTATTATTATACAGGATTTATATAGCGCCGACAGTTTACGCAGCGCTTTACAACATTAGGGCAGACAGTACAAGTACAATACAATTCAATACAGGAGGAATCAGAGGGCCCTGCTCGTTAGAACTTACAATCTAGGAGGGAGGGTCAAGTTATACAAAAGGGTAATAGCTGTGGGGGATGAGCTAATGATCATGTGTAAATTCACCTATAAATGTGTAGATATTAGTAAAGGTGATAAACATGTACAATGCCCTAGGGACAATTATCTTCCTCTAACTTCTATAAAGGACTGTGTGCTGTCCGAGGTGATATTGTGATCAGATTTCTATGTAGATGATACTTTGTACATATTTTGTGTCATTTACCTATCAGGGAGTTTATGGCTTTATCTATTTACATTGATCTGCTGTTGATGATTGAAATAGATACAAATAGACAAAGATTTGTCTGGGCTCATTGAGTAGATACAATGTTTCGTTTTTCTTGTTTCTTTCCTCCATTTTGTTGTGGGTTAAGAACTCCACGATCTACACAATTTGTGATTTCAGATAAAGTAACAATGTAAGGCGGGAGATTGTGGAGGATCTTTTATTATAACAATGTGTGAGTGCGGCATAAGTGTTTATTCAGCTCTGCCCCCTTGTGGTCATTCCTGGTAGAACACTTGGGTGTGTGAGCGGTACGAGGTGAATAGGGAATGTATACAGCCAGAAAGTGGAGATGATCTCCGCAATAAATCTGGAATCAGAATGGGAATAGAAGGAAGGTTTATTCATCCCCCTCCCAATCTGACCGATCTACAGTACTTCTCATCTAAAGATCAATGTTATTATTATTTTAGCATTGCCTCACAAACATGCCACCCACATCTCTCTACATAGAGCCGGACATACCTGCTTTCTATTCCTATTCTCCAATTAAGTTATATATTATTAATACTGTCAGGTAAAGTTCCCTGTAAAGACAAACCCTTTGTCTTCTTATCACACTCAGACTTGTAATAGAGGTGAGGAGTAATGAGAGGAAATGTGATCACAGTACATCATTCTCTCATCTCTTTTCATTCCAATCTTTCTATGCTGATCGTCTCCTCACCGCTAAACCCTCCGACCAAAACCATCCACCCCTCCATGTCTGTCCTAACAGCAATTCAGAGTTTCTAGGATTTGTATCATTTACTGCATTTCATGTGAAGGAACGATGTGATCTCCTTACAGGGACTGGTTTTTATTGTCCTCCATCCTTTAATTCTGCTGAATATCTTCTGGAGATCAGAAATCATTCAATATTAAATACCAAACAAACACCCCCAGCTGAAAGGAACACAGATCTCAGATCCTCCTTCACACTCAATACATTTTATCCGAAGAAATCGCTCAGAACCGTGATTGGTGCAAATATGAAATTGATACATTTAAATTT
This sequence comes from Lithobates clamitans, assembly GCA_037952925.1. NCBI lineage: Eukaryota > Metazoa > Chordata > Amphibia > Anura > Ranidae > Lithobates > Lithobates clamitans. The sequence continues at coordinate 659,655 of JBBGZY010001739.1, read as the reverse complement.
CCCGCCGGAATTCTATGGAACATTCCAATGATCTCAGATAGAATAATCCGACACTCAAATCTGATATCTCTTCCTCCGGGAACATCGATCAACGCTCCTCTGAATTGTCGGGCAGTTTATCTAACCAAGAATAATAAATCCATTAGAAATATGAATGTCACATTTCTTCTAGTCTTTTCTTTTACTTCACAATACAGAATCCGCCCTGCTAGAGAATGTTTTCTATAGAGATCAATGAAAAGTCTACAGAACAAGTATTTTCTGACCTGAAAACAGAGAAAGATCTCAGAACACATTTCTTTGAAATTCTCACTAACATACAATTTTTCAGGACAAGCTTCCGGGGTATGTCCCCTTCTTCAGTACTTGAGTACTGCTTGGACCTTGAAGAAGGGGACATACCCCGGAAGCTTGTCCTGAAAAATTGTATGTTAGTGCAAATAAAAAAAGTATCAGGGACAATACTCAATTTTCTCTGTCACAATTGCATTAATACGGCTACAATCAAATCAAGTTTGAAATTCTCATAAGAAAGACATTACTGGCTGATGAAGGAAACGCCCACAGCTCTGATTGGCTCAGATTTCAAATTGCTACTTTCAAATTTGCCGCCTGAATAGTGAGGAACGTTACAGAGAAATAATCAGCCCTATTATAGCGCCAAATCCAACACTGAGATCATCAGATGAGACATTTATCCGAGAAATATCATCAATGCTTTATTTTCATCGATTATTCCGGAATTAATAGAAATGGATTCTGAAGATTATTGAATAATGTAAAACATTTCCATATGTTCTCTTTTATTCCAAGTCCTCGGAATGCAGACACCCCCCCCCTACATACAGAACATGACAGTGAGATGACTTCTATCATAGATCTCTACCTTTATTTATGATGAACAATAAAGTATTACACGTTTCATTATTTATAGAAATCGGAAATTATCATGATATGCCAGACAAATTTGTACAATGAATCAATACAGAAAATATTGCGCTTCTGGCGAATGACATCCGTTTCCATTCAGCAAAATATTTTTAAATCTTCTAAATAAATGAAATTATCTGCAGTGTAATAAATGACCACGCCCCTTATCCACATGTTTCCCATCAGGTCCGCTCAGTCTTACACCCAGGAAGGTGAGATGTCGTAAAAAATGTGATTCTTCTTTCCTTTTCAAAATAATATTTCATAAATATGACATTAATATGGAAAATTGAAACAGGTGATTGTGTTTCTGTTATGAAGTGTCAAAGATTTGTGTTCTCCGTGTAATCTCCAGGTAGAAATAGGAAAGCATTGAGAAGAAGGAATAAATTCATCTCCTGGACATGTATTGCTGTTGCATTAATGTATCTGAATACAACAGAATGTTTAGGAGCATTATAAAGGAATAAAATGCTCTATTTTTTTGGTAATAAATGGGTGTGACTCTGCCTCTTTCCCAGGAAGGTTTCTATCAGGTCCGCTCAGGCTGTATATAAGGAGGGCAGGCAGGCAGCTGAGTTCAGTTTCTGTTTGAGCAGAAAATATTCATCATGTCTGGTCGCGGTAAAGGAGGGAAGGGTCTGGGGAAAGGAGGCGCCAAGCGGCACAGGAAGGTGCTCCGGGACAACATCCAGGGCATCACCAAACCCGCCATCCGACGTTTGGCCCGCAGAGGGGGTGTCAAGCGCATCTCCGGACTCATCTATGAGGAGACCCGCGGAGTGCTGAAGGTTTTCCTGGAGAATGTCATCCGCGATGCCGTCACCTACACCGAGCACGCCAAGAGGAAGACCGTCACCGCCATGGATGTCGTCTATGCTCTCAAACGCCAGGGGCGCACTCTCTACGGATTCGGAGGATAAACCCTCATAGACACCTACCCACTTCATCTACACAAAGGTCCTTCTCAGGGCCACCTACCTTCTCATACAAAGATCTATATACCGCATCCATCTCCAAACATCACTACGTCATCCTGAGTGCTGATTGTACAATCTCCTTATAGATCAATTTTCTACCCAATTGGTTACAACATGGAATCATTTAGCTGTGTTCCTACATTGCTTTAGTAAAACAGAGAGTAAAGTCAGCTTAGACCTCGCACGTATTCCTGGAGATTACACGGAGAAGATAACATTCATCACAAACACCAGTTTCTTTTTAATATTAACATTTTGAAAAGTAAAAGCAAGAAATGTATTTTTTTTTTGCCTACATCTCCTTTGTGGTGTAAGGCTGAGCGGACCTGATGGGAGACATGAGAAGGGGCGGGGTCTATTCATTTATTACACTGCAGAGAATTTCATTTATTTAGAAGCTTTTCAATACTTTGCTGAAGGGAAACTGATGTGATTCATCAGAAGCTCAATATTTTCTTTATTGATTTATAGTACATACCGGTATTTTTTCTGGCATGTCATGATTATATATATATATATATATAAAATTTGTTTCCATTTAGCTACATAACCCTATGCAGATCTGATAATGAAATGTATTTTATTGATTCATTGCACATACTGTATGTATCTGGCCGTGTCATCATTGCTACCAGTCCTTTCACTTGTATTTTTATTATTATAGTTGCAATATGGGGAAAATCCATAACTAATACAGATCGGGGGATTCTGAGGACTTGGAATAAAAGAGAAATTATGGAAATGTTTTACATGATTTAATAATCTTTGGACTCATCACGCATTCATTAAAAAAACAACATAGAATTGTATGAATTTTTAATGTTTTTTTTTTTAGAGTCTGCAATTTTCAGGTACACATTTATTCTTCCTTTACTATGGTTTCTATTGCTTTTCCGGAGATTACACAATCACCAGTTGCTATTGTTAATAACAATTTCATATTTATAAAGGATTACTAAAGGGGAGGGGGGGGACAAATGTGTTACATTTCTGTTTCTAAGACAAAGCCATTCCTTTGACTGTTTTAAAAATATAGTAAGAGAGAACACATGGACATGTTTTACATTATTCAACAATCTTCTGAATCCATTTCTCGGATAAATGTCGGATTTGGCGGTATAATAGGGATGATTATTTCTCTGTAACGTTCTTCGCTATTCAGGCGGCAAATTTGAAATCTGAACCAATCAGAACTGTGGGCGTTTCCTTCATGAGCCAATAATGTATGTGATGAGGAAACAAAGAAATATATTCTGAGATCTTTCTCAGTTTTCAGCCCAGAAAATACTTGTTCTGTAGACTTTTCATTGATCTCTATAGAAAATATTCTCTATGATTCTGTAGTACAAACCCCCTGAAACAACATAATATTTCAGTGCGTTTATTTAACTGCCTGGAATGTTCCCCGGAAGAATGGAAATGTATCATTCAATTTCTGTGTCAGATTAGCCGATCTGAGGTGATTGTAACGTTCTATTCAAAATGAAGCCAATCCGTTCCGAATGCCCCCTCCCCCCATAATACGAGAATTCTGAGATCTGTGTTCCTGACCAGTTGGGGGGAGGGGTGGTGCTGGTTTTGGTATTTATTTCTGATCTGTAATACATTCAGCAGAACTAAAGTTTGAAGGACAATGACTATCAGTCCATGTAAGATGAGCAGATCCCCCAATAATACATTTCAGGCTCTTTCTATGTAGTAATTGTTCTCCCTGTACAAGTCTCCTGTATTAGAAGTGTGAATAAATAAGAATGTATTTCCTGTGTAAAGCTATGAAGACAATTGAGGGCTCATTCCATGCGATGTGGTAGACACAATGAGGTATGTGTGTGGGCTCTTTGTAGAGAGATGTGGGTGGCTCTGAGAAGAGCCTTTGTGTTGTAAATGAATGGATTTGGGAGTAGAAAGGAGTTGTTGGGATTACTTGGATTTGGCGGCGGCCTTGTGGCTCTCGGTCTTCTTGGGCAGCAGCACGGCCTGGATGTTGGGCAGGACTCCTCCCTGGGCGATGGTGACGCCGCCCAGCAGCTTGTTGAGCTCCTCGTCGTTGCGGACGGCCAGCTGGAGGTGTCGGGGGATGATGCGGGTCTTCTTGTTGTCGCGGGCGGCGTTGCCGGCCAGCTCGAGGATCTCAGCCGTCAGATACTCGAGGACGGCGGCCAGATAGACGGGAGCTCCGGCCCCGACCCGCTCGGCATAGTTCCCCTTCCTGAGCAGACGGTGAACACGACCGACTGGGAACTGCAGACCAGCCCGGGATGATCGGGTCTTGGCCTTAGCCCGAACCTTGCCTCCTTGTTTTCCACGGCCAGACATTGTGAGATGTCGGATGGAGATGTAAAACTTCTTTCCGCTTCCTTATATTTATACCGTCAATGCTCTGACATCACACACTGTGATTGGTTACTTTTCAAGCCAGCCAATAGTGTTCTGACTTGTTTCTACACCAATCAATAAACGAGGAATGAAAGCATTCCACTCCTCCCCATCACATGACTGAATCCTCCAATAGAAGAGTGAGGAGGGAGGAGACTCATTTGCATAGGACGCCTATAAAATCAGCACATGAGGGCGGCTCCAGCACACATCGGAGTTGATCTGATTGATCCTAATCATGCCTGAACCAGCCAAGTCCGCCCCGGCGCCCAAGAAGGGCTCCAAGAAAGCCGTGACCAAGAGCCAGAAGAAGGACGGCAAGAAGCGGAGGAAGAGCAGGAAGGAGAGTTATGCCATCTACGTGTACAAGGTGCTCAAGCAGGTCCACCCCGACACCGGCATCTCGTCCAAGGCCATGGGCATCATGAACTCCTTCGTCAATGACATCTTCGAGCGCATCTCCGGCGAAGCTTCCCGCCTGGCTCATTACAACAAGCGCCGCACCATCACCTCCCGGGAGATCCAGACCGCCGTCCGCCTCCTCCTGCCCGGAGAGCTGGCCAAGCACGCCGTCTCCGAGGGCACCAAGGCCGTCACCAAGTACACCAGCGCCAAGTAATCCCCCATCCCCCCCCATCATCATCATCATCATCCCAACACAAGACACAAAGGCTCTTCTAAGAGCCACCCACCATTTCCATCAATGAGCTCTCATCACATTTTATCACAATTAGAAATTCTAAATACATTAAATGAAGAATAAACCGATTATGACAATTTTTCTACAATCTGATGAAGTTGTAAGAGATCCATCCCAATACAAGCTGGTGTTGCAGATTCCCTTTATTCGGGAATTCCTGACATTTTATTTCCTCCTAGACCCAGTCTGTACAATGAATATTGGAGGATCTGATTTGTACAACAATCTTGTCGGCTAGTGGGAACAAATCATCCAATCGCTTTGTATATCTTCCCCGATCTCCGTATAGAAGCATGGATTTTTATAACCACTAGGTGTCAGTGTTGCTCTTCCTTAGAGAATACATGGCACCTTTTCTTCCCGCAAATTGAAAGCGGATATTTATATATATAAGAATGACACATATGTAATCTTCTATTGTATACATCATTTTCACCTACACGTTTACTTTCTGTTTTATGTAAGACTCCACAAAGCATGCTAATGTCTGAAGACACATCTACAGGGGGATGCTTACATTCTCGGAATAGTTTAGGGATCATCTGCTTAGAATTATTACTTATACATCACATTGTGTTTGATTCAAATGTGTCATATAACATCTATTTTCTTTATGGGAGTCCCCCATCATACATAATAATCATCTACTCACCTTAGATCGGGGGGGGGGGGGGGGCGGATTAGATCATCAGCTGGACATACATTGGCTTTCCTGGTCTGTATCTATTTATATAGGTGTGTGTATTTTCTCTAATAAAGAGTATTTGGTATATTTCAGGTGCCTCAGATTACAATACACAGATTGGAAAGTGAAGATTACAGGGAGCATTGTCCCCTTTTATCCCCCCCCCCCTCCTCTGTCATCTAATTTACTGAGATATCGGCAAACATAATCCAATCTCAATGTTTCTAATTCTTACACTGAGATGGAGTCTCTCATTTTTGATTATAAAAACATTTTAGATTGTAAGCTCCATGAGCAGGGTCCTCCTTTTTCTTTTGTATTGAACTGTATTGTGATTGTACTGTCCCCCCTTTTATTGTAAAGAGCTGTGTAAACTGCTGAGTCCGGCACTATATATATCCTCTATGATATTCATGTTATTAATAATAATTAGTGTTAAAGTCGTACAGAGCAGCGCCAAGCAAATCCCCAACACCCCCATCATCCCATCAGGACACAATGGTTCTTGTAAAAGCGACTCCCACACACCATATCAGAGCTGTGATTTCATTGTAAAGTTAACATGACGAAGATATCATGAGAAATATGGTCCAAAGAATGTTTTTTAGTGAATTATCTGACAAAATCTTTATGTAAATTCATCTAATTGATTATGAAGTCTAGATGTCGCCCTGTGTTCATTCCCTCAAATTCCCCGCTATGACTTCTAATTATGTTCACGTTGGACTCACCTATTTGTCTTATAAGGGGGATTCGGAAAGAAAACAATGAAATCCTATTGTAGCGCTTCCTAAATCCCCGCACAGAAGTCATTTCTCTTGTCACCAGCAGGTGTCAGTGTTGCTCTTCCATAGAGAATACATTGGAAGCAGTTTAGTTGAATTGTATCCACGTGGATCTGATAGAAACCAATGAGAACAGCGACCGATCCCAGATGTGTCCGGAGCAGGGAGGACAATGCTGGGGGGACGCGATTCATTGTCTGCTCAGCGATCTGTCCCTCCATGTTAGTACAGAATTGTGCCGGATGGAACAAGCTGTACAAGTCACCTTTCTACTTGTTATTCACTAAAGAACGGAATAATCCGAGCAGTGAGATCGGAGGAGGATTTTCTGTATTATGGAGACGAGCATTCCAATGTCAGAGCTCCTGATTCTTACACATTATATGATGTGGAGGAACTCCCCTCCCCCACCCCACACAAAGAAGGTAACTCTACTAACACAGATAACGGGCAGATCTTGGCGGGCATTTTAAAAATGGCGCTTTTTTTTTTTTTATAAAGTAAACCAATCCTGAAAAGGGGTGTGGGTTAGTTGTCCAATCAGAAGGCAGTGATGTGTATAAATAGACGCCGCACAGCCCGTGTTCTCACACTTGTGTTCCTTCTGGAGATTGGAAGCATCGATCAGCCATGGCAAGAACCAAGCAGACCGCTCGTAAGTCCACCGGAGGGAAAGCTCCCCGCAAGCAGCTGGCCACCAAAGCCGCCCGCAAGAGCGCCCCGGCCACCGGCGGAGTCAAGAAGCCTCACCGCTACAGGCCCGGCACCGTGGCTCTCCGAGAGATCCGCCGCTACCAGAAATCCACCGATCTGCTCATCCGCAAGCTGCCCTTCCAGCGCCTCGTCCGTGAGATCGCCCAGGACTTCAAGACCGACCTGCGCTTCCAGAGCTCCGCCGTCATGGCTCTGCAGGAAGCCTCCGAGGCTTATCTCGTAGGACTCTTCGAGGACACCAACCTCTGCGCCATCCATGCCAAGAGGGTCACCATCATGCCCAAAGACATCCAGCTGGCACGCCGCATCCGCGGAGAGAGGGCCTAATACACCCCCCGACCAACATCCTCATCACCCCACAACACAAAGGCTCTTCTCAGAGCCACCACATCCTCCTCACAAAGAGTTCCATACTATCTCATCACCACTACATCATACAAATACTCCTCACCACATCTCTACACCCCCCATCACACCGCACTCACATCTCTAAGATGATTACAAAGTAACAATTCACACTTCTCTAGGAAGGAGATCTTTTCTCGCGCCGATCTCTTCCCACCACAATACAATATATAGGAGAGGAAAACAAGACACCTTCCTAGAAAGATTCTCTTCATATCTCTAGACTTCCCTCATCATTACCAGGAGATCGGGAAAGAAAACCTGTTCAAGAGAAATACAAAGTCATCTCCTCCCCTCCTGTACACAGATCCCGGGATCACCTCTTTCTCAGCTCCGGTGTAGAAATCCTACAACTGACTAGTAAGAAATCTCACACTCACTATTCATTCTTCTGTATGAAGACGAGATTTCCTCTCCCCGATCTATCACAGGAATCTCTCCTCTGCTATTCTACAACTTTCTCCAATCTCCCCCTCACACACACACCGATCACATTGTTACACCTTCCCATCAGCACATCTTACACTCTTTCTTTATTTCTTCTCATTCATTATCTACAGAAGACAATTATTGGCACCCTGGAGAGAGTTGTACATTTCTCATTCCAAGCCTCAAATTATTTGATATGTCCGCCAATCAGCAGATAGTGATCTGTACGGTGAGTGTGTGCGGAACACCTTCCACTATCTGTTGTGACAATATGGTGAAAATATGGAATTCTATGACAGTGAAGAGTCCATTCTCCTCATAACACAATGTTCTTGTTGCTGATCATTCTAACATGTCCGATCAGTGCAATGATTTCCCTCATACCGATCACATGAAATATTGAAGATCCTGACCGATCATCTAGAAAGAGGAAGTGTGAATGTCCCCCTCCCCCGGGAGATCCCACAGACTGTGCGAGAATTGTCGGGGACCTCCAGGTCTCCTATCTGCACATGACAGATGTGTGTGGGGTGGGGCCCCTGAGAAGATCCTTTATAGCAGGAGGGATTTCCGATCTACAGGATCTCTAGTAATCATTTGTGGGATTTGTCATAAAATGTAATGAGATTCCCTGCAAGGGATAAATGTACAATGTGTGATGGGAACATATCAACTCATCTAGATTGTGTGTAAAGTCTATGCGGCCCCTGGTGGGTTTAGGTAGGTTTGTGGGGGGCTTGGTTAGGAGATAGGTGTGGCTCTGTTAGGAGGAGGTAGGTGGCTCTGAGAAGAGCCTTTGGGGGGTGGAGATGAAGGAGTTATCCGCCTTTATTTCTTCTTCGGAGCGGCCTTCTTGGGCTTGGCTGCTGTCTTGGGTTTAGCCGCCTTCTTAGCCGGACTCTTGGCGGCTTTTTTCGGCTTGGCTGCAGCTTTGGGCTTCTTGGGGCTCTTTGTCGCCTTCTTGGCGGGAGAAGCTGCAGCCTTTGCCGGTTTCTTGGCGGCCTTCTTGGGGCTCTTGGCTGCTTTGCTGGGGACTTTCTTCTTGGGGGACTTGGCTGGCTTCTTGGCGGCCGCAGGTTTCTTGGGCTTGGCCGCAGCCGATGGCTTCTTCTTGGTGACTTTCTTGGCCTTGTCGCCCTCTTGCTGCTTCTTGTTGATCTTGAAGGATCCGGAGGCTCCATGTCCTTTGACCTGGACGAGGCTCCCCTTAGTCACCAGCGCCCTGATGGCGATCTTGAGGCGGCTGTTGTTCTTGTCCACATCGTATCCTCCGGCGGCCAGGAGCTTCTTGAGGGCGGCCAGGGAGACCCCGCTGCGCTCCTTGGAAGCGGCCACGGCTGTGACGATGAGGTCGGACACGCTGGGACCGGACGGCTTCTTGCTGCCTTTCTTGGCTCCTCCGGCTGCCGCCTTCTTAGTCGCCTTCTTCTTGGCGGCGGGCTCCGCTGGAGGAGCGGCGACTGGGGCGCTCTCAGTCTCCGTCATGATTCTCAACGAGGTTTTGAAAATAGATAAACACAGTGTGTGGTGCTCTGGCTTATATAGAGACGTTCTGCACTGCTATTGGTTACACGTTAGACACGCCCACTGTCTCCAGTGTTGGGGAATCTTCTCTCTCTTGTTGTGTTTCCCTGATAGAGAGAAAAACGATTATAATAAGAAATGGAAGGATGTCCAATCTTCATCGGGGACCCGATCTGCTCACTGGACTGTCACTTATCGATCTGTCACTTACCGCTCTCATGATCTGCTCAGGAGGCTGAACACAGAGGCTGCAAACACATCCATCCTCCTGAGTGTGTGTCCCATTCTTCCTTCTACCTGCTTTTCTACACACATTCTCATCAGAAAACAATCTTCTCACATCTCCCACTACAATCATCTTCACATTAGATGAGTGAAGAGTGAAGATCAGGAAACATTTCCCTCTAATACAGAACTCTGCTCATCTATAGCTGAGTAGAAGGAGCCTGGAACAAAAACATCAGCCGGAGACATGAGATCCTTGTGTGATGTGATGGGGGAGATTGTTAGAGATACAAAGGTGTCATCTGATGAGAACATGTCATATTTCATGTACTATTTATCAATCTTTCCTCATTATGATAATTGTAAGTTTGTAGCCACTGCACACAGCAGACTAGTAAGTCGTTTATTCTGGTGGTGAAGTATCATTATTTCATCATGATAAATATATTGTCATTCAAATACTCTAAGTTTATTGCCACATTTTACCACACAGCTATCTATATAGTCTACCCAGAAAATATACTGTATAAAGTAAAATAAAAATTATATATATATATATATATATATATATATATATATATATATATATATATATATATATATATATATATATATATATATATTTATTTTTTTTTTTTTTTACTAAGTAGAGAATCCGTCAACATTTTTTACCCCTAAAGCTCAGTAATCATTACTTTGTGGCACATCCCATTATAGTCTATGGTGGGTCAAATCTTGATAGTAAATCTTGGTCATTTGTAGTGATAGATTTCTCTCTAGCCACTTTAAGACCAGCCTCGTTTTGGATTTTAGGTGTTTACAAGTTTAAAACAGTTTTTTTTGCTAGAAAATTACTTAGAACCCCCAAACATTATATATTGTTTTTTTTTCTAACACCCTAGAGAATACAATAGCAGTCATTGCAATACTTTTTTTTTTGCACCGTATTTGCGCAGCGGTCTTCTAAGCACACTTTTTTTGGAAAAAATTCACTTTTTTGAAAAAAAAAATAAGACAACAGTAAAGTTAGCCCAATTTTTTTTTATATTGTGAAATATAATGTTACGCCAAGTAAATTGATACCCAACATGTCACGCTTCAAAATTGCGCCCGCTCGTGGAATAGCGTCAAACTTTGACCCTTAAAAATCTCCATAGGCGACGTTTAAAAAATTCTACAGATTGCATGTTTTGCGTTACAGAGGAGGTCTAGGGCTAGAATTATTGCTCTCACTCTACTGGTCGTGGCGATACCTCACATGTGTGGTTTGACCACCGTTTTCATATGCGGGCGCTACTCACGTATGCGTTCGCTTCTGCGCGCGAGCTCGTCGGGACAGGGCGTTTTAATTTTTTTTTTTTTATTATTATTATTTATTTTACTTTATTTTATTTATTTTTTCACCGTTTAAAAAAAAAAAAAAAAAAAAAAAAATTTGGATCACTTTTATTCCTATTACAAGGAATGTAAACATCCCTTGTAATAGAAAAAAGCATGACAGGTCCTCTTAAATATGAGATCTGGGGTCAAAAAGTCCTCAGATCTCATATTTAGACTAAAATGCAAAAAAAAAAAAATAAAAAAAAAGTTGTTTAAAAAAATGACACAAAAAAATTGTGCCTTTAAGAGAAGTGGGCGGAGCCGTCATAATGACGTCGCTCCGGCTGTCACATGGTATGGTGACGGGTGGGGGCCATCTTGGCCTCACTCGTCTCCATACCTAAGCAGGGAAAGGACCCGATCGCCTCCGCCGCTACCGACGGCTCCGGTAAGCGGCCGAGGGTGCGGGAGAGCGGCGGGAGGGGGGGTGGCACCTCTCCCGCCGCCGATAACGGTGATCTTGCGGCGAACCCGCCGCAGAGACCACCATTATCGTGTACGGAACCGCCCACTGAAAAGATGGATACCTCGGTTGTGGCAGCAGCTGCTGCCGTTACCGAGATATCCATCTTCAAAAAATTGACGTATATATACAGTGGGCGGTCCGGAAGTGGCTAGGGCAGGGGCCTCCCAACTCTTTACACCAAGGTCCAGTTTACTATTGTACTGATCGGACATGTTAGAATGATCAGCAACAAGAACATTGTGTTATGCGGAGAATGGACTCTTCACTGTCATAGAATAGAATTCCATATTTTCACCCACAAATAATATGAAGAGGATTAGCAGCCCCGATGTCACATTTGGATTAAAATTTGATCTCCCGGCCCCGCTTTTAGAAAGCTCCCCGTATGATAATATAAAAGATCTTATTGTCTGACACAGGAACCACAAGAGGCTGAGATTGACTGATCGGAATATTTTCAAATTGCTCGCCGAAATCTCATCGCTGTGCAGTTTGCAGATGATGGAGTTCTGCACTCACCGTACAGATCACTATCTGCTGATTGGCTGACATATAAAATAATTTGACGCTTGGAATGAGAAATGTACAACTCTCTCCAGGGTGCCAATAATTGTCTTCTGTAGATAATGAATGAGAAGAAGTAGAGAAGAGTGTAAGATGTGCTGATGGGAAGGTGTAACAATGTGATCGGTGTGTGTGTGAGGGGGGAGATTGGAGAAAGTTGCAGAATAGCAGAGGAGAGATTCCTGTGATAGATCGGGGAGATGAAATCTCGTCTTCATACAGAAGAATGAATAGTGAGTGTGAGATTTCTTACTAGTCAGTTGTAGGATTTCTACACCGGAGCTGAGAAAGAGGTGATCCCGGGATCTGTGTACAGGAGGGGAGGAGATGACTTTGTATTTCTCTTGAACGGGTTTTCTTTCCCGATCTCCTGGTAATGATGAGGGAAGTCCAGAGATATGAAGAGAATCTTTCTAGGAAGGTGTCTTGTTTTCCTCTCCTACATATTGTATTGTGGTGGGAAGAGATCGGCACGAGAAAAGATCTCCTTCCTAGAGAAGTGTGAATTGTTACTTTGTAATCATCTTAGAAATGTTAGAAATGTGAGTGCGGTGTGATGGGGGGTGTAGAGATGTGGTGAGGAGTATTTGTATGATGTAGTGGTGATGAGATAGTATGGAGCTCTTTGTGAGGAGGATGTGGTGGCTCCGAGAAGAGCCTTTGTGTTGTGTGGTGGGGTGATGAGGATGGCGGTGTGGGGGGGTATTATGCCCTCCCTCCGGTGGACTTAGGAGCGGTCTGCTTGGTTCTTGGTATACAGCGTTAACCCTCGTTAAGCGTTTCTCTGCCTTTATGTTTTGTGCCAGGCCTCCTCCGCTATCTCTTATTCCCGGTCTTCTACTCTCTTCTCTGGTCCTTCTTATCTGCGTACGGTCGGCGGGAAGGGGATAATCTCCACGTAATAGAACGCACCAGGTCTCGGAGTTGGAAAAGAGGGACGTTGAGCCACGGGAAAACCCTGCCCAGAGACATACTCTCTGGTATAATTGGGTTAAACAGCACATTTACAAGAAGAGAACAGGATGAGGCAAGGTGGTAATCCTTGAGGCGTTTACACTAAATGGTTGAGGTGAAAGTCATTGGAGCAGTACATTGACGTTTGATAATGGGATCCAGGGATGGGGGGCTCCCCAAACCAAGGCGCTTGGGTGAACCGGGTATAACACACCCTTTTCAATGGCGGTTCATTGATTTGGTGTGAATAAAGAGGACCACGAGGCAAAAGCCCTCAAATGTGAGGCGTAGTAATATTTAATAATGTCTGGGGCACCCATTCCCCCCCTGGATCTTGGGGCAAATACCACAGAATGAATGAATGAATGAATGAATGAATGAATGAGAGAAATGCGGAAGTGGGGACATACCTTTAAGCAGAGAGTCATATAGAGTTAACGTGTGGGGAGAGAACATCAAAGAAAGTTTTGTAATAAGAATAAAGTAGACCATCAGGAACAGGTGACTTATGTAATGGAAGATTCTGAACCACAGCCAGGAGTTCCTTAGCTGTTATGGGCATGTTCAAACTATCTAGCTTCGTCGCAGACAATGTCGGTAGCTTTATATTAGAAAAGAAGGATTCAAATTTTTCCTGGGTGAAATTAAAATTATTCTCTGGAGTCAAGCAGTTATACAATTTGCTATAGAATTTACCAAAGATCCTGGACATCTCACGGGGGCAATACGTTCTAGATCCGTCCACTTGCTGGAGAAAGTCAGGAAACGAATTGAATGGTCGTGGGCACAGTTCAATTCATTAATAGCCATGAGTAGTTTTAAATGACTTTTTTTCTTTTGAAATGTCATTTTGCTGTCAGACTGTTCTAAACACGGGAAACATGCGCCCCTTTACAGGCATAGTATAGACACCCCCCAGCTACGAAATTTAAAGGAATATTACACTTTTATTGTTTCACTTTAAGCATTATTAAAATCACTGCTCCCGAAAAAACGGCCGTTTTTAAAACTTTTTTTGCATTGATCCATGTCCCCAAACACTTTTTATGACAATACCATGCATATAAGCCTTTAAAATTAGCACTTTTGATTTCTCCCATAGACTTTTAAAGAGTGTTCCAAGGCTTTCGAATTTTCCGCGAACACCCCAAATTGTTTGCTGTTCGGCAAACTGGCGAACAGCCAATGTTCGAGTCAAACATGAGTTCGACTCGAACTCGAAGCTCATCCCTACTAAGGAGGGTTTGTCTATCTCTAGTGGGTGACATAACCAGATTGAAATCCCCACCAATGACCATAAAAGGTTATGAGTAATATTGGGGGGTGTCAAAAAGTTTGTTAAGGAAATCGATCTGGCCTGTATTAGGGGCATATAGATTAACCAGAGTAAAAGAAGTGGACATATATTCACAATCTAAAATAAGGAATCTTCCGTGGGGATCGTGTGAGAATTTTTGACCTTAACAGGACATGACTTTCTTATTAATATTGCCACTCCTGCCTTGCCCGTGGAATCAGAGGTGGTGGGGGAATCATGGTTTGGGGCTGCTTTGCTGCATCAGGGCCTGGACGGATTGCTATCATCGAAGGAAAAATGAATTCCCAAGTTTATCAAGACATTTTGCAGGAGAACTTAAGGCCATCTGTCCACCAGCTGAAGCTTAACAGAAGATGAGTCTTGCAACAGGACAATGACCCAAAGCATAGAAGTAAATCAACAACAGAATGGCTTAAACAGAAGAAAATATGCCTTCTGGAGTGGCCCAGTAAGAGTCCTGACTTCAACCTGATTGAGATGCCGTGGCATGACCTCAAGAAAGCGATTCACACCAGACATCCCAAGAATATTGCTGAACTGAAACAGTTCTGTAAAGAGGAATGGTCAAGAATTACTCCTGACCGTTGTGCACCTCTGATCTGCAACTACAGGAAACGTTTGGTTGAAGTTATTGCTGCCAAAGGAGGTTCAACCAGTTATTAAATCCAAGGGTTCACATACTTTTTCCACCTGCACTGTGAATGTTTACATGGTATGTTCAATAAAAACATGGTAACATTTAATTCTTTGTGTGTTATTAGTTTAAGCAGACTGTGATTGTCTATTGTTGTGACTTAAATGAAGATCAGAACACATTTTATGACCAATTTGTGCAGAAATCCATATCATTCCAAAAGGGTTCACATACTTTTAATTGCAACTGTATATAGTGTAGCCAAGCCTATACCTGACTGTAGGCCATTCCTGGAGTATTGTTTTTAGTAAACTTCATGCATTGTTTGCTAATCTAATTGTAAAGTATGTCTGGAAGGCCACCAAGGAGAGGCAGACGCTCACAGGCCACTAAGAGGTGGCAGGCAGGCTCTGTGTCTACAGCCAACAGTGCTGGTCATGGAAACGGTGCATCCTCAGCACGTGGCCGTGGGGCACACTTGTCCTTTTTTTCGGCAGCTGGCTGTGTTTAGCCACAACATGCAGAAGAGTTGGTAGAGTGGATGACCAAGCTGTCCTCATCCTCCTCATTAGGGATGAGCTTCGAGTTCGAGTCGAACTCATGTTCTACTCGAACATTGGCTGTTCGCAAGTTCGCCGAACAGCGAACAATTTGGGGTGTTCGCGGCAAATTCGAATGCCGCGGAACACCCTTTAAAAGTCTATGGGAGAAATCAAAAGTGCTAATTTTAAAGGCTTATATGCAAGTTATTGTCATAAAAAGTGTTTGGGGACCCGGGTCCTGCCCCAGGGGACATGGATCAATGCAAAAAAAAGTTTTAAAAACGGACGTTTTTTCAGGAGCAGTGATTTTATTAATGCTTAAAGTCAAACAATAAAAGTGTAATATCCCTTTAATATATGTTCTAGATAGGGGATAAGGCGCTGTCCTACTGTGTTTTGTGATAAATCTTCTCAAGAGAATACAAGAAAATATTGGTTTAAAAGCAAAAGTGTCATAAATATCAGGAGACAATTGATGTGCAAGAATAATTGATAAGTGAATCACCTGTGAGGTGAAAATAAAGAAAAAGTGCAAAGCGTGCTAAAGTGCATATAAAATGGCATATACAAAAAATCGCATGTGCAAAAAATTGTATATCTATGTAACATGAGAAATCCCTATACATGAAAAAGTGCTTGGGGAACCAAAACCAGTGGAATAAATATAAAAGACATGTATTTGATGATCCGCTTAAACAATAATTAAAACAAATGCATAGCGTAAACCTCAAAAAATAGAAAGTTTTCGTGTGGAAAAAACCTTAGTGTGTGTGAAAACACAATTGCAATCAAGTCAATCAAGGCAGACCCTACTAAAAGTATATAAACACACTCAGTGGATAATACAATCAATAATAAGTTCTTTGGAACAGATTATTTCAGCAACAGTTCTGGAAGTATGTCCCACTGGTGTAGGGAAAAAATCACAATTTTCAACCGTTGGTGTCCCGACCTCCGCTGCACCCCCACTCGTGTGTACACTTACCGGACTGCCTAACCCCTGCAGGGGTAAAAGGCATATGTAGACAGTCCTGCGATGACAACAGCGGGAAGTGGTCCTCGGTTCAAGGGTGCTATATACTGCTCTGGCGTGAGGTCAGTCCCAGTGACAGGTATCCGTGCAAGGTAAAAACAGAAAACACTTCATAGTGTGAATCCATAAAAGGTAGGAAGTTTATTGAAAATCCATAAAATAACAGTCCATAAACTGGAGTTAAAACCACAACTAAAAAACTGTGCAGGAAGCCGACTAACAGTCGAGGGGCAACGTGGTGAGGCGTGCGTTCCACCGCCCGACAACTGAAAGCGGAACTGACACGAGCTGGAAGAGAGCGATGCTGACGTGTGCGTATCACGAGGCCACGCCTTACGCGTTTCGTCATCAAGACGTCATCTGAGGCGTGGCCATCTTGGTGCCCCACACGTCTAAATAGGGAAACGGAGGTGCCGCTCTGGCCAATCGAATGCTAGTCACCCGCCCCTTTGTCTCATCAAAACGAAACCAACTAATTCGCTGGTCTGGCGCCATCATGTGGTACAAAAAAATATATATATAATGGTTTTCGGGCGCCTCCGTTTAAGAGATGTAAAACAGAGAAAGATGTAAAGCAGATAATAAATAAGACTGGAGGGTAAACGACAGCGCCTTATCCCCTATCTAGAACATATATTTCAGTTTGGATTACGCCTTGGTGTTTTCCACTTTTAGGGGGGCAGCAGCCCCTTTTTTATTTCATTGTCCTAAGCGCGGAACTTTTGTTACTCTAATATCCCTTTAAATTTCGTACCTGGGGGGTGTCTATAGTATGCCTGTAAAGGGGCGCATGTTTCCTGTGTTTAGAACAGTCTGACAGCAAAATGACATTTGGAAGGAAAAAACTCATTTAAAACTACCGCGGCTTTTGCATTGCCGACAATACACATAGAAGTTCATTGATAAAAACGGCATGGGAATTCCCCACAGGGGAACCCCGAACCAAAATAAAAAAAAAAAAATGATGTGGGGGTCCCCCTAAATTCCATACAAGGCCCTTCAGGTCTGGTATGGATATTAAGGGGAACCCCAGCCAAAATTGAAAAAAAAAATTGACGTGGGGTTCCCCCTAAATTCCATACCAGACCCTTCAGGTCTGGTATGGATTTTAAGGGGAACCCCGCGCCAAAAAAAAAAAAAAAAAACGGCGTGGGGTCCCCCTAAAAATCCATACCAGACCCTTATCCGAGCACGCAACCTGGCAGGCCGCAGGAAAAGAGGGGGGGACGAGAGTGCGGCCCCCCCCCCCTCCTGAACCGTACCAGGCCACATGCCCTCAACATTGGGAGGGTGCTTTGGGGTAGCCCCCCAAAACACCTTGTCCCCATGTTGATGAGGACAAGGGCCTCATCCTCACAACCCTGGCCGGTGGTTGTGAGGGTCTGCGGGCGGGGGGCTTATCGGAATCTGGAAGCCCCCTTTAACAAGGGGACCCCCAGATCCCGGCCCCCCCCCTGTGTGAAATGGTAAGGGGGTAATTACCCCTACCATTTCACTAAAAAACTGTCAAAAATGTTAAAAATGACAAGAGACAGTTTTTGACAATTCCTTTATTTAAATGCTTCTTCTTTCTTCTTTCTTCCTTCATCTTCTTCTGGTTCTTCTGGCTCTTCTGGTTCTTCCTCCGGCGTTCTCGTCCAGCATCTTCTCCGCGGCGTCTTCTATCTTCTTCTCCTCGGGCCGCTCCGCACCCATGGCATGGGGGGGAGGCTCCCGCTCTTCTCTTCATCTTCTTCTCTTCTTCATCTTCTTCTTCATCTTCTTCTTCTTCTTCTCTTCTTCCTTCTTCTCTTCTTCATTTCTTCTGCGGGCCGCTCCGCAGCCATGCTGGCATGGTGGGAGGCTCCCGCTGTGTGACGGTGTCTCTTCGTCTGACGGTTCTTAAATAACGGGGGGCGGGGCCACCCGGTGGCCCCGCCCCCCTCTGACGCACGGTGACATGACGGGACTTCCCTGTGGCATTCCCCGTGACGTCACAGGGAAGTCCCTCAAGTCACCGTGCGTCAGAGGGGGGCGGGGTCACCGGATGGCCCCGCCCCCCGTTATTTAAGAAGCGTCAGACGAAGAGACGCCGTCACACAGCGGGAGCCTCCCACCATGCCAGCATGGCTGCGGAGCGGCCCGGAGAAGACAGGAAGAGAAGAAGGAAGAAGAAGAAGGAAGAAGAAGAAGAAGATGAAGAAGAAGATGAAGAAGAGAAGAAGATGAAGAGAAGAGCGGGAGCCTCCCCCTCATGCCATGGGTGCGGAGCGGCCCGAGGAGAAGAAGATAGAAGACGCCGCGGAGAAGATGCTGGACGAGAACGCCGGAGGAAGAACCAGAAGAGCCAGAAGAACCAGAAGAAGATGAAGGAAGAAAGAAGAAAGAAGAAGCATTTAAATAAAGGAATTGTCAAAAACTGTCTCTTGTCATTTTTAACATTTTTGACAGTTTTTTAGTGAAATGGTAGGGGTAATTACCCCCTTACCATTTCACACAGGGGGGGGGCCGGGATCTGGGGGTCCCCTTGTTAAAGGGGGCTTCCAGATTCCGATAAGCCCCCCGCCCGCAGACCCTCACAACCACCGGCCAGGGTTGTGAGGATGAGGCCCTTGTCCTCATCAACATGGGGACAAGGTGTTTTGGGGGGCTACCCCAAAGCACCCTCCCAATGTTGAGGGCATGTGGCCTGGTACGGTTCAGGAGGGGGGGGGGGCCGCACTCTCGTCCCCCCCTCTTTTCCTGCGGCCTGCCAGGTTGCGTGCTCGGATAAGGGTCTGGTATGGATTTTTAGGGGGACCCCACGCCGTTTTTTTTTTTTTTTTTTTGGCGCGGGGTTCCCCTTAAAATCCATACCAGACCTGAAGGGTCTGGTATGGAATTTAGGGGGAACCCCACGTCAATTTTTTTTTTAAATTTTGGCTGGGGTTCCCCTTAATATCCATACCAGACCTGAAGGGCCTTGTATGGAATTTAGGGGGACTCCCACATCATTTTTTTTTTTTAATTTTGGTTCGGGGTTTCCCTGTGGGGAATTCCCATGCCGTTTTTATCAATGAACTTATATGTGTATTGTCGGCAATGCAATAGCCGCGGTAGTTTTAAATGTGTTTTTTCCTTCAAAATGTCACTTTGCTGTCAGACTGTTCTAAACACGGGAAACATGCGCCCCTTTACAGGCATACTATAGACACCCCCCAGGTATGAAATTTAAAGGGATATTACACTTTTATTGTTTGACTTTAAGCATTATTAAAATCACTGCTCCTGAAAAAACGGCCGTTTTTAAAACTTTTTTTTGCATTGATTCATGTCCCCTGGGGGAGGACCCGGGTCCCCAAACACTTTTTATGACAATAACTTGCATATTAGCCTTTAAAATTAGCACTTTTGATTATTCATGTTCGTGTCCCATAGACTTTAACGGCGTTCGCGTGTTCGAACGAATTTTTTTCCTGTTCGCATGTTCTGGTGCGAACCGAACAGGGGGGTGTTCGGCTCATCCCTACTCCTCATCCTCTGTCACTCAGGCTCAGGGTACTTTGTCTGCCAAGGCAGCTGCCAAAGTGGCCTCTTCCATTGACTCAATGTCATCAGTCACTCCTTCATAGCCCCACCATCATGCGCTGAGGAGACCCCGAACTGATTGACCACAGTGTAGGGTACATGCTGCAGGAGGTTGCGCAGCGTTTTGAAGACTCTGATGATGGTTTCCAGGTTGAGGATGAAGGCAGTAACGTGAGCCCAGAGAGAGGGGGTGCCCAAGAAGGACAAGAAACTGCAGTCAGGTTCCCCCAGCTGCAGCATACTGCCAGGTTTGCTCCAGTGGCGAGGAGGGAGGGGATGATGTGGTCACTGACTCTAGGTGGGTGCCAAATAGAAGAGAGGTGGAGGAGAAGGAGGCACATCTCCAACGAGGCAGGCTGCCCTCCAGGGGCCAGCTTAAGGGCAGGCAACCATCTGCATCACACTGCAGAGCACAGCATGTGCAGGGCTCTGCTAACTCCGTGCGTTATTCCAAAAGTTCTTTGTTGTGGGCCTTTTTTGAGAGGTGTGCAGCAGATTGCACCATTGCTGTTTGCAACATATGTCTGAAGCATATCAAATGTGGCCAAAACAGCAGCCGCTTGGGCACCACATGCTTGACCAGACAGATGTCAAGCTCCCATGCAGTCCGTTGGAAACAGTACTTAAAAGACCCACACCAAATAACAAGGCTAACCTCTCCTTGCTCCTCATCAGCTGGGATCTCCAACCCCACTATAATTTCAGTCCTCTCAGAGACCTGCACTGAGAAGAATGAAGGTGCAGAATTAGGTGTCCCAACATCCGATTGTAGCAGGCAAATTTCCCTACTCGATTTACTAAACTGGCGAAAGAAGTTCGGTCCCAGCCATCCACATGCTCAGGGGCTGCTAGTTTGGCAAAATTGCTAGCTGCCTTTTCAGCTGGTAGACTCTGCTCCCTTTCAAGAATTTGTGGAATGTGCGGTACCTCAGTGGCAGGTTCCCAAATGCCAATTTTTTTCTCGGAAGGTCATTCCGGCTCTCTACTGACATGTGGAAAGCAATATCTTGGCCTCGTTGGACAGGGCGGTCAGCAGTAAGGTGCTTATTACCGCTGACTCATGGTCCAGCAGGCATGGACAGGGACATTACCTTTCTTTCACGGTGCACTGGGTAACCCTGCTGGCAGCTGGGAAGGATGCAGGACAGGGTGCAGTTTTGCTGGAGCTTGTTCCACCACCACACCTCCAAAATGCTGGTAGTGGTGATTCTGCCACATTCTGCCGCCTCATCTGTGACATGCTCACCAGGTGGAACTCAGCGTTGGCAATGCTGCAGCAGCTGCACATGCAGCAGAGGGCCATCAATGACTACCTGTGCGAGTATGGCACCAGAACAGGGTCAGGGGAGCTTAGCTTTTTTTTCGCCACGCCAGTGGCTCAGGATCAAGAATGCATGCACTGTCCTGTTAGCATTTAAGGAGGCCCCGAGGATGGTGAGCAGTGACAGTGCATGCATCAGTGATACTGTCCCTCTTGTCTTCCTGTTGGAGCACATGCTGGATGGAATAATGGACAGGGCACTTGAGGCAGAACAGAGGGAGGAAGAGGAGGACTTCCTTACCTCTCAAGGCCCCCTTTATCCAGACAGTATTCTTTCAGGCCCGCCTATCACACAGGAGGAGGAGGAGGATTGTGTCAGCATGGAGGTGGAGCCTGGCACTCAGCATCAGCAGCAGTCTTCAAGGGATCGTTTTCAGTCCTCAGAAACCCATGGACTTGTACGTGGCTGGGAGGAGGTGGCTGCGGATCAGGTCATCCTTAGTGACCCAGAGGACTCCAGTCCGAATGCCTCAGCAAACCTACGCGGCATTGCCTCCCTGATCCTGCAAAGCCTGCGAAAGGACCTCAGATTCTTGGTATCAAGGAGAGGGATCAGTACTGGCTGGCAACCCTTCTTGATCCACGTTACAAGGGTAAGGTGGCAGAACTTATCCTGCCATCGCAGAGGGAGCAGAGGATGAAACATCTTCGGGAGACCCTGCAGAAAGGTTTGTGCAATGCGTTTCCAGAGCCTGGGAGGTTACAATTTCCTGGTACTAATGGACAACATGTTGCTGAGGCTTCGGTAAGTCATAGAAGGAGCGGTGGAGAAGGAGGCTGTCTGACCGATGCGTTCAGACAATCTTTTAGTCCACAGCCCCAAGGTCTTATTGGTTCCAGGAACCATCGCCAGCATCTGTAGTACATGGTGCAGGAATACCTAGGGGCAAGATCAGACTTGGAGACCTTTCCAACTGAAAATCCACTGGGTTACTGGGTCTTGAGGATGGATCACTGACCAGAGATTGCACAGTATGCAATTGAGCTACTGGCCTGTGCTGCATCCATTCAGTGCTGCTGGAGGCTTTGTAACTGATCACAGAGTGCGCCTGTCCACCGACTGATCGGCTGACCTTCATAAAAATGAATCAGTCTTGGATCGCCAGCTACCAAGCACCTGATGCTGATGTAACCGATTAATTTTTTATGAATGTGAGATCCCTTCAAGGCTACCTATGCTGATGCTGAGTGACTATCCTGTTATGCTGAGTGACTATCCTATTCCTCCTCAATGTTCATGTTGATAGCTTCTAAGAACATTTTTGGTTCTGGGCACCACCACCAATGGCTAAGGCCCTATTTTTCTGCCCCTGTTTAAAAGGGGGTGTGTAATTACAATTTTTGATCAAATATTTAACATCAGGGCTTGTTCCTGCGCTCAAAAGAGTATCTCTGAGGGGTTGCAGTGTTGTGGCACCAACACCACTGCCTAAGGCTCAATTTTTATGCTCCTGTTTAACAGGGGTGTGTGTGTAATTACAATTTTTGATCAAATATTTAACAGCAGGGCTCGTTCCTGCGCTCAACAAGAGAATCTGTGAGGGGTTGCAGTGTTGTGGCGCCATCACCACTGCCTAAGGCCCAATTTTTATGCCCATTTAACAGGGACGTGTAATTACAATTTACAATTTTTGATCAAATATTTAACAACAGGGCTCGTTCCTGTGCTCAACAAGAGTATCTGTGAGGTTTTACAGTGTTGTGCCACCACCACCACCACCTAAGGCCCAATTTTTCTGCCCCTGTTTAACAGGGGCATGCAATTACAATTCTTGATATAATATTTCACAGCAGGGCCCGTTCCAGCGCCCACCAAGAATAACTGTGAGGGCTTACAGTGTTCTGGTACCACCAACACCTAAGGCCCAAATTTCCACAGAGTGTTTACTTACAAACGGAGGGAGGCAACAGGAAGTGAGAGGAAATCTATCCCTAGGAAGGGAAATTCTCTCCTGTAAGAGTTAATATGGGAAAAAAGGTGTCTCCTCCACTGATTATCACAAATCCTTGTTTCCCTTAAAAACCCCAAATTTTCAAAATCTAATTGTCATTGGGACAGAAAGTGAGGTGAACATGGAGAAAATGTGGGCTCAAGACTTTTTAGGCACAGTAATTACTAAGTATATGTTTAAAATTCTAGTTTATTTAGAAAATATTAAAAAAGAGCATAAAACAAGGAGACACATAGGATTCAATTGAATCCTATTTGTCTCCTTGTTTTATGCTCTTTTTTAATATTTTCTAAATAAACTAGAATTTTAAA
Source organism: Lithobates clamitans (assembly GCA_037952925.1). Classification (NCBI taxonomy): domain Eukaryota; kingdom Metazoa; phylum Chordata; class Amphibia; order Anura; family Ranidae; genus Lithobates; species Lithobates clamitans. Next base: position 635,881 of record JBBGZY010001739.1, on the reverse strand, counting down.
CATATACTTAGTAATCACTGTGCCTAAAAAGTCTTGAGCCCACATTTTTTCCATGTTCTCCAACCTACTTAGATAAGACGTGGCACCTGTAACTCAATTCATATCCGCATGACCACTATGCGCTGATACGCCTAATAAATTTAAAGAAAGTGAGGTGAAATCTTCTGAACAGGGGCACAGACAGCAAAACAAATGTTACAGGGGTGATAACCCTTCCCTATGTTTTCCAAAAAGCCTTGGGGCCCAACGCCTTTTCTTTTTTTAATTTGGGTATAGGGTTCCCCTTAATATCCATACAAGACCCAAAGGGCCTGATAATGGGCTGGGGGGGTACCCATGCCGTTTGTCTCACTGATTTTCCTCCATATTGTCGGGACCCGACATTACATTAAAGCCTCAAGCAGTTTTAAATGACTTTTATTCCTTTAGAAATGTCATTTTGTTCTAAGCACAGGAAACATGCGCCTGCGACCTCTTCTCTGGAATATTCAGCCCGTGAGCATTCAGGGAGAGCAAGGTAACTTTTGACATGGTGATGAACGAAGTGTTCCCTCAAAGAAAAAAAAAAAAAAAGGGGGGGGGAGGGGGGGTGAGAGAGAGAGGGGAAGGAAAAGGAGAAAGAGAAAGAAAGAGAAGAAGAGGGAAAGAAAGATAGATAAGTAGACCACCTGTTGGGAAAACTCCCTCAAGGGTGGTAGCACAAATTCACAACAATAAATGCACTTGTACCAGAAAGTTCTGGTAAACACAAGACTAATATATGGTCTTCACCTAAAAACGCGGGTGGAGAGCGGGCCTATGTGGGGGAAGTGTTGACCGTGGCGAACCCGACAACACACATGGGCCACCCCGGGCCAAGGTGAAGTAACAGTAAGTCACGGGGACCTTAAACATAGCGATCTGACTGGGGCCTGAAGCTAGCCATTGAACCACTCCCTGCCAATATAAATGTGAGGAATATAAAAGAAACCGAATACTCAGTTATTTAGGGACTGGCAGGATCTCCGGGACCCAAATACCAACCGTTTGAGAGGGAAAGAGTCTGCGGTTGTCATATATGTTGCAGGGAGCAGTGCAATGGCCGCTGTAGCAGGATAACATAAAGAAAAACGGAACTAAAAAATACAACAGAAAACAGCTTAATGTATTTGTAACCTTAACAAGTTATGGAATGCCCCCTAAACCTCCCTGATCAGGCCACACAACCAGGAGAGCTGGGGTGAAAGGGGCAAGTCCTTATGTGCCATCCCTCTGGCAGAGGAACCTGGAAGGGGATGAGCTGGAAACAGAAAACAAAGCTACCCCATATTAACTGAATGTCATATAGAACCTGCCCATCACTCCGCTTAGACATGTGACTCTGGTTCTTTGTGTAACTTGGCCTGTAAGGTTAAAGTTAGCTAGGATGTAGCCAGCGGGATCAAAGATTCATGACCGAGGGATTCAGGCTGTAAGTAAGACCGTGCATGGTCATCCTGGGAAGATCACAGGGCACATGATGGTTGTCACAGTTCCGGGTCAGAAGGATGGATGTGAGCCTGACCAGAGACCGCACCGCTGGAACGGGACCTTCTGCGCCTTTGGGGCAAGGGGTTGGATATCTGTGGAACCGGATCATCAAGAAGGACATCCAACCAATTGGGTACGGGGATCGGGTCAGATCCCAAGAACAAAAAGAGCTCAGGGAGTTGGTCCGGTGACCTCAGGGTGAATTGGCGATTTTCCTTCTTCACTTGCACATGAAATGGGAAGCCCCAGGTATATGTAGCTCCAGATTCGCGTATAGCAGTTAGGAGGGGTCTAACTGCCCTGCGCATCCCTAGGGTAGCATGGGACAGACCTGGCAGGAGTTGAATAGAAGTGCCGTCAAAGTCAATAGGACCCCTGTGCCAAGCCTTCCGAAGGATCAGTTCTTTCACTTTATAGTAATGGACACGACACAAAACATCCCTTGGGCGTCCGCTAGCAGGGGTCATGCCCGGAGACACTCTGTGTACTCTGTCCAACTCAATTTCTGTGGTCGGAGCTCTATCGAGGTAGGAGTTAAAAATGTACGTAATAGTTACCGCAAGGTCCCCAGTAGCCGTAGCTTCCGGTAAACCCCGAATCCTAATGTTATTCCTCCTGCTCCTGTTCTCGATATCTTCTGACCTTAGTCGGACTTGGAGGAGTTGGGATCTATGGTGGGACACTATGGATTCCAAAGCATTAATGCGGGTCTCCTGCGAAGCTTGATCAGAGACAATAGTAGTGACCCTATTATCAGTGTGGGTGACCTGAGCCCGAAGATCCTCCACCTCTCTCTTGAGGGAGGATTCAATATGTTGAGCCCAGCTATCCAGCTCCTGTCTAGTAGGGAGAGTGGCTAAGCTGTGTTGGATCTGCTTCAGGGCTTCTAAAGGGAGTAAATCTACAGCATCGTGCCTGTCTTCAGCGGCGGCATGTGAGCTAGACAGGCTTAGGCTTGGTGAGGGGATCGGAGAGCAGTCTCTCACCTCATCTGTGGGAGCCCCTGGTGAAGCGGTGAGGCTTGATCGTGGGGAAGCACTGTTCACCGCTGCGCGGCTTGTGGTCGGAGGCGCCGGCGCCATGTTGGCTGCGGCCGACTCCACGAGGACCGGAGTTTCTGGGTCCCGGGAGCCAAAGTAGCGGGTGATTACCACCGATGTTCGGGGCCGCGGGACGCTCTGGGACCTCCTCCTTCTGGGCATCAGTCGGGTGACTGTCTCGGCTAGAAAAACGGCTGTGGGGATAGCTCCGTGTGTCGGGAGCTCAAGAATCAGCGTCCGGACTCCGCCATGGTCAGCCACGCCCCCCGAATAGTATTGATTTAATATTAATGAAAAGATCTAAATCTTAATAAAAATACACATTTAAAAATATATTTTCTCCATAAAGTGGAAAATATAAAAATAGCCATATGCAGTCAAATTAAGGTAAATCCAATACAAAGTGAATATTAAAAAATAAAATATAATATAAAATAAAATGAATATAATGGAAAAGTCTTTCCTTTAGGATTGGTTGATAAACAAATTAATGTCCCACTCCACATTCATTCCTTGTGGATAGTGGGTCTGTAATTCGTATATCCAGAAAGTTTCTAGTCTAGAAACTCTTTTATTGGCTCCTCCCCTCCATGGGGCAATGTATTGATCTATAATCAAGAATTGAATACCAGTAGGATCTCGATCATGATGCTGTCTATAGTGTCAAGTAGCATCCATGGCCATCTTTAAGGCAGGGCAAAAGAGGCATCTGCCCTGGGCCCCATCATTGTTGTGGGGCCCAAAGCAGCTGCCTCATACTTGCCAACTATCCCAGTTCAAATTCCCTTGTCCCTTGAAGTTTTAGTCCTGTACTGTGTCTTGATATCTCAGTGTGAAGTTCTGTTACTAATGCTGTCCAGCTCTGCCTATTACCATGTACAGATGACTCACTTGCAGACCCTGTTTTTACATGTAAATAACCTGCATTGATATGTAAATAGTGACAGCATTAATATGTAAATAGCAGCCGACCAGCATTGCTATGTAAATAGAGGTGGCATTCATATGTGTATCATGCCCCCCTGAGGTCATATCCACCATCACTTCTGCTGAATGGTGCCCACTTGGCATGTAAAGGGGCATGCTTGATAGTCCTACCTACAACTGTGGTCATTCAGCCTAACATCAGCCTGTTCTGCAAAGGTAAGCAAATTGGAGGTGGAACCCTTTTCAAAACAACATGCACCGTGTGGTGGATGTGAATACGTACATCTCAGCAGATGCATGAGGGTGTCATTAACAAGGGCAGCGCGTTTCTGTGGTGTCAGGAAAGCGATTTTGCATGCATTCCCAACACACACACACATGTGACCGCAGGCTAAATGTCTCAGTTACATTGGTGGACAGTGTAGCAACCAATTGGTGAGTGGTAAGGAAGTCCTGTAACTTCTAGCAACCAATCAGTGAGCAGTATTGATGTACAGTAATCTCTAGCAACCAATCAACAAGCATAAGTCATGTGCTGTAACCTCTAGCAAATAATAAGTGAGCCATAATGTGTTCTGTAACCTCTAGCAGACAGTCAGTGAGTACTAATGATACACTGTAACCTCTGGCAACCAATCACAATCGTTGCCTGATCTGATTCAGTAAACTGATTTGAGTCTAGCTGCTATTTATTGTAGACTCAGAGCAGGTGGAGAGCGAAATTGCATTGGGGCGGCCCAAGAAAAAATGTTTGCCCAGAGTCCAGTCAATATTAAAGACGGCCCTGGTTACATCCATTGATTCCACACTGCTGGGCGTCCTGCCCACGCTCCTTGCGCCGCGTGACTGGGTCACATGACGCAATTGCTGTCTCGTTCAGCATTCTGGGCACTGTAGGCTGTTTGACGTTGGTCTTTGAGCATGCGTGATGGTCGCCCGTCGTCCGCTCCCGATCGGTGATGTCCCACGCCGACCGGGTGGGGGGGTATAAAGGCCGACATCTCCAGCTCTCTAATCACTGGACTCTGGGGCTCTGCCATGCTTTTTGTTCACATACAAGGTTAGTGTCATCTATAGGGCATGCTCTTGGATTCTTCACCTCTTGTTATTTCGGATCTTATTTCATTATGTTACCCAATCTTTACATTTTTTCTTTCCTAGTTGTTTCTGCTTAAGGCCGATTTTTCCTTTACGCTCTGTGTAGTGTTTGGGAGTCTGCCTGGCAGTCTACAGTGAGAAATCAATTCCAGTACTTTATCTGATTTGGAAGCTTAGCCATGCATTGTTTTTGTCCTGGGTAAGTGTAAATGATGGTCTACTTTTGAAGATCATTTTGTGATTTTATTCGATTTATATCCAATTATCACTTCTTTCATAGTAGCAATTCCCTTTTTGTTTTCTGATACCACAGCTTCAATCTAAGTGTTTCCTATTGCACAATCTGATTTTTATTGGTTTCTCCAGCGCCCTAGTATTGGACTTCAGTTTTTCAACTATCATTGGTAGGTATTGAGGCTATGTTAGTCCTATACATGGGATGTGTTTGGTTCCCATGTTGATGTTTTTTTTTCAATCCTCCTCTATCCTAGTATGCACCCGGTCTCCTTTTTGCCCCCTGCAGCCACACTGTGGTGGAACTGGGCTGCTGCCTCTGGGCGGTCTCTGTCCTGACCCGGCTGACTGATGACATCGGTGTAGGTAGGGGAGCATTGTCATTTGGGGTTGTGGGGTGGTTCTTTTTCATGGGGGGGGGGGGGGGGACTCCTCATGCCATGTTGCTTCTCCATTATCGCACATCATATTTAAATCATATTGCTATTTACTATCTATGTATAATTCTTTGCATTTTTCAATTTCCTCTTAGAGCTACATTTATTATATTGGTCACGTCTTATCCCCTGAAGAAGCCAATGGTTTGGCGAAACATGTAGGGAAGAATTGACGCACAATTTTAGCAGGCCAAGACCATTCTGGCTAGTAGTAATTATAATGTGCTCTCCTTTTCTTATTTGATTTTAATGAATTTTTTGTATGTTTTGTATGTCTACAATATCAATGTAATAAAATACATTATTTTTAATGATTTCTTGAGTCGTCTGGCACTGTGATAATTCCCATTCCCTTTGTTCCTTTTTTCTAAAAATCATTGGGATGAGGTGCCATATCTAACTAGGACATATCAGCCACACCCCCTTCCATTTCCATATGATATTATATGTAATGATAATATGTGTATTATGATGTGTACTGAGGGACCCATCCCCCCCTCTCACCACCACACATCCACATTCAGCAGGCCTTTCCTAGTGCCTCTGTGTAGAGGTGATCAGAGAAGGTGATGTAGTGTGTTTCCAGCACTATAGGGGGCAGTGTGGGGATTTCTACCATAGAACATGACACATGGGACGGTCAAAGATTACATACATGACATACGGGACAGTCACAGATTACATACATGACATACGGGACAGTCATAGATTACATACAAGACACAAGGGACAGTCATAGATTACATACATGACACAAGGGGCAGTCACAAATCACATACATGAACCACGGGACAGTCATAGATTACATACATGATCACAAGATGGTCACAAATTGCATACATGGCACACGGGATGGTCACAGATTACATACATGACACATGAGACAGTCAAAGATTACATACATGACACAAGGGACAGTCACAGATTACATACACGACACACGGGACAGTCACAGATTACATACATGACACAAGGGACAGTCAAAGATTACATACATGACACACGGGAGGGTCACAGATTACATACATGACACACGGGGTACATGAGGAGGAGATGGCAGCCCATTGGTCACGCAGGGCCGCTGTTAGAAATCACGGGGCCCCCTACAACCTACCTGACAGCCCCCCCCCCCCAAATCAAAAGAAAACTAGCAGTGTATAAGAGACATTGGGCCACATTGACATTTGAGGTCACCTGAATGTGTGACAAAGTGCACAGGTAACGGGCAATCTGCAGCGCATTCCGGAAATGTACTTCACATGCGCAAAGAACTTGTGGTGCCCAATAATTGTTAATGGCGCCCCAAATGCAATGTGTTTGTCACATATATGGCGGCCCATTCAAGTGAACGGGTTCCTCTATGTGCGAAATACAAGGAAATGTGATGAGGAATGTTTGTTATGTGAAGTATACAGGGACCTTTGGGATGGGATATAGAAATGGCTGGGCAGAGATTCCTGGCAGATGGAGAGACATAGAGATGTCTTCACTGGCTTCTTGCTCAGCACTGCAGTGACAACTCTCTGCACTTCTAGGCTGGCTTCATATTCACCTCTCTCCAAAATCCTAAAGTTTTGTGACTTTGTTCCCCTCCCCCACTCACCCCCTCCAGCATCCAAAGCCTGGAGTTCAGTGATCACAGAGCAGTGACAGTATGATCTGGAGGGAGGGGGGGGTCAGAGGTCAGGACTCAGGGAGGAGGAGCTGAAGAAAGCTTCCTACTCACCCTGACCAAACACAACACTGACGAGGGGGAGTTTCAGGCCTGGAAAGTAATGCACCTCCAGGAACTCCTCCCTCTTCCAGGCTACACCCCCATCCCGCCCACTCAAGCAGCAGCCTGCAGGAGATAGGCTGAGAACCTACAGGGGGCGGAGACTCAAGTGTCTGGCATTTATGGGGCTAATGGTTTCCATGGAAATCATCACCTCGGCTTGTTACCATCTGCTGTCTCTGAGCCGCACATGCGCAGTAGCTGCAGGGAAGCTTTCATGCTTCTACCCCTGCGAAGTCACGTGGCCTCGTTCTGACCGTTACGTGCAACACGTGACTCCCGCAGAGAGCGACCTAACGGCTCAGGTGGGAGTGGGCGTGATCAGCGCGTGACCAGAGGATGAATAGCCAATCAGGAGCTGGAGGCTGGAGCCGTTACACTTGTGACGTCAAAGCTTGATCAGATAAATAGCTGAGCGGGGGAAGGCAGCGCGTCAGTGTGAGGACAGCGGAGAGGAGGAAACAGCTCCACCACAGAGCTCCGGAGAGAGGAGCCATTGTCCGGACTACAGCCGGGTCACAGCGTGTCTGTGTGTCCGGGGAACCTGCCGCCTCTGCTCAGCCTCTGAAGAACTACAACTCCCAGCAATCTCTGTTCACATGAGGAATTACAGCTCCCAGCATGTACTGTGTTAGTAATGAGGGTTCATCTCCCAGCCTGGAATAGGATGTTACAGGGCTACATATCCCAGCATGATTTCTTCTATAGATGTACTTCAAGTCCCAGCAATCTCTACATACCCCAGCCTGCTTCCCTCCCCCTCCTCAGGGGTAATTGCACCCCACACTCCTCTCCCACCACAGGTGGTGGGTCCCCTCCCCCCAGGATTGGGGAGGGCTGGTTGGAACTGGGGGAGTGCAATTTCCCCTGAGGTGGGGGAGGGGCCGGGGAGCAGACTGGGGTATGTAGAGATCACTGGACCTGTAATATCTCCATAGAGAAAATCATTCTGGGATATGTAGTCCTACAGCATCTTATTCCAGGCTGGGAGCGGAACCCCCATCACTTACACAGTGCATGCTGGGAGTTGTAGTTCCTCATGAGGACAGAGATTACTGGGACTTGTAGTTCCTTTAGAGCCTGAACAGAGAAGGCAGATCACACAGACACGCCGTGACCCGGCTATAGTCCGGACAATGGCTCCTCCCTCCAGAGCTCTGTGTGGGGGATGGTCCCTCCTCCCCCGCTCTCCACACACTGACACCCACATCTCCACTCACCTACCACCGAGGGTGGGGCTCCAATTGCTCGCCCTCCCCCACACACACGGGGCCGATCCAGGAAACATCTCCACCACAGAGCTCCGGAGGGAGGAGCCATTGTCCGGACTACAGCCGGGTCACAGCGTGTCTGTGTGTCCGGGGAACCTGCCTCCTCTGCTCAGCCTCTGAGGAACTACAACTCCCAGATTGCTGGGACTTGTAGTTCCTTTAGAGCCTGAACAGAGGAGGCAGATCACACAGACACGCCGTGACCCGACTGTAGTCCGGACAATGGCTCCTCCCTCCAGAGCTCTGTGTGGGGGGTGGTCCCTCCTCCCCTGCTCTCCACACACTGACACCCACATCTCCACTCACCTACCACCGAGGGTGGGGCTCCAATTGCTCGCCCTCCCCCACACTCGGGGCCGATCCAGGAAACATCTCCACCACAGAGCTCCAGAGGGAGGAGCCATTGTCCGGACTACAGCTGGTTCACAGCGTGTCTGTGTGTCCGGGGAACCTGCCTCCTCTGCTCAGCCTCTGAGGAACTACAACTCCCAGATTGCTGGGACTTGTAGTTCCTTTAGAGCCTGAACAGAGGAGGCAGATCACACAGACACGCCGTGACCCAGCTGTAGTCCGTATAATGGCTCCTCCCTCCAGAGCTCTGTGTGGGGGATGGTCCCTCCTCCCCCGCTCTCCACACACTGACACCCACATCTCCACTCGCCTACCACCGAGGGTGGGGCTCCAATTGCTCGCCCTCCCCCACACACAGGGCCGATCCAGGAAATATTCGATTGCCTCTCGGGGGATCAGGAAGGAATTTTTTCCCCAGCTGGAGCACATTGGATCATGCTTTACTGGGGATTTTCGCCTTCCTCTGGATCAAATGCCTCATAACTCAATACACCCACTTATCTACCACAAAGAGGGGACGCTACCACCCTGGGTAGGGGGTGAGTGTGGGCAGTGGAACTTCCCCCCAAGTTTCATCTGCCCTTACTCCCCCATACCCAGCCTACTGGTAATACCCCCACCTATATGCAATCATCTACCACAAAGGGGACGCTACCACCCTGGGTAGGGGGTGAGTGTGGCCAGTGGAACTTCCCCCCAAGTTTCATCTGCCCTCACTCCCCCATACCCAGCATACTGGTAATACCCCCACCTATATGCAATCATCTACCACAAAGAGGGGACGCTACCACCCTGGGTATGGGGTGAGTGTGGCCAGTGGAACTTCCCCCCCAAGTTTCATCTGCCCTCACTCCCTCATACCCAGCATACTGGTAATACCCCCTGCCCCCACCTACACCCACTCATCTACCACCAAGAGGGGATGCTACCACCCTGGGTAGGGGGTTAGTGTGGCCAGTGGAACTTCCCCCCAAGTTTCATCTGCCCTCACTTCTCCATGCCCAGCATATTGGTAATACCCCCTGCCCCCACCTATATGCAATCGTCTACCACCAAGGGTGACAATGCCTCAGGCTCTGCTACACCCACTCATCTACCACCAAGAAGGGATGCTACAACCCTGGGTAGGGGGGTGAGTGTGGCCAGTGGAACTTCCCTCCAAGTTTCTGCCCTCACTCCCCTCCCCCATGCCCAGTGTACCCTCTGCTCCCACCTACATACACTCATCTACTACCAATGTTGGCAATGCCTCTTAGGTTCCACAGAAAAATGGGGTGCCTTGCCGTGGCTCTGTGGCTTACGCATGCATTTGTAAATGTGTGCAACTAAACCCCTGTCTTTGACACATACTGCTTGACAGGACAGTTTGGTTGGTCACAGGCTGGTCGGTAAGTTGAACGTTGAAATGTCTTATTTTTATGTGTTTGCTTTGCAATGCTCCTTGCTGCAGTGACCAGTTACAGGTGGGGGCGGATAGTAACCACCTTTTTGTATCAGCAAGGGTGGCAATGCCTCTTAGGCTCAGCTACATAGCTGATTATACACTCTCTTTATAGATCAAATTTCTACCCAATTAGATCTAACATTGGATAAATAAATGAGTTGTGTTCTTGCGTATCTTTAGTAAAGCAGATTGAACAGTGTATGGTCAGACATCGCACGTGTACCTGGAGATTACACGGAGAGCATGAATCTTTAACACTTCATAACACAAACACCAGTTTCAATTTGTTTCATATTTATAAAGATTATTTTGAAAAGGAAACAAATGCATGTTTCCCTAAATCTCTCCTTCCTGGGTGTAAAGCTGAGCGGACCCGAATAGAGACATGAGGAGGGGCGGGGTCTATTCATTTATTACACTGCAGAGAATTTCATTTATTTAGAAGCTTTTCAATATTTTGCTGAATGAAAACGGATGCAATTCATCAGATGCGCAATATCTTCTTTATTGGTTCATAGTACATATTTTTTGGCATGTCATGATGATTATATATTTGTATCTTTTTTTCCAGGTACATAATCCTATGCAGATCTGATAATGTATTTTATTGTACATACTTTTATGTATCTGGCAGCGTCATGATTTCTACCAGTCCATTCCCATATCTTTTTATATTATTATTCTAGTTGTAATATGGGGGAAATCCGTTATTGCTACATCCGATAGAGGCCAGTCCCATGATCCTATACAGATCTGATGACAAACCTATTCTTCCTTTATTATGGTTTTCTAATTATTATTCGGAGATTACACAGAGAACACACAAAAAAAATTAGGTCTGTCTGGTAAGCTGCTCTATGAGATTGTTAGAGGAGGAAATCACATTGTAGAGTGTATGGGGAGCACACATTGCAGTTTGCAAGTTTACCACTGAAGCCCCGCACCTCTATATGGAATGTTTTGAAGTAGTAAGAACTTGACAGAGGTTGTAACCTTTTCTCATGTAAATCCAAAACTTTAAAATAAAAAAAATAAAAAATGATTGGACTGAACATTCACTTTGCAATATGCACTAACATCTTGTATTTTTAACTCAATTGAACCTCCACCTTTTAATATTATCACTTTACGTTTTTTAATCCCCTAATGACGATAATACAATTATAAAAACTTTCAGACACTGGGGGGAATGATGGGAATAACATGGTTTCCAGGATTGGAGATCATGTGTAAATTCACCTATAAATGTGTAGATATTAGTAAAGGTGATAAACATGTCCAATGCCCTAGGGACAATTATCTTCCTCTATCTTCTATAAAGGACTGTGTGCTGTCCGAGGTGATATTGTGATCAGATTTGTATGTAGATGATATTTTGTACATATTTTGTGTCATTTACCTATCAGGCAGCGTGTGGCTTTATCTATTTACATTGATCTGCTGTTGATGATTGAAATAGATACAAATAGACAAAGATTTGTCTGGACTGATGGAGTAGATACAATGTTTCGTTTTTCTTGTTTCTTTCCCCCATTGTGTTGTGGGTTAAGAACTCCACGATCTTCCCAACTTGTGATTTCAGATAAAGTAACAATGTAAGGCGGGAGATTGTGGAGGATCTTTTATTGTAACAATGTGTGAGTGCGGCATAAGTGTTTATTCAGCTCTGCCACCTTGTGGTCATTCCCGGTAGAACACTTGGGTGTGTGAGCGGTACAAGGAGGTGAATAGGGAATGTATACAGCCAGAAAGTGGAGATGATCTCCGCAATAAATCTGGAATCAGGATGGGAATAGAAGGAAGGTTTATTCATCCCCCTCCCAGTCTGACCGATCTACGGTACTTCTCATCTAAAGATCAATGTTATTATTTTAGCATTGCCTCACAAACATGCCACCCACATCTCTCTACATAGAGCCGGACATACGTTATATATTATTAATACTGTCAGGTAAAGTTCCCTGTAAACACAAACCCTTTGTCTTCTTATCACACTCAGACTTGTAATAGAGGTGAGGAGTAATGAGAGGAAATGTGATCACAGTACATCATTCTCTCATCTCTTTTCATTCCAATCTTTCTATGCTGATCGTCTCCTCACCGCTAAACCCTCCAACCAAAACCATCCACCCCTCCATGTCTGTCCGTCCTAACAGCAATTCAGAGTTTCTAGGATTTGTATCATTTACTGCATTTCATGTGAAGGAACGATGTGATCTCCTTACAGGGACTGGTTTTTATTGTCCTCCATCCTTTAATTCTGCTGAATATCTTCTGGAGATCAGCGATCATTCAAAATTAAATACCAAACAAACACCCCCCAGTTGAAAGGAACACAGATCTCAGATCCTCCTTCACACTCAATACATTGTATCCGAAGAAATCGCCCAGAACTGTGATTGGTGCAAATATGAAATTGATACATTCAAATTTCCCGCCGGAATTCTATGGAACATTCCAATGATCTCAGATAGAATAATCCGACACTCAAATCTGATATCTCTTCCTCCGGGAACATCGATCAAAGCTCCTCTGAATTGTCGGGCAGTTTATCTAACCAAGAATAATAAATCCATTGGAAATATGAATGTCACATTTCTTCTAGTCTTTTCTTTTACTTCACAATACAGAATCCGCCCTGCTAGAGAATGTTTTCTATAGAGATCAATGAAAAGTCTACAGAACAAGTATTTTCTGGGCTGAAAACAGAGAAAGATCTCAGAACACATTTCTTTGAAATTCTCATAAGAAAGACATTACTGGCTGATGAGGGAAACGCCCACAGCTCTGATTGGCTCAGATTTCAAAATTGCTACTTTCAAATTTGCCGCCTGAATAGTGACCAACTTTACAGAGAAATAATCAGCCCTATTATACCGCCAAATCCGACACTGAGATCATCAGATGAGACATTTATCCGAGGAATATCATCAATACTTTATTTTTATTGATTAGCCCGGAATGAATAGAAATGGATTCTGAAGATTATTGAATAATGTAAAACATTTCCATATGTTCTCTTTTATTCCAAGTTCCCGGAATGCAGAATACTAAATGGGAAAATCTAGAGATATAATATAATAGTATATATATATACATTTTCTTCTCTCGCTCTCTCTTTCTGATATATCATTATACATATAGCAGATTGTACATATTTTGCTCTTACTATATAAAGTTCGGGGAAATATGGCATTATTGAAAGAAATAGGTAATAATCATGACATGCCAGACAAATATGTACAATTGATCAATAAATATAATGTTGCGCTTCTGATGAATTCCATCCGTTTCCATTCAGCAAACTAATAAAAAGCTTCTAAATAAATGAAATTCTCTGCTGTGTAATAAATGACTAGACCCCGCCCCTTCTCCTCCTGTCTCCTATCAGGTCCGATCAGCCTTACACCCAGGAAGACAAGATGTTGGTAGCAATGCGTTTCTTTGTTTTCTTTTCAAAATAATGTTTTATAAATATGAAATTCCTATGAACAATTGAAACTGCTGATTGTGTTTCTATTACGAAGTGTTAAAGATTCATGTTCTCCGTGTAATCTCCAGGTATAAATAGAAAATAATTGACAAGAAAATAAATTCATCTTCTGGCAATGTATTGCTGTTGCATGAACGTATCTAAATACAACAGAATATTTAGGAGCCTTCTAAAGGAATGACATTCTCTATTTTTTTTGGTAATAAATGGGTGTGACTCCGCCTCTTTCCCAGGAAGGTTTCTATCAGGTCCGCTCAGGCTGTATATAAGGAGGGCAGGCAGGCAGCTGAGTTCAGTTTCTGTTTGAGCAGAAAATATTCATCATGTCTGGCCGCGGTAAAGGAGGGAAGGGTCTGGGGAAAGGAGGCGCCAAGCGGCACAGGAAGGTGCTCCGGGACAACATCCAGGGCATCACCAAACCCGCCATCCGACGTTTGGCCCGCAGAGGGGGTGTCAAGCGCATCTCCGGACTCATCTATGAGGAGACCCGCGGAGTGCTGAAGGTTTTCCTGGAGAATGTCATCCGCGATGCCGTCACCTACACCGAGCACGCCAAGAGGAAGACCGTCACCGCCATGGATGTCGTCTATGCTCTCAAACGCCAGGGGCGCACTCTCTACGGATTCGGAGGATAAACCCTCATAGGCACCTACCCACTTCATCTACACAAAGGTCCTTCTCAGGGCCACCTACCTTCTCATACAAAGATCTATATACCGCACCCATCTCCAAACATCATCCTGAGTGCCGATTGTGCAATCTATTTATAGATCAATTTTCTACCCAATTGGATAAATAATTTAGTTGTGTTCTTGCGTAGCTTTAGTAAAAAGGATCGAACAGTGTATGGTCAGACATCGCACGTGTACTTGGAGATTACACATAGAACAAAAATATTTAACGCTTCATAACAAACACCCGTTTTCAATTTTTCATATTTATAAAGATTATGTTGATAAGGAAACAAAGAAATCCCCCCCCCACATCTCTCCTTCCCAGGTGTAAAGCTGAGCGGACCCGATTGGAGACCTGAAAAGGGGCGGGGTCTATTCATTGCACTGCAGACAATTTAATTTATTTAGAAGCTTCTAAATATTTTGCTGAATAGAAACGGATGTAATTCATCAGAAGCGCAATATTTTCTTTGATTCGTAGTACGGTATATATTTTTCTGCCATCTTTTTTTTTCAGTTAGTTACATAATCCTATGCAGATCTGATTATGTATTTTGTATTGTACATTTATGTATCTGGCAGCGTCATGATTTCTACCAGTCCATTAATATAGATATATATAATCTGGTTATAATTTGGGGGAAATCCGTTATTGCTACATCCGATAGAGGCCAGTCCCATCATCCTATACAGATCTGATGACAAACCTATTCTTCCTTTATTATGGTTTTCTAATTCTTTTTCGGAGATTACACAGAGAAGACAAATCACCAGTTACTATTGTTAGTAACAATTTCATATTCATAAAAGGATTACTAGAGAAAAGGGGGAAAAAAAGTCGCATTTATGTTTCTAAGATAAAGCCATTCAATACTCTGCAGATAATTACTTAGAAGCATTGTTAACAATTTGCTGATTTCTAGTTACAAAGTGGATACCGATCTGTTTGTTTTATTGATTCATTGTACATATGTATCTGGGAGTGTCATGATTTCTACCAGTCCTTTCACTTTTTATAAATCTAGTAACAGAGAAAAACACACTTTACATGATTCAACAATCTTCTGAATCAATTTCTATTCCAGACTAATCGATGAATCTGCTTGAAAATAAAGCGCCAATGATATTTCTCGGATCAATGTCTCATCAGATTTGGCGGTATAATAGGGCTGATTATTTGTCTGTAACGTTCTAAAGAATTCAGGCGGGCACATTTGAAAGTAGCAATGTGAAATCTGAGCCAATCAGAGCTGTGGGCGTTTCCTTCATGAGCCAATAATGTTTATGGTGAGGAATCCAAAGAAATGTGTTCTGAGATCTTTCTCAGTTTTCAGCCCAGAAAATACTTGTTCTGTAGACTTTTCATTGATCTCTAGGATTATGTACTACAAACCCCTTGAAACAACATAATATTTCAGTGCGTTTATTAAGTGCCTGGAATGTTCCCCGGAAGAATTGACTTTTTTGTATCATTCAATCCATTCATTTTAGCCGATATGATTGTAACGTTCCATACCCCGCCCGCCATAATAGGACAATTCTGAGATCTGTGTTCCTGATCAGTTGGGGGGAGGATTGTTTTGGTATATAATGAATGATTTCTGATCTGTAATACATTCAGCAGAACTAAAGTTTGAAGGACAATGACTATCAGTCCATGTAAGATGAGCAGATCCCCCAATAATACATTTCAGGCTCTTTCTATGTAGTAATTGTTCTCCCTGTACAAGTCTCCTGTATTAGAAGTGTGAATAAATAAGAATGTATTTCCTGTGTGAAGCTATGAAGACAATTGAGGGCTCATTCCATGCGATGTGGTAGACACAATGAGGTGTGTGTGTGGGCTCTTTGTAGAGAGATGTGGGTGGCTCTGAGAAGAGCCTTTGTGTTGTAAATGAATGGATTTGGGACTAGAAGGGAGTTGTTGGGATTACTTGGATTTGGCGGCGGCCTTGTGGCTCTCGGTCTTCTTGGGCAGCAGCACGGCCTGGATGTTGGGCAGGACTCCTCCCTGGGCGATGGTGACGCCGCCCAGCAGCTTGTTGAGCTCCTCGTCGTTGCGGACGGCCAGCTGGAGGTGTCGGGGGATGATGCGGGTCTTCTTGTTGTCGCGGGCGGCGTTGCCGGCCAGCTCGAGGATCTCAGCCGTCAGATACTCGAGGACGGCGGCCAGATAGACGGGAGCTCCGGCCCCGACCCGCTCGGCATAGTTCCCCTTCCTGAGCAGACGGTGAACACGACCGACTGGGAACTGCAGACCAGCCCGGGATGATCGGGTCTTGGCCTTAGCCCGAACCTTGCCTCCTTGTTTTCCACGGCCAGACATTGTGAGATTCCTGAGATGTCGGATGAAGATGCAAAGCTCCTCCCGCTTCCTTATATTTATACTGTCAATGCTCTGACATCACACACTGTGATTGGTTACTTTTCAAGCCCGCCAATAGTGTTCTGAATTGTTTTTACACCAATCAGTAAACTAGGAAGGAAAGCGGGCCTCTCCTCCCTATCACATGACTGAATCCTCCAATAGAAGAGTGAGGAGGGAGGAGACTAATTTGCATAGGACGCCTATAAAATCAGCACATGAGGGCGGCTCCAGCACACATCGGAGTTGATCTGATTGATCCTAATCATGCCTGAACCAGCCAAGTCCGCCCCGGCGCCCAAGAAGGGCTCCAAGAAAGCCGTGACCAAGAGCCAGAAGAAGGACGGCAAGAAGCGGAGGAAGAGCAGGAAGGAGAGTTATGCCATCTACGTGTACAAGGTGCTCAAGCAGGTCCACCCCGACACCGGCATCTCGTCCAAGGCCATGGGCATCATGAACTCCTTCGTCAATGACATCTTCGAGCGCATCTCCGGCGAAGCTTCCCGCCTGGCTCATTACAACAAGCGCCGCACCATCACCTCCCGGGAGATCCAGACCGCCGTCCGCCTCCTCCTGCCCGGAGAGCTGGCCAAGCACGCCGTCTCCGAGGGCACCAAGGCCGTCACCAAGTACACCAGCGCCAAGTAATCCCCCATCCCCCCCATCATCATCATCCCAACACAAGACACAAAGGCTCTTCTAAGAGCCACCCACCATTTCCATCAATGAGCTCTCATCACATTTTACCGCAATTATTAATTCTAAATACATTAAATGAAGAATAAACCGATTATGACAATTTTTCTACAATCTGATAAAGTTGTAAGAGATCCATCCGAATATCCGCTGGTGTTGCAGATTCCCTTTATTCAGGAATTCCTGACGTTTTATTTCCTCCTAGACCCAGTCTGTACAATGAATATTGAAGGATCTGATTTGTACAACAATATTGTCAGCTAGTGGGAACAAACCATCCAATCGCATTGTATATCTTCCCCGATCTCCGTATAGAAGCATGGATTTTTATAACCACTAGGTGTCAGTGTTGCTCTTCCTTAGAGAATACATGGGAGCTTTTCTTCCCGCAAATTGAAAGCGGATATTTATGTATATAAGAATGACACATATATAATCTTCTATTGTATACATCATTTTCACCTACACGTTTACTTTCTGTTTTATGTAAGACTGCACAAAGCATGCTAATGTCTGGAGACACATCTACAGGGGGGGATGCTTACATTCTCGGAATAGTTTAGGGATCATCTGCTTAGAATCATTACTTATACATCACATTGTGTTTGATTCAAATGTGTCATATAACATCTATTTTCTTTATGGGAGTCCAACGATTATACATAATAATCATCTACTCACCTTAGATGGGGGGGGGAGAGACGGTTCGGATCATCAGCTGGACATACATTGGCTTTCCTGGTCTGTATCTATTTATATAGGTGTGTGTATTTTCTCTAATAAAGAGTATTTGGTATATTTCAGGTGCCTCAGATTACAATACACAGATTGCAAAGTGGAGATTACAGGGAGCATTGTCCCCTTTTATCCCCCCCCCCCTCCTCTGTCATCTAATTTACTGAGATATCGGCAAACATAATCCAATCTCAATGTTTCTAATTCTTACACTGAGATGGAGTCTCTCATTTTTGATTATAAAAACATTTCTTTAGATGGTAAGCTCCATGAGCAGGGTCCTCCTTTTTCTTTTGTATTGAACTGTATTGTGATTGTACTGTCCCCCCTTTTATTGTAAAGAGCTGTGTAAACTGCTGAGTCCGGCACTATATATATCCTCTATGATATTCATGTTATTAATAATAATTAGTGTTAAAGTCGTACAGAGCAGCGCCAAGCAAATCCCCAACACCCCCATCATCCCAACAGGACTCAATGGTTCTTGTAAAAGCGACTCCCACACACCATATCAGAGCTGTGATTTCATTGTGAAGTTAACATGACGAAGATATCATGAGAAATATGGTCCAAAGAATGTTTTTTAGTGAATTATCTGACAAAATCTTTATGTAAATTCATCTGATTGATTATGAAGTCTAGATGTCGCCCTGTGTTCATTCCCTCAAATTCCCCGACATGACTTCTAATTCTGTTCCCAAAGATCACGTTGTAATCACCTATTTGTCTTATAAGGGGGATTCGGAAAGAAAACAATGAAATCTTATTGTAGCGCTTCCTAAATCCCCGCACAGAAGTCATTTCTCTTGTCACCAGCAGGTGTCAGTGTTGCTCTTCCATAGAGAATACATTGGAGCAGTTTAGTTGAATTGTATCCACGTGGATCTGATAGAAACCAATGAGAACAGCGACCGATCCCAGATGTGTCCGGAGCAGGGAGGACAATGCTGGGGGGACGCGATTCATTGTCTGCTCAGCGATCTGTCCCTCCATGTTAGTACAGAATTGTGCCGGATGGAACAAGCTGTACAAGTCACCTTTCTACTTGTTATTCACTAAAGAACGGAATAATCCGATCAGTGAGATCGGAGGAGGATTTTCTGTATTATGGAGACGAGCATTCCAATGTCAGAGCTCCTGATTCTTACACATTATACGACGTGGAGGAACTCCCCTCCCCCACCCCACCCAAAGAAGGTAACTCTACTAACACAGATAACGGGCAGATCTTGGCGGGCATTTTAAAAATGCCGCTTTTTTTTAAGTAAACCAATCATGAAAAGGGGTGTGAGTTAGTTGTCCAATCAGAAGACAGTGATGTGTATAAATAGACGCCGCACAGCCCGTGTTCTCACACTTGTGTTCCTTCTGGAGATTGGAAGCATCGATCAGCCATGGCAAGAACCAAGCAGACCGCTCGTAAGTCCACCGGAGGGAAAGCTCCCCGCAAGCAGCTGGCCACCAAAGCCGCCCGCAAGAGCGCCCCGGCCACCGGCGGAGTCAAGAAGCCTCACCGCTACAGGCCCGGCACCGTGGCTCTCCGAGAGATCCGCCGCTACCAGAAATCCACCGAGCTGCTCATCCGCAAGCTGCCCTTCCAGCGCCTCGTCCGAGAGATCGCCCAGGACTTCAAGACCGACCTGCGCTTCCAGAGCTCCGCCGTCATGGCTCTGCAGGAAGCCTCCGAGGCTTATCTCGTAGGACTCTTCGAGGACACCAACCTCTGCGCCATCCATGCCAAGAGGGTCACCATCATGCCCAAAGACATCCAGCTGGCACGCCGCATCCGCGGAGAGAGGGCCTAATACACCCCCCGACCAACATCCTCATCACCCCACAACACAAAGGCTCTTCTCAGAGCCACCACATCCTCCTCACAAAGAGCTCCATACTATCTCATCACCACTACATCATACAAATACTCCTCACCACATCTCTTCATTCTTCTCACCCTTCTCTGCACTCGGAAGCTCCGTCTAAGCAAAGCTGATCTGTAACATTTCTAATACAATCCCAGAGTAACAATTCTCTATGTACTCAATACAATGTGACATTATAGAGCAGAGGGGAAACAAAGGTTCCTGTGATCAGTTTTTACAATTTTTGTGTCTCTATTTGGACTCTTCACATTCTCTCACACAAGACAAATCATTACATTTTCTAGAAACCCGACAATTTCTTATTCCAAGTAATAAGAGAATGTTTGTCAAGTCATTAGAGATCTGAAGATGGATCCGATGATTACATGTGATTGGGGGGTAAATCTTACACAGCCCACATGGACACGTCACTATGGGGGGCTCAGGGATGTCCTCTACTACCTCCTCCCATACTACAACCCTCATCACCGGAGATCAGACATCTCTGCCGGGGCGGCTCACACTACAGGGAGGAAAACATCCGGGACTGGAGAGGAAAACAATTCATCTGGAAATTCATTCATTATCGCCCATCTGGGGGGGATCAGCTGTTGCTGCAAATATATTATCACTTCGGCGGGTAATTTATAAATGTCCGGCTACAACCAATCCAAATGACCCCGCTTTATCTGACAGCCAATAAGAGGATCGTACGATTAGATACCGAGCCGGGAAAAGCCTCCAAAAGTCACATCGGGATATTAAAGGTTTATTTTTCTATACATAACACATGATGAATCTGTAACTTGTGTTTAGAAAAGACTCCCTTCCCCCTCATAACACCGGAGTCTTGTAGCCGATCATTCTAACATGAGCGGAGGATGTTGTGTCTCCAGATCATTAGAATGAATCTCCTTATAACGGCCGCATTATAGAATGAAATATTAATCAGCCGTTCTGCAGCCAATCAGCGCTCATATCTGATTTGTGTCTATTAGATGTTCTGTAGTAAAAGAGACATGCGGAGCGCTGTGTAGGTAGGTAGGTGTAGCTCTGTTAGGAGGAGGTATGTGTGGCTCTGTTAGGAGGAGGTATGTGTGGCTCTGTTAGAAGGAGGTGGGTGTGTGTAGGTAGGTAGGTGTAGCTCTGTTAGGAGGAGGTAGGTGGCTCTGAGAAGAGCCTTTGGGGGGTGGAGATGAAGGAGTTATCCGCCTTTATTTCTTCTTCGGAGCGGCCTTCTTGGGCTTGGCTGCTGTCTTGGGTTTAGCCGCCTTCTTAGCCGGACTCTTGGCGGCTTTT
This sequence comes from Lithobates clamitans, assembly GCA_037952925.1. Taxonomy (NCBI): domain Eukaryota; kingdom Metazoa; phylum Chordata; class Amphibia; order Anura; family Ranidae; genus Lithobates; species Lithobates clamitans. Next base: position 614,675 of record JBBGZY010001739.1, on the reverse strand, counting down.
TTCGGCTTGGCTGCAGCTTTGGGCTTCTTGGGGCTCTTTGTCGCCTTCTTGGCGGGAGAAGCTGCAGCCTTTGCCGGTTTCTTGGCGGCCTTCTTGGGGCTCTTGGCTGCTTTGCTGGGGACTTTCTTCTTGGGGGACTTGGCTGGCTTCTTGGCGGCCGCAGGTTTCTTGGGTTTGGCCGCAGCCGATGGCTTCTTCTTGGTGACTTTCTTGGCCTTGTCGCCCTCTTGCTGCTTCTTGTTGATCTTGAAGGATCCGGAGGCTCCATGTCCTTTGACCTGGATGAGGCTCCCCTTAGTCACCAGCGCCCTGATGGCGATCTTGAGGCGGCTGTTGTTCTTGTCCACATCGTATCCTCCGGCGGCCAGGAGCTTCTTGAGGGCGGCCAGGGAGACCCCGCTGCGCTCCTTGGAAGCGGCCACGGCTGTGACGATGAGGTCGGACACGCTGGGACCGGACGGCTTCTTGCTGCCTTTCTTGGCTCCTCCGGCTGCCGCCTTCTTAGTCGCCTTCTTCTTGGCGGCGGGCTCCGCTGGAGGAGCGGCGGCTGGGGCGCTCTCAGTCTCCGTCATGATGCTCAACGAGGTTTTGAAAATAGATAAATACAGTATGTGGTGCTCTGGCTTATATAGAGACGTTCTGCACTACTATTGGTTGATATAGAACTTGCCTTCTGCACTGCTATTGGTCACACATTAGACACGCCCACTGACTTTACTCCAGTGTAGGGGAATCTTCTCTCTCTTGTTGTGTTTCCCTGATAGAGAGAAAAACAAATATAATAAGTAATGGAAGGATGTCCAATCTTCATCGGGGACCCGATCTGCTCACTGGACTGTCACTTATCGATCTGTCACTTACCGCTCTCATGATCTGCTCAGGAGGCTGAACACAGAGGCTGCAAACACATCCATCCTCCTGAGTGTGTGTCCCATTCTTCCTTCTACCTGCTTTTCTACACACATTCTCATCAGAAAACAATCTTCTCACATCTCCCACTACAATCATCTTCACATTAGATGAGTGAAGAGTGAAGATCAGGAAACATTTCCCTCTAATACAGAACTCTGCTCATCTATAGCTGAGTAGAAGGAGCCTGGAACAAAAACATCAGCCGGAGACATGAGATCCTTGTGTGATGTGATGGGGGAGATTGTTAGAGATACAAAGGTGTCATCTGATGAGGACATGTCATATTTCATGTACTATTTATCAATCTTTCCTCATTATGACAACTGTAAGTTTGTAGCCACTGCACACAGCAGACTAGTAAGTCGTTTATTCTGGTGGTGATGTATTATTATTTGCTCATCAATCATCATGATCAATATATTCTCATAAGGTTATTGCCTCATTTCACTACACAGCTATATAGCCTACTCAGAAAATATACTGTAAAAATAAGAAAAAAAAAAAAAAAAAAAAAAAAAAAAATATATATATATATATATATATATATATATATATATATATATATATATATATATATATATATATATATATATATATATATATATATATATAGTGAATTCCATTATAGTCTATGGTGGGTCAAATCTTGATAGTAAATCTTGGTCATTTGTAGTGATAGATTTCTCTCTAGGGGGGAGGGGTCCCCCAACTTTCTACACAAAGGTCCGGTTTACTATTCTGCAGACGTTATGAAAGGGGGGGGGGGGGGCAGCGCATTGGTGTCAGTGGGAGGAATAGTGCCCCATCATTTGTGTCAGTGGGAGGAATAGTGACCCATCATTGGTTTCATTGGGAGGAATATTACCCCATTATTGGTATCAGTGGGAGAAATGGTGTTCCATCATTGGTGGAAGGAATAGTGTCCCATTGTTGGGGGTCACTGTAAATAGTAGTGTCCCATCATTGGTGTCATTGGAAATAATAGTGCCCTATCTTTGGCTTCATGAATAGTGTGCAATCAGTGGTGTCAGTGGGAGGAATAGTGCCCCATCCAGGAAAGTCATCAAACATTCTGGGACCTCTTACACAGCTTTAGGCCTGGGCCCCCCCCCGGGCCTGACCACCAACATTCCCCAGTGCTCGCTCACTGTCTGTCCCACCAAATCCGCCCAGTGGCCATCCCACAAAGGCCCATCCCATGTCATTCTCCTCCTCCTCCTCCAGTCCCATCTCCTCCATTCCACATCCTCATTCTCCTGCAGTCTCATCTCCTCCATCCCATGTACTTTTTTTTTTTAATTCTTTTATTTAAAATTTCACAAGTAAAATACATAGATAACATAAATCAAAAGAATATGTTTGAACAATAAAAATAACATTGAAGTACATTTATCAGACAAGTATTTACAATATTTACATAACCCTCCCACCTCCCTCCCAAACCCCACCCACAAAAACCAAAAATGTACATAACAACAGCAAAAATAAAGACATCTCACAACAATAAATATATCAAGAATGCTTCAAAACAAACAATAAAGATAACAAAGAACATTAACAAAACAACCCACTCCCATCCCTCATAGTGAATAAATGACAAACTATCCCTATTATATACTATCCCTCCACCCTATCCCTACACAAACAAAAACACTCCTATATTCTTTCTCCACACTGTCCCTTTATCACCATCTGTACTCACCCTGAAAAACAAAAATAAAAAAGGTTAATCATTCAAAGACAAACATCAAAAACATAATTCACATATTTACATTATATACACCATTGTTTCCATTCCTCCAATTTCCATAATTCCCTTGCATCCTTCTCTCCTAACTTATAATCATAATACGCATAATTGTAAATCCTTCCTCGGACCATGGCCACGCATTCCTTCACCTTAACCACTTCATGCTTAAAAATTAAAATATTCTGAACATCCCACAAACACTCTTTTATACAATTCACAACAATCCATAACAACCTCTCCATATTCCTGCCCAGATCACACAAACCATATAACACCATCTCATACGTTACACTATTTACACCAGTCAACCCCTCAATCATCTTCTCCATCCTTTTCCATACTTTCTTTGCATAGCGACACTCCCAGAACACATGTACCACCCTCTCAATCCCCCCACACCCCAGCCTTGGACACACCTCACTGTCCACAAACCTTCTCCTTCTCTGAAACTCTCTTGTAGGCAAACACCCATGCACCCCCATCCATGCAATATCCTTTTGTCTATTATCCACTCCCTTACAGCACACATTCTTCCAGACTTTCTTACATTCGGCTACTCTTAAACCACCTATTCCTTCCATCTCCTCCCTTTCTTTCAGTATCTGCATAACCTTCTTACTCTCACACCATTTATCTCGCGTCACATCCTGCAACCCATACCTCCTCATACACCTTTCAATCCTCACATAAAACCAAGGTGCAACAAAACATACAGGCTTCCTCAAATCAACTTCACGCAACTTATATTTCCATAACACACTCCCACATGCATATTTTACCATACACCCTGCAACATTCTCTTTCTCACTTAATCTCACACACATACTTACATACTTCACCACCAGAAATTTCTCAATACACACCATACCTTTCCCGCCATTCATTACTCCTTTCATTACTTTCTCTCTTTTCAACTTCTCCATCTTAGACGACCAAAAAAAGGAAAAACACACTCTCACAATTTGTTTCATCACTCTATCTGGAGCTGGAAACACATAATATAAAAATAACAAAATCGGAATTACAACAGCCTTCACAATCAACACCTTCCCTTCCAAAGATAAAGTCCTTAAAGACCAAAAATCAATTTTCTTTTTTACTTTCACCAACGCATCCTGCCAACTCTCTCTCCCATACAAATCAGAATCAAACTTGACACCTAAAATCCTCACTCCACCCTCACAAAACTTCCAACCACACTGTTCAATCCCCCTCCATACACCAAACAATTTACACTCACTTTTCCCCATATTCACACAGAAACCACTTGCCATACAAAAAATCTCAATCAACAACTTCACTCTTTTCAGACCTGCCATATCTCTACAAATCACCGTAGCATCATCCATGTATCCTATTACTTTCAAAACCCTGCCACCACTCCCTGGCACCTCTACCCCTCTCACACACTTATCTTTCATCAACATCCTTAACAAAGGTTCAATCACACAAATAAACAACACGGGGGATAACGGGCAACCCTGTCTCACACCCGACCTAATGCTTATTTCATTCGTCATCCACCCATTCACCAACACCTTACTTACCATACCTCTATACAAACACTTAATCCACCCAATCAAAACCTCAGGTAACCCCATTCCCCTCAATATTTTAAACATAAACTCATGCGACACTCTGTCATACGCTTTTTCAAAATCCACAGCCAACACAGCCACTTCCTGCTTCCTCTCCTTACAAAACCATAACACATCCCTCAAGCTCACCAAACTTTCTGCGATAGACCTCCCAGGTTCCGCACACGCTTGCTCCTCCCCCACCAATTTCTCCACCACCGTACGCAACCTATTTGCCAATACCTTCGCCACCACCTTATAATCTACATTCAACAATGATATAGGTCTCCAATTTTTCAACTCTCGCTTGTCACCTTATTTATACAATAAAACAATCACACTTTTTAACATAGATTCAGACATCCTCCCCTCTTCCAAAACTTTCATCACCATCTCATACACGCAGTCACCAATCACCTCCCAAAACGTACGATAAAACTCAACTGGCAAACCATCACTCCCAGGCGTCTTACCTTTCTTCATACTCCCCAGACATTCATCAACTTCACCTTTACTCACTTTCTCCCCTAACATACTCTTACCCTCCATATCCAGACACATCTCCACCTGCTCCAACACTTCCTTCTCAACCCTCTCATCCCTCTTCTTTTCCATATATAAGTCGGAATAAAACTACCAGATTTCATCTCCCAGCCTCTTTTTCCCACTTACCACCAGTCCATTCTCATCCAACACACTTGACAAATCCACCTTCCCACCATATACCTTTTTAAAGAAAAAACGCGTACACTTCTCATCCTTCTCCTTCACTACCATCCTTGCTTGCGACATAATCTCTCTCCCCCTCCGTTCCATAAAAACTCTCAATTTTCCTCTTGCTTCCACCAACTCACACCCCACATTCTCTCCCCATTCCCTTAGTTCTTCCAAATATTCCAATCTCTTCAGCCACCATTCATACGCCTCACGTTCCTTTTTCGCAATCTCACAACCCTTTCTTACAAAAAACCTCTTAGTCTGATCTTTCACCCACTCCCACCACTCAATCACACTTAAAAAATCATTCCTCCTCCTTTTAAGTTTCCCAAAAAACTCAACATACTCTCTTTTCACACCTTCATCTTCCAATAATTCCACATTCAACTTCCACACACCTTTACCATACGTTACCTCTGATTCCATACTTACAACACACTCGATCCGACCATGGTCCGAGAAAGGCTCCCGCTGAATCATAAAGGATTCCGGCTGCAAATTTTTTGAAACAAAACAAAAATCAATCCTAGATTTTACAGTACCCTTATCACTAAAATAAGAAAACCCACCACCTTCACCCACATCCCTTAACCCAAACAACCGCAAAATCTCACCCAACTCCTTCCCAGATTTATCAACATCCCCACCACCACCCCCAACCCCACACCTATCCCCACTATGTAAAGTACAATTAAAATCCCCCAACACAATAATAGGATCCCTCCCCCCCAGAAAAAACTTCATTTTCTCAAACAGATCCAACCTCCCCTTTTTATCAACTGGTGCATACACACAAAATAACTTAAAACAAACACCCCCATATTTCAAAGTAACAAACAAACATCGTCCCACCTCCACCTCCACCTTCCTTAAAATCTTAATTTTATTATTTTTAATCAGAATCCCCATGTCACTATTCCTGCTTCGACCCAGCGACCATACCGCATCCCCCCCCCCCCCCCCGGGTCCATCTTGCAGAATATGGCTCCTCCCTCATATTGCAGTCCTGTAGGCAAAAAATATCGTCAGCATAACCAGATAAGATGTTAAAAATTGCTGCCCGTCTAGATGCCGTCCCAATACTTCTGCAATTTAGGGAAGATACCCGTAAGCGCATAAAAAATTAAGAAGGGATCACATTCCTGTCAGGATTTCTTCTTTTTCCCACTTTTATCCCTGGCCCTAGTCCTCGGTCCCACCCCTGACCCCAGGCTCACCCCCCCAGATTTTTTCTTCCCCTTTGGTACCTTGCAGTACCCCATCACCTCCTGCAGTTCAGACACCTGACCAGTGCTCACATAAGATGGTGCCTGTGAGGAGTCCGAGTCAATCACCACATCCGATGCTTCAGGGCCTGGAGAGTCCGGGAAGGAGCCTATGACCTGGGAGGACATCTTTCTTTTTAGGGAGAGCTGTCCCACCTCCATCTCCTCCTCCTCCTCTGAGTCCTCCGATTCCTCACCGCTCCCCTCCGACTCCCCCTCGGCCAGGAGGTGCCCAGGGACACTCTCCTCAGGTGCAGGAGAGGCCCCCTCCTCCCTTACGGTGTCAACAGGGGAGGGACCTGGCTCACCCTCCATAGGTAGGCAGACATCAGCCCGCACCACCACTTCCTCGGGTAGCACTATGGTCTGTTCTACGGAGTTCACCGCGGTGGTTGGAATGGATCCCAGTCTGGCCACATCCGCGTAGGACAACACCTGCTTGCCCCCCGCCTCCACAGCTTTTACCGCCACAGCTTCTGGAGTGGGCTCAGCAGCTCTGTTTACCTTCGGGCACTGTCTCGCAAGGTGCGTCCTATTACCGCAGATGTGGCAGCTCTTCTTCTCCGGACACTGACCGGCTCCGTGACCCTGCTTGAAGCAATTGCGGCATGTTAACCTGGACTCGCACTGGTCCTTGGTGTGCCCAAAAGCAAAGCACTGCCTGCAGAAGAGGGGCTGGCCAGGGTACCAAAGATAGCCATGGTTCCTTCCGATGGAAAAGGACTGAGGGGGGTGCCTGACGCCACCTATACCCTCTAGATCCGCCCTAAAGGTCACCCAAAATTTCCGCTGCCCGTTAAAGGTGCCTAGCACATTTGTCAGTTTCACGCCTGCTGAAGCTGACTCGCAGTACCTAAATAAAAAGGCAGCGATTTCCCCATCCTGTAAAAAAAGGATTGTACATATGCACAGTGATGGGGACCAACACTTTCGTCTCACTCGACAGGAATGTGATCCCTTCCAGCATCTCATCGCATTCCTTCTCGCCCTTCCGTAGCATACATGTCTGCAGATCTTCCTTTTTCCAGAAAGTAACATCATACATTCCAGTAGTAGGAAAACACTGCATGCAAAAAATTGCTTCTCTCGGCATCCCAAAAAGGTCTTCAATCAATTGCTTCTGAATGAAGTGCAATCCAACCTCGCTCCGTCTAGGCTCAGCCACGACCAGCCTCAAAGTGTTTGGTGCACTCGGCGGCCCCACCATACCTATGCCCACCAATTCCACAGCCAACTCATGGATGGTAGGGAAAGGCGATCACTCTCGTGCACTCACGGTGGCGTCCCCCCCAATAGCAGCATGGGATGCACCCGAAGGAAACACCCCAAGGCCGAGAGGGACTGGCACCGGTCGTTACCTAATGACAAGAACAAGGCAGAAACATCCGTGGGTGGATGTCAGCTGGTCCATCTACTTTATCCACCTTTATTTTATCTGAATATTTCTGGACCATATCATTTATGAGCCATTGTGGATCGTTTGGAGCTATGTCACTACCACCCCCATTATGGACATAAGCTCCCCCATGCTCCTTTGTATACACAGAGCTGAAGAAAGTATTTAATACATTTTCCTTATTTTTGTCCCCAGTCACCCACTCTAGATTATTTTGTAAAGGGCCTACATTCTCAGACCCGACCTTTTTATTAATAATATATTTGAAAATTTTTTTAGGGTTTGTCCTACTATCTTTTGCAATCCGTCTTTCATTTTGAATTTGTGCGTCCTTGATTTCCTTTTTACATATTCTGTTATATTCTTTGTAACATTTAAATGATGATAGCATTCCTTCATTTTTATATTTTTTAAAAGCTCTTTTTCTATTATCTATAGCCATTTTAACTTTGGCCGTGAGCCACATAGGTTTAATTTTTAACCTCTTAAACCTATTGCCCATGGGAATATACTTTGCAGTGAGTTTACATAAAGTCACTTTGAAGAAGTGTCTATTAATGCCAATATTCCTTCCCAGTCTAAATCCTGGAGAGCAGCCCTCACCCTTGGAAAATTTGCTCTCTTAAAGTTAAGTGTTTTTATCTTTCCCGTATGTGTTTGATGCTTACAGCTAACATTAACCACTTCAGCCCCAAATGAAATTGCCACCCCTCCAATGCCTTGTTTATTCTTTCAATCCCCCAAAATGTAAGACCCTTAGGGTTTTGTTGGTGAAACTGGTTGAAATGGAGGGATACATTATGGCTTAAACACCCATAATGTATCCCACCATTACAAGCAGTTTCACCAACAAAACCCTAAGGGTCTTAAATTTTGGGGGATTGAAAGAGTAATGAGGCATTGGAGGGGTGGCAATTTCATTCGCCAGTTGAGTCATAGGGAATCGTACTGGATATATGAGACCAATGTACTCACCCCAGGAGGACTCAATGTAGATTTTGATATTAATTGTTTTATCACAGATCGGTGACTGTATTCAATCATATTTATTGGTTTGAGTTGTGATGGTTGGGAGTGAGGTCATGTTCTTTCAGTCTTTCTGATATTGGTTTTTCCAGTGACAGATCTACTGTATAGTTCACAAATATTTTTATTACATATTTCTATGTTTTAATATTTACCTAATCATATTGTGTATTGTGTTTCACTATTGGTTGATTACTGTGCACAGATATTTCTTTTTCTTTTTCAAAATAAGAAGCACAATGTCTAAATGTGCGGGATATTGTAGGGTGTTTGTGTACCACATACCTTTTTACTAGCTTTATTTCCACCTATAGGGACACTTCTGGGATTGTTTTTCATTGCCCAGCGTCTAGTTAAACATCATGACGCAGTGTCATGTGTCTCTCCGCTAGGTGGTACGTAAGGCGGAGTTTTACCGTGTCATGTGATGTTTCTCTGGGTCATGTGGCGTGGCACTGCATCGATGGACACGGTGGCACGCTAAATGATTGGATGTGCGGTTGCCATGGTGTTGTTACATTATTTAAATCGGGTTGAAATTTCACTTCTGTATCTGCTGACGAAGTCCCGCCCACATGAGACGTAACGCGCACAGACAGATGTGACGCCACCCGCAGCCATCGCAGATTCCTTGTTTACATACTGTATTATCTGGCACTTGGTTTAAGTGCTATTCTTGTGAGTTTTTTTTATTGATTTTAAATTTAAATTAAATTAAATTAAATTTTATGTATGCAGAGAGCACTATGTATAGCTTTTTTTTCCCTGATATATGTGACTCTGGAGTGGACAGTGCTGAGTATTATATCCATCCTAGAGGGGATTGTCTAAGACATGTGTGCCGTTTTCATCATTTGATACCTCAAGTGGGAAGGCATATTAGACCCTCTATAACTAAAGGGTCCACTCAGTGAGGTGAGCGGCCATCTTCTATTCTGGTGGAGGTTTTGATATTTCCACAAAGTCACCTGCATGCAATTACTTGTAGTTCATCACGGAACACTGCACGGATTGTCTTTTTATTACATTCTTTTATTTTCATTATGGACTCGTTTATTTAGTGCTGCAATGCCTTTCTTATGACTTGACCTCAGGCATTTGAAATTTTGACCCTTGGTGTTCAGCAGCTATTGTTTTGTGATATTTGATTGCGCTGATTTGTTTCCTGTTTTGAGTGTAGAATATCAGTTTAGTGTGCATCTAGGGATAGCTCAGTGTGAGTGTAGTGCGACCATTCATCTTTACATTAGTGTGAATGTAGGGATAGTTCAATCAGTGTGAGTGTAGTGACCGTTTAACACAGTATATTTTATTGCATTATTGCAAGTTTAACGCCGTATATTTCAGTGCATTATGTGCTGTTTAACGCAGTTTATTTCAGTGAGTGACTGCAAATTTAACACCGTATATTTCAGTGCGTTATGTGCTGCTTAACGCAGTACATTTCTGTGCGTTAGTCCATGTTTAAACACAGTATATTTCAGTTGCATTACTGCAAGTTTAATGCCGTATATATCAGTGTGTTACATGCACTGAAGCTGAGTTATTTGAACACAGCTTCAGCCACTTGCTCTTTGATGATGCACAGCCATTACTTGATTCAGATGTTGGTTCTGAGGTTGAGGAAGGCAAGAACATGAGCCAACAGAAAGGGGAGAACACTGGTACGCAAATTGGCAGTCATGAATGAATGCTTCTGCAGCCTGGACTGTGCCCATACCAATTAACTGGACTGATGAAGATTTGCCATCAATGCCTGGGAAGTTAGGCCCCACACACCAGACCCAATAGAAGGGAGACACAAGGCTGCTGGAGATCAAGGGAGAAAGGGCTTCGGGGCAGCTATGTGTACTACTGTGAACCTGGGGAGACAGGGCTCAGGACTGACAAAACAGGTATTTTTTAAGCACACAAACCAGCTAGACAGCAAAAAAAAACAAACAATTACACTAATAATACATTACACTTTGCTGGATCTCAAACATCTCAAGTGACAGAAGATCATTCAGGGGTCAATGAAGGCCTTATATTTTGCACTTTAGAAACAGGTCAAACTTGGTGGCATATCTCCACTTTGGAAATGTATCTGAAAGAAGGTATTCTTAGCAGAAGTCTGAGATGGGAGGTAGCCCCTCAGGACATTCCCAATGATCAAGAATCAATGAGGAAATGGTTGACATTTTTAGCCAAGCAGGTAGAGATTTACAGTCTTTGATATTAAAAAGGAAAGGTAAAAGTAAATGGAAATATTAAATAATAAAATTAGGGATTTACAAAATAAATTGGAAACTCATTCAGAGCCAAACAGAAATAACACAATTTAATGAGTCATTGAAGAAAGAATTTGATGAAATAGATAAAGAAACATAAAAAAAGAAAGTAAAAAAAAAAAGTTTAAGAGAGGTTTAGATGAGATTAGTAGTAACAAAGCATATATTTGGTAATCTAATCTCTTGAATAAGATGTCTGGGACTGAGAATAGCTCTACCAGTGACTCTGAGGTCCCCACCAGAAACACCTCTGGTATCACTCCCCATAAAAGAGGGGTGTACAATACAGTACTAGAGATGGGTGAATGGTTCAAGCTGAGCAAAAGGCCCAAAAATCGCCTGTTTGCCCGTTCGGCGAACACCCAAAATTGCGAGGTGCTCAGCGGGATGTTTTCCCGCCTGGCACCCCACAATGCACTGCGCGCTGCACAATGCATTCAAAGCTTTGCCCAATCAGAGCACAGTGAATAGCTGGTTGTTAAGGAGTGGGCTGGGAAGCCGGCTGTCGCGTCCTTAACAACGGATGAGTCATTAGCTGTCAATGGGCATCCTCGCTGACAGCTGAATGAAAAAAAAAAACCCAATGCTGGCAACAGACAAAAGTGAAAAAAAATTGTGTGAGGATCCCCCCAATCTATACCAGGCCCATTGGGTCTGGTATGGATTTTAAGGGGAACCCCACATGAAAATATAAAAAAAAAAACGGCGTGGGGTTCCCCCCCCAAAAATCCATACCAGACCCTTTCCAGAGCATGCAGATGTAGAAGTGGTGAGGATTTTATTGATCCAGTCATGAGTCTTGCCAGTAAAAGAATAGTTCGGTCTACTCAGCATTGGGGACCTTTAATTGCTTACTTACTCTCAACTAAAGTTCACACTAACAAATCACAGTGGAAAACACAGTGCCGATGTGTGTCTCCCTGGCACATTGCACTGTTTACTTTTTCCCTATAGAACTTTATTGAAATCTCATGAGTGACAACTAAAAACAGTTCCATTCAACACACTGACATTGTGATGTGGTGGTTTGCATTATAACCCGCTGCAGGCAGTACTTTTTTAGTCCACAGCAATGCAGTAATGTGAACTGACAGCATAGAAAGTGTTGGGGCTGCACTGGAAATAGTTGCCAGCATAACCCCAATGTATTTGGTGTGGATGAGCCCTAGGAGTGTTTATAATCCACTTGGAGAAATTGAGTATAGCTTCTTTAGCAAACAACAGCCAATAAACACATTTTAGTGTCCCATATACAGGCCTTTTTTTTCTCTGAAAATAGGTGCAGGAACTCAAACACGACCCCCGAAATCCCCTTCTCCCCCACACACATCAAATAGTGAGTGTAGTCAAATTTCACAATGGGCGGGTCTTAAAGATCATTAAATACCAGGAGTAGATTACGTACAGAGGACAGGTTCGGGGGGGTTACTTACACACAGAGTTCAGAGCTCAGCCTTCTTCCAGAGCTGCTTATCTTTGCATCCCTCCTCCACCCCTCTTCAGCTCTTTGAAAGTTCCACCATCTTCCACGTGCACAACTTTTGAAGCACCCAGATAGCTCTAGTACCCTCCCTCACACTGTAGTTCACCCCGTCTTTCTCATTTGCAGTGAGATCATCCAGTGGGGGTGTCGGCATCCACACTTCACCCTGAACACCTGCATCTCCCTTGCCCCCATCTTGCACTCAGTGGGAGCTGCTCAGGAAATCAGATCTGTGGGAGCCTTTGGGAGAAGAGCTGTCACTTGTAAACACAGAAGCTGGACTCCTTCAAATTCATGACGTAAAACGACGGCGGGCAGTCCGGAAGAGGTTAAAGTGCTTAGCTACATTTGTATTCAAATTTTTTGTCACACTATATAGATGTTCATTGAAGCGATCACGAAGACGCCTGGTTGGTCTACCCACATATTGAATGCGACAAATGTTGCCTGTCAGTAGGTATATGACATAATTGGTGTTGCAGTTGTAGAAATTAGTTATTTCATAGATCTTTTGTGTGACTGTTGAACAAAACCGATTTCCACTGACTACATGGCTGCAGCAAGGACACCCATCCGTGCCACACTTGAAGTTTCCCCTGAAATGCAGCCATGTTAAAGATTTAATAGTTCTTCTTTTAAAGAAACTAGTGGACAGCGAGCTCCGAATGGTACTACATTGATTCCTCCCCGCAGAATACTCGCACAAGTTTCATCTGCATACAGAATGGGAAGATGTCTGTTCAGGGGTAGCAGTTCCATTTGCTATCCTACAGCCATTTGTGTGGGACCACCTATAACTTCTTTTGTAGTACCAACAGTGCCCACCAGCTGTCATGAAAGGGTTCACCCATTGGTGGCGCTGTCGGTCTCTTGAATCGCAGTACCAGTGTCCACCAGCGGGTGTCTTCCTTCACCCAGGACCTGTAATAAGCAGACTCACCTGCTGGTGGCACTGTTGGATCCTTGGGCCGTAGTACCAATGTTCACCAGCGGGTGTATCCCGGCAGTGTGGAGCAGACAGTAAAACCTGCACTCAGGTGTTATGTGAGGTCAATCACTGGCACTCTCATTAATACCCGGCAAGCCCTCAAATGCTTGCCTTGATATCTCTCTCCTTGGGCCCTGACCTTGCTCGCCTGTTACCTGATCCTAAACCTGCATCTGACCTTGTTCCCGAGCTTATCCTGACCCGGTCCCTCCTGTGTTCCTTTACCTTTACCCCTCAGTCCAATCCATCCCCTCCCTGTCCTGTTGGTTCCCAGTCCCTCATCTACTGATCTCCCCGTGTATGACCTTGGCCTGGCTAATGTTTATGTTTCTGGAACATCCCTTGTCCTTCTGCTGATCTGCTGTGTATGACCCTGGCCTGGCTGACATCTGTGATTCTGGTACTGCCTCTTGCTGTATATACTGTTGTTGTTGGTGGGTTTGTTGGGTTGGTTGTGCACTGTTTGTATTTTCTTATTTATCACCTATCACTTTACATGCGTTTTTGGTTATCTCTGTGCAGTCCACTAGTCTACTAATTCTCCTGACACCAGTGCTGCTAATCAGTGCCCACTAGTGCTGCCAATCCGTTTCCAACCAGTGCTGCCAATCAGTGCCCATAAATGCCTCCTCACCAGTGTCACCTATCAGTGCTGCCAATCCGTTTCCAACCAGTGCTGCCAATCAGTGCTCATCAGGCCTCCTCATCAATGCCACCTTATCAGTGCCCATCAGTGAAGCCTCATCAGCACACATTGGTGAAGGAGAAAAAGACCTATTTGCAACATTTTATAACAAACTATGAAAACTTTTTAAAAATGTTTGGTCTTTATTCGTTTAGCAAAAAATAAAAACCCAGTGGTGATTAAATACCACCAAAAGAAAGCTCTATTTGTGTTAAAAAATGTAGTTTGGGTACGGTGTTGCATGACCGCGCAATTGTCAAAGTGCGACAGCGCTAAATGTTGAAAATTGGCCTGGGCAGGAAGGGGTTGAAAGTGCTCAGTAGGCAAGTGGTTAAGCAAAACTGACCGGACACATAGGAAATAACAGCCCCAAATGACTTCATGCTATAAAACAAAATCATAATTGGGGCTGGAATTCCACTTGGATTTTAGATTAAAACTGTCTAGAAGACAGCAGATCAGGAGATATGTGGAATGCTTACTGGGTGCAGTTAATTGTCCTACCTGGAGGCTAGCAGGTAAAAAATGTGACTTGTAAAATAACTACTGCAATTATCTTGTTTTTCTTCTACTATATAAGCCGACCCCGTTCACTGTAGAGTAGACCTCTTGAAGTCTTCCAGCTGTCTACACTCCCAGCACCACCTAAAATATCCGGTAAGCATATGCTGCATTATTGTTACTATACTATTAATCCAATTATAATTATTTATAAGGTAAGAATCCTTGGTATACGGCTTGCAGGTAAAGTTTAAACAACTCCCCTGTTTTATTTTAATTCTAAATGCTGTCAAGGTTTCTCATTAGTGAAAGGAAAATCTGGATGGTTGCAAACCAAACTGAGATCCAAATGCCTTTATTCGCATAACACCATGAAGAACATGAAGAGCACTACATGTACAAGCAAGGGAGGAATGGCTTACATGTTTCACACACAAATTGTGCTTTGTGCTCTTCATGTTCTTCATGGTTTTATGCAAATAAAGGCCTTTGGATCTCAGTTTGGTGTGCAGCCATCCAGATTTTCCTTTCATTATTCCTTCAGCTGCGACTGGGCAAGCACCCTGCAGTGAGAAGATCATGCCATTGGAGCCAGCTCACCCCTGTGAGCAGCATGGATCTTTTTGAAGGTTACATGCTCATTAGTGATGAACCGAACACCCCCCCCCCGTTCGGTTCACACCAAAACTCCCAAACATGGAAAAAGTTTGGATCTGGCTCCTGGACATATATATATGTCAGCACTTTAAAGATGAATATCTTGGCAGCTGCTGTCATAACCAAGATATCCATCTTTTCAGTGAGCGGTCCTGTTAACGATAATAATGGTCTCTGTGGCGGATTTGCCACGAGATCACCGTCATCGGTGGCAGGAGAGGAGCCCCCCTTCCCACCGCTCTCCCGCGCCCTCCGAAACTTACCGGAGCCGTTGGCAGCGGTGGAGGTGATCGGGACCTGTCCGTGGCTGGGTATGGAGAGGAGTGAGGGGAAGATGGCCTCCACCTGTCTCCATACTATAGCATACACCATATGTCTTAAAGGCACATTTTTTTTGTTGTCATGTTTTCAAATGACACATTTTTTTTTGTTTTATTGCTTTTCAGTCCAATTATGAGATCTGAGGACTTTTTGACCCCAGATCTCATATTTAAGAGGACCTGTCATGTTTTTTTCTATTACAAGGGATGTTTACATTCCTTGTAATAGGAATAAAAGCAACCCAATTTTATTTATTTTTTTTTAAAGTGTAAAAATAAATAAAATAAAGTAAAATAAATAAGAAAAAAAAATTAAAGCGCCCCGTCCCGCCGAGCTCGCGCGCAGAAGGGAACGCATACGTGAGTAGCACCCGCGTATAAAAAAAGGTGGTCAAAACACACACATGTGAAGTTTTACCACGATCGGTAAAGCGAGAGCACTAATTCTAGCACTAGACCTCCTTTGTAACTCAAAACATGCAACCTGTAGAATTTTTTAAACGTCGCCTATGGAGATTTTTAAGGGTAAAAGTTTGACACCATTCCACGAGCTGGCGCAATTTTAAAGCATAACATGGGTATCAATTTACTCGGCATAACATTATCTTTCACAATACAAAAAAAAAAAAATTTGAGCTAACTTTACTGTTGTCTTATTTTTTTATTAAAAAAGTGAATTTTTTCCCAAAAAAGTGCGCTTGTAAGACAGCTGCGCAAATATGACGTGAAAAAAGTATTACAATGACCGCCATCTTATTCTCTAGGGTGTTAGAAAAAAATGTATAATGTCTGGGGGTCTGTTTTTAACTTTTTTAACTAAACACCGAGTCTGAAAAAGAGGCTCAGTCTTTAAGTGGTTAAAGTCTATGGCATCCAAATTTGAAAAAACAAAAGTCCCCATTTTGAAGGCTTGGATGCAAGGTATTGGCCATAAAAAGGGTATAGGGGGCCGGGTACTGCCCTGGGGGACATGTATCAATGCAAAATTAAAAAAAAAGATTTTAAAAAAGTTTTTAAAGGAGCAGTGATTTTAATGTTAAAGTAAAACATTAAAAAAAAAAATTCCCAGAAGGGCTTGGTATGGATTGAGGGAACCCCCACTTATTTCTATTGCCGGCAATGGTTTTTGTTTTCATTTAGCTGTCAGCGTGAAAGCCCGTTGACAGCTGATGGCTCATTCGTTGTTAAGGACGCTGCAGCTGGCTTCCTGGCCCGCTCCTTGACAACCAGCTATTTTCTGTGCCCTGATTGGGCAAAGCTCTGCCCAATCAGGGCTTAATAATCACTGTGCAGCTCACAGTGCATTGCGCGGTGCTTGGCGGGTTAAACGTCCTGTGGAGCGACCTGCAAATTCGGCTGTTCGCAGGTGATGTTCGGGCAAAACGTTTGCTCAGCCCAAACTGTTTACCCATCTCTACTATTCACTGTACCCTGATTGGGCAAAGCGCTGGCCAAGTACATTGCTTCAGCCAATCAGGGCTTAGAATGCACTGTGCAGCACGTGTGCAGTTATGGGGGCTCAGTGGGCAAGCGACCCATAAATTTTGGGTGTTCGCTGAATGGGTGAACGTGCAATGTTTGGGCCGAACTTACGCTTGGTCCAAAGTGGGTAAAGCAGATAACTATAAATTGATTTTCGATCTAAATCTTTAATTTTGATTGAGTACTAGAGTGGGAAGCTCAGGTGAGGCAAAGGGCATCCCCATTTAGGATAGAAAGCCCTGGAAACCATAGACAATGGAGATTGGAACTTTGGTTCTTGTGAACCAGCTCCAATGGCAAAGAACCTGCTGTTCTCTTCCTTTTGTGGGATTGAGGAACAAGATAGGTTGAGACCCCTTCATCATTGTTTTATCCATGGGTAACCAGATCCAGTAAGGTCTGGAAAGCATCAAGTGAATCCATGTCATTAAAAATACTCAACCTTCCCATAATGGGTGCCGAGTGTACGGGATCTTTTGTGATGAGGTATCCGAACTATGGCCCTCCAGCTGTTGCGGAACTACACATCCCATGAGGCATTGTAAAGCTGACATTCACAGACATGATGAGGCATGATGGGAATTGTAGTTCCTGAACAACTAGAGGGCCAAAGTTTGAAGATCCCTGGTTTAGAGCAAACAAACATTGGACCTTTTATTGTATTGGAACAACCAGTTTATGTTTGCCTAACATTGGGGGCCTCATGTAATTTTTTTAGTCCTATTTTCAATTCTGTTTTCTTTTTCTTACCATAGAGCCAAACTATCTACAGAGCCCAAAGATGTTCACCTTGAAGAAAACCATGTTACTCCTTTTCTTTATTGGGATCATCTCCTATTCTCTCTGTGACCAAGAGTAAGTATGTATAAGACTTTTTTAAATGAAAGTATAGACTTTTACAACTTAAATCTGGGAAAACAGCTAAACATATACGTGAAATACGTATAGGAGTGTTGTTTTATCTACCAAATCATTTTTATCTCTGTTTATTCCGTCCTGGTATTTGCACAGCTCTGCCACAAAGGACAGGCCTCGTGGCCATCTCATAAATGACGGAAAAAGATTTGAAGAATTCCCCATGGGTTTTTTAGCAGCAATTATGAGAAAAGATTTTTGTAAAAGTTCTTGATTTTATTATCAAAAAGATGATTGAACATAATTAAAGTTCCAACGTTAAAATGGGAGCTCTGGTATACACAAAGCGAGGCAAAGTAGGCTAGGAAAAAGCATACATCATAAAGTAATCTTCTAAACTTTGGTAGAAGTATCATGAAATAATTGCCTACAATGTTAGACTAAATCACCATTTAATGTATGGAAATGCCCCAATGCATTTCGACCTTAGGGGTTATGGTCTTCTTCAGGGGGTTCTTAAATTTCCTTTGATACATCAAATGGAGAAATTTCAATATTTTACACAATCTATTATTTTTAGTGTCCAATGCAGGTGTATTTCAATATGCATTATCAAGCATACAAATATTTATTTACCCTTTCCGCCAAACAAGTTTGCTTAAACCAGAGACTTTCTTTAAATAACAAAAGATTCCCTCAGAGATGATCCCGGACTCCGCTGCAGAGTTGTCCACTCCTACCCCCCTAGAGGCGACGTGGGTAGAGGCACCTGAAAGTTACAATTATATACAATTAGTATTACAGGGAAACAGACTAAAAAGGGGGGGTGGAGAACAGACATTTAGGAAAATACCTTGGAGGGAAAAAGAACCCTGAATTAGGGAAATCCCCCTCTTGTTCCTGTCAAGAGCAGTAATTATCTGGAATTGTGGATTTATTTAACAAAATCATTGTTATTTTATTTTATATTTTAAGGCGCCGCACCAGGGGTTAGAATATAAATATACCTAATGCCCAAGTGCTGAAAGCCCCATAATCAATGTCTTATTATGCATGGTAGGATGATTATTTGGTCACAATCTATTTATTAGATACAGTCAGGTCCATAAATATTGGGACATCAACACAATTCTAATCTTTTTGACTCTATACACCACCACAATGGATTTGAAATGAAACAAACAAGGTGTGCTTTAACAGATTTTCAGCAACCATATATAATGAAAAAATACTAACCCACCTGGTTATACTTTGGCAGCACCGCTGTTATTAGAACTGGTTTTCCAGACCATAAGTTCTTGGCCCAATTCGTCCTTTCATCACATCACATTGCTGTGCAGACCCACTCCTGGCCTCCTGATAGGGTTTTCCCAGCCCCCCTCTGGATTATCACACACTTCCTGGGAACTCAGACTCCCTCCAGCCCCCCCTGGACTTGCTAGTCACCTCAGCATTCCCAATCTCTCTGGACTCATGTAGCCAGTCAGGTCCATAAATATTGGGACATCGACATAATTCTAATCTTTTTGGCTCTATACACCACCTCAATGGATTTGAAATTAAGCAAACAAGATGTGCTTTAACTGCAGACTTTCAGCTTTAATTTGAGGGTATTTACATCCAAATCAGGTGAACGGTGTAGGAATTACAACAGTTTGTATATGTGCCTCCTACTTTTTAAGGGACCAAAAGTAATGGGACAGATTAACAATCATCCATCAAACTTTCACTTTTTAATACTTGGTTGCAAATCCTTTGCAGTCAATTACAGCCTGAAGTCTGGAACGCATAGACATCACCAGACGCTGGGTTTCATCCCTGGTGATGCTCTGCCAGGCCTCTACTGCAACTGTCTTCATTTCCTGCTTGTTCTTGGGGCATTTTCCCTTCAGTTTTGTCTTCAGCAAGTGAAATGCACGTTCAATCCGATTCAGGTCAGGTGATTGACTTGGCCGTTGAATAACATTCCACTTCTATCCCTTAAAAAACTCTTTGGTTGCTTTCGCAGTATGCTTCGGGTCATTGTCCATCTGCACTGTGATGTGCCGTCCAATGAGCTCTGAAGCATTTTGCTGAATATGAGCAGATAATATTGCTCGAAACATTTTAGAATTCATCCTGCTGCTTTTGTCAGCAGTCACATCATCAATAAATGCAAGAGAACCAGTTCCATTGGCAGCCATACATGCCCACGCCATGACACTACCACCACCATGCTTCACTGATGAGGTGGTATGCTTTGGATCATGAGCAGTTCCTTTCCTTCTCCATACTCTTCTCTTCCCATCACTCTGGTACAAGTTGATCTTGGTCTCATCTGTCCATTAGATGTTGTTCCAGAACTGTGAAGGCTTTTTTAGATGTTGTTTGGCAAACTCTAATTTGGTCTTCCTGTTTTTGAGGCTCACCAATGGTTTACATCTTGTGGTGAACCCTCTGTATTCACTCTGGTGAAGTCTTCTTTTGATTGTTGACTTTGACACACATACACCTACCTCCCGGAGAGTGTTCTTGATCTGGCCAACTGTTGTAAAGGTGTTTTCTTCACCAGGGAAAGAATTATTTGGTCATCTACCACAGTTGCTTTCCGTGGTCTTCCAGGTCTTTTGGTGTTGCTGAGCTCACCGGTGCGTTCTTTCTTTTTAAGGATGTTCCAAACAGTTGATTTGGCCACATCTAATGTTTTTGCTATCTCTCTGATGGGTTTGTTTTGTTTTTTCAGCCTAATGATGCTAATGATGCTTGCTTTACTGATAGTGACAGCTCTTTGGATCTCAAATTGAGAGTTGACAGCAACAGATTCCAAGTGCAAACAGCACACTTGAAATGAACTCTGGACCTTTTATCTGCTCCTTGTAAACGGGATAATGAAGGAATAACGCACACCTGGCCATGGAACAGCTGAGCAGCCAACTGTCCCATTACTTTTGGCCCCTTAAAAAGTGGGAGGCACATATACAAACTGTTGTAATTCCTACACCGTTCACCTGATTTGGATGTAAATACCCTCAAATTAAAGCTGAAAGTCTGCAGTTAAAGCACATCTTGTTTGTTTCATTTCAAATATATTGTGGTGGTGTATAGAGCCAAAAAGATTAGAATTGTGTTGAGGTTCCAATATTTATGGACCTGACTGTATTAATTAATCAATTAGAATTTGCTGAGGTGACCATCTGGGCGTGTTAACACCCTCCAGATGATCACAATATTTTATTCGGGCTGAAAAGTGTGTTATAGGTCTGTCGCTATGCTACTGGTGACCAGATAGTGCTAAAATTAGCCATTAAAAGAGTATAAGAACGTGCTAATATGCTTGTGCGAAAACATTAAACAAAAAAGTGAATAGATTAAACTCTAATTAAAACAGTGAAAAATGAAAGTGTTGAATTATTGAATGAGAAACGTGAACTAGAATCATAGTGTAGGCGCATGCGCGGCCGGCGATGAAGATGGACGCTCACTAAAGTAGCTCCGGACCCGCTCCTTCCACTTCTGGACCCTGCTACACAACGCTAGCCTCACAAGATCCAGGATCCACTGGAAAAGACCCCGGATCTCCCCAGACACCTCATGGGGAAAATAGGTTCCCAGCGACAAGGATATCAGGGGTTCGTCCCGCCTCCGACCTCCCGGCCAGCTCAAAGCATGGAGCGGTTCCTGTACAGGCCGCAATCCCCGGCCTCAATTAGCCAGACGGCCACAGCGCTCGCCGTGGAACGAACGGCAGACACGGGGACCACATCATCGGATCGCTCCCCACACAGTCCCCTATCCCAAGAGGCACCTTCCTCTGCACAGCAACAAAGAAGGGAGACTCCACATGAGAACTACAGGGAAACAGGAGAGCATGCAGCAGACCTCCTTGCTGATCATCCTGCATTACTCACAGGTACCTCCATCCCTACCCCTCAACCCCCAGACAGCTCAGCCACAGTTACAGTCGCGGTGCTTGACTTTAAATTACAGTCCTTGCTGCAAGATCTGACCCGCAACTTTACAGTAGCAGTAGGGAAATTGGCTCAGGAGCTAAGAGGGGAAATTGATCAACTCGGCGATCGAACAGATACTTTAGAATCTAAATTTGATGAACTGGTGAAATACGTACACGTACTTGAAGAAGACAACGTGTCACTCAAACAAAACATGTTCCAGGTCCAATCACAGCAGGAGGACCTTGAGAACAGGGAGAGACGCCAAAACGTGAGAATCCGCGGTATTCCAGAAACAGTCCCTGATAAAGAAATACGTCCCTACCTCCTGGGACTGTTTGTCACTATGGCTCCACATATTCCGGATATAGACTGGAGACTGGACAGGGCTCATAGGTCCCTGGCCCCGAAACCACCCCCAGGCACTAACCCAAGGGATGTAATTGCTCGCTTCCATTATTATGAAAGCAAAGAAGCCCTCATGACAGCCACGCGAAATAAACATCGCATCGAATACAAAGGAGCTAAACTCCAAATATACAGTGACCTGTCTCCCATCACTCTCGCCAAAAGACGCGATCTAAAGCCAGTGACCACGCACCTACAACAACACCAAGTTGCCTACAGATGGGGTTTCCCCTTCCGCCTCTCAGCCTCAAAGGATGGCACTCAATACTCAATGCGAGCCCTACACGAGTGTGAGGCCTTTGTCCGTAACTTGGGTTTACCACCCATCCCTGAAGAAGATCTGCCCCCACCACCATTGAACATGGTACCTGGCCCCCTTCAACCACTCACAGCCATCTGGACCCCGGTTCGTCGGAGACGTCAAAGAAACTTTTCAACCCCTCAACGCCTTGCCTCAACTAAACTGCCTACCTGAACCCACCCCACACAAGGAGAGACAGCTCTTCATCGTTTCATCCATGTTTCTTCTTACGCCGTCTTCCTCGATAATATGGGGATTGAGTGACGGCATTACCCTGATATCCGCAGAGAGAGACCTCCACATTCCAGTCCTTGATGGCCTAGGTTAACGGCAATTGTTACAGTTTTGGACTTCAAATCCCTAGCCGTGGAGGCCCCTTCTCTCTCACTTCGTTTTTTTTTTTTTTTTTTCTCCCGTTTCCTATTTTTTCTCCCCCCAAAAAAAATCTAAAGTTTAAAAGTTGACATACATACTACCTTTTCCTTTTGGAGGGAGCGGGAACCATCGCTGACCGACATGCCCCTCTACAGGTCTTTGGCTGCTAGCCAAGTCCTCCTGAAGATTTTTTCATCTTCAGGCTTACAAAAAGTTTTTTTTTTGATGTTGTTGTTTCTATTATTTTTTTCTGGACTTTTTTTTGTAGTCCATACCCTTTCTTTTTATTTTTTTTTGTCTTTTTCTTTTTTTCTTAAACATAGGCCCCTTTTTGGCCTGAATACATTCTTGACTTTTGCTGGTTATTATGTTAATATATATTTGCTCACTGTCTATATGCTAAGATATGCAAAGATTTTACAGATTAATCTACACAAGTTAAACATACTGCTGCTTAATACTAAGATTTCACTAGCAGTAGATTACTTGTCCTCCTTATGGCTCTGAAGGTCTTCTCATGTAACGTGAAGGGCTTAAACTCCATTCACAAACGCTGGCTAGCCTTGAAGGAATTCAGAGCCTCTGGAGCCGATGTGGTCATGGTTCAGGAGACACATTTCCGACCGGGAGGCTCCTTTAAGTTCGCCTCTAAATTATTCCCCACCTCATTTGTAGCCTCCGACCCATCTGGGAAGGCAGGGGTAGCAATTCTGTTTAAAAAATCATGCCCTATAAAAGTAATTGATGCCAAATTAGACTCCCAGGGACGATATGTTATCCTGAACTGTGTCCACCTGAAAACAAAACTTAAGATTGTTAATATATATGCACCTAACTCTGGACAGATAGGTTTCCTCACTAAGGTTCTAGAAGAGATACAAACTTCCCCCCATCCGTTCACGATTATAGGTGGAGATTTCAACATGTGTATGTCCGCTAACAAAGATAGACTAAACCTCCTCCAAAATACCCCCCCAACTCAAGCTTACAGATTATCTACCTCTTTCCGCAAATTAATCCGTACCCATAACCTCTTTGACTCTTCGAGAATAAAACATCCAGTTGGTAAACAATTCACTTTCTACTCCCCTCCGCACAAAGGGTACTCTCGTCTAGATTATTTCCTACTCTCTGCACCCCTACTATCCCACTTAGTCGCCTCTGAAATTGGCCCAATTACATGGTCTGACCACGCACCCATAACTTTAGATATATCCCTACACGCATCATCCCCTAGATCTTGTCATTGGAGACTTAACGAATCTCTTCTGAAAAATGAAACCACTAAACAAAGCCTCCAAGCAAAATTGATTGAATATTTTGAGTTAAACGAGGGCTCTGTCTCAGACACCTCCATATTATGGGAAGCCCACAAGGCCTTCTTCAGGGGTGAGTGCATCTCTGCCGGATCGCATAGGAAGCGTGACTCACTACAACAAAAATCTGAGTTATTGACCCAGCTGCGGTCGGCCGAGACACACTTACTTCAAGCCCCCACAAACACCCGTTTAAGGGAGGTGATAAACATTCGTAACAAAATTAAATCCTTAGATATGCATAAAATCTCCAAGGCCATGCTATGGTCAAGACAGAAGTTTTATGAATATGCTGACAAGCCCCACAGAATGTTAGTGAACAAGCTGAAACCGCGTCCAAGCCTTTCTATTCCTGACCACTTAACTCAACCGGACGGAACCCCCACTTATTGCCCCAAAAACATGTCTAAAGTCTTTGGAGATTTCTACAACAAATTATACAACTGTTTAAGCTCGGACCCACATACCCAATTCTCACAAAAGAAATTCGACTCATTTATCTCATCTTTGAAATTCCCACAAATATCACCTGATCAGCGCGCCTCATTAAACGCCCCCATAACCACTGAAGAATTAAGCGAAGTGATTAAACTACTTCCCCTACACAAATCCCCAGGCCCAGATGGACTCCCCTACTCATACTACAAAACCTTCCTTCCTATATTAGCTCCACACATGTTAAATCTTTATGCCTCCCTACTAAAAGGTATATCACCCCATCCCCAATTTCTTCATGCTCACATCATAGTTATACCAAAACCTGACAAAGACCCTTCTATCCCTGACAATTATCGTCCTATAGCCCTGCTCAATTCCGATTACAAAATCTTCACCAAAATTCTAGCGAACAGACTCTCAACAATCTTACCATCTCTGATAAATAGAGATCAGGTTGGATTTGTCCCCCTGAGACACGCAGGGGACAACACTAGACGCACCATAGATCTTATCGATTTACTAACCAAAACTAAAACTCCGGCAGTAATACTTAGCTTAGATGCACAGAAAGCATTTGATCGCCTTAGTTGGCCTTTCATGTTTGCGACTCTGACCAAATATGGTTTCTCAGGTCCCTTCATACAGGCCCTTAGATCCTTATATTCACACCCCACTTCCCAAGTACAACTTGCGTCCTTCCTGTCTTCCACATTCCCCCTCAGCAACGGTACTAGACAAGGTTGCCCCCTATCACCCCTACTTTTTATACTTAGTTTAGAACCCCTAGCTACAACAATTCGCGTAAGCCCCTCCATTACAGGAGTACGTCTACGTCAGTCAGAATATAAACTATCTCTCTTTGCTGACGATATTCTTTTAACACTTACCCAACCACACACATCCCTACCCTCGCTACATAAAATCCTACACACGTTCAGTGAAATATCAGGGTTTAAAATCAACACCACCAAAACAGAAGCCCTTCCCATAAATATTACATCATCTAATCTGACCACCCTCAAACAGAAATACAATTATCACTGGAGCTCTACATCCTTAAAATATTTAGGTGTCCGAATTACAGCATCCTATTCCTCATTATATCAGGCGAATTTCCCCCCCCTATTCCAAGAAATTAACCGTTTACTAAATCATTGGACCGCTTTGCCCATCTCCCTCCTGGGACGTATAAACATACTTAAAATGTCTATCCTCCCTAAACTACTGTATTTGTTTGAGACACTCCCAGTGGCAATACCAATGCCTCAGCTGAAAAATCTTCAAAGGAGAAGTCTCCGTTTTATCTGGAACAACGCCTCACATAGGGTGGCGGGCTCGGTGGTCCTGGCACGCAAACTTAAAGGGGGCCTAGGTGCCCCTGACTTCGTTAAATACTATTACGCTTCTCACTTAAGGGTCCTCACTTCATGGACCAACAGAACTGCCCCAAATAGATGGGCGGACATTGAGATGAGCATAACATCCCCAGTACACCCGTGTTACATGCTCTGGCCGTCCACGGACAAATATATGCCCCAACTGAGATCCCTATGCTTAGCTCCAATGCTCTTCACACTGACAATATGGAAGAAATGCTCCACTAAATACGCCCTATCATCCACATGCTCACCCCTCACCAATATCCTTTTTAACCCAGACATACCAGATAGCCTGTCCTATGAACGCATGCTACCCTGGACTAAGGCCGGGATTTTCCAGCTACGACAACTAGTCAACCCAGCCACGAGACATCTGTTGTCCTTTGAGGACCTCCACAAACAACACCAATTACCCAAAACAATATTTTACTCATATCTCCAAATCAGACACTTCTTCTCTATCAAAAACCCCACACTATCTCTAGACAAACCAACCCAATTTGAATTACTTTGTGCCACAGGCCCTCATGAACCCCAATTGATATCCACAATCTACAAAATACTTCATGAAGCCACCCCCTTAAAAATAGACACACATCACTACATGAAGAAATGGGCACAGATTCTCCAACACGACATATCTATCTTGGACTGGGATAAGATTTGGACCTCCATTTCCAAAAGCTCCAGATGCATCTCTCACAAAGAAATAGGCTACAAAGTACTTATGTTTTGGTATAAAACTCCAGAAAAACTACACGCAGGAGATCCGTCTAAATCCCGATTATGTTGGAGATGTAACAAGACAATAGGGACCCATCTTCATATCTTTTGGGAATGCTCTCTGGTTATACAATTTTGGGAGCAGATCCAAAAAATACTAGAGAAGCTGGTGGAGATCCTCGTTCCCCTGGATCCCATATATTATTTACTAGGTCTTCCTTACCAAGGCCTCCACAGAGCAAAACAGAGACTGATGTCATACGTATTATTAGCAGCTAAGAAAACTATCCCTAAGCTCTGGTTATCCACTTCCCCCCCCACCTTACAGCATACTCTAACCATCTTAAGAGATATACGTAGAATGGAACATCTAACTGCCATAGTTGAAGATTCCCTACAGAAATTTTATCTCATTTGGCAAACATGGGATGTCTATGATAATAACAGCACGACAAAAGAAATGAGATGAAAAAGCAGACATATATAGTAATGTATGTTCTTTTTTTTATTCTCTCGAGCTAATAAGTGTTTCAATTATTCGATTATGGAATCCTTCCTTAACAAGACTTCCGGTCCCTTGGGACAAGTGATGTACTCATAGTAACACCGCTTAATTAATAACCAAAGGTCTTTACCATGTGTTATTTTCAATCCTAAAAATATAATGTAAAGTTGCCCTAAAATCCCTGATAAGGTTATGTACTCTTGATAGACAGTATTGAAGCCTTCTGTTCTCTTTTTCTTTTATTTTCTATATTCTGAATGTGACTTTAATGATATTATGATTGTCATGCAAAAATGTTAAATAAACAATTTAAAAAAAAAAAAAAAAAGAATCATAGTGTATTGCTATAGTCTATACTGCTGTAAGCAGAGGAAAATACAGAACAAAAGTGCAAAAGTAGGGTAATATAGTAATCGTTACAAAACCCAGTAAGTACCTGATTATGTGTCGTTGTCCATACACTGTAAAAGCCAGATTGTAGTTATTCCAGAAAGGAATAGTAACTGCATCTAAATTACAAGAGTGTACAGTGAGCTGATCCATTATAGAGATAAACAGTTTTTTCATGATAGTAAAGCCTATCAAAGCGCCAATGTCCGTCCTCCCCCAGCCATCCTAATGTGTAGATCACTGTGCTCAAACCGGGAATCAACTGCAGGATCCCGGTGTGAGACCCATCTTATACGCCTTACCTGCTTAATTGGAAATTATCGACAGGTGTCTAAAAGGGCGGGTTTTTCTATGTTGATGGGCGGGTTTGCAGGCCGTATTTAGCGAGCTTCAGTTGACTAAACACGACCAGGAAGAATAGCAGAAAAAGATTTGTTTGGCCATCATTACAAATTCCGCCCCCATCTTTGCAGCAGTGGCCATCATTAAAAAAACGCCCCCCCATCATGTAGAAATCCGCCCCTCACCGACATGAACATGCCTCGGCAGTGCGCTGTGTTCTTTTTTTTTTTTAATTTTTTTACGTATAACTCTTTATTCAAAGATTTTTCCAAATATAAACAATCATGTAAAAAGAGAAGACAAACAAAGAAATAAACCTATTACAAAACCAACTTTGATAAGCATATACATCTAAAAGGTCAACATTGACACTTGTTAAATTTTACAAACTAAAGATATAAACTGGAGATAAGAGATAAATGCAGAATATAAATTAATACGCCACCTTAATGCAAATTCACTTTGAATCAAGTAATAACCTCCAAAATACGTCGATATGCATTGATTACTGCAATTGTTAACCTATATGCTTATACCTTAACTTAACTACTTTAAAATGAGAAACCTTTCTCCTGACCCCATCAATGGTGGGGGGCGGTGTTCTATCGAGAATTGGCCGCTATTGTGCGCAGGCGCTGTCTCGCCATCTCGTAAAAATCAGCTGTTGTGCTATCTGTACTGCGCACTTCTCGATATATCACCGGCAGCACTGTGTTAGGGGCACACAGGGTCAATCTGAGCTGCAGCCTGCACTGAGGGGGTGGGTCAGAAAGTGAAGGGGATGGCACAAACAGAACCGATCCCCCTGGGTGGCTCTCCCTGTAGCAGCTGCAGCCAGCAGAAAGGAGAGGAGGGGAGCCGGCAATGTTGTGAGAGCACACAGGGGATCGGAGGGTTGGGGGGGTTGGCAGTAATGAGAAAGGCAGTGGGGGGGCACTGGGTGCAGATACTGGAACCCCTGCAGTGCAGCAAATGGGAGGGAGAGGGGAGGAGCTGGCGGTGCTGTTATTTTGCCCAGCATGCAGAGCTCAGCGTACGGCTGTCCTGTACATGAAATCACCCGCAGTGTGCTGTGTTGGCAGTGGTGGTAATCAGGGTAGACAAGGCCCCTGCTTTATTAGGAAACTAGACCCGCTTCCTGATTGGCCAGGAGGAGAATCAGCGTGACAATAGCGAATATTCATTCGCTATTGTCACATGACTGGGTGGGCTCGCTCCCCACCTTCTAATAGGCTTTTTTGAAGCCTATTAGAGCCTCTGGCTCCTATGACATGCTAAAAAAATAACCTCCCAATGGAATACATGCGTCCGGTGCCCCTTATGTAGATTAGGGGGCTGGGGGCATGGATTGGGGAGGCGGTGGATCCTAATGGGCGGGTTGCCTCTGCCTTTAGCATGTTAATGTGGTCATAGAATAGTAACCATTGTGTCCTAAAAATACACATTATTGTTACCAGTGAAATACAGTTTTTATGTAATAATCAATGTTGCTTTATTTAATAATAACTGTGTCTTCTTCCAGGAGAGGTGCTGATGAAGAGAATAGAGATATCGCAAGATTGATGGACTCTTTCAGTAAAAGTATAAGGGAGTGCAAGGCCAATAATTATAAAGGAGCGGGTTGTGAACTGTTAAAAACAATACCAAAACAACACTAAGAATTAATCTGATGTGGAATATAAAAAAATAAACATATCACCCGCATTGTGTTTTCTTCTTCTTTATTATTTTTATATGATGATCCTATTGTAGTTGGGGGAAATATAGTCCTTAGAGAACTTTCCATGGAATGTAATCACTTCTCAGCTTTTAGTTGGATCCATCAGCTCCACCAATCCGGATAGACCCTCCACTTTATCCAATCAACATAAAATCATACAGAATATATCAGCCAATGATTACTCTCAGGCCAGGATTACACCAGTAGAGGGCAGCCTAGCGTGTGCAGTTCTGTGTGTTCTTCATGTGTTCCCGTGTGTCACCTGTAGGGCGGCCCACTCATTTCAATTCATTTCTATGGAAATGCAGGGAAATAAGTTCCTGAAACTTTTTTTTTTTTAATTGTGCCATAACCAAACTTCATGGTGCTGTGGAATCATGTGGTTCGGCATGTGAAGAGTTGTGTGCTTATAGATATCTATAGAAATTATGGCACCCCATGCATTCACTAAAAAGCAATGTGTTTCTGTGCCTTTTGGGAAAAACGTGCGGTTTTGTGCGTTCCTGACACGCATAGATGTGACCCAAGTCTTATACTTTCTACTATCAATAAAACATTTTCCATCCAGCAAACCGCCATCAGTAATGGTCATTGGAATTCATTGCAGCAATACTGATATTGCTATCCCCGTATAAGATTAGCTGTATAGGAGTAAACTGTTCCTCTGTTTTCAAAGTGGTGCCACCTGCTGTCCATTAAACATAACAGCACACTTTGTATAAAACATTCACTCTACAAATGTGACCAAATGTTTCCATTCTTGTATACATACAGAGTTCCTCACATGGAAGTGAAGCCGCTGCTCTTGATCACCACTGGGTTTATTTTGATTTTTTTTATATAAATGCAAAAAAAAATTTTTATATTTTTATTGGATATGTTTCAAAAAAGAAAGTAGAAAAAAGTAGAAAGTAGCAAAAAAAAAAAATTCTTCTTTCTGTTATGGGCATGTTCAAACTATCTAGCTTCGTCGCAGACAATGTTGGTAGCTTTATATTAGAAAAGAAGGATTCAAATTTTTCCTGGGTGAAATTAAAATTATTCTCTGGAGTCAAGCAGTTATACAAGTTGCTATAGAATTTACCAAAGATCCTGGACATCTCATGGGGCAATACGTTATAGATCCGTCCGCTTGCTGGAGAAAGTCAGGAAACGAATTGAATGGTCGTGGGCACAGTTTATTTTCTAACATCCTATGGGATTTATTAGAGTATTCATAAAATTTCTGTTTCATCCACAATAGGAACCTAGATGCTTTTTCTAACTTTAGCAATTTAATTTGTTCTCTGAGAGAGGTCACTCTACGCAGTTTCATAACTGTGGGTGCACACAACAGCCTTACCAATTGACACAGGGGGGCAGGATCTGGCGGTCTCCTTGTTAAAGGGGGCTTCCAGATTCCGATAAGCCCTCCGCCCGCAGACCCCCACAACCACCGGTTTTTAAATTTTGGCCAGGGATCCACCTTAATATCCATACCAGATATGAAGGGCCTGTTATGAAATTTAGGGGGACCTCCCATGCCATTTTTTTTAAATTTTGGTTTGGGGTTCCCCTGTGGGGAAATCCCATGCCGTTTTTATCAATGAACTTTTATGTGTATTGTCGGACCGACAATTCATTAATAGCCGTGAGTAGTTTTAAATGACTTTTTTTCCTTTGAAATGTCATTTTGCTGTCAGACTGTTCTAAGCACGGGAAACATGCACCCCTTTACGGGCATAGTATAGACACCCCCCAGGTATGAAATTTAAAGGAATATTACACTTTTATTGTTTCACTTTAAGCATTATTAAAATCACTGCTCCCGAAAAAACGGCCGTTTTTAAAACTTTTTTTGCATTGATCCATGTCCCCTGGGGCAGGACCCAGGTCCCCAAACACTTTTTATGACAATACCATGCATATAAGCCTTTAAAATTAGCACTTTTGATTTCTCCCATAGACTTTTAAAGAGTGTTCCAAGGCTTTTCGAATTTGCTGCAAACACCCCAAATTGTTTGCTGTTCGGCAAACTGGCGAACAGCCAATGTTCGAGTCAAACATGAGTTTGACTCGAACTCGAAGCTCATCCCTACTAAGGAGGGTTTGTCTATCTCTAGTGGGTGACATAACCAGATTGAAATCCCCACCAATGACCATAAAAGGTTGTGAGTAATATTGGGGGGTGTCAAAAAGTTTGTTAAGGAAATCGATCTGGCCTGTATTAGGGGCATATAGATTAACCAGAGTAAAAGAAGTGGACATATATTCACAATCTAAAATAAGGAATCTTCCGTGGGGATCGTGTGAGAATTTTTGACCTTAACAGGACATGACTTCCTTATTAATATTGCCACTCCTGCCTTGCCCGTGGAATCAGAGGTGGTGGGGGAATCATGGTTTGGGGCTGCTTTGCTGCATCAGGGCCTGGACGGATTGCTATCATTGAAGGAAAAATGAATTCCCAAGTTTATCAAGACATTTTGCAGGAGAACTTAAGGCCATCTGTCCACCAGCTGAAGCTTAACAGAAGATGAGTGTTGCAACAGGACAATGACCCAAAGCATAGAAGTAAATCAACAACAGAATGGCTTAAACAGAAGAAAATATGCCTTCTGGAGTGGCCCAGTAAGAGTCCTGACTTCAACCCGATTGAGATGCCCTGGGACCTCAAGAAAGTGATTCACACCAGACATCCCAAGAATATTGCTGAACTGAAACAGTTCTGTAAAGAGGAATGGTCAAGAATTACTCCTGACCGTTGTGCACCTCTGATCTGCAACTACAGGAAACGTTTGGTTGAAGTTATTGCTGCCAAAGGAGGTTCAACCAGTTATTAAATCCAAGGGTTCATATACTTTTTCCACCTGCACTGTGAATGTTTACATGGTGTGTTCAATAAAAACATGGTAACATTTAATTCTTTGTGTGTTATTAGTTTAAGCAGACTGTGATTGTCTATTGTTGTGACTTAGATGAAGATCAGAACACATTTTATGACCAATTTGTGCAGAAATCCATATCGTTCTAAAAGGGTTCACATACTTTTAATTGCAACTGTATATAGTGTAGCCAAGCCTATACCTGACTGTAGGTCATTCCTGGAGTATTGTTTTTAGTAAACTTCATGCATTGTTTGCTAATCTAATTGTAAAGTATGTCTGGAAGGCCACCAAGGAGAGGCAGACGCTCACAGGCCACTAAAGGGTGGCAGGCAGGCTCTGTGTCTACAGCCAACAGTGCTGGTCATGGAAACGGTGCATCCTCAGCATGTGGCCGTGGGGCACACTTGTCCTTTTTTTCGGCAGCTGGCTGTGTTTAGCCACAACATGCAGAAGAGTTGGTAGAGTGGATGACCAAGCTGTCCTCATCCTCCTCATCCTCTGTCACTCAGGCTCAGGGTACTTTGTCTGCCAAGGCAGCTGCCAAAGTGGCCTCTTCCATTGACTCAATGTCATCAGTCACTCCTTCACTAGCCGCACCATCATGCCCTGAGGAGACCCCGAACTGATTGACCACAGTGTAGGGTGCATGCTGCAGGAGGTTGCACAGCGTTTTGAAGACTCTGATGATGGTTCCCAGGTTGAGGATAAAGGCAGTAACGTGAGCCCAGAGAGAGGGGGTGCCCAAGAAGGACAAGAAACTGCAGTCAGGTTCCCCCAGCTGCAGCATACTGCCAGGTTTGCTCCAGTGGCGAGGAGGGAGGGGATGATGTGGTCACTGACTCTAGGTGGGTGCCAAATAGAAGAGAGGTGGAGGAGAAGGAGGCACATCTCCAACAAGGCAGGCTGCCCTCCAGGGGCCAGCTTAAGGGCAGGCAACCGTCTGCATCACACTGCAGAGCACAGCATGTGCAGGGCTCTGCTGACTCCGTGCGTTATTCCAAAAGTTCTTTGTTGTGGGCCTTTTTTGAGAGGTGTGCAGCAGATTGCACCATTGCTGTTTGCAACATATGTCTGAAGCATATCAAGCGTGGCCAAAACAGCAGCCGCTTGGGCACCACATGCTTGACCAGACAGATGTCAAGCGCCCATGCAGTCTGTTGGCAACAGTACTTAAAAGACCCACACCAAATAACAAGGCTAACCTCTCCTTGCTCCTCATCAGCTGGGATCTCCAACCCCACTATAATTTCAGTCCTCTCAGAGACCTGCCCTGAGAAGAATGAAGGTGCAGAATTAGGTGTCCCAACATCCGATTGTAGCAGGCAAATTTCCCTACCCGAGTTGCTAAACTGGCAAAAGAAATTCGGTCCCAGCCATCCACATGCTCAGTGGCTGCTAGTTTGGCTAAATTGCTAGCTGCCTTTTCAGCTGGTAGACTCTGCTCCCTTTCAAGAATTTGTGGAATGTGCGGTACCTCAGTGGCAGGTTCCCAAATGCCAATTTTTTTCTCGAAAGGTCATTCCGGCTCTCTACTGACATGTGGAAAGCAATATCTTGGCCTCGTTGGACAGGGCGGTCAGCAGTAAGGTGCATATTACCGCTGACTCATGGTCCAGCAGGCATGGACAGGGACATTACCTTTCTTTCACAGTGCACTGGGTAACCCTGCTGGCAGCTGGGAAGGATGCAGGACAGGGTGCAGTATTGTTGGAGCTTGTTCCACCACCACACCTCCAAAATGCTGGTAGTGGTGATTCTGCCACATTCTGCCGCCTCATCTGTGACATGCTCACCAGGTGGAACTCAGCGTTGGCAATGCTGCAGCAGCTGCACATGCAGCAGAGGGCCATCAATGACTACCTGTGCGAGTATGGCACCAGAACAGGGTCAGGGGAGCTTAGCTTTTTTTTCGCCACGCCAGTGGCTCAGGATCAAGAATGCATGCACTGTCCTGTTAGCATTTAAGGAGGCCCCGAGGATGGTGAGCAGTGACAGTGCATGCATCAGTGATACTGTCCCTCTTGTCTTCCTGTTGGAGCACATGCTGGATGGAATAATGGACAGGGCACTTGAGGCAGAACAGAGGGAGGAAGAGGAGGACTTCCTTACCTCTCAAGGCCCCCTTTATCCAGACAGTATTCTTTCAGGCCCGCCTATCACACAGGAGGAGGAGGAGGATTGTGTCAGCATGGAGGTGGAGCCTGGCACTCAGCATCAGCAGCAGTCTTCAAGGGATCGTTTTCAGTCCTCAGAAACCCATGGACTTGTACGTGGCTGGGAGGAGGTGGCTGCGGATCAGGTCATCCTTAGTGACCCAGAGGACTCCAGTCCGAATGCCTCAGCAAACCTACGCGGCATTGCCTCCCTGATCCTGCAAAGCCTGCGAAAGGACCTCAGATTCTTGGTATCAAGGAGAGGGATCAGTACTGGCTGGCAACCCTTCTTGATCCACGTTACAAGGGTAAGGTGGCAGAACTTATCCTGCCATCGCAGAGGGAGCAGAGGATGAAACATCTTCGGGAGACCCTGCAGAAAGGTTTGTGCAATGCGTTTCCAGAGCCTGGGAGGTTACAATTTCCTGGTACTAATGGACAACA
This sequence comes from Lithobates clamitans, assembly GCA_037952925.1. Taxonomy (NCBI): domain Eukaryota; kingdom Metazoa; phylum Chordata; class Amphibia; order Anura; family Ranidae; genus Lithobates; species Lithobates clamitans. Next base: position 579,501 of record JBBGZY010001739.1, on the reverse strand, counting down.
TGTTGCTGAGGCTTCGGTAAGTCATAGAAGGAGCGGTGGAGAAGGAGGCTGTCTGACCGATGCGTTCAGACAATCTTTTAGTCCACAGCCCCAAGGTCTTATTGGTTCCAGGAACCATCGCCAGCATCTGTAGTACATGGTGCAGGAATACCTAGGGGCAAGATCAGACTTGGAGACCTTTCCAACTGAAAATCCACTGGGTTACTGGGTCTTGAGGATGGATCACTGACCAGAGATTGCACAGTATGCAATTGAGCTACTGGCCTGTGCTGCATCCATTCAGTGCTGCTGGAGGCTTTGTAACTGATCACAGAGTGCGCCTGTCCACCGACTGATCGGCTGACCTTCATAAAAATGAATCAGTCTTGGATCGCCAGCTACCAAGCACCTGATGCTGATGTAACCGATTAATTTTTTATGAATGTGAGATCCCTTCAAGGCTACCTATGCTGATGCTGAGTGACTATCCTGTTATGCTGAGTGACTATCCTATTCCTCCTCAATGTTCATGTTGATAGCTTCTAAGAACATTTTTGGTTCTGGGCACCACCACCAATGGCTAAGGCCCTATTTTTCTGCCCCTGTTTAAAAGGGGGTGTGTAATTACAATTTTTGATCAAATATTTAACATCAGGGCTTGTTCCTGCGCTCAAAAGAGTATCTCTGAGGGGTTGCAGTGTTGTGGCACCAACACCACTGCCTAAGGCTCAATTTTTATGCTCCTGTTTAACAGGGGTGTGTGTGTAATTACAATTTTTGATCAAATATTTAACAGCAGGGCTCGTTCCTGCGCTCAACAAGAGAATCTGTGAGGGGTTGCAGTGTTGTGGCGCCATCACCACTGCCTAAGGCCCAATTTTTATGCCCATTTAACAGGGACGTGTAATTACAATTTACAATTTTTGATCAAATATTTAACAACAGGGCTCGTTCCTGTGCTCAACAAGAGTATCTGTGAGGTTTTACAGTGTTGTGCCACCACCACCACCACCTAAGGCCCAATTTTTCTGCCCCTGTTTAACAGGGGCATGCAATTACAATTCTTGATATAATATTTCACAGCAGGGCCCGTTCCAGCGCCCACCAAGAATAACTGTGAGGGCTTACAGTGTTCTGGTACCACCAACACCTAAGGCCCAAATTTCCACAGAGTGTTTACTTACAAACGGAGGGAGGCAACAGGAAGTGAGAGGAAATCTATCCCTAGGAAGGGAAATTCTCTCCTGTAAGAGTTAATATGGGAAAAAAGGTGTCTCCTCCACTGATTATCACAAATCCTTGTTTCCCTTAAAAACCCCAAATTTTCAAAATCTAATTGTCATTGGGACAGAAAGTGAGGTGAACATGGAGAAAATGTGGGCTCAAGACTTTTTAGGCACAGTAATTACTAAGTATATGTTTAAAATTCTAGTTTATTTAGAAAATATTAAAAAAGAGCATAAAACAAGGAGACACATAGGATTCAATTGAATCCTATTTGTCTCCTTGTTTTATGCTCTTTTTTAATATTTTCTAAATAAACTAGAATTTTAAACATATACTTAGTAATCACTGTGCCTAAAAAGTCTTGAGCCCACATTTTTTCCATGTTCTCCAACCTACTTAGATAAGACGTGGCACCTGTAACTCAATTCATATCCGCATGACCACTATGCGCTGATACGCCTAATAAATTTAAAGAAAGTGAGGTGAAATCTTCTGAACAGGGGCACAGACAGCAAAACAAATGTTACAGGGGTGATAACCCTTCCCTATGTTTTCCAAAAAGCCTTGGGGCCCAACGCCTTTTCTTTTTTTAATTTGGGTATAGGGTTCCCCTTAATATCCATACAAGACCCAAAGGGCCTGATAATGGGCTGGGGGGGTACCCATGCCGTTTGTCTCACTGATTTTCCTCCATATTGTCGGGACCCGACATTACATTAAAGCCTCAAGCAGTTTTAAATGACTTTTATTCCTTTAGAAATGTCATTTTGTTCTAAGCACAGGAAACATGCGCCTGCGACCTCTTCTCTGGAATATTCAGCCCGTGAGCATTCAGGGAGAGCAAGGTAACTTTTGACATGGTGATGAACGAAGTGTTCCCTCAAAGAAAAAAAAAAAAAAAGGGGGGGGGAGGGGGGGTGAGAGAGAGAGGGGAAGGAAAAGGAGAAAGAGAAAGAAAGAGAAGAAGAGGGAAAGAAAGATAGATAAGTAGACCACCTGTTGGGAAAACTCCCTCAAGGGTGGTAGCACAAATTCACAACAATAAATGCACTTGTACCAGAAAGTTCTGGTAAACACAAGACTAATATATGGTCTTCACCTAAAAACGCGGGTGGAGAGCGGGCCTATGTGGGGGAAGTGTTGACCGTGGCGAACCCGACAACACACATGGGCCACCCCGGGCCAAGGTGAAGTAACAGTAAGTCACGGGGACCTTAAACATAGCGATCTGACTGGGGCCTGAAGCTAGCCATTGAACCACTCCCTGCCAATATAAATGTGAGGAATATAAAAGAAACCGAATACTCAGTTATTTAGGGACTGGCAGGATCTCCGGGACCCAAATACCAACCGTTTGAGAGGGAAAGAGTCTGCGGTTGTCATATATGTTGCAGGGAGCAGTGCAATGGCCGCTGTAGCAGGATAACATAAAGAAAAACGGAACTAAAAAATACAACAGAAAACAGCTTAATGTATTTGTAACCTTAACAAGTTATGGAATGCCCCCTAAACCTCCCTGATCAGGCCACACAACCAGGAGAGCTGGGGTGAAAGGGGCAAGTCCTTATGTGCCATCCCTCTGGCAGAGGAACCTGGAAGGGGATGAGCTGGAAACAGAAAACAAAGCTACCCCATATTAACTGAATGTCATATAGAACCTGCCCATCACTCCGCTTAGACATGTGACTCTGGTTCTTTGTGTAACTTGGCCTGTAAGGTTAAAGTTAGCTAGGATGTAGCCAGCGGGATCAAAGATTCATGACCGAGGGATTCAGGCTGTAAGTAAGACCGTGCATGGTCATCCTGGGAAGATCACAGGGCACATGATGGTTGTCACAGTTCCGGGTCAGAAGGATGGATGTGAGCCTGACCAGAGACCGCACCGCTGGAACGGGACCTTCTGCGCCTTTGGGGCAAGGGGTTGGATATCTGTGGAACCGGATCATCAAGAAGGACATCCAACCAATTGGGTACGGGGATCGGGTCAGATCCCAAGAACAAAAAGAGCTCAGGGAGTTGGTCCGGTGACCTCAGGGTGAATTGGCGATTTTCCTTCTTCACTTGCACATGAAATGGGAAGCCCCAGGTATATGTAGCTCCAGATTCGCGTATAGCAGTTAGGAGGGGTCTAACTGCCCTGCGCATCCCTAGGGTAGCATGGGACAGACCTGGCAGGAGTTGAATAGAAGTGCCGTCAAAGTCAATAGGACCCCTGTGCCAAGCCTTCCGAAGGATCAGTTCTTTCACTTTATAGTAATGGACACGACACAAAACATCCCTTGGGCGTCCGCTAGCAGGGGTCATGCCCGGAGACACTCTGTGTACTCTGTCCAACTCAATTTCTGTGGTCGGAGCTCTATCGAGGTAGGAGTTAAAAATGTACGTAATAGTTACCGCAAGGTCCCCAGTAGCCGTAGCTTCCGGTAAACCCCGAATCCTAATGTTATTCCTCCTGCTCCTGTTCTCGATATCTTCTGACCTTAGTCGGACTTGGAGGAGTTGGGATCTATGGTGGGACACTATGGATTCCAAAGCATTAATGCGGGTCTCCTGCGAAGCTTGATCAGAGACAATAGTAGTGACCCTATTATCAGTGTGGGTGACCTGAGCCCGAAGATCCTCCACCTCTCTCTTGAGGGAGGATTCAATATGTTGAGCCCAGCTATCCAGCTCCTGTCTAGTAGGGAGAGTGGCTAAGCTGTGTTGGATCTGCTTCAGGGCTTCTAAAGGGAGTAAATCTACAGCATCGTGCCTGTCTTCAGCGGCGGCATGTGAGCTAGACAGGCTTAGGCTTGGTGAGGGGATCGGAGAGCAGTCTCTCACCTCATCTGTGGGAGCCCCTGGTGAAGCGGTGAGGCTTGATCGTGGGGAAGCACTGTTCACCGCTGCGCGGCTTGTGGTCGGAGGCGCCGGCGCCATGTTGGCTGCGGCCGACTCCACGAGGACCGGAGTTTCTGGGTCCCGGGAGCCAAAGTAGCGGGTGATTACCACCGATGTTCGGGGCCGCGGGACGCTCTGGGACCTCCTCCTTCTGGGCATCAGTCGGGTGACTGTCTCGGCTAGAAAAACGGCTGTGGGGATAGCTCCGTGTGTCGGGAGCTCAAGAATCAGCGTCCGGACTCCGCCATGGTCAGCCACGCCCCCCGAATAGTATTGATTTAATATTAATGAAAAGATCTAAATCTTAATAAAAATACACATTTAAAAATATATTTTCTCCATAAAGTGGAAAATATAAAAATAGCCATATGCAGTCAAATTAAGGTAAATCCAATACAAAGTGAATATTAAAAAATAAAATATAATATAAAATAAAATGAATATAATGGAAAAGTCTTTCCTTTAGGATTGGTTGATAAACAAATTAATGTCCCACTCCACATTCATTCCTTGTGGATAGTGGGTCTGTAATTCGTATATCCAGAAAGTTTCTAGTCTAGAAACTCTTTTATTGGCTCCTCCCCTCCATGGGGCAATGTATTGATCTATAATCAAGAATTGAATACCAGTAGGATCTCGATCATGATGCTGTCTATAGTGTCAAGTAGCATCCATGGCCATCTTTAAGGCAGGGCAAAAGAGGCATCTGCCCTGGGCCCCATCATTGTTGTGGGGCCCAAAGCAGCTGCCTCATACTTGCCAACTATCCCAGTTCAAATTCCCTTGTCCCTTGAAGTTTTAGTCCTGTACTGTGTCTTGATATCTCAGTGTGAAGTTCTGTTACTAATGCTGTCCAGCTCTGCCTATTACCATGTACAGATGACTCACTTGCAGACCCTGTTTTTACATGTAAATAACCTGCATTGATATGTAAATAGTGACAGCATTAATATGTAAATAGCAGCCGACCAGCATTGCTATGTAAATAGAGGTGGCATTCATATGTGTATCATGCCCCCCTGAGGTCATATCCACCATCACTTCTGCTGAATGGTGCCCACTTGGCATGTAAAGGGGCATGCTTGATAGTCCTACCTACAACTGTGGTCATTCAGCCTAACATCAGCCTGTTCTGCAAAGGTAAGCAAATTGGAGGTGGAACCCTTTTCAAAACAACATGCACCGTGTGGTGGATGTGAATACGTACATCTCAGCAGATGCATGAGGGTGTCATTAACAAGGGCAGCGCGTTTCTGTGGTGTCAGGAAAGCGATTTTGCATGCATTCCCAACACACACACACATGTGACCGCAGGCTAAATGTCTCAGTTACATTGGTGGACAGTGTAGCAACCAATTGGTGAGTGGTAAGGAAGTCCTGTAACTTCTAGCAACCAATCAGTGAGCAGTATTGATGTACAGTAATCTCTAGCAACCAATCAACAAGCATAAGTCATGTGCTGTAACCTCTAGCAAATAATAAGTGAGCCATAATGTGTTCTGTAACCTCTAGCAGACAGTCAGTGAGTACTAATGATACACTGTAACCTCTGGCAACCAATCACAATCGTTGCCTGATCTGATTCAGTAAACTGATTTGAGTCTAGCTGCTATTTATTGTAGACTCAGAGCAGGTGGAGAGCGAAATTGCATTGGGGCGGCCCAAGAAAAAATGTTTGCCCAGAGTCCAGTCAATATTAAAGACGGCCCTGGTTACATCCATTGATTCCACACTGCTGGGCGTCCTGCCCACGCTCCTTGCGCCGCGTGACTGGGTCACATGACGCAATTGCTGTCTCGTTCAGCATTCTGGGCACTGTAGGCTGTTTGACGTTGGTCTTTGAGCATGCGTGATGGTCGCCCGTCGTCCGCTCCCGATCGGTGATGTCCCACGCCGACCGGGTGGGGGGGTATAAAGGCCGACATCTCCAGCTCTCTAATCACTGGACTCTGGGGCTCTGCCATGCTTTTTGTTCACATACAAGGTTAGTGTCATCTATAGGGCATGCTCTTGGATTCTTCACCTCTTGTTATTTCGGATCTTATTTCATTATGTTACCCAATCTTTACATTTTTTCTTTCCTAGTTGTTTCTGCTTAAGGCCGATTTTTCCTTTACGCTCTGTGTAGTGTTTGGGAGTCTGCCTGGCAGTCTACAGTGAGAAATCAATTCCAGTACTTTATCTGATTTGGAAGCTTAGCCATGCATTGTTTTTGTCCTGGGTAAGTGTAAATGATGGTCTACTTTTGAAGATCATTTTGTGATTTTATTCGATTTATATCCAATTATCACTTCTTTCATAGTAGCAATTCCCTTTTTGTTTTCTGATACCACAGCTTCAATCTAAGTGTTTCCTATTGCACAATCTGATTTTTATTGGTTTCTCCAGCGCCCTAGTATTGGACTTCAGTTTTTCAACTATCATTGGTAGGTATTGAGGCTATGTTAGTCCTATACATGGGATGTGTTTGGTTCCCATGTTGATGTTTTTTTTTCAATCCTCCTCTATCCTAGTATGCACCCGGTCTCCTTTTTGCCCCCTGCAGCCACACTGTGGTGGAACTGGGCTGCTGCCTCTGGGCGGTCTCTGTCCTGACCCGGCTGACTGATGACATCGGTGTAGGTAGGGGAGCATTGTCATTTGGGGTTGTGGGGTGGTTCTTTTTCATGGGGGGGGGGGGGGGGACTCCTCATGCCATGTTGCTTCTCCATTATCGCACATCATATTTAAATCATATTGCTATTTACTATCTATGTATAATTCTTTGCATTTTTCAATTTCCTCTTAGAGCTACATTTATTATATTGGTCACGTCTTATCCCCTGAAGAAGCCAATGGTTTGGCGAAACATGTAGGGAAGAATTGACGCACAATTTTAGCAGGCCAAGACCATTCTGGCTAGTAGTAATTATAATGTGCTCTCCTTTTCTTATTTGATTTTAATGAATTTTTTGTATGTTTTGTATGTCTACAATATCAATGTAATAAAATACATTATTTTTAATGATTTCTTGAGTCGTCTGGCACTGTGATAATTCCCATTCCCTTTGTTCCTTTTTTCTAAAAATCATTGGGATGAGGTGCCATATCTAACTAGGACATATCAGCCACACCCCCTTCCATTTCCATATGATATTATATGTAATGATAATATGTGTATTATGATGTGTACTGAGGGACCCATCCCCCCCTCTCACCACCACACATCCACATTCAGCAGGCCTTTCCTAGTGCCTCTGTGTAGAGGTGATCAGAGAAGGTGATGTAGTGTGTTTCCAGCACTATAGGGGGCAGTGTGGGGATTTCTACCATAGAACATGACACATGGGACGGTCAAAGATTACATACATGACATACGGGACAGTCACAGATTACATACATGACATACGGGACAGTCATAGATTACATACAAGACACAAGGGACAGTCATAGATTACATACATGACACAAGGGGCAGTCACAAATCACATACATGAACCACGGGACAGTCATAGATTACATACATGATCACAAGATGGTCACAAATTGCATACATGGCACACGGGATGGTCACAGATTACATACATGACACATGAGACAGTCAAAGATTACATACATGACACAAGGGACAGTCACAGATTACATACACGACACACGGGACAGTCACAGATTACATACATGACACAAGGGACAGTCAAAGATTACATACATGACACACGGGAGGGTCACAGATTACATACATGACACACGGGGTACATGAGGAGGAGATGGCAGCCCATTGGTCACGCAGGGCCGCTGTTAGAAATCACGGGGCCCCCTACAACCTACCTGACAGCCCCCCCCCCCAAATCAAAAGAAAACTAGCAGTGTATAAGAGACATTGGGCCACATTGACATTTGAGGTCACCTGAATGTGTGACAAAGTGCACAGGTAACGGGCAATCTGCAGCGCATTCCGGAAATGTACTTCACATGCGCAAAGAACTTGTGGTGCCCAATAATTGTTAATGGCGCCCCAAATGCAATGTGTTTGTCACATATATGGCGGCCCATTCAAGTGAACGGGTTCCTCTATGTGCGAAATACAAGGAAATGTGATGAGGAATGTTTGTTATGTGAAGTATACAGGGACCTTTGGGATGGGATATAGAAATGGCTGGGCAGAGATTCCTGGCAGATGGAGAGACATAGAGATGTCTTCACTGGCTTCTTGCTCAGCACTGCAGTGACAACTCTCTGCACTTCTAGGCTGGCTTCATATTCACCTCTCTCCAAAATCCTAAAGTTTTGTGACTTTGTTCCCCTCCCCCACTCACCCCCTCCAGCATCCAAAGCCTGGAGTTCAGTGATCACAGAGCAGTGACAGTATGATCTGGAGGGAGGGGGGGGTCAGAGGTCAGGACTCAGGGAGGAGGAGCTGAAGAAAGCTTCCTACTCACCCTGACCAAACACAACACTGACGAGGGGGAGTTTCAGGCCTGGAAAGTAATGCACCTCCAGGAACTCCTCCCTCTTCCAGGCTACACCCCCATCCCGCCCACTCAAGCAGCAGCCTGCAGGAGATAGGCTGAGAACCTACAGGGGGCGGAGACTCAAGTGTCTGGCATTTATGGGGCTAATGGTTTCCATGGAAATCATCACCTCGGCTTGTTACCATCTGCTGTCTCTGAGCCGCACATGCGCAGTAGCTGCAGGGAAGCTTTCATGCTTCTACCCCTGCGAAGTCACGTGGCCTCGTTCTGACCGTTACGTGCAACACGTGACTCCCGCAGAGAGCGACCTAACGGCTCAGGTGGGAGTGGGCGTGATCAGCGCGTGACCAGAGGATGAATAGCCAATCAGGAGCTGGAGGCTGGAGCCGTTACACTTGTGACGTCAAAGCTTGATCAGATAAATAGCTGAGCGGGGGAAGGCAGCGCGTCAGTGTGAGGACAGCGGAGAGGAGGAAACAGCTCCACCACAGAGCTCCGGAGAGAGGAGCCATTGTCCGGACTACAGCCGGGTCACAGCGTGTCTGTGTGCCCGGGGAACCTGCCGCCTCTGCTCAGCCTCTGAAGAACTACAACTCCCAGCAATCTCTGTTCACATGAGGAATTACAGCTCCCAGCATGTACTGTGTTAGTAATGAGGGTTCATCTCCCAGCCTGGAATAGGATGTTACAGGGCTACATATCCCAGCATGATTTCTTCTATAGATGTACTTCAAGTCCCAGCAATCTCTACATACCCCAGCCTGCTTCCCTCCCCCTCCTCAGGGGTAATTGCACCCCACACTCCTCTCCCACCACAGGTGGTGGGTCCCCTCCCCCCAGGATTGGGGAGGGCTGGTTGGAACTGGGGGAGTGCAATTTCCCCTGAGGTGGGGGAGGGGCCGGGGAGCAGACTGGGGTATGTAGAGATCACTGGACCTGTAATATCTCCATAGAGAAAATCATTCTGGGATATGTAGTCCTACAGCATCTTATTCCAGGCTGGGAGCGGAACCCCCATCACTTACACAGTGCATGCTGGGAGTTGTAGTTCCTCATGAGGACAGAGATTACTGGGACTTGTAGTTCCTTTAGAGCCTGAACAGAGAAGGCAGATCACACAGACACGCCGTGACCCGGCTATAGTCCGGACAATGGCTCCTCCCTCCAGAGCTCTGTGTGGGGGATGGTCCCTCCTCCCCCGCTCTCCACACACTGACACCCACATCTCCACTCACCTACCACCGAGGGTGGGGCTCCAATTGCTCGCCCTCCCCCACACACACGGGGCCGATCCAGGAAACATCTCCACCACAGAGCTCCGGAGGGAGGAGCCATTGTCCGGACTACAGCCGGGTCACAGCGTGTCTGTGTGTCCGGGGAACCTGCCTCCTCTGCTCAGCCTCTGAGGAACTACAACTCCCAGATTGCTGGGACTTGTAGTTCCTTTAGAGCCTGAACAGAGGAGGCAGATCACACAGACACGCCGTGACCCGACTGTAGTCCGGACAATGGCTCCTCCCTCCAGAGCTCTGTGTGGGGGGTGGTCCCTCCTCCCCTGCTCTCCACACACTGACACCCACATCTCCACTCACCTACCACCGAGGGTGGGGCTCCAATTGCTCGCCCTCCCCCACACTCGGGGCCGATCCAGGAAACATCTCCACCACAGAGCTCCAGAGGGAGGAGCCATTGTCCGGACTACAGCTGGTTCACAGCGTGTCTGTGTGTCCGGGGAACCTGCCTCCTCTGCTCAGCCTCTGAGGAACTACAACTCCCAGATTGCTGGGACTTGTAGTTCCTTTAGAGCCTGAACAGAGGAGGCAGATCACACAGACACGCCGTGACCCAGCTGTAGTCCGTATAATGGCTCCTCCCTCCAGAGCTCTGTGTGGGGGATGGTCCCTCCTCCCCCGCTCTCCACACACTGACACCCACATCTCCACTCGCCTACCACCGAGGGTGGGGCTCCAATTGCTCGCCCTCCCCCACACACAGGGCCGATCCAGGAAATATTCGATTGCCTCTCGGGGGATCAGGAAGGAATTTTTTCCCCAGCTGGAGCACATTGGATCATGCTTTACTGGGGATTTTCGCCTTCCTCTGGATCAAATGCCTCATAACTCAATACACCCACTTATCTACCACAAAGAGGGGACGCTACCACCCTGGGTAGGGGGTGAGTGTGGGCAGTGGAACTTCCCCCCAAGTTTCATCTGCCCTTACTCCCCCATACCCAGCCTACTGGTAATACCCCCACCTATATGCAATCATCTACCACAAAGGGGACGCTACCACCCTGGGTAGGGGGTGAGTGTGGCCAGTGGAACTTCCCCCCAAGTTTCATCTGCCCTCACTCCCCCATACCCAGCATACTGGTAATACCCCCACCTATATGCAATCATCTACCACAAAGAGGGGACGCTACCACCCTGGGTATGGGGTGAGTGTGGCCAGTGGAACTTCCCCCCCAAGTTTCATCTGCCCTCACTCCCTCATACCCAGCATACTGGTAATACCCCCTGCCCCCACCTACACCCACTCATCTACCACCAAGAGGGGATGCTACCACCCTGGGTAGGGGGTTAGTGTGGCCAGTGGAACTTCCCCCCAAGTTTCATCTGCCCTCACTTCTCCATGCCCAGCATATTGGTAATACCCCCTGCCCCCACCTATATGCAATCGTCTACCACCAAGGGTGACAATGCCTCAGGCTCTGCTACACCCACTCATCTACCACCAAGAAGGGATGCTACAACCCTGGGTAGGGGGGTGAGTGTGGCCAGTGGAACTTCCCTCCAAGTTTCTGCCCTCACTCCCCTCCCCCATGCCCAGTGTACCCTCTGCTCCCACCTACATACACTCATCTACTACCAATGTTGGCAATGCCTCTTAGGTTCCACAGAAAAATGGGGTGCCTTGCCGTGGCTCTGTGGCTTACGCATGCATTTGTAAATGTGTGCAACTAAACCCCTGTCTTTGACACATACTGCTTGACAGGACAGTTTGGTTGGTCACAGGCTGGTCGGTAAGTTGAACGTTGAAATGTCTTATTTTTATGTGTTTGCTTTGCAATGCTCCTTGCTGCAGTGACCAGTTACAGGTGGGGGCGGATAGTAACCACCTTTTTGTATCAGCAAGGGTGGCAATGCCTCTTAGGCTCAGCTACATAGCTGATTATACACTCTCTTTATAGATCAAATTTCTACCCAATTAGATCTAACATTGGATAAATAAATGAGTTGTGTTCTTGCGTATCTTTAGTAAAGCAGATTGAACAGTGTATGGTCAGACATCGCACGTGTACCTGGAGATTACACGGAGAGCATGAATCTTTAACACTTCATAACACAAACACCAGTTTCAATTTGTTTCATATTTATAAAGATTATTTTGAAAAGGAAACAAATGCATGTTTCCCTAAATCTCTCCTTCCTGGGTGTAAAGCTGAGCGGACCCGAATAGAGACATGAGGAGGGGCGGGGTCTATTCATTTATTACACTGCAGAGAATTTCATTTATTTAGAAGCTTTTCAATATTTTGCTGAATGAAAACGGATGCAATTCATCAGATGCGCAATATCTTCTTTATTGGTTCATAGTACATATTTTTTGGCATGTCATGATGATTATATATTTGTATCTTTTTTTCCAGGTACATAATCCTATGCAGATCTGATAATGTATTTTATTGTACATACTTTTATGTATCTGGCAGCGTCATGATTTCTACCAGTCCATTCCCATATCTTTTTATATTATTATTCTAGTTGTAATATGGGGGAAATCCGTTATTGCTACATCCGATAGAGGCCAGTCCCATGATCCTATACAGATCTGATGACAAACCTATTCTTCCTTTATTATGGTTTTCTAATTATTATTCGGAGATTACACAGAGAACACACAAAAAAAATTAGGTCTGTCTGGTAAGCTGCTCTATGAGATTGTTAGAGGAGGAAATCACATTGTAGAGTGTATGGGGAGCACACATTGCAGTTTGCAAGTTTACCACTGAAGCCCCGCACCTCTATATGGAATGTTTTGAAGTAGTAAGAACTTGACAGAGGTTGTAACCTTTTCTCATGTAAATCCAAAACTTTAAAATAAAAAAAATAAAAAATGATTGGACTGAACATTCACTTTGCAATATGCACTAACATCTTGTATTTTTAACTCAATTGAACCTCCACCTTTTAATATTATCACTTTACGTTTTTTAATCCCCTAATGACGATAATACAATTATAAAAACTTTCAGACACTGGGGGGAATGATGGGAATAACATGGTTTCCAGGATTGGAGATCATGTGTAAATTCACCTATAAATGTGTAGATATTAGTAAAGGTGATAAACATGTCCAATGCCCTAGGGACAATTATCTTCCTCTATCTTCTATAAAGGACTGTGTGCTGTCCGAGGTGATATTGTGATCAGATTTGTATGTAGATGATATTTTGTACATATTTTGTGTCATTTACCTATCAGGCAGCGTGTGGCTTTATCTATTTACATTGATCTGCTGTTGATGATTGAAATAGATACAAATAGACAAAGATTTGTCTGGACTGATGGAGTAGATACAATGTTTCGTTTTTCTTGTTTCTTTCCCCCATTGTGTTGTGGGTTAAGAACTCCACGATCTTCCCAACTTGTGATTTCAGATAAAGTAACAATGTAAGGCGGGAGATTGTGGAGGATCTTTTATTGTAACAATGTGTGAGTGCGGCATAAGTGTTTATTCAGCTCTGCCACCTTGTGGTCATTCCCGGTAGAACACTTGGGTGTGTGTGCAGTACAAGGAGGTGAATAGGGAATGTATACAGCCAGAAAGTGGAGATGATCTCCGCAATAAATCTGGAATCAGGATGGGAATAGAAGGAAGGTTTATTCATCCCCCTCCCAGTCTGACCGATCTACGGTACTTCTCATCTAAAGATCAATGTTATTATTTTAGCATTGCCTCACAAACATGCCACCCACATCTCTCTACATAGAGCCGGACATACGTTATATATTATTAATACTGTCAGGTAAAGTTCCCTGTAAACACAACCCCTTTGTCTTCTTATCACACTCAGACTTGTAATAGAGGTGAGGAGTAATGAGAGGAAATGTGATCACAGTACATCATTCTCTCATCTCTTTTCATTCCAATCTTTCTATGCTGATCGTCTCCTCACCGCTAAACCCTCCAACCAAAACCATCCACCCCTCCATGTCTGTCCGTCCTAACAGCAATTCAGAGTTTCTAGGATTTGTATCATTTACTGCATTTCATGTGAAGGAACGATGTGATCTCCTTACAGGGACTGGTTTTTATTGTCCTCCATCCTTTAATTCTGCTGAATATCTTCTGGAGATCAGCGATCATTCAAAATTAAATACCAAACAAACACCCCCCAGTTGAAAGGAACACAGATCTCAGATCCTCCTTCACACTCAATACATTGTATCCGAAGAAATCGCCCAGAACTGTGATTGGTGCAAATATGAAATTGATACATTCAAATTTCCCGCCGGAATTCTATGGAACATTCCAATGATCTCAGATAGAATAATCCGACACTCAAATCTGATATCTCTTCCTCCGGGAACATCGATCAAAGCTCCTCTGAATTGTCGGGCAGTTTATCTAACCAAGAATAATAAATCCATTGGAAATATGAATGTCACATTTCTTCTAGTCTTTTCTTTTACTTCACAATACAGAATCCGCCCTGCTAGAGAATGTTTTCTATAGAGATCAATGAAAAGTCTACAGAACAAGTATTTTCTGGGCTGAAAACAGAGAAAGATCTCAGAACACATTTCTTTGAAATTCTCATAAGAAAGACATTACTGGCTGATGAGGGAAACGCCCACAGCTCTGATTGGCTCAGATTTCAAAATTGCTACTTTCAAATTTGCCGCCTGAATAGTGACCAACTTTACAGAGAAATAATCAGCCCTATTATACCGCCAAATCCGACACTGAGATCATCAGATGAGACATTTATCCGAGGAATATCATCAATACTTTATTTTTATTGATTAGCCCGGAATGAATAGAAATGGATTCTGAAGATTATTGAATAATGTAAAACATTTCCATATGTTCTCTTTTATTCCAAGTTCCCGGAATGCAGAATACTAAATGGGAAAATCTAGAGATATAATATAATAGTATATATATATACATTTTCTTCTCTCGCTCTCTCTTTCTGATATATCATTATACATATAGCAGATTGTACATATTTTGCTCTTACTATATAAAGTTCGGGGAAATATGGCATTATTGAAAGAAATAGGTAATAATCATGACATGCCAGACAAATATGTACAATTGATCAATAAATATAATGTTGCGCTTCTGATGAATTCCATCCGTTTCCATTCAGCAAACTAATAAAAAGCTTCTAAATAAATGAAATTCTCTGCTGTGTAATAAATGACTAGACCCCGCCCCTTCTCCTCCTGTCTCCTATCAGGTCCGATCAGCCTTACACCCAGGAAGACAAGATGTTGGTAGCAATGCGTTTCTTTGTTTTCTTTTCAAAATAATGTTTTATAAATATGAAATTCCTATGAACAATTGAAACTGCTGATTGTGTTTCTATTACGAAGTGTTAAAGATTCATGTTCTCCGTGTAATCTCCAGGTATAAATAGAAAATAATTGACAAGAAAATAAATTCATCTTCTGGCAATGTATTGCTGTTGCATGAACGTATCTAAATACAACAGAATATTTAGGAGCCTTCTAAAGGAATGACATTCTCTATTTTTTTTGGTAATAAATGGGTGTGACTCCGCCTCTTTCCCAGGAAGGTTTCTATCAGGTCCGCTCAGGCTGTATATAAGGAGGGCAGGCAGGCAGCTGAGTTCAGTTTCTGTTTGAGCAGAAAATATTCATCATGTCTGGCCGCGGTAAAGGAGGGAAGGGTCTGGGGAAAGGAGGCGCCAAGCGGCACAGGAAGGTGCTCCGGGACAACATCCAGGGCATCACCAAACCCGCCATCCGACGTTTGGCCCGCAGAGGGGGTGTCAAGCGCATCTCCGGACTCATCTATGAGGAGACCCGCGGAGTGCTGAAGGTTTTCCTGGAGAATGTCATCCGCGATGCCGTCACCTACACCGAGCACGCCAAGAGGAAGACCGTCACCGCCATGGATGTCGTCTATGCTCTCAAACGCCAGGGGCGCACTCTCTACGGATTCGGAGGATAAACCCTCATAGGCACCTACCCACTTCATCTACACAAAGGTCCTTCTCAGGGCCACCTACCTTCTCATACAAAGATCTATATACCGCACCCATCTCCAAACATCATCCTGAGTGCCGATTGTGCAATCTATTTATAGATCAATTTTCTACCCAATTGGATAAATAATTTAGTTGTGTTCTTGCGTAGCTTTAGTAAAAAGGATCGAACAGTGTATGGTCAGACATCGCACGTGTACTTGGAGATTACACATAGAACAAAAATATTTAACGCTTCATAACAAACACCCGTTTTCAATTTTTCATATTTATAAAGATTATGTTGATAAGGAAACAAAGAAATCCCCCCCCCACATCTCTCCTTCCCAGGTGTAAAGCTGAGCGGACCCGATTGGAGACCTGAAAAGGGGCGGGGTCTATTCATTGCACTGCAGACAATTTAATTTATTTAGAAGCTTCTAAATATTTTGCTGAATAGAAACGGATGTAATTCATCAGAAGCGCAATATTTTCTTTGATTCGTAGTACGGTATATATTTTTCTGCCATCTTTTTTTTTCAGTTAGTTACATAATCCTATGCAGATCTGATTATGTATTTTGTATTGTACATTTATGTATCTGGCAGCGTCATGATTTCTACCAGTCCATTAATATAGATATATATAATCTGGTTATAATTTGGGGGAAATCCGTTATTGCTACATCCGATAGAGGCCAGTCCCATCATCCTATACAGATCTGATGACAAACCTATTCTTCCTTTATTATGGTTTTCTAATTCTTTTTCGGAGATTACACAGAGAAGACAAATCACCAGTTACTATTGTTAGTAACAATTTCATATTCATAAAAGGATTACTAGAGAAAAGGGGGAAAAAAAGTCGCATTTATGTTTCTAAGATAAAGCCATTCAATACTCTGCAGATAATTACTTAGAAGCATTGTTAACAATTTGCTGATTTCTAGTTACAAAGTGGATACCGATCTGTTTGTTTTATTGATTCATTGTACATATGTATCTGGGAGTGTCATGATTTCTACCAGTCCTTTCACTTTTTATAAATCTAGTAACAGAGAAAAACACACTTTACATGATTCAACAATCTTCTGAATCAATTTCTATTCCAGACTAATCGATGAATCTGCTTGAAAATAAAGCGCCAATGATATTTCTCGGATCAATGTCTCATCAGATTTGGCGGTATAATAGGGCTGATTATTTGTCTGTAACGTTCTAAAGAATTCAGGCGGGCACATTTGAAAGTAGCAATGTGAAATCTGAGCCAATCAGAGCTGTGGGCGTTTCCTTCATGAGCCAATAATGTTTATGGTGAGGAATCCAAAGAAATGTGTTCTGAGATCTTTCTCAGTTTTCAGCCCAGAAAATACTTGTTCTGTAGACTTTTCATTGATCTCTAGGATTATGTACTACAAACCCCTTGAAACAACATAATATTTCAGTGCGTTTATTAAGTGCCTGGAATGTTCCCCGGAAGAATTGACTTTTTTGTATCATTCAATCCATTCATTTTAGCCGATATGATTGTAACGTTCCATACCCCGCCCGCCATAATAGGACAATTCTGAGATCTGTGTTCCTGATCAGTTGGGGGGAGGATTGTTTTGGTATATAATGAATGATTTCTGATCTGTAATACATTCAGCAGAACTAAAGTTTGAAGGACAATGACTATCAGTCCATGTAAGATGAGCAGATCCCCCAATAATACATTTCAGGCTCTTTCTATGTAGTAATTGTTCTCCCTGTACAAGTCTCCTGTATTAGAAGTGTGAATAAATAAGAATGTATTTCCTGTGTGAAGCTATGAAGACAATTGAGGGCTCATTCCATGCGATGTGGTAGACACAATGAGGTGTGTGTGTGGGCTCTTTGTAGAGAGATGTGGGTGGCTCTGAGAAGAGCCTTTGTGTTGTAAATGAATGGATTTGGGACTAGAAGGGAGTTGTTGGGATTACTTGGATTTGGCGGCGGCCTTGTGGCTCTCGGTCTTCTTGGGCAGCAGCACGGCCTGGATGTTGGGCAGGACTCCTCCCTGGGCGATGGTGACGCCGCCCAGCAGCTTGTTGAGCTCCTCGTCGTTGCGGACGGCCAGCTGGAGGTGTCGGGGGATGATGCGGGTCTTCTTGTTGTCGCGGGCGGCGTTGCCGGCCAGCTCGAGGATCTCAGCCGTCAGATACTCGAGGACGGCGGCCAGATAGACGGGAGCTCCGGCCCCGACCCGCTCGGCATAGTTCCCCTTCCTGAGCAGACGGTGAACACGACCGACTGGGAACTGCAGACCAGCCCGGGATGATCGGGTCTTGGCCTTAGCCCGAACCTTGCCTCCTTGTTTTCCACGGCCAGACATTGTGAGATTCCTGAGATGTCGGATGAAGATGCAAAGCTCCTCCCGCTTCCTTATATTTATACTGTCAATGCTCTGACATCACACACTGTGATTGGTTACTTTTCAAGCCCGCCAATAGTGTTCTGAATTGTTTTTACACCAATCAGTAAACTAGGAAGGAAAGCGGGCCTCTCCTCCCTATCACATGACTGAATCCTCCAATAGAAGAGTGAGGAGGGAGGAGACTAATTTGCATAGGACGCCTATAAAATCAGCACATGAGGGCGGCTCCAGCACACATCGGAGTTGATCTGATTGATCCTAATCATGCCTGAACCAGCCAAGTCCGCCCCGGCGCCCAAGAAGGGCTCCAAGAAAGCCGTGACCAAGAGCCAGAAGAAGGACGGCAAGAAGCGGAGGAAGAGCAGGAAGGAGAGTTATGCCATCTACGTGTACAAGGTGCTCAAGCAGGTCCACCCCGACACCGGCATCTCGTCCAAGGCCATGGGCATCATGAACTCCTTCGTCAATGACATCTTCGAGCGCATCTCCGGCGAAGCTTCCCGCCTGGCTCATTACAACAAGCGCCGCACCATCACCTCCCGGGAGATCCAGACCGCCGTCCGCCTCCTCCTGCCCGGAGAGCTGGCCAAGCACGCCGTCTCCGAGGGCACCAAGGCCGTCACCAAGTACACCAGCGCCAAGTAATCCCCCATCCCCCCCATCATCATCATCCCAACACAAGACACAAAGGCTCTTCTAAGAGCCACCCACCATTTCCATCAATGAGCTCTCATCACATTTTACCGCAATTATTAATTCTAAATACATTAAATGAAGAATAAACCGATTATGACAATTTTTCTACAATCTGATAAAGTTGTAAGAGATCCATCCGAATATCCGCTGGTGTTGCAGATTCCCTTTATTCAGGAATTCCTGACGTTTTATTTCCTCCTAGACCCAGTCTGTACAATGAATATTGAAGGATCTGATTTGTACAACAATATTGTCAGCTAGTGGGAACAAACCATCCAATCGCATTGTATATCTTCCCCGATCTCCGTATAGAAGCATGGATTTTTATAACCACTAGGTGTCAGTGTTGCTCTTCCTTAGAGAATACATGGGAGCTTTTCTTCCCGCAAATTGAAAGCGGATATTTATGTATATAAGAATGACACATATATAATCTTCTATTGTATACATCATTTTCACCTACACGTTTACTTTCTGTTTTATGTAAGACTGCACAAAGCATGCTAATGTCTGGAGACACATCTACAGGGGGGGATGCTTACATTCTCGGAATAGTTTAGGGATCATCTGCTTAGAATCATTACTTATACATCACATTGTGTTTGATTCAAATGTGTCATATAACATCTATTTTCTTTATGGGAGTCCAACGATTATACATAATAATCATCTACTCACCTTAGATGGGGGGGGGAGAGACGGTTCGGATCATCAGCTGGACATACATTGGCTTTCCTGGTCTGTATCTATTTATATAGGTGTGTGTATTTTCTCTAATAAAGAGTATTTGGTATATTTCAGGTGCCTCAGATTACAATACACAGATTGCAAAGTGGAGATTACAGGGAGCATTGTCCCCTTTTATCCCCCCCCCCCTCCTCTGTCATCTAATTTACTGAGATATCGGCAAACATAATCCAATCTCAATGTTTCTAATTCTTACACTGAGATGGAGTCTCTCATTTTTGATTATAAAAACATTTCTTTAGATGGTAAGCTCCATGAGCAGGGTCCTCCTTTTTCTTTTGTATTGAACTGTATTGTGATTGTACTGTCCCCCCTTTTATTGTAAAGAGCTGTGTAAACTGCTGAGTCCGGCACTATATATATCCTCTATGATATTCATGTTATTAATAATAATTAGTGTTAAAGTCGTACAGAGCAGCGCCAAGCAAATCCCCAACACCCCCATCATCCCAACAGGACTCAATGGTTCTTGTAAAAGCGACTCCCACACACCATATCAGAGCTGTGATTTCATTGTGAAGTTAACATGACGAAGATATCATGAGAAATATGGTCCAAAGAATGTTTTTTAGTGAATTATCTGACAAAATCTTTATGTAAATTCATCTGATTGATTATGAAGTCTAGATGTCGCCCTGTGTTCATTCCCTCAAATTCCCCGACATGACTTCTAATTCTGTTCCCAAAGATCACGTTGTAATCACCTATTTGTCTTATAAGGGGGATTCGGAAAGAAAACAATGAAATCTTATTGTAGCGCTTCCTAAATCCCCGCACAGAAGTCATTTCTCTTGTCACCAGCAGGTGTCAGTGTTGCTCTTCCATAGAGAATACATTGGAGCAGTTTAGTTGAATTGTATCCACGTGGATCTGATAGAAACCAATGAGAACAGCGACCGATCCCAGATGTGTCCGGAGCAGGGAGGACAATGCTGGGGGGACGCGATTCATTGTCTGCTCAGCGATCTGTCCCTCCATGTTAGTACAGAATTGTGCCGGATGGAACAAGCTGTACAAGTCACCTTTCTACTTGTTATTCACTAAAGAACGGAATAATCCGATCAGTGAGATCGGAGGAGGATTTTCTGTATTATGGAGACGAGCATTCCAATGTCAGAGCTCCTGATTCTTACACATTATACGACGTGGAGGAACTCCCCTCCCCCACCCCACCCAAAGAAGGTAACTCTACTAACACAGATAACGGGCAGATCTTGGCGGGCATTTTAAAAATGCCGCTTTTTTTTAAGTAAACCAATCATGAAAAGGGGTGTGAGTTAGTTGTCCAATCAGAAGACAGTGATGTGTATAAATAGACGCCGCACAGCCCGTGTTCTCACACTTGTGTTCCTTCTGGAGATTGGAAGCATCGATCAGCCATGGCAAGAACCAAGCAGACCGCTCGTAAGTCCACCGGAGGGAAAGCTCCCCGCAAGCAGCTGGCCACCAAAGCCGCCCGCAAGAGCGCCCCGGCCACCGGCGGAGTCAAGAAGCCTCACCGCTACAGGCCCGGCACCGTGGCTCTCCGAGAGATCCGCCGCTACCAGAAATCCACCGAGCTGCTCATCCGCAAGCTGCCCTTCCAGCGCCTCGTCCGAGAGATCGCCCAGGACTTCAAGACCGACCTGCGCTTCCAGAGCTCCGCCGTCATGGCTCTGCAGGAAGCCTCCGAGGCTTATCTCGTAGGACTCTTCGAGGACACCAACCTCTGCGCCATCCATGCCAAGAGGGTCACCATCATGCCCAAAGACATCCAGCTGGCACGCCGCATCCGCGGAGAGAGGGCCTAATACACCCCCCGACCAACATCCTCATCACCCCACCACACAAAGGCTCTTCTCAGAGCCACCACATCCTCCTCACAAAGAGCTCCATACTATCTCATCACCACTACATCATACAATTACTCCTCACCACATCTCTTCATTCTTCTCACCCTTCTCTGCACTCGGAAGCTCCGTCTAAGCAAAGCTGATCTGTAACATTTCTAATACAATCCCAGAGTAACAATTCTCTATGTACTCAATACAATGTGACATTATAGAGCAGAGGGGAAACAAAGGTTCCTGTGATCAGTTTTTACAATTTTTGTGTCTCTATTTGGACTCTTCACATTCTCTCACACAAGACAAATCATTACATTTTCTAGAAACCCGACAATTTCTTATTCCAAGTAATAAGAGAATGTTTGTCAAGTCATTAGAGATCTGAAGATGGATCCGATGATTACATGTGATTGGGGGGTAAATCTTACACAGCCCACATGGACACGTCACTATGGGGGGCTCAGGGATGTCCTCTACTACCTCCTCCCATACTACAACCCTCATCACCGGAGATCAGACATCTCTGCCGGGGCGGCTCACACTACAGGGAGGAAAACATCCGGGACTGGAGAGGAAAACAATTCATCTGGAAATTCATTCATTATCGCCCATCTGGGGGGGATCAGCTGTTGCTGCAAATATATTATCACTTCGGCGGGTAATTTATAAATGTCCGGCTACAACCAATCCAAATGACCCCGCTTTATCTGACAGCCAATAAGAGGATCGTACGATTAGATACCGAGCCGGGAAAAGCCTCCAAAAGTCACATCGGGATATTAAAGGTTTATTTTTCTATACATAACACATGATGAATCTGTAACTTGTGTTTAGAAAAGACTCCCTTCCCCCTCATAACACCGGAGTCTTGTAGCCGATCATTCTAACATGAGCGGAGGATGTTGTGTCTCCAGATCATTAGAATGAATCTCCTTATAACGGCCGCATTATAGAATGAAATATTAATCAGCCGTTCTGCAGCCAATCAGCGCTCATATCTGATTTGTGTCTATTAGATGTTCTGTAGTAAAAGAGACATGCGGAGCGCTGTGTAGGTAGGTAGGTGTAGCTCTGTTAGGAGGAGGTATGTGTGGCTCTGTTAGGAGGAGGTATGTGTGGCTCTGTTAGAAGGAGGTGGGTGTGTGTAGGTAGGTAGGTGTAGCTCTGTTAGGAGGAGGTAGGTGGCTCTGAGAAGAGCCTTTGGGGGGTGGAGATGAAGGAGTTATCCGCCTTTATTTCTTCTTCGGAGCGGCCTTCTTGGGCTTGGCTGCTGTCTTGGGTTTAGCCGCCTTCTTAGCCGGACTCTTGGCGGCTTTTTTCGGCTTGGCTGCAGCTTTGGGCTTCTTGGGGCTCTTTGTCGCCTTCTTGGCGGGAGAAGCTGCAGCCTTTGCCGGTTTCTTGGCGGCCTTCTTGGGGCTCTTGGCTGCTTTGCTGGGGACTTTCTTCTTGGGGGACTTGGCTGGCTTCTTGGCGGCCGCAGGTTTCTTGGGTTTGGCCGCAGCCGATGGCTTCTTCTTGGTGACTTTCTTGGCCTTGTCGCCCTCTTGCTGCTTCTTGTTGATCTTGAAGGATCCGGAGGCTCCATGTCCTTTGACCTGGATGAGGCTCCCCTTAGTCACCAGCGCCCTGATGGCGATCTTGAGGCGGCTGTTGTTCTTGTCCACATCGTATCCTCCGGCGGCCAGGAGCTTCTTGAGGGCGGCCAGGGAGACCCCGCTGCGCTCCTTGGAAGCGGCCACGGCTGTGACGATGAGGTCGGACACGCTGGGACCGGACGGCTTCTTGCTGCCTTTCTTGGCTCCTCCGGCTGCCGCCTTCTTAGTCGCCTTCTTCTTGGCGGCGGGCTCCGCTGGAGGAGCGGCGGCTGGGGCGCTCTCAGTCTCCGTCATGATGCTCAACGAGGTTTTGAAAATAGATAAATACAGTATGTGGTGCTCTGGCTTATATAGAGACGTTCTGCACTACTATTGGTTGATATAGAACTTGCCTTCTGCACTGCTATTGGTCACACATTAGACACGCCCACTGACTTTACTCCAGTGTAGGGGAATCTTCTCTCTCTTGTTGTGTTTCCCTGATAGAGAGAAAAACAAATATAATAAGTAATGGAAGGATGTCCAATCTTCATCGGGGACCCGATCTGCTCACTGGACTGTCACTTATCGATCTGTCACTTACCGCTCTCATGATCTGCTCAGGAGGCTGAACACAGAGGCTGCAAACACATCCATCCTCCTGAGTGTGTGTCCCATTCTTCCTTCTACCTGCTTTTCTACACACATTCTCATCAGAAAACAATCTTCTCACATCTCCCACTACAATCATCTTCACATTAGATGAGTGAAGAGTGAAGATCAGGAAACATTTCCCTCTAATACAGAACTCTGCTCATCTATAGCTGAGTAGAAGGAGCCTGGAACAAAAACATCAGCCGGAGACATGAGATCCTTGTGTGATGTGATGGGGGAGATTGTTAGAGATACAAAGGTGTCATCTGATGAGGACATGTCATATTTCATGTACTATTTATCAATCTTTCCTCATTATGACAACTGTAAGTTTGTAGCCACTGCACACAGCAGACTAGTAAGTCGTTTATTCTGGTGGTGATGTATTATTATTTGCTCATCAATCATCATGATCAATATATTCTCATAAGGTTATTGCCTCATTTCACTACACAGCTATATAGCCTACTCAGAAAATATACTGTAAAAATAAGAAAAAAAAAAAAAAAAAAAAAAAAAAAAATATATATATATATATATATATATATATATATATATATATATATATATATATATATATATATATATATATATATATATATATATATATATATATATATATATATATATAGTGAATTCCATTATAGTCTATGGTGGGTCAAATCTTGATAGTAAATCTTGGTCATTTGTAGTGATAGATTTCTCTCTAGGGGGGAGGGGTCCCCCAACTTTCTACACAAAGGTCCGGTTTACTATTCTGCAGACGTTATGAAAGGGGGGGGGGGGCAGCGCATTGGTGTCAGTGGGAGGAATAGTGCCCCATCATTTGTGTCAGTGGGAGGAATAGTGACCCATCATTGGTTTCATTGGGAGGAATATTACCCCATTATTGGTATCAGTGGGAGAAATGGTGTTCCATCATTGGTGGAAGGAATAGTGTCCCATTGTTGGGGGTCACTGTAAATAGTAGTGTCCCATCATTGGTGTCATTGGAAATAATAGTGCCCTATCTTTGGCTTCATGAATAGTGTGCAATCAGTGGTGTCAGTGGGAGGAATAGTGCCCCATCCAGGAAAGTCATCAAACATTCTGGGACCTCTTACACAGCTTTAGGCCTGGGCCCCCCCCCGGGCCTGACCACCAACATTCCCCAGTGCTCGCTCACTGTCTGTCCCACCAAATCCGCCCAGTGGCCATCCCACAAAGGCCCATCCCATGTCATTCTCCTCCTCCTCCTCCAGTCCCATCTCCTCCATTCCACATCCTCATTCTCCTGCAGTCTCATCTCCTCCATCCCATGTACTTTTTTTTTTTTAATTCTTTTATTTAAAATTTCACAAGTAAAATACATAGATAACATAAATCAAAAGAATATGTTTGAACAATAAAAATAACATTGAAGTACATTTATCAGACAAGTATTTACAATATTTACATAACCCTCCCACCTCCCTCCCAAACCCCACCCACAAAAACCAAAAATGTACATAACAACAGCAAAAATAAAGACATCTCACAACAATAAATATATCAAGAATGCTTCAAAACAAACAATAAAGATAACAAAGAACATTAACAAAACAACCCACTCCCATCCCTCATAGTGAATAAATGACAAACTATCCCTATTATATACTATCCCTCCACCCTATCCCTACACAAACAAAAACACTCCTATATTCTTTCTCCACACTGTCCCTTTATCACCATCTGTACTCACCCTGAAAAACAAAAATAAAAAAGGTTAATCATTCAAAGACAAACATCAAAAACATAATTCACATATTTACATTATATACACCATTGTTTCCATTCCTCCAATTTCCATAATTCCCTTGCATCCTTCTCTCCTAACTTATAATCATAATACGCATAATTGTAAATCCTTCCTCGGACCATGGCCACGCATTCCTTCACCTTAACCACTTCATGCTTAAAAATTAAAATATTCTGAACATCCCACAAACACTCTTTTATACAATTCACAACAATCCATAACAACCTCTCCATATTCCTGCCCAGATCACACAAACCATATAACACCATCTCATACGTTACACTATTTACACCAGTCAACCCCTCAATCATCTTCTCCATCCTTTTCCATACTTTCTTTGCATAGCGACACTCCCAGAACACATGTACCACCCTCTCAATCCCCCCACACCCCAGCCTTGGACACACCTCACTGTCCACAAACCTTCTCCTTCTCTGAAACTCTCTTGTAGGCAAACACCCATGCACCCCCATCCATGCAATATCCTTTTGTCTATTATCCACTCCCTTACAGCACACATTCTTCCAGACTTTCTTACATTCGGCTACTCTTAAACCACCTATTCCTTCCATCTCCTCCCTTTCTTTCAGTATCTGCATAACCTTCTTACTCTCACACCATTTATCTCGCGTCACATCCTGCAACCCATACCTCCTCATACACCTTTCAATCCTCACATAAAACCAAGGTGCAACAAAACATACAGGCTTCCTCAAATCAACTTCACGCAACTTATATTTCCATAACACACTCCCACATGCATATTTTACCATACACCCTGCAACATTCTCTTTCTCACTTAATCTCACACACATACTTACATACTTCACCACCAGAAATTTCTCAATACACACCATACCTTTCCCGCCATTCATTACTCCTTTCATTACTTTCTCTCTTTTCAACTTCTCCATCTTAGACGACCAAAAAAAGGAAAAACACACTCTCACAATTTGTTTCATCACTCTATCTGGAGCTGGAAACACATAATATAAAAATAACAAAATCGGAATTACAACAGCCTTCACAATCAACACCTTCCCTTCCAAAGATAAAGTCCTTAAAGACCAAAAATCAATTTTCTTTTTTACTTTCACCAACGCATCCTGCCAACTCTCTCTCCCATACAAATCAGAATCAAACTTGACACCTAAAATCCTCACTCCACCCTCACAAAACTTCCAACCACACTGTTCAATCCCCCTCCATACACCAAACAATTTACACTCACTTTTCCCCATATTCACACAGAAACCACTTGCCATACAAAAAATCTCAATCAACAACTTCACTCTTTTCAGACCTGCCATATCTCTACAAATCACCGTAGCATCATCCATGTATCCTATTACTTTCAAAACCCTGCCACCACTCCCTGGCACCTCTACCCCTCTCACACACTTATCTTTCATCAACATCCTTAACAAAGGTTCAATCACACAAATAAACAACACGGGGGATAACGGGCAACCCTGTCTCACACCCGACCTAATGCTTATTTCATTCGTCATCCACCCATTCACCAACACCTTACTTACCATACCTCTATACAAACACTTAATCCACCCAATCAAAACCTCAGGTAACCCCATTCCCCTCAATATTTTAAACATAAACTCATGCGACACTCTGTCATACGCTTTTTCAAAATCCACAGCCAACACAGCCACTTCCTGCTTCCTCTCCTTACAAAACCATAACACATCCCTCAAGCTCACCAAACTTTCTGCGATAGACCTCCCAGGTTCCGCACACGCTTGCTCCTCCCCCACCAATTTCTCCACCACCGTACGCAACCTATTTGCCAATACCTTCGCCACCACCTTATAATCTACATTCAACAATGATATAGGTCTCCAATTTTTCAACTCTCGCTTGTCACCTTATTTATACAATAAAACAATCACACTTTTTAACATAGATTCAGACATCCTCCCCTCTTCCAAAACTTTCATCACCATCTCATACACGCAGTCACCAATCACCTCCCAAAACGTACGATAAAACTCAACTGGCAAACCATCACTCCCAGGCGTCTTACCTTTCTTCATACTCCCCAGACATTCATCAACTTCACCTTTACTCACTTTCTCCCCTAACATACTCTTACCCTCCATATCCAGACACATCTCCACCTGCTCCAACACTTCCTTCTCAACCCTCTCATCCCTCTTCTTTTCCATATATAAGTCGGAATAAAACTACCAGATTTCATCTCCCAGCCTCTTTTTCCCACTTACCACCAGTCCATTCTCATCCAACACACTTGACAAATCCACCTTCCCACCATATACCTTTTTAAAGAAAAAACGCGTACACTTCTCATCCTTCTCCTTCACTACCATCCTTGCTTGCGACATAATCTCTCTCCCCCTCCGTTCCATAAAAACTCTCAATTTTCCTCTTGCTTCCACCAACTCACACCCCACATTCTCTCCCCATTCCCTTAGTTCTTCCAAATATTCCAATCTCTTCAGCCACCATTCATACGCCTCACGTTCCTTTTTCGCAATCTCACAACCCTTTCTTACAAAAAACCTCTTAGTCTGATCTTTCACCCACTCCCACCACTCAATCACACTTAAAAAATCATTCCTCCTCCTTTTAAGTTTCCCAAAAAACTCAACATACTCTCTTTTCACACCTTCATCTTCCAATAATTCCACATTCAACTTCCACACACCTTTACCATACGTTACCTCTGATTCCATACTTACAACACACTCGATCCGACCATGGTCCGAGAAAGGCTCCCGCTGAATCATAAAGGATTCCGGCTGCAAATTTTTTGAAACAAAACAAAAATCAATCCTAGATTTTACAGTACCCTTATCACTAAAATAAGAAAACCCACCACCTTCACCCACATCCCTTAACCCAAACAACCGCAAAATCTCACCCAACTCCTTCCCAGATTTATCAACATCCCCACCACCACCCCCAACCCCACACCTATCCCCACTATGTAAAGTACAATTAAAATCCCCCAACACAATAATAGGATCCCTCCCCCCCAGAAAAAACTTCATTTTCTCAAACAGATCCAACCTCCCCTTTTTATCAACTGGTGCATACACACAAAATAACTTAAAACAAACACCCCCATATTTCAAAGTAACAAACAAACATCGTCCCACCTCCACCTCCACCTTCCTTAAAATCTTAATTTTATTATTTTTAATCAGAATCCCCATGTCACTATTCCTGCTTCGACCCAGCGACCATACCGCATCCCCCCCCCCCCCCCCGGGTCCATCTTGCAGAATATGGCTCCTCCCTCATATTGCAGTCCTGTAGGCAAAAAATATCGTCAGCATAACCAGATAAGATGTTAAAAATTGCTGCCCGTCTAGATGCCGTCCCAATACTTCTGCAATTTAGGGAAGATACCCGTAAGCGCATAAAAAATTAAGAAGGGATCACATTCCTGTCAGGATTTCTTCTTTTTCCCACTTTTATCCCTGGCCCTAGTCCTCGGTCCCACCCCTGACCCCAGGCTCACCCCCCCAGATTTTTTCTTCCCCTTTGGTACCTTGCAGTACCCCATCACCTCCTGCAGTTCAGACACCTGACCAGTGCTCACATAAGATGGTGCCTGTGAGGAGTCCGAGTCAATCACCACATCCGATGCTTCAGGGCCTGGAGAGTCCGGGAAGGAGCCTATGACCTGGGAGGACATCTTTCTTTTTAGGGAGAGCTGTCCCACCTCCATCTCCTCCTCCTCCTCTGAGTCCTCCGATTCCTCACCGCTCCCCTCCGACTCCCCCTCGGCCAGGAGGTGCCCAGGGACACTCTCCTCAGGTGCAGGAGAGGCCCCCTCCTCCCTTACGGTGTCAACAGGGGAGGGACCTGGCTCACCCTCCATAGGTAGGCAGACATCAGCCCGCACCACCACTTCCTCGGGTAGCACTATGGTCTGTTCTACGGAGTTCACCGCGGTGGTTGGAATGGATCCCAGTCTGGCCACATCCGCGTAGGACAACACCTGCTTGCCCCCCGCCTCCACAGCTTTTACCGCCACAGCTTCTGGAGTGGGCTCAGCAGCTCTGTTTACCTTCGGGCACTGTCTCGCAAGGTGCGTCCTATTACCGCAGATGTGGCAGCTCTTCTTCTCCGGACACTGACCGGCTCCGTGACCCTGCTTGAAGCAATTGCGGCATGTTAACCTGGACTCGCACTGGTCCTTGGTGTGCCCAAAAGCAAAGCACTGCCTGCAGAAGAGGGGCTGGCCAGGGTACCAAAGATAGCCATGGTTCCTTCCGATGGAAAAGGACTGAGGGGGGTGCCTGACGCCACCTATACCCTCTAGATCCGCCCTAAAGGTCACCCAAAATTTCCGCTGCCCGTTAAAGGTGCCTAGCACATTTGTCAGTTTCACGCCTGCTGAAGCTGACTCGCAGTACCTAAATAAAAAGGCAGCGATTTCCCCATCCTGTAAAAAAAGGATTGTACATATGCACAGTGATGGGGACCAACACTTTCGTCTCACTCGACAGGAATGTGATCCCTTCCAGCATCTCATCGCATTCCTTCTCGCCCTTCCGTAGCATACATGTCTGCAGATCTTCCTTTTTCCAGAAAGTAACATCATACATTCCAGTAGTAGGAAAACACTGCATGCAAAAAATTGCTTCTCTCGGCATCCCAAAAAGGTCTTCAATCAATTGCTTCTGAATGAAGTGCAATCCAACCTCGCTCCGTCTAGGCTCAGCCACGACCAGCCTCAAAGTGTTTGGTGCACTCGGCGGCCCCACCATACCTATGCCCACCAATTCCACAGCCAACTCATGGATGGTAGGGAAAGGCGATCACTCTCGTGCACTCACGGTGGCGTCCCCCCCAATAGCAGCATGGGATGCACCCGAAGGAAACACCCCAAGGCCGAGAGGGACTGGCACCGGTCGTTACCTAATGACAAGAACAAGGCAGAAACATCCGTGGGTGGATGTCAGCTGGTCCATCTACTTTATCCACCTTTATTTTATCTGAATATTTCTGGACCATATCATTTATGAGCCATTGTGGATCGTTTGGAGCTATGTCACTACCACCCCCATTATGGACATAAGCTCCCCCATGCTCCTTTGTATACACAGAGCTGAAGAAAGTATTTAATACATTTTCCTTATTTTTGTCCCCAGTCACCCACTCTAGATTATTTTGTAAAGGGCCTACATTCTCAGACCCGACCTTTTTATTAATAATATATTTGAAAATTTTTTTAGGGTTTGTCCTACTATCTTTTGCAATCCGTCTTTCATTTTGAATTTGTGCGTCCTTGATTTCCTTTTTACATATTCTGTTATATTCTTTGTAACATTTAAATGATGATAGCATTCCTTCATTTTTATATTTTTTAAAAGCTCTTTTTCTATTATCTATAGCCATTTTAACTTTGGCCGTGAGCCACATAGGTTTAATTTTTAACCTCTTAAACCTATTGCCCATGGGAATATACTTTGCAGTGAGTTTACATAAAGTCACTTTGAAGAAGTGTCTATTAATGCCAATATTCCTTCCCAGTCTAAATCCTGGAGAGCAGCCCTCACCCTTGGAAAATTTGCTCTCTTAAAGTTAAGTGTTTTTATCTTTCCCGTATGTGTTTGATGCTTACAGCTAACATTAACCACTTCAGCCCCAAATGAAATTGCCACCCCTCCAATGCCTTGTTTATTCTTTCAATCCCCCAAAATGTAAGACCCTTAGGGTTTTGTTGGTGAAACTGGTTGAAATGGAGGGATACATTATGGCTTAAACACCCATAATGTATCCCACCATTACAAGCAGTTTCACCAACAAAACCCTAAGGGTCTTAAATTTTGGGGGATTGAAAGAGTAATGAGGCATTGGAGGGGTGGCAATTTCATTCGCCAGTTGAGTCATAGGGAATCGTACTGGATATATGAGACCAATGTACTCACCCCAGGAGGACTCAATGTAGATTTTGATATTAATTGTTTTATCACAGATCGGTGACTGTATTCAATCATATTTATTGGTTTGAGTTGTGATGGTTGGGAGTGAGGTCATGTTCTTTCAGTCTTTCTGATATTGGTTTTTCCAGTGACAGATCTACTGTATAGTTCACAAATATTTTTATTACATATTTCTATGTTTTAATATTTACCTAATCATATTGTGTATTGTGTTTCACTATTGGTTGATTACTGTGCACAGATATTTCTTTTTCTTTTTCAAAATAAGAAGCACAATGTCTAAATGTGCGGGATATTGTAGGGTGTTTGTGTACCACATACCTTTTTACTAGCTTTATTTCCACCTATAGGGACACTTCTGGGATTGTTTTTCATTGCCCAGCGTCTAGTTAAACATCATGACGCAGTGTCATGTGTCTCTCCGCTAGGTGGTACGTAAGGCGGAGTTTTACCGTGTCATGTGATGTTTCTCTGGGTCATGTGGCGTGGCACTGCATCGATGGACACGGTGGCACGCTAAATGATTGGATGTGCGGTTGCCATGGTGTTGTTACATTATTTAAATCGGGTTGAAATTTCACTTCTGTATCTGCTGACGAAGTCCCGCCCACATGAGACGTAACGCGCACAGACAGATGTGACGCCACCCGCAGCCATCGCAGATTCCTTGTTTACATACTGTATTATCTGGCACTTGGTTTAAGTGCTATTCTTGTGAGTTTTTTTTATTGATTTTAAATTTAAATTAAATTAAATTAAATTTTATGTATGCAGAGAGCACTATGTATAGCTTTTTTTTCCCTGATATATGTGACTCTGGAGTGGACAGTGCTGAGTATTATATCCATCCTAGAGGGGATTGTCTAAGACATGTGTGCCGTTTTCATCATTTGATACCTCAAGTGGGAAGGCATATTAGACCCTCTATAACTAAAGGGTCCACTCAGTGAGGTGAGCGGCCATCTTCTATTCTGGTGGAGGTTTTGATATTTCCACAAAGTCACCTGCATGCAATTACTTGTAGTTCATCACGGAACACTGCACGGATTGTCTTTTTATTACATTCTTTTATTTTCATTATGGACTCGTTTATTTAGTGCTGCAATGCCTTTCTTATGACTTGACCTCAGGCATTTGAAATTTTGACCCTTGGTGTTCAGCAGCTATTGTTTTGTGATATTTGATTGCGCTGATTTGTTTCCTGTTTTGAGTGTAGAATATCAGTTTAGTGTGCATCTAGGGATAGCTCAGTGTGAGTGTAGTGCGACCATTCATCTTTACATTAGTGTGAATGTAGGGATAGTTCAATCAGTGTGAGTGTAGTGACCGTTTAACACAGTATATTTTATTGCATTATTGCAAGTTTAACGCCGTATATTTCAGTGCATTATGTGCTGTTTAACGCAGTTTATTTCAGTGAGTGACTGCAAATTTAACACCGTATATTTCAGTGCGTTATGTGCTGCTTAACGCAGTACATTTCTGTGCGTTAGTCCATGTTTAAACACAGTATATTTCAGTTGCATTACTGCAAGTTTAATGCCGTATATATCAGTGTGTTACATGCACTGAAGCTGAGTTATTTGAACACAGCTTCAGCCACTTGCTCTTTGATGATGCACAGCCATTACTTGATTCAGATGTTGGTTCTGAGGTTGAGGAAGGCAAGAACATGAGCCAACAGAAAGGGGAGAACACTGGTACGCAAATTGGCAGTCATGAATGAATGCTTCTGCAGCCTGGACTGTGCCCATACCAATTAACTGGACTGATGAAGATTTGCCATCAATGCCTGGGAAGTTAGGCCCCACACACCAGACCCAATAGAAGGGAGACACAAGGCTGCTGGAGATCAAGGGAGAAAGGGCTTCGGGGCAGCTATGTGTACTACTGTGAACCTGGGGAGACAGGGCTCAGGACTGACAAAACAGGTATTTTTTAAGCACACAAACCAGCTAGACAGCAAAAAAAAACAAACAATTACACTAATAATACATTACACTTTGCTGGATCTCAAACATCTCAAGTGACAGAAGATCATTCAGGGGTCAATGAAGGCCTT
Organism: Lithobates clamitans; assembly: GCA_037952925.1. Classification (NCBI taxonomy): domain Eukaryota; kingdom Metazoa; phylum Chordata; class Amphibia; order Anura; family Ranidae; genus Lithobates; species Lithobates clamitans. The sequence continues at coordinate 546,076 of JBBGZY010001739.1, read as the reverse complement.
ATATTTTGCACTTTAGAAACAGGTCAAACTTGGTGGCATATCTCCACTTTGGAAATGTATCTGAAAGAAGGTATTCTTAGCAGAAGTCTGAGATGGGAGGTAGCCCCTCAGGACATTCCCAATGATCAAGAATCAATGAGGAAATGGTTGACATTTTTAGCCAAGCAGGTAGAGATTTACAGTCTTTGATATTAAAAAGGAAAGGTAAAAGTAAATGGAAATATTAAATAATAAAATTAGGGATTTACAAAATAAATTGGAAACTCATTCAGAGCCAAACAGAAATAACACAATTTAATGAGTCATTGAAGAAAGAATTTGATGAAATAGATAAAGAAACATAAAAAAAGAAAGTAAAAAAAAAAAGTTTAAGAGAGGTTTAGATGAGATTAGTAGTAACAAAGCATATATTTGGTAATCTAATCTCTTGAATAAGATGTCTGGGACTGAGAATAGCTCTACCAGTGACTCTGAGGTCCCCACCAGAAACACCTCTGGTATCACTCCCCATAAAAGAGGGGTGTACAATACAGTACTAGAGATGGGTGAATGGTTCAAGCTGAGCAAAAGGCCCAAAAATCGCCTGTTTGCCCGTTCGGCGAACACCCAAAATTGCGAGGTGCTCAGCGGGATGTTTTCCCGCCTGGCACCCCACAATGCACTGCGCGCTGCACAATGCATTCAAAGCTTTGCCCAATCAGAGCACAGTGAATAGCTGGTTGTTAAGGAGTGGGCTGGGAAGCCGGCTGTCGCGTCCTTAACAACGGATGAGTCATTAGCTGTCAATGGGCATCCTCGCTGACAGCTGAATGAAAAAAAAAAACCCAATGCTGGCAACAGACAAAAGTGAAAAAAAATTGTGTGAGGATCCCCCCAATCTATACCAGGCCCATTGGGTCTGGTATGGATTTTAAGGGGAACCCCACATGAAAATATAAAAAAAAAAACGGCGTGGGGTTCCCCCCCCAAAAATCCATACCAGACCCTTTCCAGAGCATGCAGATGTAGAAGTGGTGAGGATTTTATTGATCCAGTCATGAGTCTTGCCAGTAAAAGAATAGTTCGGTCTACTCAGCATTGGGGACCTTTAATTGCTTACTTACTCTCAACTAAAGTTCACACTAACAAATCACAGTGGAAAACACAGTGCCGATGTGTGTCTCCCTGGCACATTGCACTGTTTACTTTTTCCCTATAGAACTTTATTGAAATCTCATGAGTGACAACTAAAAACAGTTCCATTCAACACACTGACATTGTGATGTGGTGGTTTGCATTATAACCCGCTGCAGGCAGTACTTTTTTAGTCCACAGCAATGCAGTAATGTGAACTGACAGCATAGAAAGTGTTGGGGCTGCACTGGAAATAGTTGCCAGCATAACCCCAATGTATTTGGTGTGGATGAGCCCTAGGAGTGTTTATAATCCACTTGGAGAAATTGAGTATAGCTTCTTTAGCAAACAACAGCCAATAAACACATTTTAGTGTCCCATATACAGGCCTTTTTTTTCTCTGAAAATAGGTGCAGGAACTCAAACACGACCCCCGAAATCCCCTTCTCCCCCACACACATCAAATAGTGAGTGTAGTCAAATTTCACAATGGGCGGGTCTTAAAGATCATTAAATACCAGGAGTAGATTACGTACAGAGGACAGGTTCGGGGGGGTTACTTACACACAGAGTTCAGAGCTCAGCCTTCTTCCAGAGCTGCTTATCTTTGCATCCCTCCTCCACCCCTCTTCAGCTCTTTGAAAGTTCCACCATCTTCCACGTGCACAACTTTTGAAGCACCCAGATAGCTCTAGTACCCTCCCTCACACTGTAGTTCACCCCGTCTTTCTCATTTGCAGTGAGATCATCCAGTGGGGGTGTCGGCATCCACACTTCACCCTGAACACCTGCATCTCCCTTGCCCCCATCTTGCACTCAGTGGGAGCTGCTCAGGAAATCAGATCTGTGGGAGCCTTTGGGAGAAGAGCTGTCACTTGTAAACACAGAAGCTGGACTCCTTCAAATTCATGACGTAAAACGACGGCGGGCAGTCCGGAAGAGGTTAAAGTGCTTAGCTACATTTGTATTCAAATTTTTTGTCACACTATATAGATGTTCATTGAAGCGATCACGAAGACGCCTGGTTGGTCTACCCACATATTGAATGCGACAAATGTTTCCTGTCAGTAGGTATATGACATAATTGGTGTTGCAGTTGTAGAAATTAGTTATTTCATAGATCTTTTGTGTGACTGTTGAACAAAACCGATTTCCACTGACTACATGGCTGCAGCAAGGACACCCATCCGTGCCACACTTGAAGTTTCCCCTGAAATGCAGCCATGTTAAAGATTTAATAGTTCTTCTTTTAAAGAAACTAGTGGACAGCGAGCTCCGAATGGTACTACATTGATTCCTCCCCGCAGAATACTCGCACAAGTTTCATCTGCATACAGAATGGGAAGATGTCTGTTCAGGGGTAGCAGTTCCATTTGCTATCCTACAGCCATTTGTGTGGGACCACCTATAACTTCTTTTGTAGTACCAACAGTGCCCACCAGCTGTCATGAAAGGGTTCACCCATTGGTGGCGCTGTCGGTCTCTTGAATCGCAGTACCAGTGTCCACCAGCGGGTGTCTTCCTTCACCCAGGACCTGTAATAAGCAGACTCACCTGCTGGTGGCACTGTTGGATCCTTGGGCCGTAGTACCAATGTTCACCAGCGGGTGTATCCCGGCAGTGTGGAGCAGACAGTAAAACCTGCACTCAGGTGTTATGTGAGGTCAATCACTGGCACTCTCATTAATACCCGGCAAGCCCTCAAATGCTTGCCTTGATATCTCTCTCCTTGGGCCCTGACCTTGCTCGCCTGTTACCTGATCCTAAACCTGCATCTGACCTTGTTCCCGAGCTTATCCTGACCCGGTCCCTCCTGTGTTCCTTTACCTTTACCCCTCAGTCCAATCCATCCCCTCCCTGTCCTGTTGGTTCCCAGTCCCTCATCTACTGATCTCCCCGTGTATGACCTTGGCCTGGCTAATGTTTATGTTTCTGGAACATCCCTTGTCCTTCTGCTGATCTGCTGTGTATGACCCTGGCCTGGCTGACATCTGTGATTCTGGTACTGCCTCTTGCTGTATATACTGTTGTTGTTGGTGGGTTTGTTGGGTTGGTTGTGCACTGTTTGTATTTTCTTATTTATCACCTATCACTTTACATGCGTTTTTGGTTATCTCTGTGCAGTCCACTAGTCTACTAATTCTCCTGACACCAGTGCTGCTAATCAGTGCCCACTAGTGCTGCCAATCCGTTTCCAACCAGTGCTGCCAATCAGTGCCCATAAATGCCTCCTCACCAGTGTCACCTATCAGTGCTGCCAATCCGTTTCCAACCAGTGCTGCCAATCAGTGCTCATCAGGCCTCCTCATCAATGCCACCTTATCAGTGCCCATCAGTGAAGCCTCATCAGCACACATTGGTGAAGGAGAAAAAGACCTATTTGCAACATTTTATAACAAACTATGAAAACTTTTTAAAAATGTTTGGTCTTTATTCGTTTAGCAAAAAATAAAAACCCAGTGGTGATTAAATACCACCAAAAGAAAGCTCTATTTGTGTTAAAAAATGTAGTTTGGGTACGGTGTTGCATGACCGCGCAATTGTCAAAGTGCGACAGCGCTAAATGTTGAAAATTGGCCTGGGCAGGAAGGGGTTGAAAGTGCTCAGTAGGCAAGTGGTTAAGCAAAACTGACCGGACACATAGGAAATAACAGCCCCAAATGACTTCATGCTATAAAACAAAATCATAATTGGGGCTGGAATTCCACTTGGATTTTAGATTAAAACTGTCTAGAAGACAGCAGATCAGGAGATATGTGGAATGCTTACTGGGTGCAGTTAATTGTCCTACCTGGAGGCTAGCAGGTAAAAAATGTGACTTGTAAAATAACTACTGCAATTATCTTGTTTTTCTTCTACTATATAAGCCGACCCCGTTCACTGTAGAGTAGACCTCTTGAAGTCTTCCAGCTGTCTACACTCCCAGCACCACCTAAAATATCCGGTAAGCATATGCTGCATTATTGTTACTATACTATTAATCCAATTATAATTATTTATAAGGTAAGAATCCTTGGTATACGGCTTGCAGGTAAAGTTTAAACAACTCCCCTGTTTTATTTTAATTCTAAATGCTGTCAAGGTTTCTCATTAGTGAAAGGAAAATCTGGATGGTTGCAAACCAAACTGAGATCCAAATGCCTTTATTCGCATAACACCATGAAGAACATGAAGAGCACTACATGTACAAGCAAGGGAGGAATGGCTTACATGTTTCACACACAAATTGTGCTTTGTGCTCTTCATGTTCTTCATGGTTTTATGCAAATAAAGGCCTTTGGATCTCAGTTTGGTGTGCAGCCATCCAGATTTTCCTTTCATTATTCCTTCAGCTGCGACTGGGCAAGCACCCTGCAGTGAGAAGATCATGCCATTGGAGCCAGCTCACCCCTGTGAGCAGCATGGATCTTTTTGAAGGTTACATGCTCATTAGTGATGAACCGAACACCCCCCCCCCGTTCGGTTCACACCAAAACTCCCAAACATGGAAAAAGTTTGGATCTGGCTCCTGGACATATATATATGTCAGCACTTTAAAGATGAATATCTTGGCAGCTGCTGTCATAACCAAGATATCCATCTTTTCAGTGAGCGGTCCTGTTAACGATAATAATGGTCTCTGTGGCGGATTTGCCACGAGATCACCGTCATCGGTGGCAGGAGAGGAGCCCCCCTTCCCACCGCTCTCCCGCGCCCTCCGAAACTTACCGGAGCCGTTGGCAGCGGTGGAGGTGATCGGGACCTGTCCGTGGCTGGGTATGGAGAGGAGTGAGGGGAAGATGGCCTCCACCTGTCTCCATACTATAGCATACACCATATGTCTTAAAGGCACATTTTTTTTGTTGTCATGTTTTCAAATGACACATTTTTTTTTGTTTTATTGCTTTTCAGTCCAATTATGAGATCTGAGGACTTTTTGACCCCAGATCTCATATTTAAGAGGACCTGTCATGTTTTTTTCTATTACAAGGGATGTTTACATTCCTTGTAATAGGAATAAAAGCAACCCAATTTTATTTATTTTTTTTTAAAGTGTAAAAATAAATAAAATAAAGTAAAATAAATAAGAAAAAAAAATTAAAGCGCCCCGTCCCGCCGAGCTCGCGCGCAGAAGGGAACGCATACGTGAGTAGCACCCGCGTATAAAAAAAGGTGGTCAAAACACACACATGTGAAGTTTTACCACGATCGGTAAAGCGAGAGCACTAATTCTAGCACTAGACCTCCTTTGTAACTCAAAACATGCAACCTGTAGAATTTTTTAAACGTCGCCTATGGAGATTTTTAAGGGTAAAAGTTTGACACCATTCCACGAGCTGGCGCAATTTTAAAGCATAACATGGGTATCAATTTACTCGGCATAACATTATCTTTCACAATACAAAAAAAAAAAAATTTGAGCTAACTTTACTGTTGTCTTATTTTTTTATTAAAAAAGTGAATTTTTTCCCAAAAAAGTGCGCTTGTAAGACAGCTGCGCAAATATGACGTGAAAAAAGTATTACAATGACCGCCATCTTATTCTCTAGGGTGTTAGAAAAAAATGTATAATGTCTGGGGGTCTGTTTTTAACTTTTTTAACTAAACACCGAGTCTGAAAAAGAGGCTCAGTCTTTAAGTGGTTAAAGTCTATGGCATCCAAATTTGAAAAAACAAAAGTCCCCATTTTGAAGGCTTGGATGCAAGGTATTGGCCATAAAAAGGGTATAGGGGGCCGGGTACTGCCCTGGGGGACATGTATCAATGCAAAATTAAAAAAAAAGATTTTAAAAAAGTTTTTAAAGGAGCAGTGATTTTAATGTTAAAGTAAAACATTAAAAAAAAAAATTCCCAGAAGGGCTTGGTATGGATTGAGGGAACCCCCACTTATTTCTATTGCCGGCAATGGTTTTTGTTTTCATTTAGCTGTCAGCGTGAAAGCCCGTTGACAGCTGATGGCTCATTCGTTGTTAAGGACGCTGCAGCTGGCTTCCTGGCCCGCTCCTTGACAACCAGCTATTTTCTGTGCCCTGATTGGGCAAAGCTCTGCCCAATCAGGGCTTAATAATCACTGTGCAGCTCACAGTGCATTGCGCGGTGCTTGGCGGGTTAAACGTCCTGTGGAGCGACCTGCAAATTCGGCTGTTCGCAGGTGATGTTCGGGCAAAACGTTTGCTCAGCCCAAACTGTTTACCCATCTCTACTATTCACTGTACCCTGATTGGGCAAAGCGCTGGCCAAGTACATTGCTTCAGCCAATCAGGGCTTAGAATGCACTGTGCAGCACGTGTGCAGTTATGGGGGCTCAGTGGGCAAGCGACCCATAAATTTTGGGTGTTCGCTGAATGGGTGAACGTGCAATGTTTGGGCCGAACTTACGCTTGGTCCAAAGTGGGTAAAGCAGATAACTATAAATTGATTTTCGATCTAAATCTTTAATTTTGATTGAGTACTAGAGTGGGAAGCTCAGGTGAGGCAAAGGGCATCCCCATTTAGGATAGAAAGCCCTGGAAACCATAGACAATGGAGATTGGAACTTTGGTTCTTGTGAACCAGCTCCAATGGCAAAGAACCTGCTGTTCTCTTCCTTTTGTGGGATTGAGGAACAAGATAGGTTGAGACCCCTTCATCATTGTTTTATCCATGGGTAACCAGATCCAGTAAGGTCTGGAAAGCATCAAGTGAATCCATGTCATTAAAAATACTCAACCTTCCCATAATGGGTGCCGAGTGTACGGGATCTTTTGTGATGAGGTATCCGAACTATGGCCCTCCAGCTGTTGCGGAACTACACATCCCATGAGGCATTGTAAAGCTGACATTCACAGACATGATGAGGCATGATGGGAATTGTAGTTCCTGAACAACTAGAGGGCCAAAGTTTGAAGATCCCTGGTTTAGAGCAAACAAACATTGGACCTTTTATTGTATTGGAACAACCAGTTTATGTTTGCCTAACATTGGGGGCCTCATGTAATTTTTTTAGTCCTATTTTCAATTCTGTTTTCTTTTTCTTACCATAGAGCCAAACTATCTACAGAGCCCAAAGATGTTCACCTTGAAGAAAACCATGTTACTCCTTTTCTTTATTGGGATCATCTCCTATTCTCTCTGTGACCAAGAGTAAGTATGTATAAGACTTTTTTAAATGAAAGTATAGACTTTTACAACTTAAATCTGGGAAAACAGCTAAACATATACGTGAAATACGTATAGGAGTGTTGTTTTATCTACCAAATCATTTTTATCTCTGTTTATTCCGTCCTGGTATTTGCACAGCTCTGCCACAAAGGACAGGCCTCGTGGCCATCTCATAAATGACGGAAAAAGATTTGAAGAATTCCCCATGGGTTTTTTAGCAGCAATTATGAGAAAAGATTTTTGTAAAAGTTCTTGATTTTATTATCAAAAAGATGATTGAACATAATTAAAGTTCCAACGTTAAAATGGGAGCTCTGGTATACACAAAGCGAGGCAAAGTAGGCTAGGAAAAAGCATACATCATAAAGTAATCTTCTAAACTTTGGTAGAAGTATCATGAAATAATTGCCTACAATGTTAGACTAAATCACCATTTAATGTATGGAAATGCCCCAATGCATTTCGACCTTAGGGGTTATGGTCTTCTTCAGGGGGTTCTTAAATTTCCTTTGATACATCAAATGGAGAAATTTCAATATTTTACACAATCTATTATTTTTAGTGTCCAATGCAGGTGTATTTCAATATGCATTATCAAGCATACAAATATTTATTTACCCTTTCCGCCAAACAAGTTTGCTTAAACCAGAGACTTTCTTTAAATAACAAAAGATTCCCTCAGAGATGATCCCGGACTCCGCTGCAGAGTTGTCCACTCCTACCCCCCTAGAGGCGACGTGGGTAGAGGCACCTGAAAGTTACAATTATATACAATTAGTATTACAGGGAAACAGACTAAAAAGGGGGGGTGGAGAACAGACATTTAGGAAAATACCTTGGAGGGAAAAAGAACCCTGAATTAGGGAAATCCCCCTCTTGTTCCTGTCAAGAGCAGTAATTATCTGGAATTGTGGATTTATTTAACAAAATCATTGTTATTTTATTTTATATTTTAAGGCGCCGCACCAGGGGTTAGAATATAAATATACCTAATGCCCAAGTGCTGAAAGCCCCATAATCAATGTCTTATTATGCATGGTAGGATGATTATTTGGTCACAATCTATTTATTAGATACAGTCAGGTCCATAAATATTGGGACATCAACACAATTCTAATCTTTTTGACTCTATACACCACCACAATGGATTTGAAATGAAACAAACAAGGTGTGCTTTAACAGATTTTCAGCAACCATATATAATGAAAAAATACTAACCCACCTGGTTATACTTTGGCAGCACCGCTGTTATTAGAACTGGTTTTCCAGACCATAAGTTCTTGGCCCAATTCGTCCTTTCATCACATCACATTGCTGTGCAGACCCACTCCTGGCCTCCTGATAGGGTTTTCCCAGCCCCCCTCTGGATTATCACACACTTCCTGGGAACTCAGACTCCCTCCAGCCCCCCCTGGACTTGCTAGTCACCTCAGCATTCCCAATCTCTCTGGACTCATGTAGCCAGTCAGGTCCATAAATATTGGGACATCGACATAATTCTAATCTTTTTGGCTCTATACACCACCTCAATGGATTTGAAATTAAGCAAACAAGATGTGCTTTAACTGCAGACTTTCAGCTTTAATTTGAGGGTATTTACATCCAAATCAGGTGAACGGTGTAGGAATTACAACAGTTTGTATATGTGCCTCCTACTTTTTAAGGGACCAAAAGTAATGGGACAGATTAACAATCATCCATCAAACTTTCACTTTTTAATACTTGGTTGCAAATCCTTTGCAGTCAATTACAGCCTGAAGTCTGGAACGCATAGACATCACCAGACGCTGGGTTTCATCCCTGGTGATGCTCTGCCAGGCCTCTACTGCAACTGTCTTCATTTCCTGCTTGTTCTTGGGGCATTTTCCCTTCAGTTTTGTCTTCAGCAAGTGAAATGCACGTTCAATCCGATTCAGGTCAGGTGATTGACTTGGCCGTTGAATAACATTCCACTTCTATCCCTTAAAAAACTCTTTGGTTGCTTTCGCAGTATGCTTCGGGTCATTGTCCATCTGCACTGTGATGTGCCGTCCAATGAGCTCTGAAGCATTTTGCTGAATATGAGCAGATAATATTGCTCGAAACATTTTAGAATTCATCCTGCTGCTTTTGTCAGCAGTCACATCATCAATAAATGCAAGAGAACCAGTTCCATTGGCAGCCATACATGCCCACGCCATGACACTACCACCACCATGCTTCACTGATGAGGTGGTATGCTTTGGATCATGAGCAGTTCCTTTCCTTCTCCATACTCTTCTCTTCCCATCACTCTGGTACAAGTTGATCTTGGTCTCATCTGTCCATTAGATGTTGTTCCAGAACTGTGAAGGCTTTTTTAGATGTTGTTTGGCAAACTCTAATTTGGTCTTCCTGTTTTTGAGGCTCACCAATGGTTTACATCTTGTGGTGAACCCTCTGTATTCACTCTGGTGAAGTCTTCTTTTGATTGTTGACTTTGACACACATACACCTACCTCCCGGAGAGTGTTCTTGATCTGGCCAACTGTTGTAAAGGTGTTTTCTTCACCAGGGAAAGAATTATTTGGTCATCTACCACAGTTGCTTTCCGTGGTCTTCCAGGTCTTTTGGTGTTGCTGAGCTCACCGGTGCGTTCTTTCTTTTTAAGGATGTTCCAAACAGTTGATTTGGCCACATCTAATGTTTTTGCTATCTCTCTGATGGGTTTGTTTTGTTTTTTCAGCCTAATGATGCTAATGATGCTTGCTTTACTGATAGTGACAGCTCTTTGGATCTCAAATTGAGAGTTGACAGCAACAGATTCCAAGTGCAAACAGCACACTTGAAATGAACTCTGGACCTTTTATCTGCTCCTTGTAAACGGGATAATGAAGGAATAACGCACACCTGGCCATGGAACAGCTGAGCAGCCAACTGTCCCATTACTTTTGGCCCCTTAAAAAGTGGGAGGCACATATACAAACTGTTGTAATTCCTACACCGTTCACCTGATTTGGATGTAAATACCCTCAAATTAAAGCTGAAAGTCTGCAGTTAAAGCACATCTTGTTTGTTTCATTTCAAATATATTGTGGTGGTGTATAGAGCCAAAAAGATTAGAATTGTGTTGAGGTTCCAATATTTATGGACCTGACTGTATTAATTAATCAATTAGAATTTGCTGAGGTGACCATCTGGGCGTGTTAACACCCTCCAGATGATCACAATATTTTATTCGGGCTGAAAAGTGTGTTATAGGTCTGTCGCTATGCTACTGGTGACCAGATAGTGCTAAAATTAGCCATTAAAAGAGTATAAGAACGTGCTAATATGCTTGTGCGAAAACATTAAACAAAAAAGTGAATAGATTAAACTCTAATTAAAACAGTGAAAAATGAAAGTGTTGAATTATTGAATGAGAAACGTGAACTAGAATCATAGTGTAGGCGCATGCGCGGCCGGCGATGAAGATGGACGCTCACTAAAGTAGCTCCGGACCCGCTCCTTCCACTTCTGGACCCTGCTACACAACGCTAGCCTCACAAGATCCAGGATCCACTGGAAAAGACCCCGGATCTCCCCAGACACCTCATGGGGAAAATAGGTTCCCAGCGACAAGGATATCAGGGGTTCGTCCCGCCTCCGACCTCCCGGCCAGCTCAAAGCATGGAGCGGTTCCTGTACAGGCCGCAATCCCCGGCCTCAATTAGCCAGACGGCCACAGCGCTCGCCGTGGAACGAACGGCAGACACGGGGACCACATCATCGGATCGCTCCCCACACAGTCCCCTATCCCAAGAGGCACCTTCCTCTGCACAGCAACAAAGAAGGGAGACTCCACATGAGAACTACAGGGAAACAGGAGAGCATGCAGCAGACCTCCTTGCTGATCATCCTGCATTACTCACAGGTACCTCCATCCCTACCCCTCAACCCCCAGACAGCTCAGCCACAGTTACAGTCGCGGTGCTTGACTTTAAATTACAGTCCTTGCTGCAAGATCTGACCCGCAACTTTACAGTAGCAGTAGGGAAATTGGCTCAGGAGCTAAGAGGGGAAATTGATCAACTCGGCGATCGAACAGATACTTTAGAATCTAAATTTGATGAACTGGTGAAATACGTACACGTACTTGAAGAAGACAACGTGTCACTCAAACAAAACATGTTCCAGGTCCAATCACAGCAGGAGGACCTTGAGAACAGGGAGAGACGCCAAAACGTGAGAATCCGCGGTATTCCAGAAACAGTCCCTGATAAAGAAATACGTCCCTACCTCCTGGGACTGTTTGTCACTATGGCTCCACATATTCCGGATATAGACTGGAGACTGGACAGGGCTCATAGGTCCCTGGCCCCGAAACCACCCCCAGGCACTAACCCAAGGGATGTAATTGCTCGCTTCCATTATTATGAAAGCAAAGAAGCCCTCATGACAGCCACGCGAAATAAACATCGCATCGAATACAAAGGAGCTAAACTCCAAATATACAGTGACCTGTCTCCCATCACTCTCGCCAAAAGACGCGATCTAAAGCCAGTGACCACGCACCTACAACAACACCAAGTTGCCTACAGATGGGGTTTCCCCTTCCGCCTCTCAGCCTCAAAGGATGGCACTCAATACTCAATGCGAGCCCTACACGAGTGTGAGGCCTTTGTCCGTAACTTGGGTTTACCACCCATCCCTGAAGAAGATCTGCCCCCACCACCATTGAACATGGTACCTGGCCCCCTTCAACCACTCACAGCCATCTGGACCCCGGTTCGTCGGAGACGTCAAAGAAACTTTTCAACCCCTCAACGCCTTGCCTCAACTAAACTGCCTACCTGAACCCACCCCACACAAGGAGAGACAGCTCTTCATCGTTTCATCCATGTTTCTTCTTACGCCGTCTTCCTCGATAATATGGGGATTGAGTGACGGCATTACCCTGATATCCGCAGAGAGAGACCTCCACATTCCAGTCCTTGATGGCCTAGGTTAACGGCAATTGTTACAGTTTTGGACTTCAAATCCCTAGCCGTGGAGGCCCCTTCTCTCTCACTTCGTTTTTTTTTTTTTTTTTTCTCCCGTTTCCTATTTTTTCTCCCCCCAAAAAAAATCTAAAGTTTAAAAGTTGACATACATACTACCTTTTCCTTTTGGAGGGAGCGGGAACCATCGCTGACCGACATGCCCCTCTACAGGTCTTTGGCTGCTAGCCAAGTCCTCCTGAAGATTTTTTCATCTTCAGGCTTACAAAAAGTTTTTTTTTTGATGTTGTTGTTTCTATTATTTTTTTCTGGACTTTTTTTTGTAGTCCATACCCTTTCTTTTTATTTTTTTTTGTCTTTTTCTTTTTTTCTTAAACATAGGCCCCTTTTTGGCCTGAATACATTCTTGACTTTTGCTGGTTATTATGTTAATATATATTTGCTCACTGTCTATATGCTAAGATATGCAAAGATTTTACAGATTAATCTACACAAGTTAAACATACTGCTGCTTAATACTAAGATTTCACTAGCAGTAGATTACTTGTCCTCCTTATGGCTCTGAAGGTCTTCTCATGTAACGTGAAGGGCTTAAACTCCATTCACAAACGCTGGCTAGCCTTGAAGGAATTCAGAGCCTCTGGAGCCGATGTGGTCATGGTTCAGGAGACACATTTCCGACCGGGAGGCTCCTTTAAGTTCGCCTCTAAATTATTCCCCACCTCATTTGTAGCCTCCGACCCATCTGGGAAGGCAGGGGTAGCAATTCTGTTTAAAAAATCATGCCCTATAAAAGTAATTGATGCCAAATTAGACTCCCAGGGACGATATGTTATCCTGAACTGTGTCCACCTGAAAACAAAACTTAAGATTGTTAATATATATGCACCTAACTCTGGACAGATAGGTTTCCTCACTAAGGTTCTAGAAGAGATACAAACTTCCCCCCATCCGTTCACGATTATAGGTGGAGATTTCAACATGTGTATGTCCGCTAACAAAGATAGACTAAACCTCCTCCAAAATACCCCCCCAACTCAAGCTTACAGATTATCTACCTCTTTCCGCAAATTAATCCGTACCCATAACCTCTTTGACTCTTCGAGAATAAAACATCCAGTTGGTAAACAATTCACTTTCTACTCCCCTCCGCACAAAGGGTACTCTCGTCTAGATTATTTCCTACTCTCTGCACCCCTACTATCCCACTTAGTCGCCTCTGAAATTGGCCCAATTACATGGTCTGACCACGCACCCATAACTTTAGATATATCCCTACACGCATCATCCCCTAGATCTTGTCATTGGAGACTTAACGAATCTCTTCTGAAAAATGAAACCACTAAACAAAGCCTCCAAGCAAAATTGATTGAATATTTTGAGTTAAACGAGGGCTCTGTCTCAGACACCTCCATATTATGGGAAGCCCACAAGGCCTTCTTCAGGGGTGAGTGCATCTCTGCCGGATCGCATAGGAAGCGTGACTCACTACAACAAAAATCTGAGTTATTGACCCAGCTGCGGTCGGCCGAGACACACTTACTTCAAGCCCCCACAAACACCCGTTTAAGGGAGGTGATAAACATTCGTAACAAAATTAAATCCTTAGATATGCATAAAATCTCCAAGGCCATGCTATGGTCAAGACAGAAGTTTTATGAATATGCTGACAAGCCCCACAGAATGTTAGTGAACAAGCTGAAACCGCGTCCAAGCCTTTCTATTCCTGACCACTTAACTCAACCGGACGGAACCCCCACTTATTGCCCCAAAAACATGTCTAAAGTCTTTGGAGATTTCTACAACAAATTATACAACTGTTTAAGCTCGGACCCACATACCCAATTCTCACAAAAGAAATTCGACTCATTTATCTCATCTTTGAAATTCCCACAAATATCACCTGATCAGCGCGCCTCATTAAACGCCCCCATAACCACTGAAGAATTAAGCGAAGTGATTAAACTACTTCCCCTACACAAATCCCCAGGCCCAGATGGACTCCCCTACTCATACTACAAAACCTTCCTTCCTATATTAGCTCCACACATGTTAAATCTTTATGCCTCCCTACTAAAAGGTATATCACCCCATCCCCAATTTCTTCATGCTCACATCATAGTTATACCAAAACCTGACAAAGACCCTTCTATCCCTGACAATTATCGTCCTATAGCCCTGCTCAATTCCGATTACAAAATCTTCACCAAAATTCTAGCGAACAGACTCTCAACAATCTTACCATCTCTGATAAATAGAGATCAGGTTGGATTTGTCCCCCTGAGACACGCAGGGGACAACACTAGACGCACCATAGATCTTATCGATTTACTAACCAAAACTAAAACTCCGGCAGTAATACTTAGCTTAGATGCACAGAAAGCATTTGATCGCCTTAGTTGGCCTTTCATGTTTGCGACTCTGACCAAATATGGTTTCTCAGGTCCCTTCATACAGGCCCTTAGATCCTTATATTCACACCCCACTTCCCAAGTACAACTTGCGTCCTTCCTGTCTTCCACATTCCCCCTCAGCAACGGTACTAGACAAGGTTGCCCCCTATCACCCCTACTTTTTATACTTAGTTTAGAACCCCTAGCTACAACAATTCGCGTAAGCCCCTCCATTACAGGAGTACGTCTACGTCAGTCAGAATATAAACTATCTCTCTTTGCTGACGATATTCTTTTAACACTTACCCAACCACACACATCCCTACCCTCGCTACATAAAATCCTACACACGTTCAGTGAAATATCAGGGTTTAAAATCAACACCACCAAAACAGAAGCCCTTCCCATAAATATTACATCATCTAATCTGACCACCCTCAAACAGAAATACAATTATCACTGGAGCTCTACATCCTTAAAATATTTAGGTGTCCGAATTACAGCATCCTATTCCTCATTATATCAGGCGAATTTCCCCCCCCTATTCCAAGAAATTAACCGTTTACTAAATCATTGGACCGCTTTGCCCATCTCCCTCCTGGGACGTATAAACATACTTAAAATGTCTATCCTCCCTAAACTACTGTATTTGTTTGAGACACTCCCAGTGGCAATACCAATGCCTCAGCTGAAAAATCTTCAAAGGAGAAGTCTCCGTTTTATCTGGAACAACGCCTCACATAGGGTGGCGGGCTCGGTGGTCCTGGCACGCAAACTTAAAGGGGGCCTAGGTGCCCCTGACTTCGTTAAATACTATTACGCTTCTCACTTAAGGGTCCTCACTTCATGGACCAACAGAACTGCCCCAAATAGATGGGCGGACATTGAGATGAGCATAACATCCCCAGTACACCCGTGTTACATGCTCTGGCCGTCCACGGACAAATATATGCCCCAACTGAGATCCCTATGCTTAGCTCCAATGCTCTTCACACTGACAATATGGAAGAAATGCTCCACTAAATACGCCCTATCATCCACATGCTCACCCCTCACCAATATCCTTTTTAACCCAGACATACCAGATAGCCTGTCCTATGAACGCATGCTACCCTGGACTAAGGCCGGGATTTTCCAGCTACGACAACTAGTCAACCCAGCCACGAGACATCTGTTGTCCTTTGAGGACCTCCACAAACAACACCAATTACCCAAAACAATATTTTACTCATATCTCCAAATCAGACACTTCTTCTCTATCAAAAACCCCACACTATCTCTAGACAAACCAACCCAATTTGAATTACTTTGTGCCACAGGCCCTCATGAACCCCAATTGATATCCACAATCTACAAAATACTTCATGAAGCCACCCCCTTAAAAATAGACACACATCACTACATGAAGAAATGGGCACAGATTCTCCAACACGACATATCTATCTTGGACTGGGATAAGATTTGGACCTCCATTTCCAAAAGCTCCAGATGCATCTCTCACAAAGAAATAGGCTACAAAGTACTTATGTTTTGGTATAAAACTCCAGAAAAACTACACGCAGGAGATCCGTCTAAATCCCGATTATGTTGGAGATGTAACAAGACAATAGGGACCCATCTTCATATCTTTTGGGAATGCTCTCTGGTTATACAATTTTGGGAGCAGATCCAAAAAATACTAGAGAAGCTGGTGGAGATCCTCGTTCCCCTGGATCCCATATATTATTTACTAGGTCTTCCTTACCAAGGCCTCCACAGAGCAAAACAGAGACTGATGTCATACGTATTATTAGCAGCTAAGAAAACTATCCCTAAGCTCTGGTTATCCACTTCCCCCCCCACCTTACAGCATACTCTAACCATCTTAAGAGATATACGTAGAATGGAACATCTAACTGCCATAGTTGAAGATTCCCTACAGAAATTTTATCTCATTTGGCAAACATGGGATGTCTATGATAATAACAGCACGACAAAAGAAATGAGATGAAAAAGCAGACATATATAGTAATGTATGTTCTTTTTTTTATTCTCTCGAGCTAATAAGTGTTTCAATTATTCGATTATGGAATCCTTCCTTAACAAGACTTCCGGTCCCTTGGGACAAGTGATGTACTCATAGTAACACCGCTTAATTAATAACCAAAGGTCTTTACCATGTGTTATTTTCAATCCTAAAAATATAATGTAAAGTTGCCCTAAAATCCCTGATAAGGTTATGTACTCTTGATAGACAGTATTGAAGCCTTCTGTTCTCTTTTTCTTTTATTTTCTATATTCTGAATGTGACTTTAATGATATTATGATTGTCATGCAAAAATGTTAAATAAACAATTTAAAAAAAAAAAAAAAAAGAATCATAGTGTATTGCTATAGTCTATACTGCTGTAAGCAGAGGAAAATACAGAACAAAAGTGCAAAAGTAGGGTAATATAGTAATCGTTACAAAACCCAGTAAGTACCTGATTATGTGTCGTTGTCCATACACTGTAAAAGCCAGATTGTAGTTATTCCAGAAAGGAATAGTAACTGCATCTAAATTACAAGAGTGTACAGTGAGCTGATCCATTATAGAGATAAACAGTTTTTTCATGATAGTAAAGCCTATCAAAGCGCCAATGTCCGTCCTCCCCCAGCCATCCTAATGTGTAGATCACTGTGCTCAAACCGGGAATCAACTGCAGGATCCCGGTGTGAGACCCATCTTATACGCCTTACCTGCTTAATTGGAAATTATCGACAGGTGTCTAAAAGGGCGGGTTTTTCTATGTTGATGGGCGGGTTTGCAGGCCGTATTTAGCGAGCTTCAGTTGACTAAACACGACCAGGAAGAATAGCAGAAAAAGATTTGTTTGGCCATCATTACAAATTCCGCCCCCATCTTTGCAGCAGTGGCCATCATTAAAAAAACGCCCCCCCATCATGTAGAAATCCGCCCCTCACCGACATGAACATGCCTCGGCAGTGCGCTGTGTTCTTTTTTTTTTTTAATTTTTTTACGTATAACTCTTTATTCAAAGATTTTTCCAAATATAAACAATCATGTAAAAAGAGAAGACAAACAAAGAAATAAACCTATTACAAAACCAACTTTGATAAGCATATACATCTAAAAGGTCAACATTGACACTTGTTAAATTTTACAAACTAAAGATATAAACTGGAGATAAGAGATAAATGCAGAATATAAATTAATACGCCACCTTAATGCAAATTCACTTTGAATCAAGTAATAACCTCCAAAATACGTCGATATGCATTGATTACTGCAATTGTTAACCTATATGCTTATACCTTAACTTAACTACTTTAAAATGAGAAACCTTTCTCCTGACCCCATCAATGGTGGGGGGCGGTGTTCTATCGAGAATTGGCCGCTATTGTGCGCAGGCGCTGTCTCGCCATCTCGTAAAAATCAGCTGTTGTGCTATCTGTACTGCGCACTTCTCGATATATCACCGGCAGCACTGTGTTAGGGGCACACAGGGTCAATCTGAGCTGCAGCCTGCACTGAGGGGGTGGGTCAGAAAGTGAAGGGGATGGCACAAACAGAACCGATCCCCCTGGGTGGCTCTCCCTGTAGCAGCTGCAGCCAGCAGAAAGGAGAGGAGGGGAGCCGGCAATGTTGTGAGAGCACACAGGGGATCGGAGGGTTGGGGGGGTTGGCAGTAATGAGAAAGGCAGTGGGGGGGCACTGGGTGCAGATACTGGAACCCCTGCAGTGCAGCAAATGGGAGGGAGAGGGGAGGAGCTGGCGGTGCTGTTATTTTGCCCAGCATGCAGAGCTCAGCGTACGGCTGTCCTGTACATGAAATCACCCGCAGTGTGCTGTGTTGGCAGTGGTGGTAATCAGGGTAGACAAGGCCCCTGCTTTATTAGGAAACTAGACCCGCTTCCTGATTGGCCAGGAGGAGAATCAGCGTGACAATAGCGAATATTCATTCGCTATTGTCACATGACTGGGTGGGCTCGCTCCCCACCTTCTAATAGGCTTTTTTGAAGCCTATTAGAGCCTCTGGCTCCTATGACATGCTAAAAAAATAACCTCCCAATGGAATACATGCGTCCGGTGCCCCTTATGTAGATTAGGGGGCTGGGGGCATGGATTGGGGAGGCGGTGGATCCTAATGGGCGGGTTGCCTCTGCCTTTAGCATGTTAATGTGGTCATAGAATAGTAACCATTGTGTCCTAAAAATACACATTATTGTTACCAGTGAAATACAGTTTTTATGTAATAATCAATGTTGCTTTATTTAATAATAACTGTGTCTTCTTCCAGGAGAGGTGCTGATGAAGAGAATAGAGATATCGCAAGATTGATGGACTCTTTCAGTAAAAGTATAAGGGAGTGCAAGGCCAATAATTATAAAGGAGCGGGTTGTGAACTGTTAAAAACAATACCAAAACAACACTAAGAATTAATCTGATGTGGAATATAAAAAAATAAACATATCACCCGCATTGTGTTTTCTTCTTCTTTATTATTTTTATATGATGATCCTATTGTAGTTGGGGGAAATATAGTCCTTAGAGAACTTTCCATGGAATGTAATCACTTCTCAGCTTTTAGTTGGATCCATCAGCTCCACCAATCCGGATAGACCCTCCACTTTATCCAATCAACATAAAATCATACAGAATATATCAGCCAATGATTACTCTCAGGCCAGGATTACACCAGTAGAGGGCAGCCTAGCGTGTGCAGTTCTGTGTGTTCTTCATGTGTTCCCGTGTGTCACCTGTAGGGCGGCCCACTCATTTCAATTCATTTCTATGGAAATGCAGGGAAATAAGTTCCTGAAACTTTTTTTTTTTTAATTGTGCCATAACCAAACTTCATGGTGCTGTGGAATCATGTGGTTCGGCATGTGAAGAGTTGTGTGCTTATAGATATCTATAGAAATTATGGCACCCCATGCATTCACTAAAAAGCAATGTGTTTCTGTGCCTTTTGGGAAAAACGTGCGGTTTTGTGCGTTCCTGACACGCATAGATGTGACCCAAGTCTTATACTTTCTACTATCAATAAAACATTTTCCATCCAGCAAACCGCCATCAGTAATGGTCATTGGAATTCATTGCAGCAATACTGATATTGCTATCCCCGTATAAGATTAGCTGTATAGGAGTAAACTGTTCCTCTGTTTTCAAAGTGGTGCCACCTGCTGTCCATTAAACATAACAGCACACTTTGTATAAAACATTCACTCTACAAATGTGACCAAATGTTTCCATTCTTGTATACATACAGAGTTCCTCACATGGAAGTGAAGCCGCTGCTCTTGATCACCACTGGGTTTATTTTGATTTTTTTTATATAAATGCAAAAAAAAATTTTTATATTTTTATTGGATATGTTTCAAAAAAGAAAGTAGAAAAAAGTAGAAAGTAGCAAAAAAAAAAAATTCTTCTTTCTGTTATGGGCATGTTCAAACTATCTAGCTTCGTCGCAGACAATGTTGGTAGCTTTATATTAGAAAAGAAGGATTCAAATTTTTCCTGGGTGAAATTAAAATTATTCTCTGGAGTCAAGCAGTTATACAAGTTGCTATAGAATTTACCAAAGATCCTGGACATCTCATGGGGCAATACGTTATAGATCCGTCCGCTTGCTGGAGAAAGTCAGGAAACGAATTGAATGGTCGTGGGCACAGTTTATTTTCTAACATCCTATGGGATTTATTAGAGTATTCATAAAATTTCTGTTTCATCCACAATAGGAACCTAGATGCTTTTTCTAACTTTAGCAATTTAATTTGTTCTCTGAGAGAGGTCACTCTACGCAGTTTCATAACTGTGGGTGCACACAACAGCCTTACCAATTGACACAGGGGGGCAGGATCTGGCGGTCTCCTTGTTAAAGGGGGCTTCCAGATTCCGATAAGCCCTCCGCCCGCAGACCCCCACAACCACCGGTTTTTAAATTTTGGCCAGGGATCCACCTTAATATCCATACCAGATATGAAGGGCCTGTTATGAAATTTAGGGGGACCTCCCATGCCATTTTTTTTAAATTTTGGTTTGGGGTTCCCCTGTGGGGAAATCCCATGCCGTTTTTATCAATGAACTTTTATGTGTATTGTCGGACCGACAATTCATTAATAGCCGTGAGTAGTTTTAAATGACTTTTTTTCCTTTGAAATGTCATTTTGCTGTCAGACTGTTCTAAGCACGGGAAACATGCACCCCTTTACGGGCATAGTATAGACACCCCCCAGGTATGAAATTTAAAGGAATATTACACTTTTATTGTTTCACTTTAAGCATTATTAAAATCACTGCTCCCGAAAAAACGGCCGTTTTTAAAACTTTTTTTGCATTGATCCATGTCCCCTGGGGCAGGACCCAGGTCCCCAAACACTTTTTATGACAATACCATGCATATAAGCCTTTAAAATTAGCACTTTTGATTTCTCCCATAGACTTTTAAAGAGTGTTCCAAGGCTTTTCGAATTTGCTGCAAACACCCCAAATTGTTTGCTGTTCGGCAAACTGGCGAACAGCCAATGTTCGAGTCAAACATGAGTTTGACTCGAACTCGAAGCTCATCCCTACTAAGGAGGGTTTGTCTATCTCTAGTGGGTGACATAACCAGATTGAAATCCCCACCAATGACCATAAAAGGTTGTGAGTAATATTGGGGGGTGTCAAAAAGTTTGTTAAGGAAATCGATCTGGCCTGTATTAGGGGCATATAGATTAACCAGAGTAAAAGAAGTGGACATATATTCACAATCTAAAATAAGGAATCTTCCGTGGGGATCGTGTGAGAATTTTTGACCTTAACAGGACATGACTTCCTTATTAATATTGCCACTCCTGCCTTGCCCGTGGAATCAGAGGTGGTGGGGGAATCATGGTTTGGGGCTGCTTTGCTGCATCAGGGCCTGGACGGATTGCTATCATTGAAGGAAAAATGAATTCCCAAGTTTATCAAGACATTTTGCAGGAGAACTTAAGGCCATCTGTCCACCAGCTGAAGCTTAACAGAAGATGAGTGTTGCAACAGGACAATGACCCAAAGCATAGAAGTAAATCAACAACAGAATGGCTTAAACAGAAGAAAATATGCCTTCTGGAGTGGCCCAGTAAGAGTCCTGACTTCAACCCGATTGAGATGCCCTGGGACCTCAAGAAAGTGATTCACACCAGACATCCCAAGAATATTGCTGAACTGAAACAGTTCTGTAAAGAGGAATGGTCAAGAATTACTCCTGACCGTTGTGCACCTCTGATCTGCAACTACAGGAAACGTTTGGTTGAAGTTATTGCTGCCAAAGGAGGTTCAACCAGTTATTAAATCCAAGGGTTCATATACTTTTTCCACCTGCACTGTGAATGTTTACATGGTGTGTTCAATAAAAACATGGTAACATTTAATTCTTTGTGTGTTATTAGTTTAAGCAGACTGTGATTGTCTATTGTTGTGACTTAGATGAAGATCAGAACACATTTTATGACCAATTTGTGCAGAAATCCATATCGTTCTAAAAGGGTTCACATACTTTTAATTGCAACTGTATATAGTGTAGCCAAGCCTATACCTGACTGTAGGTCATTCCTGGAGTATTGTTTTTAGTAAACTTCATGCATTGTTTGCTAATCTAATTGTAAAGTATGTCTGGAAGGCCACCAAGGAGAGGCAGACGCTCACAGGCCACTAAAGGGTGGCAGGCAGGCTCTGTGTCTACAGCCAACAGTGCTGGTCATGGAAACGGTGCATCCTCAGCATGTGGCCGTGGGGCACACTTGTCCTTTTTTTCGGCAGCTGGCTGTGTTTAGCCACAACATGCAGAAGAGTTGGTAGAGTGGATGACCAAGCTGTCCTCATCCTCCTCATCCTCTGTCACTCAGGCTCAGGGTACTTTGTCTGCCAAGGCAGCTGCCAAAGTGGCCTCTTCCATTGACTCAATGTCATCAGTCACTCCTTCACTAGCCGCACCATCATGCCCTGAGGAGACCCCGAACTGATTGACCACAGTGTAGGGTGCATGCTGCAGGAGGTTGCACAGCGTTTTGAAGACTCTGATGATGGTTCCCAGGTTGAGGATAAAGGCAGTAACGTGAGCCCAGAGAGAGGGGGTGCCCAAGAAGGACAAGAAACTGCAGTCAGGTTCCCCCAGCTGCAGCATACTGCCAGGTTTGCTCCAGTGGCGAGGAGGGAGGGGATGATGTGGTCACTGACTCTAGGTGGGTGCCAAATAGAAGAGAGGTGGAGGAGAAGGAGGCACATCTCCAACAAGGCAGGCTGCCCTCCAGGGGCCAGCTTAAGGGCAGGCAACCGTCTGCATCACACTGCAGAGCACAGCATGTGCAGGGCTCTGCTGACTCCGTGCGTTATTCCAAAAGTTCTTTGTTGTGGGCCTTTTTTGAGAGGTGTGCAGCAGATTGCACCATTGCTGTTTGCAACATATGTCTGAAGCATATCAAGCGTGGCCAAAACAGCAGCCGCTTGGGCACCACATGCTTGACCAGACAGATGTCAAGCGCCCATGCAGTCTGTTGGCAACAGTACTTAAAAGACCCACACCAAATAACAAGGCTAACCTCTCCTTGCTCCTCATCAGCTGGGATCTCCAACCCCACTATAATTTCAGTCCTCTCAGAGACCTGCCCTGAGAAGAATGAAGGTGCAGAATTAGGTGTCCCAACATCCGATTGTAGCAGGCAAATTTCCCTACCCGAGTTGCTAAACTGGCAAAAGAAATTCGGTCCCAGCCATCCACATGCTCAGTGGCTGCTAGTTTGGCTAAATTGCTAGCTGCCTTTTCAGCTGGTAGACTCTGCTCCCTTTCAAGAATTTGTGGAATGTGCGGTACCTCAGTGGCAGGTTCCCAAATGCCAATTTTTTTCTCGAAAGGTCATTCCGGCTCTCTACTGACATGTGGAAAGCAATATCTTGGCCTCGTTGGACAGGGCGGTCAGCAGTAAGGTGCATATTACCGCTGACTCATGGTCCAGCAGGCATGGACAGGGACATTACCTTTCTTTCACAGTGCACTGGGTAACCCTGCTGGCAGCTGGGAAGGATGCAGGACAGGGTGCAGTATTGTTGGAGCTTGTTCCACCACCACACCTCCAAAATGCTGGTATAGTGATTCTGCCACATTCTGCCGCCTCATCTGTGACATGCTCACCAGGTGGAACTCAGCGTTGGCAATGCTGCAGCAGCTGCACATGCAGCAGAGGGCCATCAATGACTACCTGTGCGAGTATGGCACCAGGATAGGGTCAGGGGAGCTTGGCTTTTTTTCGCCACACCAGTGGCTCAGGATCAAGAATGCATGCACTGTCCTGTCAGCATTTGAGGAGGCCACGAGGATGGTGAGCAGTGACAGTGCATGCATCAGTGATACTGTCTCTCTTGTCTTCCTGTTGGAGCACATGCTGGGTGGAATAATGGACAGGGCACTTGAGGCAGAACAGAGGGAGGAAGAGGAGGACTTCCTTACCTCTCAAGGCCCCCTTTATCCAGACAGTATTCTTTCAGGCCCGCCTATCACACAGGAGGAGGAGGAGGAGGATTGTGTCAGCATGGAGGAAGAGCCTGGCACTCAGCATCAGCAGCAGTCTTCAAGGGTTCATTTTCAGTCCTCAGAAACCCATGGACTTGTACGTGGCTGGGAGGAGGTGGCTGCGGATCAGGTCATCCTTAGTGACCCAGAGGACTCCGGACCGAATGCCTCAGCAAACCTACGCTGCATTACCTCCCTGATCCTGCAAAGCCTGCGAAAAGACCTCAGATTTGTGGTATCAAGGAGAGGGATCAGTACTGGCTGGCAACCCTTCTTGATCCACGTTACAAGGGTAAGGTGGCAGGACTTATCCTGCCATCGCAGAAGGAGCAGAGGATGAAACATCTTCGGGTGGCCTTGCAGAAAGGTTTGTGCAATGCGTTTCCAGAGCCTGGGAGGTTACAATTTCCTGGTACTAATGGACAACATGTTGCTGAGGCTTCGGTCAGTCACAGAAGGAGCGGTGGAGAAGGAGGCTGTCTGACCGATGCGTTCAGACAATCTTTTAGTCCACAGCCCCAAGGTCTTATTGATTCCAGCAACCATCGCCAGCATCTGTTGTACATGGTGCAGGAATACCTAGGGGCAAGATCAGACTTGGAGACCTTTCCAACCGAAAATCCACTGGGTTACTGGGTCTTGAGGATGGATCACTAACCAGAGATTGCACAGTATGCAATTGAGCTACTGGCCTGAGCTGCATCCATTCAGTGCTGCTGGAGGCTTTGTAACTGATCACAGAGTGCGCCTGTCCACCGACTCAGTTGATCGGCTGACCTTCATAAAAATGAATCAGTCTTGGATCACCAGCTACCAAGCACCTGATGCTTATGTAACCGATTCATTTTTTATGAATGTGAGATCCCTTCAAGGCTGCCTATGCTGATGCTGAGTGACTGTCCTGTTATGCTGAGTGACTATCCTATTCCTCCTCAATGTTCATGTTGATAGCTTCTAAGAACATTTTTGGTTCTGGGCACCACCACCAATGGCTAAGGCCCAATTTTTCTGCCCCTGTTTAAAAGGGGGTGTGTAATTACAATTTTTGATCAAATATTTAACATCAAGGCTTGTTCCTGCGCTCAAAAGAGTATCTCTGAGGGGTTGCAGTGTTGTGGCACCACCACCACTGCCTAAGGCCCAATTTTTCTGACCCTGTTTAACAGGGGCATGTAATTACAATTTTTGCTGTAATATTTTGCAGCACGGCTCATTCCTGCATTCAACAAGAGTATCTGTGAGGGGTTGCAGTGTTGTGGCACTACCACCACTGCCTAAGGCTCAATTTTTATTCCACTGTTTAACAGGGGTGTGTAATTACAATTTTTGATCAAATATTTAACAGCAGGGCTCATTCCTGCGCTCAACAAGAGAATCTATGAGGGGTTGCAGTGTTGTGGCACCATCACCACTGCCTAAGGCCCAATTTTTATGCCGGTTTAACAGGGACGTGTAATTACAATTTACAATTTTTGATCAAATATTTAACAGCAGGGCTCGTTCCTGTGCTCAACAAGAGTATCTGTGAGGCTTTACAGTGTTGTGCCACCACCACCACCACCTAAGGCCCAATTTTTCTGCCCCTGTTTAACAGGGGCATGCAATTACAATTCTTGATATAATATTTCACAGCAGGGCCCGTTCCAGTGCCCACCAAGAATAACTGTGAGGGCTTACAGTGTTCTGGTACCACCAACACCTAAGGCCCAAATTTCCACAGAGTGTTTACTTACAAACGGAGGGAGGCAACAGGAAGTGAGAGGAAATCTACCCCTAGGAAGGGAAATTCTCTCCTGTAAGAGTTAATATGGGAAAAAAGGTGTCTCCTCCACTGATTATCACCAATGCTTGTTTCCCTTAAAAACCCCAAATTTTCAAAATCTAATTGTCATTGGGACAGAAAGTGAGGTGAAATCTTCTGAACAGGGGCACGGACAGCAAAACAAATGTTACAGGGGTGATAACCCTTCCCTATGTTTTCCAAAAAGCTTTAAAATAGATTTTTTTGGCTGGAGCTACACTTACAAAATGTTACAAATTCCAAACAGGAAGAACAAACTTACAGTCCCTGTCTTGTTTGCACCGCCTGTATACTGCTGTTCAGAGTATATAGGGCCTTGGGGCTCAACGCCTTTTCTTTTTTTAATTTGGGTGCGGGGTTCCCCTTAATATCCATACGAGACTCAAAGGGCCTGATAATGGGCTGGGGGGGGGGGGGTACCCATGCCGTTTGTCTCACTGATTTTCATCCATATTGTCGGGACCCAACATTACATTAAAGCCTCAAGCAGTTTTATGACTTTTATTCCTTTAGAAATGTCATTTTGTGCAGGGACTGTTCTAAGCACAGGAAACATGCGCCACTTTACAGGCATACTATAGACACCCCCAGGCACAATATTTAAAGGAATATTTCACTTTTATTTTTTCACTTTAAGCATCATTAAAATTACTGCTCCTGAAAAAACGTCCGTTTTTAAAACTTTTTTTCCATTGATACATGTCCCCTGAGGCAGCCCCCTAACCCTTTTCAGTACAAAAACTTGCATATTAGCCTTTAAAATTCACACTGTTGATTTCTCACGTTTGAGTCCCATAGACTTTAACGGTGTTTGAATGTTCCCACAAACTTTCGGGCCATTTGCATGTTCTGGATGCGATCCGAACCAGGGGGTGTTCAGCCCATCCCTACCCCACAATCAGTAGCATGTGGGTAATAGGCAGGAAACTCTTTACAGAGGGAAATATCTCCCCATCCCCCTTTTACTATCATTAGCAACCTGGCCTTTTAGCCTGGGGTAGAAGACCTACAGTTTAACCACTTCCTCCAAAAGGATGTTCCTGTACGTCCTATGGTTGAAGTGGTTATACTGGGATGATGTCTGCATCTACAGGTATCATCCCGGTATTTTTTTTTGCAGCTAGCAATGGGCTTGAATGTAAAAGAGACGTTAGTGCCTTCCTGGTCTCCCCTGCCCTACTGAACTGAAGCTGCCAGTTCTGCTGGCTGCCATAGAGACAATCAAGGACCAGAACGTCCCTGATCATCTCTATGGCCTAAGAGGCCAGACGCACCAAGTATGATGTCACTGCCCATGCAATCACGAGGAATATTATTAATCCCTTGTGAGAGCAATAAAAGAGATAGATAAATAAATAATTAAATAAGCCTCTACTGCCTTTACTGATTGAACAACATCCCATGGCTCAAGAGGATGTCCCTTCCTAGTATGGCCTTCCCTTCTTCCAAGAAATTAAAGGCCATTCAGTAATAGTGATGAGCAGAACACCCCTGGTTCGGTTTGCACCAGAACAGGCAAAAAATTTGTTTGAACACGCGAACACCGTTAAAGTCTATGGGACACGAACATGAATAATCAAAGTGCTAATTTTAAAGGCTTATATGCAAGTCATTGTCATAAAAAAGGTTTGGGGACCCGGGTCCTGCCCCAGGGGACATGGATCAATGCAAAAAAAAGTTTTAAAAACGGATGTTTTTTCAGGAGCAGTGATTTTAATAATGCTTAAAGTGAAACAATAAAAGTGTAATATTCCTTTAAATTTCGTACCTGGGGGGTGTCTATAGTATACCTGTAAAGGGGCGCATGTTTCCTGTGTTTAAAACAGTCTGACAGCAAAATGACATTTCAGAGGAAAAAAAGTCATTTAAAACTACTGGCGAGCTGGGGATGAAAAAAATCATATAGTAGATATAAGGATTGGAGAATAGGGTCTGAGTCAGAACATTCTGTAGTTTCCAAAAAGAAGATAATGGATGTGAAAAGGTTCTTGGAGGTGGGAGAGAAGATGATAGGGTTTGATTGTGAGACTGGATTTTGCAGACCTCATGCAGGATTTGAGAAACTTCTCACAAATCAAACATGGATATATTAGATCATCCATGTTTATTATGACATTGATCCAATCCTATAGAATGTCAGTATATGTGTGTATTGTACATGCATTTATATACATTTCTGCACTTTAAACCACACATTGCAATGCTTTCATAAATGAGATGGTTATAATCCATTCCTCATACAATAGGGATTTATTCTGGTGACCATGGTGAAGGGTAATTCTAAATGTCTTTCTCATAGGATCTCTGAGAGCTCTTCATCAGGAAATATCAGGAATAGGGATGAGCTTCGAGTTCGAGTCGAACTCATGTTCGACTCGAACATTGGCTGTTCGCAAGTTCGCCGAACAGCGAACAATTTGGGGTGTTCGCGGCAAATTCGAATGCCGCGGAACACCCTTTAAAAGTCTATGGGAGAAATCAAAAGTGCTAATTTTAAAGGCTTATATGCAAGTTATTGTCATAAAAAGTGTTTGGGGACCTGGGTCCTGCCCCAGGGGACATGGATCAATGCAAAAAAAAATTTTAAAAACGGACAATTTTTCAGGAGCAGTGATTTTAATAATGCTTAAAGTCAAACAATAAAAGTGTAATATCAATTTAAATTTCGTACCTGGGGGGTGTCTATAGTATGCCTGTAAAGGGGCGCATGTTTCCCGTGTTTAGAAAAGTCTGACAGCAAAATGACATTTGGAAGGAAAAAACTAATTTAAAACTACCCGTGGCTATTGCATTGCCGACAATACACATAGAAGTTCATTGATAAAAACGGCTTGGGAATTCCCCACAGGGAAACCCCGAACCAAAATTAAAAAAAAAAAAAATGATGTGGGGGGGTCCCCCTAAATTCCATACCAGGCCCTTCAGGTCTGGTATGGATATTAAGGGGAACCCCGGCCAAAAAATAAAATAAAAAAATGACGTGGGGTTCCCCCTAAATTCCATACCAGGCCCTTCAGGTCTGGTATGGATATTAAGGGGAACCCCGGCCAAAAAATACAATAAAAAAATGACGTGGGGTTCCCCCTAAATTCCATACCAGACCCTTCAGGTCTGGTATGGATTTTAAGGGGAACCCCGCGCTAAAAAAAAAAAAAAAACGGCGTGGGGTTCCCCCAGAAATACATACCAGACCCTTATCCGAGCACGCAACCTGGCAGGCCGCAGGAAAAGAGGGGGGGACGAGAGTGCGCCCCCCCCTCCTGAACCGTACCAGGCCACATGCCCTCAACATTGGGAGGGTGCTTTGGGGTAGCCCCCCAAAACACCTTGTCCCCATGTTGATGAGGACAAGGGCCTCATCCCCACAACCGTGGCCGGTGGTTGTGGGGGTCTGCGGGCGGGGGGCTTATCGGAATCTGGAAGCCCCCTTTAACAAGGGGACCCCCAGATCCCGCCCCCCCTGTGTGAAATGGTAAGGGGGTACTTACCCCTACCATTTCACTAAAAAAGTGTCAAAATAGTTAAAAATGACAAGAGACAGTTTTTGACAATTCCTTTATTTAAATGCTTCTTCTATCTTCCTTCATCTTCTTCTTCTGGTTCTTCTGGCTCTTCTGGTTCTTCCTCCGGCATTCTCGTCCAGCATCTCCTCCGCGGCGTCTTCTATCTTCTTCTCCTCGGGCCGCTCCGCACCCATGGCATTGAGGGGAGGCTCTCGCTCTTCTCTTCATCTTCTTCTTCATCTTCTTCTTCATCCTCTTCTCTTCTTCCTTCTTCTCTTCTTCTCTTCTTCTCTTCTTAATTTTCTTATCCGGGCCACTCCGCAGCCATGCTGTGGCATGGAGGGAGGCTCCCGCTGTGTGACGGCGTCTCCTCATCTGACGGTTCTTAAATAACGGGGGCGGGGCCACCCGGTGACCCCGCCCCCCTCTGACGCACGGTGACTTGACGGGACTTCCCTGTGACGTCACGGGGAATGCCACAGGGAAGTCCCGTCATGTCCCGTGCGTCAGAGGGGGCGGGGTCACCGGGTGGCCCCGCCCCCCGTTATTTAAGAACCGTCAGATGAGGAGATGCCGTCACACAGCGGGAGCCTCCCTCCATGCATGGATACGGAGCGGCCCGGATAAGAAAATTAAGAAGAGAAGAAGAGAAGAAGAAAGAAGAGAAGAGGATGAAGAAGAAGATGAAGAGAAGAGCGGGAGCCTCCCCTCAATGCCATGGGTGCGGAGCGGCCAGAGGAGAAGAAGATAGAAGACGCCGTGGAGGAGATGCTGGACGAGAACGCCGGAGGAAGAACCAGAAGAGCCAGAAGAACCAGAAGAAGAAGAAGATGAAGGAAGATAGAAGAAGCATTTAAATAAAGGAATTGTCAAAAACTGTCTCTTGTCATTTTTAACTATTTTG
The DNA here is from genome assembly GCA_037952925.1 of Lithobates clamitans. Taxonomy (NCBI): domain Eukaryota; kingdom Metazoa; phylum Chordata; class Amphibia; order Anura; family Ranidae; genus Lithobates; species Lithobates clamitans. The sequence goes on along the minus strand of JBBGZY010001739.1, from coordinate 515,790 downwards.
ACACTTTTTTAGTGAAATGGTAGGGGTAAGTACCCCCTTACCATTTCACACAGGGGGGGGGCGGGATCTGGGGGTCCCCTTGTTAAAGGGGGCTTCCAGATTCCGATAAGCCCCCCGCCCGCAGACCCCCACAACCACTGGCCACGGTTGTGGGGATGAGGCCCTTGTCCTCATCAACATGGGGACAAGGTGTTTTGGGGGGCTACCCCAAAGCACCCTCCCAATGTTGAGGGCATGTGGCCTGGTACGGTTCAGGAGGGGGCCGCACTCTTGTCCCCCCCTCTTTTCCTGCGGCCTGCCAGGTTGCGTGCTCGGATAAGGGTCTGGTATGGATTCTTGGGGGAACCCCACGCCGTTTTTTTTTTTTTTTTTTGGTGCGGGGTTCCCCTTAAAATCCATACCAGACCTGAAGGGTCTGGTATGGAATTTAGGGGGAACCCCACGTCATTTTTTTTTTTTAAATTTTGGCCGGGGTTCCCCTTAATATCCATACCAGACCTGAAGGGCCTGGTATGGAATTTAGGGGGACCCCCCCACGTCATTTTTTTTTTTTAATTTTGGTTCGGGGTTTCCCTGTGGGAAATTCCCATGCCGTTTTTATCAATGAACTTCTATGTGTATTGTCGGCAATGCAATAGCCGCGGGTAGTTTTAAATGAGTTTTTTCCTTCCAAATGTCATTTTGCTGTCAGACTTTTCTAAACACAGGAAACATGCGCCCCTTTACAGGCATACTATAGACACCCCCCAGGTACGAAATTTAAAGGGATATTACACTTTTATTATTTGACTTTAAGCATTATTAAAATCACTGCTCCTGAAAAAACGGCCGTTTTTAAAACTTTTTTTTGCATTGATCCATGTCCCCTGGGGCAGGACCCAGAACCCCAAACACTTTTTATGACAATAACTTGCATATAAGCCTTTAAAATTAGCACTTTTGATTATTCATGTTCGTGTCCCATAGACTTTAACGGTGTTCGCGTGTTCGAGCAAACTTTTTTCCTGTTCGCATGTTCTGGTGCGAACCGAACAGGGGGGTGTTCGGCTCATCCCTAATCAGGAAGGACAATATCAATAAACAGGTCATGCTCTGGAGCTCAAATATAATGGCATAAGTTGTCCTAAAATAATCTCAGGGGCCACAGGGGGATGAAAATAAACAAATCTGTTAAAGTGAAGGAAACAAGTAGTAAAATAAAGAAAGAAATACAGACATATTTTATGATGGAGCAACTGATAGTGGAAATGATTTGTGGTTGTCTCATGTCTGGTGGAGACTGTCCTAGTCTCAGCTGAAGGAGGTTATCAAGACCAGAACACTGTTTAACTTTCCAATCTATCAGGTCTGTCTGGTAAGCTTCTCTATGTGATTGTTAGTGGAGGAAATCAGATTGTAGAGTGTATGGGGCACAAACATTGTGGTTTGCAAGTTTACCACTGAAGCCCCGCACCTCGATATGGAATGTTTTGAAGTAGTAAAAACCTGACAGAGGTTGTAACCTTTTCTCATGTTAATCGAAAACTTTAAAAGAAAAAAGTTTGTTGGACTGAACATTCACTTTGATTGCAATATGCACATCTTGTATTTTTAACTCGATTGAACCTCCATTTAATGCTATCACCTTTTTAATTCCCTAATGACGATAATGAAATTATAAAAACTTTCAGACACTGGGGGGAATGATGGGAATAAAAAGGTTTCCAGGATTGGAAATCATTATTATTATTATTATTATTATTATTATTATTATTATACAGGATTTATATAGCGCCGACAGTTTACGGAGCGCTTTACAACATTAGGGTAGACAGTACAAGTACAATACAATTCAATACAGGAGGAATCAGAGAGCCCTGCTCGTTAGAACTTATAATCTAGGAGGGAGGGTCAAGTTATACATAAGGGTAATAGCTGTGGGGGATGAGCTAATGATCATGTGTAAATTCACCTATAAATGTGTAGATATTAGTAAAGGTGATAAACATGTCCAATGCCCTAGGGCAGCGGTTCTCAACCTGGGGGTCGCGACCCCCTGGGGGGTCGATTGCCCATTCTCCAGGGGGTCGCGAATGCTGGCCGAGATGCTGGCCGAGACGGACCCGAAGTTACTGCCTGAGTCCGTCCGTCTCGGCCAGCGAGATGTCACTTCCTGGAGAGGAGGGACTGCCGGAAGTGACGTTCCGTCGCCGCCATCTTGGTACTCTCGTCCGCAGTAAGGCTTAGACTTAGAAGTCGGCAAGCGGACATCTTTGTACACCCACCGAAATCTGCTTGCTGCGGACGAGTGTACCAAGAGGGAGGCAACGAAACACGACATGCTGAAGAAGAAGAACACCTGTGACTTCTGGTAAGTCAGACACACAGGAAAAGCTGACAAGACAACATTTTTTAAATTATGGTCCTATATATATATATATATATATATATATATATATATATATATATATATATATATATATATATATATATATATATATATATATATATATATATATATATAAACGTCCCAGTTGGTTCCTCAAAAGTAGTTATTCCGTGCCAGTGCTAGATACATGTTTGGAAGCTATACACTTTGTGTATCTAGCACTGGCACGGAATAACCACTTTTGAGGAATCAACCGCAACATTTATATATAAATCAGTGGTGGGGGCGCAAGCAAACTGAAACAATCAGAAAAAAACCCCCATTAAAACGCTGCAACTGTGCCATCAAATGTCGCCACTGTGCCAGCAAACACTACCACTGTGCCATCAAACGCAGGAACTGTGCCCTTTAATTGTTGCCACTGTACCAAACGCAGCCACTGTGCCCATTAATTGTCGCCACTGTACCAGCAAACGTCGCCACTGTGCCATCAAACGCAGCCACTGTGCCATCAGACGCAGCCACTGTGCCCTTTAATTGTTGCCACTGTACCAAACGCAGCCACTGTGCCCATCAATTGTCGCCATTGTGCTAGCAAACGTCGCCACTGTGCAGCCACTGTGCCCATCAATTGTCGCCACTGTGCCATCAAATGCAGCCACTGTGCCCATCAATTGTCGCCACTGTGCCAGCAAACGCTGCCACTGTGCCATCAAACGCAGGAACTGCGCCCTTTAATTGTTGCCACTGTGCCAAACGCAGCCACTGTGCCCATTAATTGTCGCCACTGTGCCAGCAAACGTCGCCACTGTGCCATCAAACGTCGCCACTGTGCCATCAAACGTCGCCACTGTGCCATCAAACGCAGCCACTGTGCCCTTTAATTGTTGCCACTGTGCCAAGGGCAGCCACTGTGCCCATCAATTGTCGCCACTGTGCCAGCAAACGTTGCCACTGTGCCATCAAACGCAGCCACTGTGCCATCAAACGCAGGAACTGCGCCCTTTAATTGTTGCCACTGTGCCAAACGCAGCCACTGTGCCCATTAATTGTCGCCACTGTGCCAGCAAACGTCGCCACTGTGCCATCAAACGCAGCCACTGTGCCCTTTAATTGTTGCCACTGTGCCAAGGGCAGCCACTGTGCCCATCAATTGTCGCCACTGTGCCAGTAAACGTTGCCACTGTGCCAGTAAACGTTGCCACTGTGCCAGCAAACGTTGCCACTGTGCCATCAAACGCAGCCACTGTGCCATCAAATGCAGCCACTGTTCCCTTTAATTGTTGCCACTGTGCCAAACGCAGCCACTGTGCCCATAAATTGTCGCCACTGTGCCAGCAAACGTCGCCACCTGTGCCATCAAACGCAGCCACTGTGCCCTTTAATTGTTACCACTGTGCCAAACGCAGCCACTGTGCCAGCAAACGTCCCACTGTGCAGCCACTGTGCCCATCAATTGTTGCCACTGTGCCAGCAAACGCCGCCACTGTGCCAGCAAACGCGACTAGCAAAAATAATTTTACTCTTAGGGGTCCCCACAACTTGGGAAATTTTATCAAGGGGTCACGGCACTAGGATGGTTGAGAACCACTGCCCTAGGGGCAATTATCTTCCTCTACCTTCTACAAAGGACTGTGCGCTGTCCGAGGTGATATTGTGATCAGATTTGTATGTAGATGATATTTTGTATATATTTTGTGTCATTTACCTATCAGGCAGCGTATGGCTTTATCTATGTACATTGATCTGCTGGTGATGATTGAAATAGATACAAATAAACAAAGATTTGTCTGGGCTGATTGAGTAGATACAATGTTTCGTTTTTCTTGTTTCTTTCCTCCATTGTTGTGGGTTAAGAACTCCACGATCTTCCCAACTTGTGATTTCAGATAAAGTAACAATGTAAGGCGAGAGATTGTGGAGGATCTTTTATTGTAACAATGTGTGAGTGCGGCATAAGTGTTTATTCAGCTCTGCCACCTTGTGGTCATTCCCGGTAGAACACTTGGGTGTGTGTGTGCAGTACAAGGAGGTGAATAGGGAATGTATACAGCCAGAAAGTGGAGATGATCTCCGCAATAAATCTGGAATCAGGATGGGAATAGAAGGAAGGTTTATTCATCCCCCTCCCAGTCTGACCGATCTACGGTACTTCTCATCTCATCAATGTTATTATTATTTTAGCATTGCCTCACAAACATGCCACCCACATCTCTCTACATAGAGCCGGACATACCTGCTTTCTATTCCTATTCTCCAATTAAGTTATATATTATTAATACTGTCAGGTAAAGTTCCCTGTAAAGACAAACCCTTTGTCTTCTTATCACACTCAGACTTGTAATAGAGGTGAGGAGTAGGGATGAGCCGAACACCCCCCGGTTCGGTTCGCACCAGAACCTGCGAACGGACCGAAAGTTCGCACGAACGTTAGAACCCCATTGACGTCTATGGGACTCGAACGTTCAAAATCAAAAGTGCTCATTTTAAAGGCTAATTTGTATGGTATTGTCCTAAAAAGGGTTTGGGGACCCGGGTCCTACCCCAGGGGACATGTATCAATGCAAAAAAAACTTTTAAAAATGGCCGTTTTTTCGGGAGCAGTGATTTTAATGATGCTTAAAGTAAAAAACAAAAAGTGAAATATTCCTTTAAATATCGTACCTGGGGGGTGTCTATAGTATGCCTGTAAAGTGACGCGTGTTTCCCGTGTTTAGAACAGTCCCTGCACCAAATGTCATTTTTAAAGGAAAAATCTCATTTAAAACTGCTTGCGGGTTTAATGTAATGTCGGGTCCTGGCAATATGGATGAAAATCAGTGAGACAAATGGCATGGGTACCCCCCAGTCCATTACCAGGCCCTTTGGGTCTTGTATGGATATTAAGGGGAACCCCGCACCCAAATTAAAAAAAGGAAAGGTGTGGGGCCACCAGGCCCTATATACTCTGAACAGCAGTATACAGGCGGTGCAAACAAGACAGGGACCGTAGGTTTGTTGTTAAGTAGAATCTGTTTGTAATTTTGAACGGGTACATTTTTAACGTGTTTAGCTCCAGCCAAAAAATCTTTTTTAAGCTCTTTGGAAAACATAGGGAAGGGTTATCACCCCTGGGACATTTGTTTTGCTGTCTTTCCTCCTCTTCAGAAGATTTCACCTCACTTTTTGTCCCAATGAAAAATGTTTTTTGAAAATTTGGGTTTTTTTGTGGAACAAGGATTGGAAAGCATCAGTGGAAAGGAGAATTTTTTTTCCCATATTAACTCTTACAGGAGAGAATTTCCCTTCCTAGGGGTAGATTTCATCTCACTTCCTGTTGTCTCCTTCCGTTTGCAAGTAGGAGTCGTTTGTAAGTTAGTTGTTTGAAAGTAGGGTCCTGCCCTATATACTCAGCAGAAATTTGGGCCTTAGGTGTTGCTGTGGCCACAACACTGTAAGCCCTCACAGGGCCCTGCTGTGAAATATTAGATCAAGAATTGTAATTACATGTCCTTGTTGAACAGGAGCTGAAAAATTAGGCCTTAGGCACTGGTGCTGGTGCCACAACACTGCAACCCCTCACAGATGCTCTAGTTGGAACGCAGAAACGAGCCCTGCTGCAAAGTATTGCATCAAAAATTGTAATTACACGCCCCTGTTAAACAAGGGCTGAAAAATTGGGCCTTAGGCACTGGTGCTGGTGCCACAACACTGCAACCCCTCACAGACACTCTAGTTGGAATGCAGGAACGAGCCCTGCTGCAAAGTATTGCATCAAAAATTGTAATTACATGCCCCTGTTAAACAGGGGCAGAAAAAATGGGCCTTAGGCACTGGTGCTGGTGCCACAACACTGCAACCCCTCACAGACACTCTAGTTGGAATGCAGGAACAAGCCCTGCTGCAAAGTATTACATCAAAAATTGTAATTACACGCCCCTGTTAAACAGGGGCTGAAAAATTGTGCCTTAGGCACTGGTGGTGGCGCCCAGAACCAAAAATGTTCTTACAAGCTATCAGCGTGATGATTGAGGAGGAAGAGGATAATTACTCAGGGATAGTCACTCAGCATCAGCATAGGCAGTCTTTGAAGGGATCTGAGATTTCAAAAAAAATTATTCGGTTACATCAGCATCAGGTGCTTGGTAGCTGGTGGTGATCCAAGACTGATTCATTTTTATGAAGGTCAGTCGATCGACCAAGTCAGTGGACAGACGCACCCTGTGATCGGTTACCACGCCTCCAGCAGGAGGACATGGTGGGGCTAGGGAAGGAGTCACTGATGACATTGAGCCGAGGGAAGAGGCCGCTGCTTTGCCAGACAAAGTACCCTGGGCATGGGTGAGAGAGGATGAGGAGGATGAGGACGGCTTGGTCATCCACTCGACCAAGTCTTCCGCATGTTGCGGCTCAACATGGCCAGCTGCCGAAAAAAAGGCCAAGCGTGTCCCATGGCCACGTGCTGATGAGGATGCACCGTCTCCACGACCAGCACTAGACACAGAGCCTGCTTGCCCTCTCTTATTGGCTTGTGACTGTCTGCCTCTCCTTCTTGGCATTCCAGACATACTAATGGCCTGTAGCTGCACTAAGCTGGGATATATATATATATATATATATATATATATATATATATATATATATGTACTGATACTGCAGCTAGCAAAATCAACTGCCTGCCTGTAGTATGAGAACACCACCAACCTTCTACAGGTAGCTTTAGCTGAACACTGTGAGCAGGACGCATCCCACTAACTTGTAGGTTTAGCAGAACACTGTGAGCAGGACGCACTGCACTAACTGTAAATAGTCTAGCTGCCTGACTGTGGTACTAATAGGATCAAAAGAACACCAGCAATTTTCTTCAGGTAGCTGTATTTACTGTAACAAGACAAGCCTGCCTGTCAGTAAGAAGATAACAGAAACGGATCTAGCTGAACACTGTGAGCAGGACGCACCCCACTAGCTTGTAGGTTTAGCTGAACACTGTGAGGTGGATGCACCCCACTAACTTGTAGGTTTAGCTGAACACTGTGAGCAGGACGCACCCCACTAACTTGTAGGTTTAGCAGAACACTGTGAGCAGGACGCACTGCACTAACTGTAAATAGTCTAGCTGCCTGACTGTGGTACTAATAGGATCAAAAGAACACCAGCAATTTTCTTCAGGTAGCTGTATTTACTGTAACAAGACAAGCCTGCCTGTCAGTAAGAAGATAACAGAAACGGATCTAGCTGAACACTGTGAGCAGGACGCACCCCACTAGCTTGTAGGTTTAGCTGAACACTGTGAGGTGGACGCACCCCACTAACTTGTAGGTTTAGCAGAACACTGTGAGCAGGACGCACTGCACTAAATGTAAATAGTCTAGCTGCCTGACTGTGGTACTAATAGGATCAAAAGAACACCAGTAATTTTCTTCAAAATACTGTAACAAGACAAGTCTGCCTGTCAGTAAGAAGATAACAGGAACGGATCTAGCTGAACACTGTGAGCAGGACGCACTGCACTAACTTGTAGTTTTAGCAGAACACTGTGAGCAGGACGCACTGCACTAAATGTAAATAGTCTAGTTGCCTGACTGTGGTACTAATAGGATCAAAAGAACACCAGTAATTTTCTTCAGATAGCTTTATATACTGTAACAAGACAAGCCTGCCTGTCAGTAGGAAGATAACAGGAACGGATCTAGCTGAACACTGTGAGCAGGACGCACTGCACTAAATGTAAATAGTCTAGCTGCCTGACTGTGGTACTAATAGGATCAAAAGAACACCAGTAATTTTCTTCAAAATACTGTAACAAGACAAGCCTGCCTGTCAGTAGGAAGATAACAGGAACGGATCTAGCTGAACACTGTGAGCAGGACGCACTGCACTAAATGTAAATAGTCTAGAAGATAACAGGAACGGATCTAGCTAAACTGAATACAGTGTATATATATATATATATATATATATATATGCAACACATGGGATGCATATATATACACAATACACTTTAAGTGCAGCTAACTGACTGACTGTCCTGCCTAATCTAGCTAACTCAAATGAAATGACACTGTCTCTCTCTCTCTCTATTTCTCAGCACACCGGAACACACAGCACAGAGCCGCCGTGCAGGTGGCCTTATATAGTGTGGGGCGTGTACTAAATCCCCTGAGCCATAATTGGCCAAAGCCTCCTTGGCTTTGGCCAATTACGGCTCTCTGTTAAGGCGGCGCTGTGATTGGCCAAGCATGCGGGTCATAGTGCATGCTTGGCCAATCATCAGCAAGCAATGCACTGTGATGCCGCAGTGAATTATGGGCCGTGACGCGCCACACGAATTTGGCGCGAACGGCCCATATCGTTCGCAATTCGGCGAACGAACGAACAGCCGATGTTCGAGTCGAACATGGGTTCGACTCGAACACGAAGCTCATCCCTACTTGTAATGATGTTATCTCCAGAACCCAGGGTCCCAATTCCGGAGAAGTTTTCTGGTGATCGAAGCAAGTTTCGGAGTTTCCGTAATGCATGTGAGCTGTACTTTTCCTTACTACCCTTAACCTTTTCGCGGGAAAACACCAAGGTGGGGTTTGTTGTCTCACTTTTGCTGGGAGAACCACAAGCCTGGGCTCATCACCTGCTGGAAGAACACCATGTTTCTCTGGACTCTTTGTCATCCTTCTTCGATGCAATGTCACTCCTATATGATGACCCCCAACGAACTTCCACTGCCGAAGCTGCTCTTAGCATGCTCCAGCAGGGCCGCAGAGTGGTCGAAGATTATATAATGGACTTTAGACGCTGGAGCGCGGATACCCAGTGGAACCATGCAGCTTTACGGCACCAGTTTCGCCTAGGCTTGTCAGAAGGACTAAAGGATCAACTAGCTCGGGTCGGTGTACGAAATTCCCTGGAATCCTTGATGACCCTAACTATTCAGATAGACCGTCGTCTTCGGGAACGCAGGATGGAGAGGGTGACCCAGCAGACTCAACCAACTTGGATGTTACCCCAAGTGCCTACGACCTCTCGTCCTGTTCCCCTTAGACCGGTCCCAGTTAATCCTGCACCAACCAAACTAATACCGGACTTTCAGAAACCTGGGCAGGTTGGACTAATGAGACCCGCATTGTATGCCGAGGAACGTCTATGTCGGCAACAGCTCAACCTGTGTTTGTACTGCGGGAGACCGGGCCATTATGTACATTCGTGTCCTGCCAAGTACCGTAGATCTTCATCCATCCCACCACACAGTCACCCAGCTCTCTCTACTCATCTGGCTATTCCCATCACCCTTCAGTTTTCTGGAAAGACTGTGTCTGTTACTGCAATAATAGACTCTGGTGCATGCAGTTGTTTTATTGATTTGAACTTTGCCAACCAACAACGCATTCCACTCCAGCACAGGGCTCAAGGACTTTCTGTTTTCTTGGCAGATGGATTCCGTATTAAATGTGGCCAGGTGACTCAAGAGACTCCCCCACTGCCTGTAATTACTGTCTCGAACCACAAGGAACTGCTTAAGTTTGATGCTATTGCTTCCCCTGTGTTCCCGATCATCTTGAGTGTACCGTGGCTTCAGGCCCACAACCCGCAAATTGACTGGGGCTCCGGAGAGATCAGGTTTCAGTCCCTCTACTGTCAAGAACATTGTCTGCCCTTACCTTCCAAGATATCTGGCCCTTTGCTGTGCCTGGAAGCTGACTCAGAATTACGCTCAGCAGTACCTGAACAGTATCACGAGTTCTTAGACGTTTTTAGTAAACGAGGGGCAGAGACACTTCCTCCTCATCATTCCTACGTTTGCGCGATTGAGTTACTGCCCGGAGCTGAAATCCCCTTTGGGCAAATTTTCCCTCTGTCTGAGCGTGAGTTGGAGGTTTTAAAGGAATATGTTGACGAAAACCTTAAGAGGGGGTTCATCCAGTCATCCACCTCTCCAGCTGGGGCAGGGATCTTTTTTGTGGAGAAGAAGGACCACTCATTGCGTCCTTGTGTGGAATACCGGGAGCTGAACAAGGTCACGGTCAAGAACCGGTATCCCTTACCCCTGGTACCTGAGCTTTTTCAAAGATTAAGAACTACTGTTGTGTTCACCAAACTCGATCTTCGTGGGGCCTACAATTTGGTTCGCATTCGTGCAGGGGACGAGTGGAAAACGGCCTTCCGTACCAGGTTTGGCCATTAGGAATATCTGGTGATGCCCTTCGGCCTGTGTAATGCCCCTGCTACCTTCCAGCACCTGATAAATGATATCTTCAGAGACTATCTGGACATTTTCGTCATAGCCTACTTAGACGATATCCTGATCTTTTCCTCATCCTTGGATCAGCACAGGAAACACGTCAAGATGGTACTCTGCCGACTCCGTCAGCATGGCTTATACGCCAAACCAGAAAAATGAGAATTTGAGCGGCAGAGTATCCAATTTCTGGGCCTGGTAATTTCCACAGAAGGGTTCAAGATGGACCCACAAAAAGTCACAGCTGTTCTGGACTGGCCTGCACCCTCAGATAAAAAGGGGGTGCAACGTTTTGTTGGCTTCGCCAATTTTTACAGAAGGTTCATCAAAGGATTTTCTGCAATTATCTCTCCGATCACCCAGCTAACAAGACAAAACGTCCGATTCCAGTGGAATCCCCAGGCTCAAGCTGCCTTTTCTACCCTAAAGGGACTCTTTACCTCTGCCCCCATCTTGAGCCATCCGGATCCCTCTCTTCCTTACCTACTCGAGGTTGATGGCTCAGAAACAGCTGTGGGGGCAGTTATTTCTCAGCGCCAAGGACTCAAGGATCCCATGCACCCCATAGCTTTCTTCTCTCGGAAGCTTTCGCCTGCAGAGAAGAATTACGATTTGGGGGACCGTGAACTTTTGGCCATCAAAGCCGCACTCGAAGAATGGCGATACCTGCTAGAGGGAGCGGCACATCCCATACTTATCTACACGGATCATAAAAATCTGGAATATTTACGAACTGCCAAATGTTTGAAGCCGCGTCAGGCACGATGGGCATTATTCTTTTCCAGATTTTCATTTCACATCACCTACCGGCCAGGATCAAAGAACATCAAGCCTGACGCTCTCTCTCGGATGTACGATGACCCCAAAGAAACTTCAGTTCCGGACACCATCTTATCTGAGGGCAACTTTCTGCTTTTCCGGACAGACCTGATGTCTGGTCTAAAACAAGCCTCAGAGGGGGTGTCCGGTCCTCCAGGATCAATCTTGATACCCAGGGATGGGATGCTTTGGAAGGACAGCAAAATTTTTGTGCCAGAAAGTTGCCGGACAGAAGTGCTGAGCCTATGTCACGACCACCCGCTGGCCGGACATTTTGGGGTTCACAAGACTCGTGAACTAATCCAGCGCATGTTTTGGTGGCCGAAGCTTGAGGAAGATTGCAAGGACTATGTTAAGTCATGTGTCATCTGTACCCAAAGCAAGTCTGCCAGGACCAAGTCCTGGGGCCTCCTCAGACCACTACCAATTCCTGACAGACCCTGGAGCATGATTGCCATGGACTTTGTAGTGGAACTACCCCCTTCTGAAGGACATACAGCTATCTTTGTAGTGGTTGACCGTCTGTCTAAGATGGCCCACTTCATACCCCTAAAGAGTACGCCGTCTGCTTTGGAAACCACCCGGGTGTTCATCAGGGAGATCGTAAGGCTGCACGGGGTACCAACCAACATTGTATCTGACAGGGGAGTCCAGTTCACCTCCCGCTTCTGGAGGTCACTATGCCAAATTCTGAAAATTGAACTTTCCATGTCATCTGCTTTCCACCCCCAGACTAACGGACAAACTGAAAGGATGAACCAAACTCTAGAACAGTACATCCGTTGCTTTACCTCATTTGTCCAAGATGATTGGGTAGCACTTTTGCCTCTAGCGGAATTTGCTTTCAACAATGCCAGCCATTCAGCCACAGGTCAGTCACCGTTCTTTGCAAACTATGGGTTCCATCCTGTCTTCCTGCCTAACATTATTCCAGAATCTCCTGTTCCAGCAGTACAAAGCACTGTCGAGTTCCTGGGTCGCAACAACAAGTTGTTGCAAGAAGCTATGGCCAAGGCGCAGGCAACCAACAAGAGGCTTTATGACAGGAAGAGAAGAGGTGAATTACGTCTCCAACCAGGTGATCAGGTGTGGTTATCTACCACCAACCTCAAGATGGCTTGCCCTTCAAAGAAGCTGGCACCCAGATTCATTGGCCCTTTCCCAGTTAAAAGGAAATTGAATGAGGTCTCCTATGAACTTACCCTGCCTGAGTCGCTCAAAGTGCACCCGGTGTTTCACGTGTCTCTGCTTAAACCCACAGTACCCGACCCTTTCCCGGACAGAGAAACTATTATTTATTAATAAGGATGAGGAGTATGAGGTGGAGGCTGTCGTAGACTGCAGGAGGAGAGGTAACCAACTTCAATTTTTAATCAAATGGAAGGGTTATGGACCAGTGGAGAACTCATGGGAACCTAAGCAAAATGTGCATGCTCAAGAACTGATCCAGGCCTTCTTCCACAGACATCCTCAGAAAAGAGCTCTTTTGGGCACCCGGAGGTTGCCCTTAAGGGGGGGGGAATGTCATGGACATACTACTTCCAGACCTGCAACAGGGCTCAGGCGCATCCCCACCAACAGGTTCCCAGTAACGAACAGGCGTGCGCCAATGCGCATGTGCCGATCGCGGAGATCGCAAGCACAGTGATTCGGCTTTGGCACCCAGCGGCCTTTAAGAGGGGCTTCCACCATTCAGCTCTTGCTGTTTGAGCTGCAGCTTCACCTGTGACCTGTTCCTGTAATCAGCATCCGATCACCTGACCTGGCTCTCTGACCACGCTGCTGTCTCCAATCCTGAACCTTGGCTTTCCCTGACTCTGATTCTGTTTACCTGCCTGTCTGATCTCCTGTTACCAGAAACCAGCCTGAACTTGACTATTCCTTGCCTGCCGATTCTGTTGAACTGATCCACTGTGTATGACCCGGCTTGTCTGACCTTGCTTCTGCCTGCTGTGTGCACCCTGCTGACCTGCATCCAGCTTACCTGCATCCTGCTGACCTGCATCCAGCTTACCTGCATCCTGCTGACCTGCATCCAGCTCACCTGCACCCTGCTGACCTACATCCTGCTGACCTGCATCCAGCTTACCTGTAGCCTGCTGACCTGCATCCAGCTCACCTGCACCCTGCTGACCTGCATCCAGCTTACCTGCATCCTGCTGACCTGCTGACTTGTATCCAGCTTACCTGCACCCGGCACTCCAGCCAGTTTCAGTGTCTCCCAGTGGACATCATCTCTAGTTCCAGAGAATCCACCAGGCACTCATACCCCGCTGGTCTCCTACGGTCACTGTCCTCAACTCCAGTGATCAAGGAACCAGTGCTGTACGAGAGGTCTCCCTCTGCACGTCAGGCTCACATACGAGGTACGTGTCACCTCCATACATCATGGTCCCAGAGAGCTCCCCATACATCATGGTCCCCAGAGAGGCCCCCATACATCAGGGTCCTCAGAGAGCCCTCCATACATCAGGGTCCCCAGAGAGCCCTCCATACATCAGGGTCCCCAGAGAGCCCCCCATACATCAGGGTCAACAGAGAGCCCCCCCCCATACATCAGGGTCCCCAGAGAGCCCCCCCATACATCAGGGTCCCCAAAGAGCCTTCCCATACATCAGGGTCCCCAGAGAGCCTCTCCCAGGGGCAGACTGACAACCCATGGGGCCCCCAGGCAATAGGGGATCATGGGGCCCCCTTTGTCCCCACTCACACACTAGCCTCACCCTCACAAAGTCCCACGTAAATATTGCACTGCTACATTACATGCATTGGTCACATAATTTATCTACTGTTCAAAATGTAATGTTCAAAATAAATGTTGAAAGAGTTAAATAAAGAAAAATAAACTCACATTAACCCCATACATCCGGGTCCCCGGAGAGCCCCCATAAAACATGGTCCCCAGAGAGCCCCCCATACAACATGGTCCCCAGAGAGCTCCCATACATCAGGGTCCCAGAGAGCCCCCCCATAGATCTGGTTCCCCAGAGAGCTCCTATACATCAGGGTCCCAGAGAGCCCCCCATAGATCTGGGTCCCCAGAGAGCCCCCATAGATCTGGATCCCCAGAGAGCCCCCCATACATCAGCGTCCCCAGAGAGCCCCCCTTACATCAGGGTCCCCAGAGAGCCCCCTATACAGCATGGTCCCCAGAGAGCCCCCATACATCAGGGTCCCAGAGAGCCCCCATACATCAGGTTCCCTAGAGAGCCTCCCCCCATACATCGGGGTCCACAGAGAGCCTCCCCCCTACATCAGGGTTCCCAGAGAGCCCTCCATACATCAGGGTCCCCAGAGAGCTCCCCATACATCAGGGTCACCAGAGAGACCCCCCATACATCAGGGTCAACAGAGAGCCTCCAACATACAACAGGGTCCCCAGAGAGCCCACCATATATCAGGGTCCCCAGAGAGCTCCCTCATACATCAGGGTCCCCAGAGAGCCCCCCATACATCAGGGTTCTAGAGTTCCCCCTCATACATCAGGGTCCCCAGAGAGCCCTCCATACATCAGGGTCCCAGAGAGCCCCACTATAGAACTGGGTTCCCAGAGAGCCCCCCATACATCAGGGTCCAAGAGAGCCCCCCATACATCAGGGTCCCAAGAGAGCCCCCATACATCAGGGTCCCAGAGAGCCCCTCCATACATCAGGGTCCCTAGTGAGCCTTCCCATACATTAGGGTCCCCAGAGAGCCCTCCATACATCAGGTTCCCAGAGAGCCCCACCATAGATTTGGGTTTCCAGAGAGCCCCCCCATACATCAGGGTCCCAGAGAGCCCCCCATACATCAGGGTCCCCAGAGAGCCTCCCCATACATCAGGGTCCCCAGAGAGCCTCCCCCAGGGGCGGACTGACAACTCAGGGGCCCCCGGGCAATAGGGGATCATGGGGCCCCCGTTGTCCCCACCCACCCACACAGAAGCCTCACCCTCACAAAGCCCCACGTAAATATTGCACTGCTACATTACATGCATTGGTCACATAATTTCTCTACTGTAATTCAAAATAAATGTTTAAAGAGTTAAATAAAGAAAAATAAACTCACATTAACCACGTACATTTACTGCGGGGCTGCGTCTCCTGTGAGCAGAATCACGTACAGGTACTTGATTCTGCAGTTGCGGGTCTGCGTGCTGTTTGACCCACTGCCGCTGTGATTGGACACACCGAGAGCTAATCAGCAGGCCCGGCGGACCCGATGTCCGCCGGGCCAAGACAATTGTTTCCAACAGAGGCAGAACGGTGGTCTGCCAATGTAAAAAAGTCCCCAAAGAGCCTCCCACACTTACATCAGGGTCCCCACAGAGCCTTCCCCCATACATTAGGGTCTCCAAAGAGCCCCCCCATACATCAGGGTCCCAAGAGAGCCCTCCATACATCAGGGTCCCCAGAGAGGCCCCCCATACATCAGGGTCCCTAGAGAGCCTCCCCCCATACATCAGGGTTCCCAGAGAGCCCCCCATACATCAGGGTCCCCAGAGAGCCCCCATACATCAGGGTCCATTCCCCAGAGAGCCCCCCATACATCAGGGTCCCCAGAGAAAAGCCATAGATCTGGGTCCCCAGAGAGCCTCCCCATACATCAGGGTCCCTAGAGAGCCCCCATACATCAGGGTCCCAGAGAGCCCCCCATACATCAGGGTCCCTAGAGAGCCTCCCCCATACATCAGGGTCCCCAGAGAGCCTCACCATACACCAGGTTCCCCAGAGAGCCTCCCCATACATCAGGGTCCCCAGAGCCTCCCCATACATCAGGGTCCCCAGAGAGCCTCCCCCAGGGGCGGACTGACATTCCATGGGGCCTCCGGGCAATAGGGGATCATGGGGCCCCCTTTGTCCCCACCTACACACTAGCCTCACCCAGGGCTGTGCTTTGGCCTAGGCCTAGGGTGGCACTTTGCGGGGGCGGCAAAAAAAGCCACCCCCCAGCATGAGAGAAAGTCCCCCCACCCGATTCCCGGCTCCCGCGGCCGCCCCCCGCTCACATGCAGCCCACGGCGCCGCCTTGCTGTAGCGGCGCTGTTGTGTATGGGCGTGCTTGGCAGAGGGTGGAGGGGCATGTGTATGGGCGTGCTTAGCAGAGCTCACGCCCCTACACCCTCTGACAAGCACGCCCATACACAACAGCGCCGCCAGCTACAGCAAGGCGGCTGCCGTGGGCTGCATGTGTGCGGGGCGGGCGTGGGAGCCGAGAATCAGGAAGACGGGTGGGGGGACTTCCATGCGGGGGGCGGCGTGTGACTCACGCCCCCCCGTAAGCGGCCGATGACTGGCGGAGGTGGAGCCTTATGCTCCGCCTACCCTCCTCCACACTGCTTGACCCTTCTCCTTGGCACTGGGGCAGGGTCTGGCAGTGACGTCAGGAAGAGAGAAACAGAGAGAGAGGCACAAGGGAACCCCGCAGAACAGCAGGTAAAGTTATTAAATAAATTATAAGAGTTTTATGGAACAGTGTTGGCATTTGATGGCACAGTGGCTACAATTGATGGGGCACAGTGACAGCATTTGAGGGCACAGTGCCTGCAATTGATGGGGCACAGTGGCTGCTTTTGATGGAGCACAATGGCTGCATTTGATGGCACAGTGGCTACAATTGATGGGGCACAGTGACAGCGTTTGAGGGCACAGTGCCTGCAATTGATGGGGCACAGTGGCTGCTTTTGATGGGGCACAATGGCTTCATTTGATGGCACAGTGGCTGCAAATGATGGGCACAGTGGTTGCGTTTGGTGGGCACAGTGGCTGCGTTTGGTGGGCGCAGTGGCTGCGTTTGGTGGGCACAGTGGCTGCGTTTGGTGGGCACAGTGGCTGCAATTGATGGGCACAGTGGCTGCATTTGATAGCACAGTGGCTGCGTTTGATGGCACAGTGGCTGCGTTTGATGGCACAGTGTCTGCAATTGATGGGCACAGTGGCTGCGTTTGGTGGGGCACAGTGCCTGCGTTTGGTGGGCACAGTGGCTGCAATTGATGGGCACAGTGGTTGCGTTTGGTGGGCACAGTGGCTGCGTTTGGTGGGAATAGTGGCTGCGTTTGATGGAACAGTGGCTGCATTTGATGGGGCACAGTGAGGCTGCAATTGATGTCTTTTTTTCTGAATTTCTTAGTTTGTTTGCACCCCCCCAAAAATTTTGAGCACCAGCCGCCACTGGCATGTGCAAAGTGCTCCATGCATGCTGAAATCAATGCAAACCCTTTAAACAGTCCACATTTAGTTGCAGTCTCCAGGGAGTGGGGAAGGTACCTGTCAAAAACAGGTACCTGTTCCCCCCTCCCCCCTGAAAGGTGCTAAATGAGCCTAAAGAGGAAGGGGTATGGTTTACAGATGATAGGGTGGGTCTTAAACAGGAAGGGGTGTGGCCTTGGCAGCAAGGGGTAGGTCGTATTTAAATTAGGGGGGTGCATGAGTTTAGTCAGGCCTAGGGCAGCACAAAACCTAAATACACCACTGGCCTCACCCTCACAAAGCCCCACGTAAATATTGCACTGCTACATTACATGCATTGGTCACATAATTTCTCTACTGTATGTTCAAAATAAATGTTGAAAGAGTTAAATAAAGAAAAATAAACTCACATTAACCACGTACATTTACTGCGGGGCTGCATCTCCTGTGAGCAGAATCACGTACAGGTACGTGATTCTGCACTTGCGGGTCTGCGTGCTGTTTGACCCACTGCCGCTAATCAGCTTGACACACCGAGAGCTAATTAGCAGGTCCGGCGGACCCGATGTCCACCGGGTCCCGACGATCGTTTTCAACAGAGGCAGAACGGTGATCTGCCGATGTAAAAAACTCCCCAGAGAGCCTCTCCCACTTACATCAGGGTCCCCAGAGAGCCTCCCCTTACATCAGGGTCCCCAGAGAGCCTCCCCTTACATCAGGGTCCCCAGAGAACCTCCTCTTACATCAGGGTCCCTAGAGAGCGCCATCCTTACATCAGGGTCCCCAAGGAGCCCCCCTTACATCAGGGTCCCCAGAGACCCCCCTTACATCAGGATCCCCAGAGAGCCCCCCATACATCAGGGTCCCCAGAGAGCCTCCCCCCATACATCAGGGTCCCAGAGAGCCCCTAATACATCAGGATTCCCAGAGAGCCCCTCATACATCAGGGTCCCCAGAGAGCCACCCCCATACATCAGGGTCCCAGAGAGCCCCTCATACATCAGGGTCCCCAGAGAGCCTCTCCCCCTTCTATCAGGGTCCCCAGAGAGCCTCTCGCCCATACATCAGGGTCCCCAGAGAGCTTCCCCATACATCAGGGTCCCCAGAGAGCCCCCCCATACATCAGGGTCCCCAGAGACCCTCCCCCTTACATCAGGGTCCACAGACTTAACCCCCGCAGAGGTTCCCCTGTACCTGGCTGTTTACCTCCAACCCCCAGCACAGGGGGAGGTGGGAGGTGGCGATCGGCAGCTGTATGGTACCTGTGGATCTCACTGGGGCTTGTAGTTCTTCTCCTGATTCTGTACAGTGGAGAGGGGAGGGGCCTCTGACCCGGGCAGCAGTCGGCAACAGTGTACAAGCAGAGCAGAGTGAAACTTTTAGCTGCCCGGGTCAGAGGCCCCTCCCCTCTCCACTGTATTCACTCTGGAGGAGAAATACAAGCCCCAGGGAGATGCTATGAGCACCATAGATCTGCCGATCGCCACCTCCCACTCCCCCCACTGCATCCCAAACTGAAAGCCAGAGGTTCAGGGGGAGATGCTTTGTCTTGGGCCCCCCCACAGCGGTAGAACGGCTCCGCCACAGCACTGCCAACAGCATACCCCTAGATCCGACGAGCATCTCTCAGGAGCTTCTCACGGGCCCCTACTGGCCGCAGGCCCTCGGTCGGCGTCCGAATGCCCGAATGGTCAGTCCGCCTCTGGAAAGGGGAGAACAGTGGTACGCAAATTGGCAGTCATGAATTACTGCTTCTGCAGCCTGGATTGTGCCCATACCAATAAACTGGACTGGTGAAAATTTGCCATCAAGGCCTGGGAAGTTAGGCCCCACACACCAGACCCAATAGAAGGAGGACACAAGGCTGCATGAGATCAAAGGAGAAAGGGCTTCGGGGCAGCTATGTGTACTACTCTGAGCCCGGGGAGACAGGGCTCAGGACTGACAAAACAGGTATTTTTTAAGCACACAAATCAGCTAGACAGCAAAAAAACAAAACAATTACATTAATAATAAATTACACTTTGCTGGATCTCAAACATCTCAAGTGACAGAAGATTATTCAAGGGTCAATGAAGGCCTTATATTTTGCACTTTAGAAACAAGTTAAACTTGGTGGCATATCTCCACTTTGGAAATGTATCTGAAAGAATGTATTCTTAGCAGAAGTTTGAGATGGGAGGTACTGTAGCCCCTCAGGACATTCCCAATGATCAAGAATCAATGAGTGAATGGTTGACATTTTTAGCCAAGCAGGTAGAGATTTACAGTCTTTGCTATTAAAAAGGAAAGGTAAAAGGAAATGGAAATATTACATAATAAGATTAGGGATTTACAAAAGAAATTGGAAACCCATTCAGAGCCAAACAGAAATAAAATAATTTAATGAGTCATTGAAGAAAAAAATTGATGAAGTAGATAGAGAAACACAAAAAAAGAAACTAAACAAGTTTAAGAAAGGTTTAGATGAGATTAGGAGTAACAAAGCATATATTTGGTAATCTAATCTCTTGAATACGATATTTGGGACTGAGGATAGCTCTACCAATGACTCTGAGGTCCCCACCAGAAACACCTCTGGTATCACTCCCCATAAAAGAGGGGTGTACAATATAATACTAGAGATGGGCGAATGGTTCAAGCTGAGCAAAAGTTTGGCCCAAAAATTACCTGTTTGCCAATTCGGCGAACACCCAAATTTACGAGGCGCTCAGCGGGATGTTTGCCCGCCTGGCACCCCACAATGCACTGAGCGCTGCACAACCATGCGCAACCGTGTGTGGGCTTCATCGGACCTGCAGTGGACCTTTTATGTCGAAAATGTGATGGACTTTAGATTTGGAACATGTTTCAAATCTTTCCGACGGACTTGGGTCCGGTCGAAATATACGCTCGTCTATATGCTAGTCCGACGGACGAAAACCGACGCTAGGGCAGCTATTGGCTACTGGCTATCAACTTCCTTATTTTAGTCCGGTCGTACGTCATCACGTATGAATCCGTCGGACTTTGGTGTGATCGTGTGTAGGCAAGTCCGTTTGTTAGAAAATCCGTCGAAAGTCCGTTGTAACTCCATCGAAAGTCCGTCGGAAAGACTGTAGGAACTTTGATGCCGAAAAGTCCATCCGAGTGTAAAGGACATTAGGGGTAGATCTGAAATGAGTGGAAGCTCTGCTGATTTTATCATCCAATCATGTGCAAGCTAAAATGCTGTTTTTTATTTTCCTTGCATGTCCCCCTCGGATCTGCACTAGAGAAACACTAAATAGAAAAGGACCATATCGATAAAAAGACACATCACAAGCCAAAAAATAGTAGTAATATATAGCTTGAGATGGATGTGGCAAAACACAAAAAACAAAAAGGGGGGATACGGGGCTGGTAATATGCTGCCAGAGAAGATGTATATTTAGCTTGTCATAAAAATGAGTAACATCCCACTCAAAATGTAACCCATGTGGGGAGCGAGTCTGGAGGTGAAATATCCAGAAAACTTCCCTCCGGCACAACAACCGGAACACATCACCCCCCTCACTGGTGACCTTCTGTGACCTTTCTGTCACACCGTATTTGCGCAGCGGTTTTACAAGCACACTTTTTCGGAAAATATACACTTTTTTTGGATTAAAAAATAAGACAACAGTAAAGTTAGTCCAATTTTTTTTTTTTTATATTGTGAAAGATAATGTTGATACCCAACATGTCACGCTTCAAAATTGCGCCCGCTCGTGGAATGGGGACAAACTTTTACCCTTAAAAATCTCCACAGGCAACGTTTAAAAAATTCTGCAGGTTTCATGATTTGAGTTACAGAGGAGGTCCAGGGTTAGAATTATTGCTCTCGCTCTACCAATCGCGGCGATACCTCACATGTGTGGTTTGAACATTGTTTTCATATGCGGATGCTAGTCACGTATGCGTTCACTTCTGCACGTGAGCTCGTTGGGACGGGGCGCATTTAAAACATGTTTATTTATTTTTTCTTATTTATCTTACCCTTTTTTTTTTACATTTTTACACTGTTTAAAAAAAAAAAAGTCACTTTTATTCCTATTACAAGGAATGTAAACATCTTTTGTAATAGAAAAAAGCATGGCAGGACCTCTTAAATATGAGATCTGGGGTCAAAAATACCTCAGATCTCATATTTACACTAAAATGCAATAGAAAAAAAAATGTCATTAAAAAAAAAAAAAAAAAAAAATAGCCCTTTAAGAGCTATGGGCGGAAGTGACATTTGGAAGTCGCTTCCGCCCTGCAGTGATATGGAGACGGGTGGGGGCCATCTTCCCCTCACTCATCTCCATACCCAGGCAGGGGACAGACGTGATCGCCTCCGCCGCTGCCGACGGCTCCGGTAAGCGGCGGAGGGCACCGGATCGCGGCGAGAGGGGGGTAACCCTCTCCCACCGCCGATAAAAGTGATCTCGCAGCAAATCCGCTGCAGAGATCACTTTTATCTTGTAGCGGACCGCCCGCTGATGAAGAGGATACGGGGTTTATGGCAGCTAGCTGCTGCCATAACAACGATATCCTCCTTCAAAGTCATGACGTAAAACAAATGTGCTTAGCTACATTTGTATTCAAATTTTTTGTCACACTATATAGATGTTCTTTGAAGTGATCACAAAGACGCTTGGTTGTGCTACCCACATATTGAATGCGACAAATGTCGCATTTCAGCAGGTATATGACATAATTGGTGTTTCAGTTGTAGAAATTAGTTATTTCATAGTTCTTTTGTGTGATTGTGTTGATCAAAACTGATTTCCACTGACTACTATGTTGATGGGGAGAAGGGCCTCATCCCCAAAACCCTTGCCCAGTGGTTGTGGGGGACTACGGGCGGGGGCTTATGGGAATCTGGAAGCCCCCTTTAACACGGGGACCCCCAGATGCCGCCCCCCCCGCTTGAAATGGTAAAGGGTACACTGTAAAGAAATTAAAACTGTCCCACGTAGTCCATTCACTTCCGCCAACGGACCGAAAAATAAATCTGCATGGGAGGCACACGCCATATCCTCGCACGTGACAGCTCTTTTAAAACTGTGGGCGGGACCACACGGTGCCGTTGCCGGGTGACCCCGCCCCCCTCTGACACACAGGGATATCCCTATGGCTTCCCCCGTAGCATCAGAGGGGGCGGGGCCACCTAGTCTGCCCCCCTTCTGACGCATGGGGACATCCCTATGGCTTTCTCGTAGTGTCAGAGGGGGGCGGACATTGGCTGTTTGCACATTCACCAAATGACCACAATACACTGCACTGCCGCACAGTGCATTGAAATCCCTGATTGTCTGAAGCAATGAAAGCTTTGCCCAATCAGGGCACAGAGCACTTTTAGAGCCATAATTGGACACTGTCATGATGACGGCTCATTGCTTTTATCCAGCCCCACACTATAAAAGTATTCTTTCAATAGTGGCCATGTTCAGTGTGATATCAGCGTGGAGAGAGATAGAACAGGGCTCTGTTCAGTGCTGTTAGACAGTTGGTGTGCTATAGTGTTCTATTCTGATTCTATTGTCAGTGTAGAATATCAGTGCAGGGCTAAATAAACAAGTCCATAATGAAAATAAAAGAATGTAATAAAAAGACAATCTGTGCAGTCTTCCGTGATGAACTACAAGTAATTGCATGCAGGTGACTTTGTGGGAATATCAAAACCTCCACCAGAGTAGAAGATGGCTGCTCATCTCACTGAGTGGACCCTTTAGTTATAGAGGGTCTAATACGCCTTCCCACTTGGGGTATCAAATGATGACAACGGCACACAAGTCTTAGACAATCCCCTCTAGGATAGATATAATACACAGCACTGTCTGCTCCAGAGTCACTGGAGCACTGCCTTTCTTATGACTTTACCTCAGGGATTTGAAATTTTGACCCTTGGTGTTCAGTAGCTATTATTTTGTGATATTTTATTGTGCTGATTTGTTTCCTCTTTTGAGTGTAGAATATCAGTTTAGTGTACATCTAGGGATAGCTCAGTGTGAGTTTAGTGCGACCATTCATCTTTACATTGGTGTAAATGTAGGGATGGTTCAGTTAGAGTGAGTGTAGAGACCATTTAACACAGTATATTTTATTGCGTTACTGCAAGTTTAACGTAGTATATTTCAGTGTGTTATGTGCCGTTTAATGCAGTTTATTTCAGTGAGTTACTGCAAATTTAACACATATATTTCAGTGCGCTACGTGCTGTTTTACACAGTAGACCACGCTTAAACGCAGTATATTTCAGTTGCATTACTGCAAGTTTAACGCCGTATATATCAGTGCATTACATGCACTGAAGCTGAGTTTTTTTAACACAGCTTCAGTCACTTGCTCTTTGATGATGCACAGTCATTACTTGGTTCAGATGTTGGTTCTGAGGTTGAGGAAGGCAAGAACATGAGTCTACAGAAAGGGGATAACACTGGTACGCAAATTGGCAGTCATGAATGACTGCTTCTGCAGCCTGGACTGTGCCCATACCAATAAACTGGACTGGTGAAGATTTGCCATCAAGGCCTGGGAAGTTAGGCCCCACACACCAGACCCAATAGAAGGGAGACACAAGGCTGCGTGGGATCAAGGGAGAAAGTGCTTTGGGGCAGCTATGTACCGTATGTACTACTGTGAGCCCGGGGAGACAGTTCTCAGGACTGACAAAACAGGTATTTTTTAAGCACACAAACCAGCTAGAGAGCAAAAAAACAAAACAATTACATTAATAATAAATTACACTTTGCTGGATCTCAAACATCTCAAGTGACAGAAGATCATGAAGGGGTCAATGAAGGCCTTATATTTTGCACTTTAGAAACAAGTCAATCTTGGTGGGACATCTCCACTTTGGAAATGTATCTGAAAGAAGGTATTCTTAGCAGAAGTCTGAGATGGGAGGTAGCCCCTCAGGACATTCCCAATGATCAAGAATCAATGAGTGATAAAGAAACATAAAAAAAGAAAGTAAAAACGTTTAAGAGGGGTTTAGATGAGATTATGAGTAACAAAGCATATATTTGGTAATCAAATCTCTTGAATACAATGTCTGGGACTGAGAATAGCTCTACCAGTGACTCTGAGGTCCCCACCAGAAACACCTCTGGTACCACTCCCCATAAAAGAGGGGTGTACAATATAGTACTAGAGATGGGTAAATGGTTCGAGCTGAGCAAAATTTGGCCCAAAAATCGCCTGTTTGCCCGTTCGGCGAACACCCAAATTTGTGAGGCGCTCAGCGGGATGTTTGCCCGCCTGGCACCCCACAATGCACTGCGCGCTGCACAGTGCATTAGAAGCTTTGCCCAATCAGAGCACAGTGAATAGCTGGCTGTTAAGGAATGGGCTGGGAAGCCAGTCGCTGCGTCCTCAACAATGGATGAGTCATCAGCTGTCAATTGGCATCCTCGCTGACAACTTAATGGAAATAAACCCCAATGCCGGCAACAGACAAAAGTGGAAAATGGCGTGAGGGTCCCCCCAATCCATAGCAGGCCCTTTGGGTCTGGTATGGATTTTAAGGTGAACCCCACATGAAAAAAAAAAAAAAACGGAGTGGGGTCCCCCTAGAATCCATACCAGACCTTTTTCAAAGCATGCAGATGTAGAAGTCGTGAGGATTTTATTGATCCAGTGATGACCAATCGGTCTTGCCAGTAAAAGAATAGTTCGGTCTACTCAGCATTGGGGCCCTTTAATTGCTTACTTACTCTCAACTAAAGTTCACACTAACAAATCACAGTGGAAAACACAGTGCCGATGTGTGTCTCCCTGGCACGTTGCACTGTTTACTTTTTCCCTATAGAACTTTATTGAAATTTCATGAGTGACAACTAAAAACAGTTCCATTCAACACACTGACATTGTGATGTGGTGGTTTGCGTTATAACCCACTGCAGGCAGTACTTTTTTAGTCCACAGCACAGCAATACAGTAATGTGAACTGACAACATAGGAAGTGTTGGAGCTGCACTGGAAATAGCTGCCAGCATAACCCCAATGCATCTGGTGTGGATGAGCCCTAGGAGTGTTTATAATCCACTGGGAGAAATTGAGTATAGCTTCTTCAGCAAACAACAGCCAATAAATACATTTTAGTGTCCCATATATATTCGGACTCAGCTGATCACAGATTGGGGTAAAGGGCCAATCACAGCGGTCCTTTACCACGTGATCAGCTGTTTCCAATGACAGGTGATCACCAAATTAAACACAAACTGGTTTCAGCTTTTCTTTCATCAAGCTGACAGTGTGAGGAGAAAAAAAAAAGAGCTGATAACTGGCTTGTGTTAAAGGGAGATTGGCACTGCCACTGATTATCAATGCAGTACCAACAGTGTACAGTCCATTAAAGTTTTGAAAATGTTATCATGCTATGGGAGCATCTTTTCTCTGCATGTGGATGAGACGGAGGGGATGAATTTTCAAAGGTGCAAAGAAAGGAAAGGTATCTAAAGGCATGGAACACCTATAGGGGAGCACCATAAGAAGCACCAGCACAAAGGCAAACATGATTGACGAGCACCTGTCACTTTTTCCAAAAGACTTTGGGGGTTATTTACGAAAGGGAAATCCACTTTGCACTGCAAGTGCACTTGAAAGTGCAATCGCTCTCAATCTAATGCCGTGTACACACGGCCGGATTTTTTGACCAAACTTGTCCGACGGAACAAATCTGTCGGACAATTCAACCGTGTGTGGGCTTCATCAGACCTGCAGCGGACCTTTTCTGTCGAAATGTGACAGTCCGTCGGAAAGATGTTTCAAATCTTTCCGACGGACTCGAGTCTGGTCGAAAAATCTGTTCGTCTGGATGCTAGTCCGACGGACGAAAACCGACGCTAGGGCAGCTATTGGCTACCGGCTATCAACTTCCTTATTTTAGTCCGGTCGTATGTCATCACGTACGAATCCATCAGACTTTGGTGTGATCGTGTTTAGGCAAGTCTGTTCGTTAGAAAGTCCGTTGAAAGTCCGTTGTAACTCCGTCAAAGTCCATCGGAAAGACCGTCGGGCCTTTGATGCCGAAAAGTCCGTCCGTGTGTACAGGACATTAGGGGTAGATCTGAAATGAGTGGAAGCTCTGCTAATTTTATCATCCAATCATGTGCAAGCTAAAAATGCTGTTTTTTATTTTTATTTTCCTTGCATGTACCCCTCGGATCTACACTAGAGAGACACTAAATAGAAAAGGACCATAGCGATAAACAGACACATCACAAGCCAAAAAATAGTTGTAATATATAGCTTGAGATGGATGTGGCAAAAGACAAAAAACAAAAAGGGGGGATACGGGGCTGGTAATATGCTGCCGGAGAAGATGTATATTTAGCTGGTCATAAAAATGAGTAACATCCCACTGAAAATGTAACCCATGTCGGGAGCGAGTCTGGAGGTGAAATATCCAGAAAACTTCTCTCCGGCACAACAACCGGAACACATCACCCCCCTCACTGGCAACCTGATCTTATCAATTACTGTATTTATCGGCGTATAACACGCACCGGCGTATAACACGCACCCCAATTTAGGAGGGAATTTTAAGGAAAAAAAACTTTTAGGAGGAAAGTTGAAGGGAAAAAAACTTACATTTAAATGCCCACCATTGCAGCCTTCTCAGTGCAGCCTTGCCCCAGTGCAGCCATGTCAGTGCAGCCTTCCCCAGTGCAGCCTTCCCCAGTGCAGCCATGTCAGTGCAGCCATGTCAGTGCAGCCTTGTCAGTGCAGCCTTGCCCCAGTGCAGCCTTGCCAGTGCAGCCTTGTCAGTGCAGCCTTGTCAGTGCAGTCTTGTCAGTGCAGCCTTGTCAGTGCAGTCTTGTCAGTGCAGCCTTGTCAGTGCAGCCTTGCAAGTGCAGCCTTGTCAGTGCAGCCTTGCCAGTGCAGCCTTGCCAGTGCAGCCTTGTCAGTGCAGCCTTGCCAATGCAGTGCATACACACAGGGATGGAGGTATGAGACCACACCAGGTCTCTTCTTCATCTAAAGTCCCAATCCCCCCCTTCCCTCCCCCTTTTTTTTAAGTGATATGGAGATGGGTGGGGGCCATCTTCCCCTCACTCGCCTCCATACCCAGGCAGGGGACAGACGCGATTGCCTCCACTGCTGCCGATGGCTCCGGTAAGCGGCAGAAGGCACTATATCGATAAAATTGATCTTGCAGCGAATCCGCCACAGAGACCACTTTTATCTTGTAGAGGACTGCCCGCTGAAGAAGAGGATACCGGGGTTATGGCTCCTTCAAAGTCATGACGTAAAACAACGGCGTGCGGTGCGGAAGTGCTTAGCTACATTTTTATTCAAATTTTTTGTCACACTATATAGATGTTCATTGAAGCGATCACGAAGACGCCTGGTTGTTCTACCCACATATTGAATGCGACAAATATCGCATGTCAGTAGGTATATGACATAATTGGTGTTGCAGTTGTAGAAATTAGTTATTTCATAGTTCTTTTGTGTTACTGTTGAACAAAACCGATTTCCACTGACTAGGACATCCATTTGTGCCACACTTGAAGTTTCCCTTGAAATGCAGCCATGTGATGCAAAGATGTAATAGTTCTTCTTTTAAAGAAACTAGGGGACAGCGATTGACCCAGAGTGGTTGCTCTGCGTGGTACTACATTGATTCCTCCCCACAGTCAGAATACTCGCACAAGTCTCATCTGCATACAGAACGGGAAGATGTTTATTCAGGGGTAGCCAGGGGCGGACTGACAACTCATGGGGCCCCCGGGCAATAGGAGAAGATTATGGGGCCCCCAGGTAATAGGAGATTATGGGGCCCCCTGGCAATAGATTATGGGGCCACACAGTATACACACAAACACATACAGTATACACACAAAGACACACAATATACACACACAATATACACACACAGAATACAAATACACACACTGAAAAGGTACTGGAGAGGTACTGGAGGTACTGGAGAGGAGGGGCAGCTATAATCTTTGCAGATTTTTTAAAAAACACAGATTTTTACATACTGTCCCTGGTTTTATTGAGGCTGGCAACCCTGATGGGGCCCCTTAGTGGCATGGGGCCCTCGGGCAGTGCCCGAGAGCCTGAATGGTCAGTCCGCCCCTGGGGGTAGCAGTTCCATTTACTAACCTACAGCCATTTGCGTGGGACCACCTATAACTTCTTTTGCAGTACCAACAGTGCCCATCAGTTGTCATGAAAGGGTTCACCCATTGGTGGCGCTGTCGGTCTCTTGGATCGCAGTACCAGTGTCCACCAGTGGGTGTCTTCCTTCACCCAGGACCTGTAATAAGAGGACTCACCTGCTGGTGGCACTGTTGGATCCTTGGGTCGTAGTACCAGTGTCCACCAGCGGGTGTATCCCGGCAGTGTGGAGCAGACAGCACCTCCTGCGCTCAAGTGTTACGTGAGGTCAATCACTGGCAGTCTCATAAATACCCGGCAAGCCCTCACATGCTTGCCTTTGTATCTCTCTCCTTGGGCCCTGACCTTGCTTGCCTGTTACCCGATCCTGAGCCTGCATCTGACCTTGTTCCCGAGCTTATCCTGACCCGGTCCCTCCTGTGTTCCTTTACCTTTACCCTTCAGCCTGATCCATCCCCTCCCTGTCCTCTTGGTTCCCAGTTCCTCATCTACTGATCTCCCCGTGTATGACCTTGGCCTGGCTAATGTTTATGTTTCTGGAACATCCCTTGTCCTTCTGCTGATCTGCTTTGTATGACCCTGGTCTGGCTGACATCTGTGATTCTGGTACTGCCCCTTGCTGTATATACTGTTGTTGTTGGTGGGTTTATTGGGTTGGTTGTGCACTGTTTGTATTTTCTTATTTATCACCTATCTTAATAAATATCATTATTATTCACTTTACATGCATTTTTGGTTATCTCTGTGCAGTCCACACAGTCTGGTCTACTAATTCTCCTGACACCAGTGCTGCCAATTAGTGTCCACGACTGCTGCTAATCAGTGCCCACTAGTGCTGCCAATCCATTTCCAACCAGTGCTGCCAATCAGTGCCCATCAATGCCTCCTCACCAGTGTCACCTATCAGTGCTGCCAATCAGTGTCCACCAGTGCTGCCAATCAGTGCTCATCAGGCCTCCTCATCAATGCCACCTCATCAGTGTCCATCAGTGAAGCCTCATCAGCACACATTGGTGAAGGAGAAAAATGACCTGTTTGCAAAATTTTATAACAAACTATGAAAATGTTTTTTTTTTTTTTAATTTTCAGTCTCTATTAGTTTATTTAGCAAAAAATAAAAACCCAGTGGTAATTAAATACCACCAAAAGAAAGCTCTATTTGTGTGAAAAAAAAATGATAAAAAAATTTGTTTGGGTACAGCGTTGCATGACTGCGCGATTATCAATCAAAGTGCGACAGCGCTAAATGTTGAAAATTGGCCTGGGCAGGAAGGGGTTGAAAGTGCTCAGTAGGTAGGTGGTTAAGCAACACTGATGAACACTTAGGAAATAACAGCCCCAAATGACTCCATGCTATAAAACAAAATAAAAATTGGGGCTGGAATTCCACTTGGATTTTAGATTAAAACTGTCTAGAAGACAGCAGATGAGGAGACAGGGCCGATCCTGGGTGGGTGCACGGGGTGCACCGTGCCCCAGCGCTGTAATTTGCCTGCAGAAGAGGGGCGCCGAAGCTGACTGCACTGGTTGCTCACTTCACTTGCTAGAATCGCCGGCCGCCCGTGTCTAGCTAGCATTGCAACCAGTGATGTCACGGTCAGTCAGAGAGGCCGCGGCCGCCCCAACATTCAGAGCGCGCTGCGGCCGCCCCAGCATTCTTTGCGTGCCGCCCCGGCGACTAGTAAACAAGCCCTGCCCACCTCTGCCATCTTCAGACAGCGTGGCTCAGAAGGAGTGGAGCCAGAGCAGACTCGGAGTCGGAAAGTGTTTCGTGCCTGGTCTAAAGTACTCCTCCTAAAGAGAGAGAGCAGAGCTGCTCAGCTGCGGCTGCCTGCCTTGCTGTGAGTCACAGTGAGTGACTCCCTGTCCCTGCCCTGCACCAGCGTCCAGGCCGGTCAAGGAACTTCGAAGTAGTAAGTTGTTGTGCCCATTAAAAGCAGCCACTGTGCCCATCAAACGCCCACTGTGCCCATCAAACACAGCCACTGTGCCCATCAAACACAGCCACTGTGCCCATCAAACACAGCCACTGTACCCATCAAACGCAGCCACTGTGCCATCAAACGCAGCCACTGTGCCCATCAAACACTGCCACTGTGCCCATCAAACGCAGCCACTGTGCCATAAAATGCAGCCACCGTGCCCATCAAATGCAGCCACTATGCCATCAAACGCTACCACTGTGCCCATCAAACGCAGCCACTGTGCCCATCAAACGCCCACTGTGCCCATCAAAAGCTGTCATTGTGCCCATCAAACGCTGCCACTGTGCCCATGAAAAGCTGCCACTGTGTCCATCACAGGGGCGGACTGACAACTCATGGGGCCCCCGGGCAATAGGGGCTCATGGGGCCCCCTTTGTCCCCACCCACACACAAGCCACACCCTCACAAAGCCCCACGTATATATTGCACTGCTACATTACATGCATTGGTCACAGAATTTCTCTACTTCATGTTCAAAATAAATGTTAAAGATTTAAGAAAATAAAGAAAAAAAAACTCACTTTAACCACGTACATTTACTGCATGCTGTTTGACCTGCTGCCGCTGTGATTGGACACACCGAGAGCTAACCAGCGGGTCCGGAGGACCCGATGTCCGCCAGGCCCAGACGATCGTTTCCAACAGAGGCAGAACTGTGGTCTGCCTATGT
This sequence comes from Lithobates clamitans, assembly GCA_037952925.1. NCBI lineage: Eukaryota > Metazoa > Chordata > Amphibia > Anura > Ranidae > Lithobates > Lithobates clamitans. The sequence goes on along the minus strand of JBBGZY010001739.1, from coordinate 484,451 downwards.
AAACAAGTCCCCAGAGAGCCTCCCCCACTTACATCAGGGTCCCCAGAGAGCCTCCCTTTACATCAGGGTCCCCAGAGAGCCTCCCCCACTTACATCAGGGGCCCCAGAGAGCATCCCCTACTTACATCAGGGGCCCCAGAGAGCCTCCCCTACTTACATCAGGGACCCCAGAGAGCCTCCCCTACATCAGGGACCCCAGAGAGCCTCCCCCACTAACAGCAGGGTTCCCAGAGAGCCTCCCCTTACATCAGGGTCCCCAGAGAGCACCCCCTTACATCAGGGTCCCCAGAGAACCTCCTCCTTACATCAGGGTCCCCAGAGAACCTCCTCCTTACATCAGGGTCCCCAGAGAACCTCCTCCTTACATCAGGGTCCCCAGAGAACCTCCTCCTTACATCAGGGTCCCCAGAGAGCCTTCTCCTTACATCAGGGTACCCAGAGAGCCCCCTCCTTACATCAGGGTCCCCAGAGAGCCCCCTCCTTACATCAGGGTCCCCAGAGAGCCCCCTCCTTACATCAGGGTCCCCAGAGAGCCCCCTCCTTACATCAGGGTCCCCAGAGAGCCCCCTCCATACATCAGGGTAGCTAGAGAGCCCCCTCCTTACATCAGGGTAGCTAGAGAGCCCCCCCTTACATCAGGGTCCCCACAGAACCCCCCCCTTACATCAGGATCCCCAGAGAGCCCCCTCCTTATATCAGGGTCCCCAGAGAGCCCCCTCCTTACATCAGGGTCCCCAGAGAGCCCCCTCCTTACATCAGGGTCCCCAGAGAGCCCCCTCCTTACATCAGGGTCCCCAGAGAGCCCCCCCTTACATCAGGGTCCCCACAGAACCCCCCCCTTACATCAGAATCCCCAGAGAGCCCCCTCCTTACATCAGGGTCCCCAGAGAACCTCCTTCTTACATCAGGGTCCCCAGAGAGCCCCCTCCTTACATCAGGGTCCCCAGAGAGCCCCCTCCTTACATCAGGGTTCCCCAGAGAGCCCCCCCCTTACATCAGGGTTTCCCAGAGAGCCCCCCCCTACATCAGGGTCCCCAGAGAGCCCCCCCTTACATCAGGGTCCCCAGAGAACCCCCCTATACATCAGGGTCCCCAGAGAGCCCCCTCCTTACATCAGGGTTCCCCAGAGAGCCCCCCTTACATCAGGGTTCCCCAGAGAGCCCCCCTTACATCAGGGTTCCCCAGAGAGCCCCCCTTACATCAGGGTTCCCCAGAGAGCCCCCCTTACATCAGGGTTCCCCAGAGAGCCCCCTTCTTACATCAGGGTTCCCCAGAGAGCCCACTCCTTACATCAGGGTAGCTAGAGAGCCCCCCCTTACATCAGGGTCCCCACAGAACCCCCCCCCCCCTTACATCAGGATCCCCAGAGAGCCCCCTCCTTACATCAGGGTCCCCAGAGAACCTCCTCCTTACATCAGGGTCCCCAGAGAACCTCCTCCTTACATCAGGGTCCCCAGAGAACCTCCTCCTTACATCAGGGTCCCCAGAGAACCTCCTCCTTACATCAGGGTCCCCAGAGAACCTCCTCCTTACATCAGGGTCCCCAGAGAACCTCCTCCTTACATCAGGGTCCCCAGAGAACCTCCTCCTTACATCAGGGTCCCCAGAGAGCCTCCTCCTTACATCAGGGTCCCCAGAGAGCCTCCTCCTTACATCAGGGTCCCCAGAGAGCCTCCTCCTTACATCAGGGTCCCCAGAGAGCCCCCTCCTTACATCAGGGTCCCCAGAGAGCCCCCTCCTTACATCAGGGTACCCAGAGAGCCCCCTCCTTACATCAGGGTACCCAGAGAGCCCCCTCCTTACATCAGGGTCCCCACAGAACCCCCCCTTACATCAGGGTTCCCCAGAGAGCCCCCTTCTTACATCAGGGTTCCCCAGAGAGCCCACTCCTTACATCAGGGTAGCTAGAGAGCCCCCCCTTACATCAGGGTCCCCACAGAACCCCCCCCCCCTTACATCAGGGTCCCCAGAGAGCCCCCTCCTTACATCAGGGTTCCCCAGAGAGCCCCCCTTACATCAGGGTTCCCCAGAGAGCCCCCCTTACATCAGGGTTCCCCAGAGAGCCCCCCTTACATCAGGATCCCCAGAGAGCCCCCTCCTTACATCAGGGTCCCCAGAGAACCTCCTCCTTACATCAGGGTCCCCAGAGAACCTCCTCCTTACATCAGGGTCCCCAGAGAACCTCCTCCTTACATCAGGGTCCCCAGAGAACCTCCTCCTTACATCAGGGTCCCCAGAGAACCTCCTCCTTACATCAGGGTCCCCAGAGAACCTCCTCCTTACATCAGGGTCCCCAGAGAACCTCCTCCTTACATCAGGGTCCCCAGAGAGCCTCCTCCTTACATCAGGGTCCCCAGAGAGCCTCCTCCTTACATCAGGGTCCCCAGAGAGCCCCCTCCTTACATCAGGGTCCCCAGAGAGCCCCCTCCTTACATCAGGGTACCCAGAGAGCCCCCTCCTTACATCAGGGTACCCAGAGAGCCCCCTCCTTACATCAGGGTACCCAGAGAGCCCCCTCCTTACATCAGGGTCCCCACAGAACCCCCCCTTACATCAGGATCCCCAGAGAGCCCCCTCCTTATATCAGGGTCCCCAGAGAGCCCCCTCCTTACATCACGGTTCCCCAGAGAGCCCCCCCTTACATCACGGTTCCCCAGAGAGCCCCCCCCTTACATCACGGTTCCCCAGAGAGCCCCCCCCTTACATCACGGTTCCCCAGAGAGCCCCCCCTTACATCAGGGTCCCCAGAGAGCCCCCCCTTACATCAGGGTCCCCAGAGAACCCCCCTATACATCAGGGTCCCCAGAGAGCCCCCTCCTTACATCAGGGTTCCCCAGAGAGCCCCCCTTACATCAGGGTTCCCCAGAGAGCCCCCCTTACATCAGGGTTCCCCAGAGAGCCCCCTCCTTACATCAGGGTTCCCCAGAGAGCCCCCTCCTTACATCAGGGTTCCCCAGAGAGCCCCCCTTACATCAGGGTTCCCCAGAGAGCCCCCTCCTTACATCAGGGTAGCTAGAGAGCCTCCCCCCATACATCAGGGTTCCCAGAAAGCCCCCTCCTTACATCAGGGTATCCAGAGAGCCCCCTCCTTACATCAGGGTCCCCAGAGAGCCCCCCACTTACATCAGGGGCCCCAGAGAGCCTCCCCTACATCAGGGACCCCAGAGAGCCTCCCCCACTTACATCAGGATCCCCAGAGAGCCCCCCTATACATCAGGGTCCCCAGAGAGCCCCCTCCTTACATCAGGGTCCCCAGAGAGCCCCCCTTACATCAGGGTTCCCCAGAGAGCCCCCCTTACATCAGGGTTCCCCAGAGAGCCCCCCTTACATCAGGGTTCCCCAGAGAGCCCCCCTTACATCAGGGTTCCCCAGAGAGCCCCCTTCTTACATCAGGGTTCCCCAGAGAGCCCCCTTCTTACATCAGGGTTCCCCAGAGAGCCACCTTTTTACATCAGGGTTCCCCAGAGAGCCCCCCCTTACATCAGGGTCCCCACAGAACCCCCCCCCCCTTACATCAGGATCCCCAGAGAGCCCCCTCCTTACATCAGGGTTCCCCAGAGAGCCCCCCCCCCTTACATCAGGATTCCCCAGAGAGCCTCCCCCCCCATACATCAGGGTCCCCAGAGAGCCTCCCCCCCATACATCAGGGTCCCCAGAGAGCCTCCCCATACATCAGGGTCCCCAGAGAGCCTCCCCATACATCAGGGTCCCCAGAGAGCCCCCCATACATCAGGGTCCCCAGAGAGCCTCCCCCCATACATCAGGGTCCCCAGAGAGCCTCCCCCCATACATCAGGGTCCCCAGAGAGCCCCCCATACATCAGGGTCCCCAGAGAGCCCCCCCCATACATCAGGGTCCCCAGAGAGCCCCCCCCCATACATCAGGGTCCCCAGAGAGCCCCCCCCATACATCAGGGTCCCCAGAGAGCCCCCCCCATACATCAGGGTCCCCAGAGAGCCTCCCCCCATACATCAGGGTCCCCAGAGAGCCCCCCATACATCAGGGTACCCAGAGAGCCCCCCCCATACATCAGGGTCCCCAGAGAGCCCCCCATACATCAGGGTCCCCAGAGAGCCTCCCCCCCATACATCAGGGTCCCCAGAGAGCCCCCCATACATCAGGGTACCCAGAGAGCCCCCCCCATACATCAGGGTACCCAGAGAGCCCCCCCCATACATCAGGGTACCCAGAGAGACCCCCCCATACATCAGGGTACCCAGAGAGACCCCCCCCATACATCAGGGTCCCCAGAGAGCCCCCCCCATACATCAGGGTACCCAGAGAGCCCCCCCCCATACATCAGGGTACCCAGAGAGACCCCCCCCCATACATCAGGGTCCCCAGAGCCTCCCCCCATACATCAGGGTCCCCAGAGAGCCCCCCCATACATCAGGGTACCCAGAGAGCCCCCCCCCCATACATCAGGGTACCCAGAGAGCCCCCCCCATACATCAGGGTCCCCAGAGAGCCCCCCCATACATCAGGGTTCCCAGATGTAACCCCCCCCCAGAGGTTCCCCTGTACCTGGCTGTGTCCAACCCCCAGCACAGGGGGAGGTGGGAGGTGGCGATCGTCAGTTCTGTGGTGCCTGTGGATCTTACTGGGGCTTGTAGTCCTCCATCTGATTCTGTACAGTGGATAGGGGAAGGGCCTCTGACCTGGGAAGCAGTCGGTAACAGTGTACAAGCAGAGAGTGAAACTTGTAGCTGCCCGGGTCAGAGGCCCCTCCCCTTTCCACTCTATACACTTTGGAGGAGAAATACAAGTCCCAGGGAGATGCTGCGAGCACCATAGAGCTGCTGATCGCCGCCTCCCACTCTCCTCACTGCAATAAAACTGAAAGCCACAGGTGCAGGGGGAGATGCTGTGTCTTGCCCCCCCGCACAGCGGCAGTCGGCAGAACGGCTCCACCGCAGCACGTCTAGCAGCATACCCCTAGACCCGACGAGCATGTCTCACGGGCCCCCTACTGGCCGCGGGCCCTCGGTCGCCGTCCGAATGACCGAATGGTCAGTCCGCCCCTGGTCCATCAAATGCAGCCACTGTGCCATCAAATGCTGTCACTGTGCCCATCAAACGCAGCCACTGTGCCATCAAATGCAGCCACTGTGCCCATCAAATGCCCACTGTGCCCATCAAAAGCTGCCACTGTGCCCATCAAAAGCTGCCACTGTGCCCATCAAAAGCTGCCACTGTGCCCATCAAACACAGCCACTGTGCCCATTAAACACAGCCACTGTGCCCATCAAAATCTGCCACTGTGCCCATCAAACGCAGCCACTGTGCCCATCAAACGCTGCCACTGGGCCCATCAAACACAGCCACTGTGCTCATTAAAAGCAGCTACTGTGCCCAAACACTGCCACTGTGCCCATCAAACACTGCCACTGTGCCCATAAACTAGTGCCACATCAAATGCTGTCACTGTGCCCATCAAATTTTGCCACTATGACAGCCCACTCGCTGTCTGCCCGGCACTTATCCTGTCTCGGTGGTGGCGATTGATGGCGGTGAGTGGTGGGACCTTACAGCATATCAGACAATGGCTCCTGTGTCCTCCATGCGTCTCCTCCCCCGATAGGCATCCAATAGTAGTGCCTGTCATTTCAGCCAATCAGGTGACAGGTAACAGACCCGTGCACCTGATTGCCTGAGAGGTGGTTCAGTGTTGGGTAAGCGAATATTCATTTGCTTTTCTAACACACCTGGGTGAACTGCTTTGCGCTTGCAGTTCACCTTTTTTGAAGCCTATTAGAGCCTATGGCTCTAATCAGGTGCTTCAAAAACACCCCCTCTGCTGTAATTCAGGAGCCCGGCGTCCGGAAAGGGGCCAGGTGCCTGAATAGGAGGTGGCTACAGCAGCCATGGATAGATTCATGCAACGCTGACTACTGTTAACTCTACTCTTCATGTATGATTCCTATATCATTTTGTCCATTGTAAGATCTCTTAAGCTGCAATAAAACTTTTGATTGTGAAAAAAAAAAAAGAATTGTCAATAAATAAAACCTTTATTTTGACACCTCTACCTATCCAGTCCAATGTACCTGCTGTTCAGCCTGTTGTACCAGTACCTACTGTTCTGCCTGATGTGCCAGCACCTGTGCCCACTGTCCAGTTTGAAGTTCCAGTACCAGCTGCCCGGTTTGAAGTTCCAGTACCTGCTATCCAGTCCAATGTACCTGCTGTTCAGCCTGTTGTGCCAGTACCTGCTGTTCTGCCTGATGTGCCAGCACCTGTACCCACTGTCCAGTCTGAAGTTCCAGTACCGGCTGCCCGGTTTGAAGTTCTAGTACCTGCTTATCAGTCCACTGCACCTGCTGTTCTGCCTGATGTGCCAGCACCTGTGCCCACTGTCCAGTCTGAAGTTCCAGTACCAGCTTCCCGGTTTGAAGTTCCAGTACCTGCTATCCAGTCCAATGTACCTGCTGTTCAGCCTGTTGTGCCAGTACCTGCTTTTCTGCCTGATGTGCCAGCACCTGTGCCCACTGTCCAGTTTGAAGTTCCAGTACCAGCTGCCCGGTTTGAAGTTCCAGTACCTGCTATCCAGTCCGATGTACCTGCTGTTCAGCCTGTTGTGCCAGTACCTGCTGTTCTGCCTGATGTGCCAGCACCTGTGCCCACTGTCCAGTCTGAAGTTCCAGTACCGGCTGCCCGGTTTGAACTTCCAGTACCTGCTTATCAGTCCACTGCACCTGCTGTTCTGCCTGATGTGCCAGCACCTGTGTCAACTGTCCAGTCTGAAGTTCCAGTACCAGCTTCCCGGTTTGAAGTTCCAGTACCTGCTATCCAGTGCAATGTACCTGCTGTTCAGCCTGTTGTGCCAGTACCTGCTGTTCTGCCTGATGTGCCAGCACCTGTGCCCACTGTCCAGTTTGAAGTTCCAGTACCAGCTGCCTGGTTTGAAGTTCCAGTACCTGCTATCCAGTCCGATGTACCTGCTGTTCAGCCTGTTGTGCCAGTACCTGCTGTTCTGCCTGATGTGCCAGCACCTGTGCCCACTGTCCAGTCTGAAGTTCCAGTACCGGCTGCCCGGTTTGAAGTTCCAGTACCTGCTTATCAGTCCACTGCACCTGCTGTTCTGCCTGATGTGCCAGCACCTGTGTCCACTGTCCAGTCTGAAGTTCCAGTACCAGCTTCCCGGTTTGAAGTTCCAGTACCTGCTATCCAGTCCAATGTACCTGCTGTTCAGCCTGTTGTGCCAGTACCTACTGTTCTGCCTGATGTGCCAGCACCTGTGCCCACTGTCCAGTTTGAAGTTCCAGTACCAGCTGCCCGGTTTGAAGTTCCTGTACCTGCTATCCAGTCCGATGTACCTGCTGTTCAGCCTGTTGTGCCAGTACCTGCTATTCTACCTGATGTGCCAGCGCCTGTGCCTACTGCCCAGTCTGAAGTTCCAGTACCTGCTGCCTGGTCTGATGTCTCGGTGCCTGCCCTCCAGCCTGATTTTTCGGTGCCAGCCCTCCAGCCTGATTTTTCGGTGCCAGCCCTCCAGCCTGATTTTTCGGTGCCAGCCCTCCAGCCTGATGTCTCAGTGCCAGCCCTCCAGCCTGATGTCTCGGTGCCAGCCCTCCAGCCTGATGTCTCGGCGCCAGCCTCCAGCCTGATGTCTCGGCGCCTGCCCTCCAGCCTGATGTCTCGGCGCCTGCCCTCCAGCCTGATGTCTCGGCGCCTGCCCTCCAGCCTGGTGTCTCGGTGCCAGCCCTCCAGCCTGATGTCTCGGTGCCAGCCCTCCAGCCTGATGTCTCGGTGTCTCCCTTCCAGCCTGATGTCTCAGTGCCAGCGTTCCAGCTTGAGGTGCCAGTGTTCCAGCTTGGAGTGCCCATGCCTGCTGCCCAGCTTGGAGTGTCCATGCCTGCTGCCCAGCTTGGAGTGCCCATGCCTGCTGCCCAGCTTGGAGTGCCCATGCCTGCTGCCCAGCTTGGAGTGCCCATGCCTGCTGCCCGGCTTGGAGTGCCCATGCCTGCTGCCCGGCTTGAAGTGCCCATGCCTGCTGCCCAGCTCGATGCGGATGTGCCACTGCCCAGCGTGATGTACCTCTGCTTTCTGCTCAGCTTGATGACATGGTGCCTGCTAAAACTGTTCCTGACTGATGGCCATCTTGCCGCTGGGTCAATCTTGTCTGTCGCCTGGCCTGAATGTAATGCTCCTGTGTGGTCTGCCTCCAATGGTTTCTTTCCCGTTACCCTGCTAATTTTCATCTCCGGATCCAAACTGCCTGACCCGGGTGGTGGGGTGCATGTCCTATTTTCAGACTCTGATGGCACGTCCCCCAGTGAACTAAAAGAATCTGGCCTTGGAAGTGCGAAGAAGTCCGCAGACTCAGTAGGGAAACATTTTAAGGTGTTTCTGCACCCACTCGGACTGCCGTACCCAGGGCTGAATAGAGTGTCCAGAGGCCACTCCTTTTAGGAGGGGGAACTGTCAGGAACGGTGTCATCTCCGGTTTCTCCTGCTGGTGGCACTATTACATTCAGCACCAAAAGGGTGTAATTCCAGTGGCCACCAGCGGGTGTCTCCCTGCCTGGACTGCAGACTTGTCATCAGCACACCTGTCATGGGTCTGATGGACTATATAAACCCGCCCTAAACTAAGCCTCAGTGCTTCAGAATTCCTCTGCTAGCCCTTGTCCCCACCAGTACCTGCTCTTGTTCCAGCCTGTTCCTGTTTGTTCCTGAACCCCGTTTGTGTATCCTGACCTTGAGTCCCGTTTCCTGTTCCCTGCTCCTTGGTCTGCTTTATTATTCCTGGTTTCTGTTCCCTTGTCGCCTTGACCCATGCCTTCGTTTTTATTTCATGTTTGTTTCCTTGCTTGTGTATTATATTAGTTAGATAGTTAGTTAGGTGGGTTTGGGGGTTTGCTGTGTTTTCACCATTTATTTATTTTTGGTTTGCTTTCTTGATTTCACGTTTGTCTTTATCATTAATAATAAACATACTTTTTTTTATTCAGTTTCTCGTTTGTCCCTGATTCCTTGGTGCAGCCCAGCGATCTGATTACCTGCATTGGATGTTGTGTATAACATCCCCTGACAGGAGTTTGTGATCAAGACCGACAACAATGTTCTCACCTACATCCTCACTTCCACCAAGTTGGACGTCACGGGTCACAGATGGTTGGCTGCTCTATCAGGGTTTATTTTCAGCCTGAAGTATCGACTGGGGTCAGGAAACAAGACCCTGATGCCACATTGTTCCAGAGACCCTCCAGAAGAATAGGCCCAACTGACACCTGAAGGGTACGAGCCTTATGTCAAGGAGCAGAACATCAACCTGGAGTAGGATCCAGGACTGAAGAGGTTGTAGTGTCAGCCGTTGGTGTCCCCAGATGTTATTGCAATGTCGCCCAAGTCGGGGATGAAGGTCTGCCCAAGCTGTCAAAGACCTGTGGAGGGACCAGTTGGAGGACCCTCCCTGTAGCTTGGTATTGAAGGCTTTGGAGAGCCAATGCCCTGACTTGCTCCTCACTGACTCCCCAAAGGAAACCCATCTGCTGCACTGAGAGTGGGATCGGTTTCAGGTGCACAGAGGGTTGGTCTACCGAAGGGGCCCCTCTGACGATTCTGAAGAAAAATGGAAGCTATTCCTACCTTAAAAACATACGGAGACAGTATTAACTGCCCTACTGTCAGGAACCATGAATAAGACTGAGACAGAAGTATAGTTGAATCACACTTGTTTAATAATAATAATAAGGTAAACAGACTAAGCGTAGTCAAAACAAGCCAGAGTTCAGTAATCAGATTGGGTAGTCAGCCAAGCAAATGTCAGAGAGCCAGAGATAAACATAGTAGTACAGCAAGCAGGATCAGGAGCCAGAAGGAACGTCAGCCTAGCAAGTCTTCAACAGGAATGCAGGAGAAAGACTCTGTGATGTTGACAAAGGTGAAGGCAGAGATCAAGTGAGCTGGACGACTTGCTGGGTAACTGTGGAGAGAAATGGGAACTGGCAATTAGCTGACAGCTGAGTGGCCAGCTCAGAGAAGGAAGGGCTGAGCCCAGCCTTGACACCTACATGACAACCATGGCCACCTAGGGACCAAAAGGACTTTTCTCCTGGTGAGGGACCAATTCTACTGGCCCTGCATGCAGGCTGAAGGACTATTGCCACTCCTGCATCAGATGTATCCACAGATATATCCAAAGGAAGACTTTGCCTCACGAGCTGCCCCAATGGACCATCTTCAGAGTCAAGGACCCATGGAGCTGGTGTGCATTGACATTCTGTGCTTGGAGCCTGATCTGAGCGGGCAGGGAAATATCCTGGTAGTGACTGACCATTTCACTCGGTATGCCCAGGCGTTTTCCACGAGGGACCAACAAGCATCCATGGTGGCCAAGATCTTCACTGAGAAATTCTTTGTGCACTATGGTCTGTCCCAACGCATCCACTCTGATCAAGGGAGAGATTTCAAGAGTAGTCTGATCAAGAGACTTTCAGACCTGTTGGGCATCAGGCAGTCTAAAACCACCCCTTATCATCCTCAAGGGGATCCTCAACCAGAGAGATTCAACTGAACCCTCCTGGATATACTTGGAACTCTAAGTTCAGAACAAAAGCAGCACTGGAGCAAGCATATAGTGGCTATTGTGCATGCTTATAACAGCACCGCCAATGATGCCACAGGTTTCTCTCCCTATAGTTTGATGTTCGGACCGTAGGCCTGGCTGCCAGTAGACTTGGCCTTTGGCACATCCCTCGACCATACCATAGCAACTTTCCACAGAGGGTATGTGGATCGCCTGCAGAGACGTCTGAAAACCACCTTTGATAAGGCTCAAGCTGCCTCATATGCCTGAGGACAGAGAAACAAAATAAACTTTGACCTTAGGGTGCAAGTGCAGGACCTACAGCCGGATGATAAGGTACTGCTGAGAAACCTGGGTGTCCCTGGAAAGCACAAGTTGGCTAACCTATGTCGTTTGCAAGCATCTGCCCAGACAGCCAGTATATCAAATCCAGCCAGAGGGATGCACAGATCTGCTGAAGACTTAGCATCACAATCATCTGTTGCCTCTGTCAGAAGCAGTTCATGTTCCACCACAGCCAGATTTACAGTTCACACCCACGGCCTCTGAAAGATCCCAGCCAGTGACTAGATCTTACTCTGTACCCCTTGCTAAAGATGAAAACAGCGAGGATGAAGAGAAAGATTGTCTGTGGCCATCTCAAATGCCAGGGCCTGCCACTCACCCCCTTTTTTCTCCTCCCAAGGTGACTGAGGTGACTCTCAGGCCAGAGGCTCCTGAGTTTGTACCTCAAAGTCCACCTTTTGAAGAGTTGGAAGACCCTCAATCTTCCCTGCTGACAAGAGACCCCTAAGACTTTCCATTCTTCATTGAGGAAGCTGAAGCTGATATGCAGGAAGAAGAAGAGACCAGTGTGCCTGTAACCCCAGAACCTAAAGAACAGCGAGAGCGAAGGGTTATTCACCCGCCCAAAAGTCTAACATATGATACTTTTGGGTGAAAGCTCTGAGGAGGTCGTTCTCATTGCAAAAAGGACTCTTGAAGAAACTGACCCTTCCACCGCAGATTTGGTGGTGGACAATCCCAACTCACTGTCAGGGCTGGGCTCAGTCCTTCCTTCTTCTGAGCTGGCCACTTAGCTGTCGGATAATTGCCAGCTCCTATCTCTCCACAGTTACTCAGCTGTTGATGATATCCTGCTCGTCAGTCCTGCCTACTTAAGCCGTCCAGTCCAGAGGTTCTCTGCCTTCGCCTTGGTCAACATCACAGAAACAATCTCCTGCGATCCTGTTCAAGACTTGCTTTGCTGACATCCCTTCTGGCTCCAGATCCTGCTTGCTGTTCCACTACATTGATCCCTGACTTCTGGCTTGGCTGACTATCCGTTCCGGTTATTGAACTTTGGCTATGTTTTGACTACGTTTGTTCTTTTTACTTTTATTATTAAACAAGTGTGATTTAACTGTACTTCTGTCTCGACCTGATTTCTTGGTTTCTGACACTCAGCCCCTGGCACATCTAGCTGGGCCATTCCAGTTAACCTCCCCTCCTATGCTAATTGGTGGGATGTTCCTCTGCTAGGGTTTTATGCAGATGTAAATTGTATGGTTTCCTGTGCACACTAACCTGTTTTGTTTTCTGTGTGTATATCAAAAGCATGTAATAGGTCATAGACTCTTTACCTCCTTTGGCGGACCAAAGGTTCTTTGGTGGGGGGAGTGTGTAGTGGGGGCTACTCTATCACCCATGGTCCCGCACCTCCCGCCATTCCTGCCAGCGACCGTCGGACTGAATAGACACTGACACAGGCACTCACTGATGGAGAGCACGCCTGTCAGTCCCTGTGGGGGATTTTTCCCCCTCCCTCTCCTCTTCCTGTGTCCATATTGGCAGGGAGAGGGAGCCAATCAAGCAGCAGCAGAGGACCACGGCCCACAATATAGCCCCATTGATTCTACAGGGGGTGGAACTACCAAACCCAGCCTGCTTTGCAAGAAGGGGGGCTAGCTAAAGACTTAAGCTTGTTGGTCTGAGAAGAGATCACCATGAGGCGAGGTGAACGGAGGTGTGAGGAGAGACTACAAGCACCCGCTGAAGAACCATGCAAAGAAGGTTCCAGAGACCATCCAGAGACGGTTGAAGATGGATGTACCTTCTGTACTTCTGTACCACCTAATATCTCTATTTTTTATGGAATATCTCTGAAATTATGTGAGATCTAAAGTTAAAACCACTTAATCTTACCGGATCTAACGAATATCTATTAGCCTGAATGATTTTTGGTCAGAAAATGGCATGTGGGGGGCCAACCCATCCTTTATGTACGACCTAATATCACCTAATATCTCTATTATTATGTGGAATATCTCTGAAAGTATGTGAGATATAACATTAAAGCCACTTGATCTTACTGGATCTAATGAATATCTATGAGCCTGAATGATTTTTGGCCAGAAAATTTGATAAGGGGGGGGCCAGCCCGTCCATATGTACCACCTAATATCTCTATTTTGATGTGGAACATCTCTGAAATGATGTGAGATCTAACGTTAAAACCACTTGATCTTACAAATTGCTTCCAAAATAGCTAACTGTTTGGTCAATTTTTTGATAAGGGGGGGCTGATGACGGGTTAGCCCCCCCAGCAAATAACTGTTAATATTGCTTCTTCTGTGTGAGATCTAACGCAAACAACGGTTGATCTAACCTGATCTAACAAAGATCTAACAAACTGCATAAGATTTTTTCAAAAATTTTGATATGGGGGGCTAACCCGGCAGAGGTTATTTTGACTTGTCAAAGCCGGTAACTAAGTTATTGTCAAAGCAAAGTGGTGGGGCTTACAGATGGAGAGGTGGAGTTGTTGCCATAGAAACATTAGTAAAGGGTAGGAGTTAGTAAGATGACCACGCCCATGTGGGGGCACCAGAAATATTTCTCCACCCAGGCGCCTGTGATCCTAAGATCGGCCCTGTCAGGAGATATGTAGAATGCTTACTGGGAACAGATAATTGTCCTAACTGGAGGCTAGCAGGTAAATATTTTACTAAATACACGTGTTCCTGAGAAAAAATGTGACTTTTAAAATAATTACTGCAATTATCTTGTTTTTCTTCTACTATATAAGCCAAACCCGTTCACTGTAGAGTAGACCTCTTGAAGTCTTCCAGCTGTCTACACTCCCAGCACCACCTGAACTATCCGGTAAGCATATGCTGCAATATTGTTACTATATTATTAATCCAATTATAATTATTTATAAGGTAAGAATCCTTGGTATACGACTTGCAGGTAAAGTTTAAACGATTCCCCTGTTTTATTTTGATTCTAAATGCTGTCAAGGTTTCTCATTAATGAAAGGAAAATCTGGATGGTTGCAAACTGAGATCCAAATGCCTTTATTCGCATAACACCATGAAGAACATCAAGAGCACTGCATGTACAAGCAAGGGAAGAATGGCTTACATGTTTCACACACAAATTGTGCTTTGTGCTCTTCATGTTCTTCATGGTTTTATGCAAATAAAGGCCTGTGGATCTAACTTTGGTGTGCAGCCATCCAGATTTTCCTTTCATTATTGCTTCAGCTGCGACTGGACAAGCACCCTGCAGTGAGGAGATCATGCCATTGGAGCCAGCTCACCCCTGTGAGCAGCATGGATCTTTTGAAGGTTAAATGCTCATTAGTGATGAGCCGAACACCCCCCCCCCCTGTTCGGTTCACACCAAAATTCCCGAACATGGAAAAAGTTTGGATCTGAGCCGTGAACCCTATTAAAGTCTACGGAATCCAAATTTGAAAAAACAAAAGTCCCCATTTCGAAGGCTTAGATGCAAGTTATTGGCCATAAAAAGGGTATTGGGGGCTGGGTACTGTTTTGGGGGACAAGTATCAATGCAATTAAAAAAAAAAAAAAAAGATAGCTTTTAAAGGAGCGGTGGTTTTAATGTTAAAGTAAAACATTAAAAAAATTTAATTCCCAGAAGGACTTGATATGGATTGAGGGAACCCCCACTTTTTTCTATTGCCGGCAATGTTTTTTGCTTTCATTTAGCTGTCAGCGGGAAAGCCTGTTGACAGCTAATGACTCATTAATTGTTAAGAACGCTGCAGCTGGCTTCCTGGCCCGCTCCTTGACAACCAGCTATTTATTGTGCACTGATTGGGCATTTTGCCTTTCCAAAATGAAAAATAAACAACTTTTTAGTAAATATATTTGATATTATTTTTGCACCTAAAAAATCCCAACAATCTCCCTTGTCCATCTATTCAATATAGGGATGTGGTGCTAAAACAAGGTTGATGTGTCCACGATCAAAAATTTTTCTACATAGACAATGGAGATTGGAACTTTGGTTCTTGTGAACCAGCTCCAGTGGCAAAGAACCTGCAGTGCTCTTCCTTTTGTGGGATTGAGGAACAAGATAGGTTGAGACCCCTTCATCATTGTTTTATCCATGGGTAACCAGATCCAGTAAGGTCTGGAAAGCATCAAGCAAATCCATGTCTTTAAAAATACTCAACCTTCCCATAATGGGTGCCGAGTGTACGGGATCTTTTGTGATGGGGTATCCAAACTACGGCCCTCCAGCTGTTGCGGAACTACACATCCCATGAGGCATTGTAAAGCTGACATTCACAGACATGATGAGGCATGATGGGAATTGTAGTTCCTGAACAACTGGAGGGCCAAAGTTTGGAGACCCCTGGTTTAGAGCAAACAAACACTGGACCTTTTATTGTATTGGAACAACCAGTTTATGTGTGCCTAACATTGGGGGTCTCATGTCATTTTTTTGAGTCCTATTTTCAATTCTGTTTTCTTTTTCTTTCCATGGAACCAAACTATCTACAGAGCCCAAAAGATGTTCACCTTGAAGAAAACCATGTTACTCCTTTTCTTTCTTGGGATCATCTCCTATTCTCTCTGTGACCAAGAGTAAGTATGTATAAGACTTTTTTAAATGAAAGTATAGACTTTTACAACTTAAATCTGGGAAAACAGCTAAACATATACATGAAATACGTATAGGAGTGTTGTTTTATCTACCAAATCATTTTTATGTCTTTTTATTCCGTACTGGTATTTGCACAGCTCTGCCACAAAGGACAGGCTTCGTGGTCATCTCATCAATGACTTTCATTTTAAAAACACATTTATATTACTGGGACAGTAAGTGAGGGTGGGAGCTCTTTGACTCAACAACAAAAAAAAAACCTGACAAAGTTTCTAGCCGTAGAAATACAAAAAGGATAAAAAGTTCAGGACAATTTTAACTGTTGTTGATAAATAGGTCATTTTAGAAAGCAGCCAACATGTATGGGCCAACACCACTCTTCCTTCATCAGGGTTCAGCAATGGGTAAACCTTGGATGGTCACCACTCACCAGTATTGGATGGACTTCGGCATAACTGTTGCTGAGCACATTGTTACTCCATCAGGAGAGTCTAATAGACGTGCACTGCTGACATTTTTTTTGTTTTCGTTTCATTCGTTTTCTTTTTTCAGGTCATTCGTTATGATCACAATTCGTAAATTCATAAAATCGAAAATTCGTAAATTCATAAAATTTGAAAATAAGAAAGAAAATCCAAAAAATCTAAATAATTACTAACTAACTAATAATAACTAACTATTAAATTATAGGCATTGGAATTTCCTTTCCTTAACTTTGCCTGTTAGTGAACGTAACAAATACGAATTTATCCAAAGTTACAAATTATCCCACATAAAGAATGCAGCATCTAAACAAATGGAACAGAACAAATTAATAAATAATAATAATAATAATAATAATAATAATAATAATAATAATAATAAAAAAAATATATCATTATTATTTATTATTATTATTTTTTTTTTTTTTGATAAATCTTTTTATTTATTTTCCTCTGTTATTTATTATTATTGATTTGTTACGTTCCATTTGTTTACATACGGCATTTGTTATTTCGGATAATTCGTAACTTTGGATAAATTCGTATTCCTTACGTTCACTAATTTGAAATTTGAAAGGAAATTCTAATACCTATAATTAAATAGTTAGTATTAGTTAAGTTATTATTTATTAGTTAGTTGTTATTTCAGATTTTTGAATTTTGGGGTTTTTGGATTTTCAAATTTAGATTTTCAGAATTTCAGAATTTTCAAATTTACGAATTTTTAAATTTTATTAAACGGCGATTTAACAAATTTGTCGAAATTTGTTAAAAAAACAAATTCGGAACTAAACTAATTGCACATGTCTAGAGTCTAATATCAGTTCTAATATAGATCTGTGACAGTGGCGTCACTAGGGTTGGTGTCACCTGGTGCAGTAAAACATGGTGTCACCCCCCCCTCCTGCCTAGGCTGCCCAGCACCCTGCAGGCAGCGCACGGTCATGGGGCGCACCCAAAACCAGCCCCTGTAAATGATAGTATAGGGTGGTATAGTGACAGGTTAGGGTAGTATAGAATGGTATAGTGGCAGGTTGGGGTGGTATAGGGCAGGTTTGGGTGGCACAGGGCAGGATAGGGTATTATAGAAATTTTGAAGAAGTGACCTGTCGCAATATGATGTATCAATCAAAATTAACATAAATCACATGGTATAAGTACAGACTCGAAAAAACATTGGTTTTGTTATGTTAATTTTGATTGGAAATGTATTTCTGTTATGAACTGCATCAATGTATGTCCATTGAATTGTTTGCACAAAAGATTCTTTGATTATCAATACATACATTTATCTTTATGATTATATCTGTACTCCAATTTATTGATGACTTTATCAGTTTATGCTTAATAATCATGGACTAGCAATAGGGGTTAATGACTTAAAATTAAATCCAAATCAATCTTATTCATTCACATGCAGTTTCCTTATCCCCAATGACATGCTTCATTTAAAGTCCCACTTTTATTCTCCTAATTGTTCATAGGGTATTATAGAGTGGTATAGTGGCAGGTTGGGGTGGTATGGGGTAGGTTGGATTGGTATATTGGCAGGTTGGGGTGGTACAGGGCAGGTTGGGGGTGGTACAGGGCAGGTTGGGGGTGGTACAGGGCAGAGCAGGTGGGGGTGGCACAGGGCAGGATGGGGTGACACAGGGCAGGTTAGGCTATTATTAGAGTGGTATAGTGGCAGGTTGGGGTGGTATGGGGTAGGTTGGATTGGTATATTGGCACTTTGGGGTGGTACAGGGCAGTTTGAGGGTGGCACAGGGCAGTTTGAGGGTGGCACAGGGTAGGTTGAGGGTGGTACAGGGCAGGTTGGGGTGGTACAGGGCAGGTTGGGGTGGTACAGGGTAGGTTTGCGGGTGGTCCAGGGCAAGTTGGGAGTGGTCCAGGGCATATGGTTGCCACCTCATCCCTTTAAACCCAAACACATATTAATTACACGGGTTCTGTGGCTGATTAAGGTGGTAATTAAAATCACTTGGTGCCTTATCTGCATTTAATTAGCCTCAGAACCTGTGTAATTCAAAGGTGTTCAGGTTTAAAGGGATGAGGTGGCAACTGAAGACAGTTTCACACTGAAGACAGTTTTCAGGCATTTTAGCATTAAAAATAGCGCCTGTAAAGCTCCTGAAAACTGCCTCTCATGCCACCCCAGTGTGAAAGCCCGAGTGCTTCCACATTGGGCCGGTGCGCTTGCGGGACAGTGAAAAAAGTCCTGCAAGCAGCATCTTTGGGGCAGTTTGGGAGCGGCGTATACACCGCTCCCAAACCACCGCTGCCCATTGCATTTGAATGGCAGCGCTTTCAAAGTGCCTGAATAGCGCTTCAGATGCACCACAACACAGGCCTTTTTAACCCTTTCTTAAAAACACCCTGCTAGCGGGCGAAAAGCGCCGCTAAAACTGCAGCAAAGCCCCGCTAAAACAAGTGGCGCTTTAGCGCTAGCGCGGAGCGGCCCCAGTGAGAAAGTAGCCTAAGTTTTCCCTAATATTAAGTTTGGCCTTGCTGGTTAATTTCTTAAATAAGGGTGCTGTGAGCTGGATAGCGGGAGCCGGAGTTGGGGGGTGTGTTGGGAGGTAGCTCTGTACCGGTGTTGCCTAGCAACCAATGACTGCAAAGAAGAAGGGGGAATGTGGGTGAGGCAAAGAGCACAGGCTTCCTCTGCCAACAGGAATCTACACTGGCTGAAGTGTGTAAGATCAGACATTGTACTAATTAAGGATATCCCCTCTGAATGGAGCACGCCAGCCCAGCACAGATACTTGAATAAATCTTCCTGCAGCCAAGGGAAAAGGACGAGAAACGACCGCACTGCAGGGGGTGCCATGAGGAGCAATAAAGCTGTAAATCCATTCCTCCTGCTCCGTAGGTGTCCGGGCCCCCCATACGCACTGATTGGGTCAGGCCCTGTACTGGATAGCTGGATGTACTGCTTTATCAGTGGCCCTGTATATACAGTGGGGATGGAAAGTATTCAGACCCCCTTAAATTTTTCACTCTTTGTTATATTGCAGCCATTTGCTAAAATCATTAAAGTTCATTTTTTTCCTCATTAATGTACACACAGCACCCCATATTGACAGAAAGACACAGAATTGTTGACATTTCTGCAGATTTAATAAAAAAGAAAAACTGCAATATCACATGGTCCTAAGTATTCAGACCCTTTGCTCAGTATTTGGTAGAAGCACCCTTTTGATCTAATACAGCCATGAGTCTTTTTGAAAGACGCAACAAGTTTTTCACACCTGTATTTGGGGATCCTCTGCCATTCCTCCTTGCAGATCCTCTCCAGTTCTGTCAGGTTGGATGGTAAACTTTGGTGGACGGCCATTTTTAGGTTTCTCTAGAGATGCTCAATTGGGTTTAAGTCAGGGCTCTGGCTGGGCCATTCAAGAACAGTCACAGAGTTGTTGTGAAGTCACTCCTTCGTTATTTTAGCTGTGTGCTTAGGGTCATTGTCTTGTTGGAAGGTAAACCTTCGGCCCAGTCTGAGATCCTGAGCACTCTGGAGAAGGTTTTCGTCCAGGATATCCCTGTACTTGGCCGCATTCATCTTTCCCTCGATTGCAACCAGTCGCCATGTCCCTGCAGCTGAAAAACACCCCCACAGCATGATGCTGCCACCACCATGCTTCACTGTTGTGACTGTATTGGACAGGTGATGAGCAGTGCCTGGTTTTCTCCACACATACCTCTTAGAATTAAGGCCAAAAAGTTCTATCTTGGTCTCATCAGACCAGAGAATCATATTTCTCACCATCTTGGAGTCCTTCAGGTGTTTTTTAGCAAACTCTATGCAGGCTTTCATGTGTCTTGCACTGAGGAGAGGCTTCCGTCGGGCCACTCTGCCATAAAGCCCCGACTGGTGGAGGGCTGCAGTGATGGTTGACTTTCTACAACTTTCTCCCATCTCCCAACTGCATCTCTGGAGCTCAGCCACAGTGATCTTTGGGTTCTTCTTTACCTCTCTCACCAAGGCTTTTCTCCCCCGATAGCTCAGTTTGGCCAGCTGACCAGCTCCAGAAAGGGTTCTGGTCGTCCCAAACGTCTTCCATTTAAGAATTATGGAGGCCACTGTGCTCTTAGGAACCTTAAGTGCAGCAGAATTTTTTTGTAATCTTGGCCAGATCTGTGCCTTGCCACAATTCTGTCTCTGAGCTCTTCAGGCAGTTCCTTTGACCTCATGATTCTCATTTGCTCTGACATGCACTGTGAGCTGTAAGATCTTATATAGACAGGTGTGTGGCTTTCCTAATCAAGTCCAATCAGTATAATCAAACACAGCTGGACTCAAATGAAGGTGTAGAACCATCTCAAGGATGATCAGAAGAAATGGACGGTACCTGAGTTAAATATATGAGTGTCACAGCAAAGGGTCTGAATACTTAGGACCATGTGATATTTCAGTTTTTTTCTTTTTTAATAAATCTGCAAAAATGTCAACAATTCTGTGTTTTTTCTGTCAATATGGGGTGCTGTGTGTACATTAATGAGGAAAAAAAAATGAACTTAACTGATTTTAGCAAATGGCTGCAATATAACAAATAGTGAATAATTTAAGGGGGTTGGAAAACTTTCCGTCCCCACTGTATATCTATATATATATGTATATATATATGTATATATATATATATATATATATATATATATATATATATATATATATATATATATATATATATATATATATATATATATATATCTATAGATATAGATATAGATATATATATATATATATATATATATATATATATATATATATATATATATATATATATATATATTTTAGATGTTCATGTCTCTGGCTGGGTTCACACTTGTGCGATGCGTGAACCAGCGTGATTCCTGTGCGGGTTTCCACATCGCACCTACATTGACATCTGCGCACCACTGCAGGTGTCAATGTAAAGTTACACCCCCAGATCATTTCACAGATCGCAGGGTGCAGGAATCGGAGCGCATGGGTGTTTACACTCATGCGATCCGATTCCAGTGCGGACCAAATAAAGGGTCCTGTACCATTTTGGTGCAAATGCAATATGATTTAGGGCCAGTTCCCACTGCTGCGATGTTCGAGATCGGATGTGATTCGCACCGCACTGCAGTGCAAAATCACAATTGTGATCTCTGTGTGATGCAATTTCAACCATACAGATAGTATGGCTGAATTCACATTGCATTCGGACCAAATTCATACAGGACCCTTTTTTTGGTCTGCAGCAGAATCGGATCGCATGGCTGTTCACACCCATGCAATCCAATTCCTTTCTGAGTTTGCAGATCACACTGCGATATGCAAACTGATTTGGGGGTGTCGTTAACTTTTAGGCCCGGTTCACATTTGTGTGATGCCAGACATCGCACAGGCATCGCATGTAATTTGCAGCGCATTGCCGTTCACATTACATGCGATGTCTGTAGGGTGCAATATCAGCCGTACGGATAGTATCAGTGCTGTATTTTGACCTAGGCCAACAAGGCCCAGGCCTAGGGCGGCACTTTGTGGGGGGGGGCGGCCACGCCCCCCCGCACGAAAAAAGCCCCCCCCTCTGCCTCCCGAGTCAGTCCATTGCTTTGCTGGCCAAGCATCTCTCACATGGAGCACACACAGCGTGTGCTCACAGTTCCCCCCTCCCCCTCCCCTTCCCCTCTGCACTGACTGAGAGAGAACTTGTCAGCGTCTCCTCCAGTGTTGTGATTCCCGAGGTTGGATTGTGTCTTCAGTGGACAGACTCATCTACAGTCTGTATATCCCGGAGGGTGAGAATAAAATCCCGATCCTCTTCACTGTTTCTCCTTAAACCTCACACAGGAGTTATCTGTGCTCTGACTTTGTTTCTCTTATCATCTCCATGTGATCTGAAATATGGACTCTGTAATAATTAACCCTTTGTGTCCTTGCTGTGCTTTACTACTCTGCTTTAATTCAATTGCGCGGTCATGCAACACTGTACTCAAATTACATTTTTATGTTCTTTTTCACACAAATAGATCTTTTCTTTGGTGGTATTTTATCACCGCTGGGATTTTTATTTTTTACGCTACAAATGAAAAAAGACAGAACATTTTTTTTTTTTTTTTTAAGTATTTTTATTAGTTTCTGTTATAAAATTTTGCAAATAAGTATTTTCTTTTGATAAATTTTGACCAAAAATGATGCTGCTACATTTCTTTGGTAAAAATAACCCAAATCAGTGTTTATTTGGTGTTGGCAGTGATGGGGGACAGACAGATGTTTTATGGGGACACTGACATGTGTATGGGGACAGGGGTGCTTGGTGTACTGTTTGTGGGGTGATCTGTAACAGCTCTTTGTGTAAAATCATTCTCGCACAGAGAGCTGTCACAGATCTGCAGTCCCCCCCCCCCCCCGCACTGAGCTTGGCGGGGAGAACTGTCACAGAGACATGCGTCTCTGTTTACATTGTGACGGCTCTGATTGGACACAGCCGTCACGTGATCGGGAGGGACGATCACAGCGCCCATAGTCCGATCTCTGCTCAGCTGGATCCTGTGATCATACCAAGCCGCAGAGGAACGTTCCTGAACGTCCACTCAGGACAAGGAAATGACCACCCGGCCGTTTATGTGCAGTGGCCGGGTGGGAGGTGGTTAATGTACAGAGAGAAAGAGGTGGAGCTCTAAAAAGAAAAGGTGGGGCCTAAAGAGGAAAGGATGTGGTTTACAGATGACAGGGCGGGTCTTAAACAGGAAGGGGCTTGGCATCGACAGGAAAGGGTGGGTCGTATTTAAATTAGGGGGTGCACAAGTTTAGTCAGGCCTAGGGCAGCACAAAACCTAAATACACCTCTGGATAGTATGGCTGATATCGCACCGCATTCAGGGCAAACAGGCACAGGACCCTTTTTTTCTGTTCGGACCAGAATCGGATCGCATGTATGTTCACACATATGCGATCCGATTCATGTCTGAACTGTCAGTTCGCAGTGCGATATGCAAGCTGAACTGGGGGTGTCGTTAACAATGTTATGACACTCCCCAGCGATTCGCATATGGCAGTGTGAACTGACATGCGAGTCGGTGCGATGCGGGAACCCGCAGTGGATTTGCAGTGTTTTCGCATCGCACCAGTTTATCAATTTTTATGTTTATCAATTATGAAATATATTTTATTTTAATTTATTAATAAATATTTATACTTGTATACTTTATTAAAATTATTTTTAATAATTATAAATGTATTTTGCATTTATATGAATGGTGTATAGCTGCATTACATAGGTGGATTACATTCATTTACTATACACCATTTACATTTAAATAGGTACATGTATGATCTTTAAATATTGATAATTTTTTTTTTTTTTTAATAATTAGGTTAATGTATATTGTGTAGGAGGAATTTAACTTTATTATTTTATTATTATGTTGGGGAATAATGTGCGCTGATTCGTGTTAAACTTTTGTATTTTATGCTTCCTCATACTGTAATCCCGATACATCACACGAGATTACAGTGAGAGGAGCCATTCTCAGGAGTTCCCGGTGTTTGTAGATCGCTCCTCAACTCAGCATGAGAAGCGATCTACAGACCTTCATAAACAGGCACTCAGAGGAGAGCGATCTACAGACCTTCATAAACAGGCACTCAGAGGAGAGCGATCTCCTCTGAGAACTGAATCGCTGTATTTTACCGCAGTTTCATAAAAGAACACCTTAGAGAAAATCTTTTTAAAAAGAGTGGACCAAGTACTAAGTCATATTTTACTTGGGGATCAAATACCTATTTTACACACTGAAATGCAACTCAATTTATAACATTTGTATTACCGTATATACTCGAGTATAAGTCGACCCGAATATAAGCCGAGGCACCTAATTTTACAACAAAAAACTGGGAAAACTTATTGACTCGAGTATAAGCCTAGGGTGGGAAATGCGCAGCTACTGTAAGTGGAAAAGAGGATCAACAATGCCCATTTGCAGCCTCACTGTGCCCATTTGCAGCCATAGGTCTCCCGAACTTCAAACTTGGTAGTTAAGGGTTCCTAGATGTCCCCTAGCTGCAGCCAAAATTTGGGGTCTCTGGACCCAAAGGGTCCTGATATGACATTGCTGCAGATGGACACAGTTGACCGACTTTGGGGCCCAGAAATCTCAGGGGCCACTTGGTGCTAGGAACCCCAAAGTTGGTGTGCAAACCCAGTGGACCTAGCACTACAACATATCCAAAGTTAGGATTCCTAGCACCAAGTGTCCCTGAGATAAGGGGCCCCAAATTTGGTTCAGAAAATTTCAAGCACTTTTCTGCAGCAGAGAATGACATTTCCCAAACCGACTTTGGGGCTCCGTATCTTGGGGCCACTTGGTGCTAGGAACCCAAGCTTTGGATATGTTGTGGTACTAGTTCAACACCAAATTTGGGGTTACTAGCACCAAGGGGCCCCGAAATACGGGGCCCCAAAGTCAGTTCGGAAAATGACATTTTTTGCTGCAGAAAAGTGATTGACTCGAGTATAAGCCGAGGGGGGCATTTTCAGCACAAAAAAATGTGCTGAAAAACTCGACTTATACTCGAGTATATACGGTATGTGTTTTTCTGGATTTTTGGTTGATATTCTGTCTCTATCATTTAAAATACACCACTGATAAAAATTATAGACCCTTCATTTCTTTATAGGTGGGCAAACTTCCAAAATCTGCAGGGGATCAAATAATTATTTTCCCCACTGTATATATACAGTATATATATGGGTGAAGTTCAGGTTGAACTTTTGCTTGGCCTGAACCGTTTACTCAACTCTAATGCCCCGTACACACGGTCGGATTTTCCGACGGAAAATGTGTGATAGGACCTTGTTGTCAGAAATTCCGACCGTGTGTAGGCTCCATCACACATTTTCCATCGGATTTTCCGACACACAAAGTTTGAGAGCAGGATATAAAATTTTCCGACAACAAAATCCGTTGTCGGAAATTCCGATCGTGTGTACACAAATCCGACGGACAAAGTGCCACGCATGCTCAGAATAAATAAAGAGATGAAAGCTATTGGCCACTGCCCCGTTTATAGTCCCAACATACGTGTTTTACGTCACCGCGTTCAGAATGATCGGATTTTCCGACAACTTTGTGTGACCGTGTGTATGCAAGACAAGTTTGAGCCAACATCCGTCGGAAAAAATCCTAGGATTTTGTTGTCGGAATGTCCGAACAAAGTCCGACCGTGTGTACGCCCTATAATACTATGTACTATCTGAAAATGTATCAATCCTGATGTACTTGTGGCCTATTTCTTGAGGCCCAAAAACATGGAAGAGTACAAATGCCCCATGACCCCTTTTTGGAAAGCAGACAGTCCAAGGTATTTAGTAAGAAGCATTTTGTCATATTTTTTGTCACAATTTTTTGGAAAATTAAGAAATTAAAAAATATGTTTTTGTACATACTGTCATCAGTGCAGTACAGCGTTATCAACTGGTGTGCTGGTGATCAGGGACAATGACTGCTGACAGTATATAAAAAAATAAAAAATAAATAATAATATTGTTTTTTAATTTTTTTAATAATTTTTTTTATTTTTATTACTTTTTCTAACAACTTTTTTTTTTTTTACATAGTGCGACCAGAACACAATGTTATCATAGTAACATTGTACTACTCTGGGGAGGTGATTAGGATTTTTTTTTTTTTTACACACTATGATTGCTTATAACAATGAATTTCAATGATAAAAACAACCATTTTATACATAATTAAACTTGTGCATTCTTTTGTTGTGATTAGCTGTAATTGGCCCTGTCTGTACCATGTGATCACTGTGACCAATCACAGCTAGCAACACAATTGTATACAATGGATAGCATGAAAGGAAACCATCCATTGTTTTGCAATTGTCATGTGATCTGCTGTGATTGGTCACAGCGATCACATGATACTAGCAGCAGACCAGAACAGTGAGTAGTCATCAGCTGTGTCTGTCGGTTACAGCCGGTGACAGATTGCACCGCTGCGTGGCCCCTGTGAGTGGCACCTTCTGGGGGGGACATCATATAACGTCCTACCAGAAGAACAGTGCTCCCGCCCTGGCCATCATTGTACCATAGGCCAGGCAGGAAGGTGTTAATGACCCCCAACAGTGGTTAGCAGATGTGCGTTTTGCCAATTTGCACACAAAAAACACACCAAAATGCAAAAAGTGCCAAAATACGTGTGAAAAAAGGCACCAAAATGTGCGTTATAAATCTCACCAAAATGCGTGTCAAAATAATCTGTGCCATAATGTGTGATTAGAAAAGCACCAAAGTGCTCATTAAAATTACTCACATCAAAATACGTGTTAAAAAAATGTGCATTTAAAAAAGTACCAAAATGCGCAATAAAAGACCAATTGGCCCAGGCCAATTTTCAGCTTTCAGCGCTGTCACACTTTGAATGACAATTGCGCGGTCATGCTATACGGTACCCATATGAACTTTTTATCTTTTTTTTTTTCACACAAGTAGAGCTTTCTTTTGGTGGTATTTAATCACCACTGGGTTTTTTTTTTAAATTTTTGCTTAACAAACAAAATAAGACTAAAAATTTTGAAAAACAAAATACAAAAACATTTTTCATAGTTTGTAATAAAATTGAGCAAAAAAGGTAATTTTTCTCCTTCACTGATGAGATGGCATTGATGGACACTGATGAGTGCAGACAGCGCTTCCCTCCAGGCGACGAGCGGCAGCTTCTCGTACATCACAGTGGCCGTGCTCCTCCTCCCTCCTCCATGGCCAATAGGATTGCTTCTCCTTACGGCCAGTTAGGAAATGGGACCCGCTTTCTGATTGGCGGGGAGGAGAATAAGCGTGACAATAGCGAATATTCATTCGCTATTGTCCCACAACTGGGTGGGCTCGCTTCCCTCCCTCTAATAGGCTTTTTTGAAGCCTATTAGAGCCTCTGGCTCCTATGACGTGCTAAAAACAAAAAACTCCCATTGGAATACATGTGGCGCCCCGTATGTAGATTAGGGGGCTGGGGGGCATGGATGGGGGGGTGGATCCTAATGGACGGCTTGCCTCTGCCTTTAGCATGTTAATGTGGTCATAGAATAGTAGCCAATGTGTCCTGAATATACACATTATTGTTACCAGTGAAATACAGTTTTTATGTAATAATCAATGTCACTTTGTTTAATAATAACTGTGTCTTCTTCCAGGAGAGATGCTGATGAAGAGGAAAATGGAGGGGAAGATATAAAGAAAGAAGTAAAAAGAAATATTGGAAGTTTCATCGACTCTTTGAAAAAAGTAATAGCGGCGTGCAAGGCTATTAATTTTCAAGGAGCGGGTTGTGAACGGTTCAAAAACCTACAAAAACCGCTTTAAGAATTAATCTGATGTAAAATATCATTTGGCTAAATGCTAAATGTCTGACAAAAAATAAAAACATCACCCGCATTGTGTTTTCTTCTTCTTTATTATTTTTATATGATGATCTTATTGTAGTTGGGGGAAATATAGTCCTTAGAGAACTTTCCATGGAATGTAATCAATTCTCAGCTTTCAGTTGGATCCATCAGCCCCACCGATCCGGATAGATCCTCCACTTTATCCAATCAACATAAAATCATACAGAATATATCAGCCAATGATTATTCTTAGGCCAGGATTACACCAGTACAGTTCAGCCTAGCATGTGCAGTTCTACATGTTCTTCATGTGTGTCACCTGTAGGGCACACATGCAAGAAACATTCACCTCCAGCAAGGCTAGTTTAAAAACACCTAAACGGTCTCAAAAAAACATTTTCAAAAATATGGGGATTTGGTCACACCATATTGCTATATGGTGTTAAGCCCACTTATTGCGACAAAGTACCCCATGATTAGTGGGTCCTACACTATCCATAGATTTGGGAGATCCTGCTTCTCTGAACCATGAGAGCTACACTCTTCTAAATGGGAGAATATTCAGGTCTCCACCTATGACACAAGTGGACACTAATGAGAGGTAATAAAGAGGGAGCAGGGTGCTACTATCCCAAAAGGATTTGATCAGAATCCATACAATACATAAACAAAATATTTGGGGGGCACACCTTTTCATTAAAGCTGGTGCAGCCATACGACCATACAATAGAATGTTTTTTGCATGTGTGCGCTGTAATATTTTTTCTTCTATTGTCTATTAATGAGAAGGTGTGCCCCCCAAATATTTTGTTTGTGTAGTGTATGGATTCTGACCAAATCCTTTTGGGATAGGAGCACCCTGCTCCCTCTTTAAGTACCTCTCATTAGTGTCCACTTGTGTCATAGGTGGAGACCTCAATATTCTCCCATTTAGAAGAGTGTAGCTCTCATGGTTCAGAGAAGCAGAATCTCCCAAGTCTATGGATAGTGTAGGACCCACTAATCATGGGGTACTTTGTCGCAGTAAGTGGGCTTAGCACCATATAGCAATATGGTGTGACCAAATCCCCATATTTTTGAAAATGTTTTTTTGAGAATGTTTAGGTGTTTTTAAACTAGTCTTGCTGGAGGTGAATGTTTTTTGCATGTGTGCGCTGTAATATTTTTTCTTCACCTGTAGGGCGGCCCATTCATTTCAATTCATTTCTATGGAAACGCAGGGAAATAAGTTCCTGAAACTTTTTTATTTTTTTTATTTTGCCATAACCAAACTGTACGCTGCTGCGGAATCATGTAGTTCGGCATGTGAAGAGTCGTGTGCTTATAGATGTCTATAGAACTTATGGCACCTCGCGCATTCTCTAAAAAGCAACGCGTTTCTGTGCCTTTTGGGAAAAATGTGCAATTTTGTGCATTCCTGACACGCATAGATGTGACCCAAGTCTTATACTTTCTAATATCAATAAAAGATTTTCCATCCAGCAAACCACCATCAGTAGGGATGAGCCAAACACCCCCCGGTTCAGTTCGCACCAGAACAAGCGAACGGACCAAAAGTTTGCGCAAACTTTAGACCCCCATTGAAGTCTATGGGTCTCGAACGTTAGAAATCAAAAGTGCTAATTTTAAAGGCTAATATGCATGTTATTGTCCTAAAAAGGGTTTGGGGACCCGGGTCCTGCCCCAGGGGGTATCAATGCAAAACAAAGTTTTAAAAACGGACGTTTTTTCGGGAGCAGTGATTTTAATGATGCTTAAAGTGAAAAAAAAAAATGAAATACTCCTTTAAATATCGTACCTGGGGGGTGTTTATAGTTTGCCTGTAAAGTGGCGCGTGTTTCCCGTGCTTAGAACAGTCCCTGCACAAAATGACATTTTTAAGGGAATAAAAGTCATTTAAAACTGCTTGCGGCTTTAATGTAATGTTGGGTCCCAGCAATATGGATGAAAATCAGTGAGACAAATGGCATGGGTACCCTCCAGTCCATTACCAGGCCCTTTGGGTCTTGTATGGATATTAAGGGGAACCCCACACCCAAATTAAAAAAAGGAAAGGCGTGGGGCCCCCAGGCCCTATATACTCTGAACAGCAGTATACAGGCGGTGCAAACAAGACAGGGACTGTAGGTTTGTTGTTAAGTAGAATCTGTTTGTAATTTTGAACTGGTACATTTTTAACGTGTAGCTCCAGCCAAAAAATCTATTTTTAAGCTTTTTGGAAAACATAGGGAAGGGTTATCACCCCTGTAACATTTGTTTGCTGTCTGTGCATTTGTTTGCTGTCTGTGCTCCTCTTCAGAAGATTTCACCTCACTTTCTGTCTCAATGACAAATGTTTTTGAAAATGTGGGGATTTTAGTGAAACAAGGATTGGTGATAAAGCATCAGTGGAGAGGAGACACGTTTTTCCCATATTAACTCTTACAGGAGAGAATTTCCCTTCCTACGCGTAGATTTAATTTTACTTCCTGTTGTCTCCTTCAATTTGCAAGTAGGAGTCGTTTGTAAGTTGGATGTTTGAAAGTAGGGGCCTGCCCTATATACTCAGCAGAAATTGGGGCCTTAGGTGTTGGTGTTGCCACAACACTGTAAGCCCTCACAGTCACTCTTGGTGGGCGCAGGAATGGGCCCTGCTGTGAAATATTAGATCAAGAATTGTAATTACATGCCCCTATTAAACAGGGGCTGAAAAATTGGGCCTTAGGCACTGGTACTGGTGCCACAACACTGCAACCTCTCACAGATACTTTAGTTGAGCGCAGCAACGAACTCTCCTGCAAAATATTGCATCAAAAATTGTAATTACATGCCCCTGTTAAACAGGGGCTGAAAAATTGGGCCTTAGCCACTGGTGGCGGAACCCAGAACCAAAAATATTCTTACAAGCTATCAGCATGATCATTGAGGAGGAAGAGGATAGTCACTCAGCATAACAGGATTAGGGTGACCACATTTCAAAACTGCCATTCAGGGACCCCCCCCCCCCCGCGCCCGCCCAAAAAGGATGGTTTTTGATACTTTTTTTTTTGCCAATTTTTTTTCCAGGACGCAGGGGGACAGCAGCAGAACGCAGGGGCAAATAGAGGAAGAACGGAGGGGGACAGCAGCAGAACGGAGGGGGACACGGAGGAAGAACGGAGGGGGACAGCAGGACGGTGGGGGACACGTAGGAAGAACGGAGGGGGACAGCAGGACAGAGGGGGACAGCAGCAGAACAGAGGGGGACAGCAGCAGAACAGAGGGGGACAGCAGAACAGAGGGGGACATGGAGGAAGAACGGAGGGGGACAGCAGCAAAACGGAGGGGGACATGGAGGAAGAACGGAGGGGGACACGGAGGAAGAACAGAGGGGGACACAGAAGAAGAATGGAGTGGGACACAGAAGAAGAATGGAGGGAGACACAGAAGAAGAATGCAGGGGGACACAGAGGAAGAACGGAGGGGGACAGCAGGACGTAGGGGGACACAGAGGAAAAACGGAGGGGGACAGCAGAATGGAGGGGGACACGGAGGAAAACTGGAGGGGGACAGCAGAATGGAGGGGGACACGGAGTAAGAACGGAGGGGGACAGCAGCAGAACGGAGGGGGACATGGAGGAAAGATGGAGGGGGAGAGCAGCAGAACTGAGGGGGAGTGGGGGGGACAGCAGCAGAACTGAGGGGGATTGGGGGGGACAGCAGCAGATCTGAGGGGGATTGGGGGGGCAGCAGCAGATCTGAGGGGGATTGGGGGGGACAGCAGCAGAACTCAGGGGGAGTGTGGGAGACAGCAGCAGAACTGAGGGGTGTGGGAGACAGCAGCAGAACTGAGGGGTGTGGGAGACAGCAGCAGATCTGAAGGGGGTGGGGGACAGCAGCAGAACTGAGGGGGGTGGGGGACAGCAGCAGAACTGAGAGGGAGTGCTGTGTGGGGGGGGGGGCAGCAGCAGAACTGAGGGGGGTGGGGGTCTGGGGACAGCAGCAGAACTGAGAAGGAGTGGGCATTGCTCACTGAACTAGGTAGGTAGTGGAAGTTACACTAACCTGAAGTTTGTCTGGCGGTAGCGGGCGGACCTCGTGGGCGGGAGGGAGCCGGAGGGAGGACTCGGATGAGGTGGCTCAGTCAGGATGGAGAGAAGTTGGAGCAGCTCGGAGTCGGCCCGGGCCGGGTTGCGCTGCTGGCTGGCAATGTGCTTCAAGTTCTGCTTCACGAATCACCGGCTGCAGTGCTGGAGTAGTCGGCTCGGCGGCTCCGGTTCCGGGACTGGCAGGCACCACTGACTGGGGCTGGGCACAGGGCAGGGCAGGCTAGTAAGTCAGTGTGGCAGGCTGGCGGCTCAGCGGCTGCTCTCTCTCTGGGACAGAGGTGCACTGCACTGACTATCACGTGAGGTGAGGGACGGTGCCAGCTGACGTCACTGGTTGCTAGACGCGGGGCGGGAGGCCCTAGCCTAGCAACCAGTTAAGCTGCATGGTGTGCGTTACATGTTACTGTGTACTACTGTATAAGAGTGGCGGACTCGGAGACAGAGTCGGACTGGTGCCAGCCCCGGCGGTGTTTTTTTTTCATTCCGGGACACTGCATTGTCCCGGAATGAAGGTACCCGGGACAAAAAGCCACCCTAAACAGGATAGTCACTTAGCATCAGCATAGGCAGTCTTGAAGGGATCTGACATTTCAAAAAAAAATATTTTGTTACATCAGCATCAGGTGCTTGGTAGCTGGTGGTGATCCAAGACTGATTCATTTTTATGAAGGTCAGTCGATCGACCGAGTCGGTGGACAGGCGCAACCTGTGATCGGTTACAAAACCTCCAGCAGCACTCAATGTGCGTTCCGAAAGATGCA
This sequence comes from Lithobates clamitans, assembly GCA_037952925.1. Lineage (NCBI taxonomy): Eukaryota > Metazoa > Chordata > Amphibia > Anura > Ranidae > Lithobates > Lithobates clamitans. The sequence goes on along the minus strand of JBBGZY010001739.1, from coordinate 452,349 downwards.
GGAAGACCAGTAGCTCAATTGCATACTGTGCAAGCTCTGGCCAGTGATCCATCCTCAAGGCTCAGTAACCCAGAGGATTTTCGGTAGGAAAGGTGTCCAAGTCAGATCTTGCCCCTAGGTATTCCTGCACCATGTAAAACAGACGCTGGCGATGGATGCTGGAATAGATCATACCTCGGGGCTGCGGACAAAAACAATTGTCTGAACGCATCGGTCAGACAGCCACCTTCTCCACCACTCCTTCTTTGACTGTATCACATACACTGAGTTTTCTTCTTCTTTATTATTTTTATATGATGATCCTATTGTAGTTGGGGGAAATATAGTCCTTAGAGAACTTTCCATGGAATGTAATCACTTCTCAGCTTTCAGTTGGATCCATCAGCCCCACTGATCTGGATAGATCTTCCACTTTATCCAATCAACATAAAATCATACAGAATATGTCAGCCAATGATTACTCTCAGGCCAGGATTACACCAGTACAGTGCCGCCTAGCGTGTGCAGTTCTGCGTGTTCTTCATGTGTTCCCGTGTCTCACCTGCAGTGCGGCCCATTCATTTCAATTCATTTCTATGGGTCACCATGAGAAACGCAGGGAAATAGGTTCCTGAAACTTTTTTTTTAAATTGTGCCATAACCTAGATGCACGGTGCTGTGGAATCATGTAGTTTGACATGTGTGCTTATAGATATCTATAGAATTTTTGGGCACCCCACACATTTTCTAAAAAGCAATGCATTTCTGTGCTTTTTGGGAAAATGTGCATTTTTGTGTACAGCTTGTATAACTTTGTAAATTTGCTGTCCCCTCAAAATAACTCAAAACACAGCCATTAATGTCTAAACTGCTGGCAACAAAAGGGAGTACACCCCTAAGTGAAAATTTCCAAATTGGGCCCAAACTGTCAATATTTTGTGTGGCCACCATTATTTTCCAGCACTGCCTTAACCCTCTTGGGCATGGAGTTCACCAGAGCTTCACAGGTTGCCACTGGAGTCCTCTTTCACTTCTCCAGGATGACATCACAGAGCTGGTGGATGTCAGAGACCTTTCACTCCTCCACCTTCTATTTGTGGATGCCCCACTGATGCTCAATAGGGTTTAGGCCAGGAGACATGCTTGGCCAGTCCATCACCTTTACCATCAGCTTCTTTAACAAGGCAGTGGTTGTCTTGGAGGTGTGTTTGGGGTCATTATCATGATGGAATACTGCCCTGCGGCCCAGTCTCTGAAGGGAGGGGATTATGCTCTGCTTCAGTATATCACAGTACATGTTGGCATTCATGGTTCCCTCAATGAACTGTAGCTCCCCAGTGCCGGCATCACTCATGCAGCCCCAGACCATGACACTCCCACCACCATGCTTGACTGTAGTTAAGACGCACTTGTCTTTGTACTCTTCAGCTGGTTGCCGTCACACATGCTTGACACCATCTGAACCAAATAAGTTTATCTTGGTCTCATCAGACCACAGGACATGGTTCCAGTAATCCATGTCCTTAGTCTGCTTGTCTTCAGCAAACTATTTAAGGGCTTTCTTTGCATCATCTTTAGAAGAGGCTTCCTTCTGGGACAACAGCCATGCAGACCAATTTGATGGTCGGCGTATGGTCTGAGCACTAACAGGCTACCGCCCCCCCCACCCCTTCAACCTCTACAACAATGCTGGCAGCACTCATACATCTATTTCCCAAAGACAACCTCTGGATATGACGCTGAGCACGTGCACTCAACTTCTTTGGTCGACCATGTCGAGGCCTGTTCTGAGTGGGACCTGTCCTGTTAAACCGCTGTATGTTCTTTGCTATGGTGCTGCAGCTCAGTTTCAGGGTCTTGGCAATCTTCTTATAGCCTAGGCCATCTTTATGTAGAGCAACAATTCTTTTTTTCAGATCCTCAAAGAGTTCTTTGCCATGAGGTGCCATGTTGAACTTCCAGTGACCAGTATGAGAGAGTGAGAGCGATAACACCAAATTTAACAAACCTGCTCCCCATTCACACCTGAGACCTTGTAACACTAACGAGTCACATGACAGCGGGGAGGGAAAATGGCTAATTGGGCCCAATTTCAAAATTTTCACTTAGGGGTGTACTCACTTTTGTTACCAGTGGTTTAGACATTAATGGCTGTGTGTTGAGTTATTTTGAGGGTACAACAAATTTACACTGTTATACAAGCTGTACACTCACTACTTTACATTGTAGCAAAATGTCATTTCTTCAGTGCTGTCATATGAAAAGATATGAAAAAATATTTCCAAAAAAGTGAAGGGTGTACTAATTTTTGTGAGATACTGTAAGTGAAGTCGCTGCTCTGTCAAATGAATTCCAGCTCTGCTGATTCTGCCCACTCTTGTGTTATACAATTCCCATAGTTCATTCCATGGGTCATGCCGTCATTAACTGCTTCAGCCCTGGAAGATCTGACCCCCTTCCTGAGGAGAGCGGGTTTTACAATTTGGCACTGGATCGCTTTAACTGACAATTGGATGGCCGTTCGATGATGTAACCAAACAAAATTAATGTCCTTTTTTCCCACAAATAGAGATTTCTTTTGGTGGTATTTGATCACCTCTGCAGTTTTTATTTTTTGCGCTATAAACAAAAAAAGAGCAAAAATTTTGAAAAAAAAAACAAAACAATATTTTTAACTTTTTGCTATAATAAATATCCCTAAAAGTTTTTTTTTTTTTTTTAAAAAGACAAATTTCTTCATCAGTTTAGGTCAATATACATGTATATTCTTGTACATATTTTTGGTAAGAAAATTCACAATAAGCATAAATTATAGTGTCTGCAAACTATGGGAAAGATTTATGGCATTTTTATGGCATTTGTATTATTATTATTTTTTTTTTTTTACTAGTAATGTTGGTGATCTACGATTTTTCACGGTACTGCAACATTGCGACGGACAGATCGGAGACTTTTGTCACTTTGTTGGGACTATTGGCATTTTTTACAGCAATCAGTGCTATAAAAATGCACTGATTACTGTGTAAATGTCACTGGCAGGGAAGGGATTAACACTAGGGGGTGATCAAGGGGTTAAAGGTGTGTTCCCTCAGCATGTTCTAACTGTGTGGGGATGGGAATGACTAGGAGAGAAGCCTACTTAGTAGGAAGAAACAATATGACTCCTCTCCTCTGACAGCACAGGGATTTGTGTGTTTACACACACAAATCCCCAAGCTGGCGCTCGTGCACTTGATCGCGTGTGGCCATCGGCGATCGTGCCCGCCGGCCACGTGCTTTGGGTCCCCCGCTACGCAGAGCGCCCTCTGGTCGCCGAAAATGGGTAGGACATACCCGTACGGGATTTTGCCCAGGAGAGCCATTGTTCCGCAGTATATCTGGGTGACATCTGCCATCATCTGCCATCTGCATTGCAATTGCGCGGTCATGCTACAATGTACCCTAATAAAATTTATAGAATTTTTTTTCACGAAAATAGAGCTTTCTTTTGGTGGCATTTGATCACCACTGGGTTTATTATTTTTATTATATAAATGAAAAAAAATTAGAATTTTTGATGTTTTTATTGGATATATTTCATAACAGAACGTAGAAAATATGTTTTTTTTTTTTTTGTTTGTTTCTACTTTTTTTTTTAGAAAACATATTTTCAACTTTCTATTATAAAGCATATCCAATAAAAAAATAACACAAAATCAAATTCCTTCAAAAATGTAGGCCAAATTGTATTTTGCTATTTGTCTTTGGTAAAAAAAATAAAAAAAAAAATAATAATAATAATAATAATAATAATAATAAGTTAATTGGTTTGTGCAAAAATGATAGCGTAACTATGGTATATATACTGGAATTTACACAGCTATAGCCACTTTACTTTAATGGCAGTGATGAGAGACTTATAGTGGGACTGTGAATGAGTGGCAGGTAATCTGGTGCTAACGGACCCTGTCTGGGAGGGTCACTAATAGGGATGAGCTTCGAGTTCGAGTCCAACTCACGTTCGACTCGAACATTGGCTGTTCGCAAGTTCGCGGAACAGCGAACAATTTGGGGTGGCACGGGGTTCCCCTTAAAATCCATACCAGACCTGAAGGGTCTGGTATAGATTTTGATTGGGACCCCACGCCATATTTTTTTTTTTTTCATTTTGGCCGGGGTTCCCCTTAATATCCATACCAGACCTGAAGGGCCTGGTATGGAATTTAGGGGGACCCCCCACATAATTTTTTTTTTTTAATTTTGGTTCCCCTGTGGGGAATTCCCATTTTTTATTTTTTTTATTTTTTAAAATTTTTTTTTATCAAACAAAGTTTTATTAAATAATAATTGGTGCATACATAAAATGGTTACGTTAGTATGTTGTCATTGTAACAGTATAACAATTATCATAACTTGAATAAAAATGACATTATGTACAAACATATCTGGCGTGTAATGCTATTCAAGGTATACATATTTGGTTTGTATGGACCATCCATCCATATTTATATCTGTTAAATCACTCTGTAATCCTATGGTTACATTAGACACAGGTAGAAGATTCTTGAAGCCTTCTGTCCCAGATCTTGTTGTATTTGGCTGGGCAACCTCTGTTAATATATATACATTTCTTATACGGTAATGTATTATTTATCTCCACCTTCCATTCCACTATTTTAGGAGACTCCTGCCTCATCCATTTTTTGGTTATAGTCTTTCTTGCTGCAAAGAGTGTTTCATGTAAAAAAGATTTTTGTGTATTTGTCAGTTGTGTCTGGAACTATACCCAGGAGACACTGTTTAGGGTCTAAAGCTAGAGGCGAGCCCATTATGTCATGTAAAAATGCCACAATTTGTTCCCAGAAGCCTTTTATCTTAGGGCATGTCCAGAGTAGATGAAAGAAAGTACCTGTTTCTCCTTTACACATCTGACATGTGGTGGTTTGTGTGGACTTATATCTTGCCACTCTGAGGGCTGTTAGATATGTCCTGTGAAGAATATAGAGCTGCGTCAATCTATCTGAGAGTTTAGGAGACACAGTTTTGCAGGCCTCCAGTACCTCTCCCCACTCCTCGTCCTCCATCGGTCCCACCTCTCTCTCCCATCTTGGCTTGAGGTCATATGCTATTTTAGTAGCTACAGGGGTTAAAAGCAAGTTATAGAATGCTGAAATCAATTTTTGAGAGTCTGTGCTCTTAATTATGGCTATAAGAACATTAGGTGCAGGGCTAGGGCAAGAGTCGGGGAATTGTGATTGTAGCGCATGACGGATTTGTAAGAATCTGAAAAACATCTGGTCCTGGATTGTAAATTCTTCTTTAAGTAAGTCAAAGGTTTTAAGCTGTCCATCTTTTAATATGTGGTGTAGGTAAAATACTCCCTGTATGGACCATATGAATGAGTCTTGTATTTTAGTAAACTCCTGAAGATTTCTGTTATGCCACAACGGCGTGTAGTCGTTAAACTGTGGAATGTCGAGCCTAGAAACTGCTAAGTTCCATATTTTCCTATAGTGGTATAACATGGTGTGTCTTCTTTCGCCTAGTTCTATCCCGCCCAAGTCCGCTGCTATTGCGTATATCGAGTCTTTGGTGTACTGCGCCCACTTCGGACATAGGAGCGTGAGAAATCTCTCACTGTCAGTTTTGTCTAGATGAAAAAGCTGAGACAGCTGTGCTGCGATGTAGTATAGATTAAAATCGGGTAGAGCAGTGCCACCTAGATCAGTTGGATTTTTGAGAGCTTGCCACGCCAATTTATGCCTATTATTACCCCACACAAATGACTTTAGGAGGGACTCTAGAGATTTAAAGTGTTTCAAGGGTAAGTAAACGGGAGTGTGCCATAGAACATAAAGTATTTTGGGCAGTAGGATCATTTTGATTAAATTTATACGACCCCATACTCCTAGTGGTAATTTAGACCAGACCCGTATTTTATTTTTAACTATGGAAATGAGAGGATCTATATTTAGGGATACATATTCCGCAGGGGATCTGGTAATGTGTATCCCTAGATATTTAATGACATCTACTCTCTGAAGTGGGAGCCTGGTTTGGGATTCTGGGGATGGGAAACTATCAATTGGTAGGATTTGGGATTTATCCCAGTTAATTTTCAGTCCTTAAAATATTCCAAATTGTTCTATCATGTGGAGTGCATTGCATAATGATGGGCCCGAGTCTGCCAGGTATAATAGGGTGTCATCTGCATACATGCTAATTTTTTCTGTCAGTGAGCCCATTTTAAGTCCCCTGATCTCTGGATTTGCTCGGATGGATATTGCTAGGGGTTCTGCCGCCAGGGCATACAACAGTGGGGACAAGGGGCAGCCCTGTCTCGTGCCTCTACTGAGGTCAAATAGCTGAGACGACCATCCATTAGCCACCACTCTGGCCCTAGGTGCCTGGTATAATAATTGGACCCATTTAATAAACTTTGGGCCAAATCCATAGCCCTCCAAGCATCTCCAGAGATACCTCCGCTCTACTGAGTCGAAGGCTTTTGCTGTGTCCAAGGTCACAACTACCCGCGAACCAACTTCCTCATGTATAGCCTGTAAGAGCCGGTTCACACGGGGGCGACTTGTCAGGCGACCTAGCCGCCTGACAAGTCGCCTCCCGTTCTGTACAATGGAACTGTTCTAATCGGAGCGACGTAAGTCGCTCCGACTTAGAAGAAAGGTTCCTGTACTACTTTGGAGGCGACTTGCATAGACTTCTATACAGAAGTCGTCTTGCAAGTCGCCGCGGCAGTCGTGTGCAGGTCGCCTCGGTGAGGCGACCTGCAGGTCGTGCCGCTAAGTTAATATATAGTTTCCGAAAGTTAAGTGTTGCGTCCAGGCATGAAACCAGCCTGATCGGCATGTATTAATGTTAATATTACCTGATTGAGCCTGATAGATAGTACTTTGGCTAGTACTTTGATGTCGACCTGTAGGAGTGATATTGGACGATAAGGTTCTGAGAATCCCAGATCTTTGCCGGATTTAGGGATAAGGACTATTGTAGCCTCTGTCATAGAAGGGGGTAGAGTCCGGGTTTCAAAAAGATAATTGTATAATTTTAATAGTTTATGGGTCAGTATTTCACTAAATTGGGAATAAAACTCAATTGGGAGTCCATCCGAACCGGGAGATTTGGACCTAGCAAAGCTAGCTATAGCAGTTGATATTTCGTCTATCATGAGTGGTGCTTCTAGTAGTTCTATCTGTTCTTTTGTTAGTTGAGGGAAAGTCACCGTTTCAAGGAAAAGAGACATGGATTGGGTCTCTACGGGGGCTGTCGTTGTGTATAGGTTAGCAAAGAAATCCATAAACATTGAGGTTACTGTAGGTGGGTCTGTGACTTTTTGTCCTCCAGGACCATGTAATGTGATAACCACTGGGGGTCTATCCTCACTATGTACCAAGTATGCTAGCAACTTGCCTGCCTTCTCCCCATGTTCAAACAGTTTCTGCTTGGAAAAGAACATTTTTTGTCTAGCTTTCTGGTACTGTATCTGGTTAACTACTCTAGTCTGTAGTTTAAGTTGATCTGCATTTACAGGTGTCGGGGTGCTGGCATACTCTCTTTCAGCAGAGGACAAGTCCTCCAGCGCCTTACCGAGGGCACAGGAGGAGTCCATCTTAACCTTATTAATAGCAGTTATTAATGTATGCCTAGCGAATAACTTGAAGGAGTCCCATACTGCGGATGGTGATGCTGACTCATCATTTTCCACAAAGTACCTTCTCCATTTATCTATAAGCTCATCATCTTCTGGTAGAAGAGAGAGCCAAAACGGGTTTAAATGCCATGTTTGTGGCGGTTTTGCCACTGGGATACTTAAGGTGCTCCAATAAGGACTATGGTCTGAGAGTACTCTAGGGCAGAACATTACCTCCGATAGCCTTGGAGTCAGCCTGCGGGAGATAAGTATAAAATCTATACGGGACATGGAGCCATGAGAGGACGAGAAGCATGAATATGACCTAGCCTGTGGGAACTTGTATCGTCATGTATCTATTAAATGGAAGGCAGAGATAAGTTTAAAGAATTTAGTTTCAGTGGGAGTATTTTGGGCTGTTAAAGTCGGTTGTAGCCTGTCTAGTGACGGATTTAAAGTGACATTGAAGTCTCCCATCCAGACCGCTGCTATATTTGGATAACTGGTCATGAATGATATACCCTCCTTGGCTTTAGAAATATTAAATAGAGGTGGTATATAGAAAGCCATTATAAGCAAAGGCTCTTCATATACTTTAGCATGGATAAAGACATAGCGGCCTTGCGGGTTAGTGGTTAGTTCACACAATTCAAAATGTACCGATTTGGCTATTAATACAGAAACTCCCCTGGAATGGGACGTATGGGTAGAATGATACGCCCACCCAACCCAAGGCCTACGAAGCACCATCTGAACACTTCCCTCAATATGTGTTTCCACTAGTGCAATTATATCGGCACGTTGTTTCTTCAGGAATGTGAAGACTGCCGCGCGTTTAAATTTCTCGTGCAGGCCCCTCACATTCCATGTGAAAAACTTCAAAGATGTCATGGGCATAACTTTTTAATTATTAATAAAGCATTTATATAAAGCAATTTGTTCCCTATATATAAGGCACACAAGTTGCCAACTTTCAGATATAGCTGCCCCGATAGCATATCACACGACACGTATGTACATTTCCATAAATCTGGCACATGTAACGTTACCTGTTTTCTATAATAAGTATGCACATTAAGGTTTAACTGAACCATAAACATTTGAACCCCCCCCCCCTCCCTGCCCTACACTGACCCAAACTTGTGCGGGCATGAACCCTTAACTGGTTGTAAGCTGGGAAACATTTTAACTTCTTAATGATCAGTGGAGTGTAGAACAATTGGTTAAGTCTCCGGATACTGAATGGAATCAGTGATATCAGCCATATCACGTGCAAAAAATACAGAATGGTCTTCTGATCTTCTCGTGTCCGTTTGACTGCAACCACTAAGTTCCGAACAAGGTTCCAATGTTCATGGTGCTGCTTCCCAGAACTGTGTGGGGTAAAGTCTCGCTGCACGATGCATGTTAACTGTAGGACTTTTTCCCCTCAGGAGCTCCGGGGTGTAATTTGACTCTTGTACTGTGAATAACCAGGATTTGTGCTTTGAACTTGTACTGGTTAGGAACAGTTCTCAGTCGCAACTGCGTAATAAATGGGACTTGATCAATCAGCTTTTTGAGGATTAGCTCGTCGTTCCAACCAAGAAATCACCTCCTCTGGATCCTCAAAGAAAACTGCACGGCCCTCATGCTCCACCTTGAGACGGGCCGGGAAGAGCATGGAGTATTTGTATTGCATATTCCGAAGCTTGCGTTTGGCCTCCGTAAAACTTTGACGACGACGTTGCACCTCTGCTTAGAAATCAGGGAAAATGGCTACTTTAACGTTCCCCATTGGGATATTGCCTTTCTCCCTCGCCATTCTTAATGCAGTGTCCCGGTCCTTATAGTTAAGGAGTTAAGGAGCTATAAACGTGCGAGGAGGAGCTCCCTGCGGGGGGGGGGGTCTTGCTGGCATACGATGCGCCCGTTCTACCGCAAACATAGGAGAGAAGGCCTCTCTCCCATAAGTAGTAATCAGGAGTTGTTCCAAAAATGTGGTAGTGTCCTTACCCTCAGACCCCTCCGGCAGGCCTATCAGGCGTATATTGCATCTTCTCAGCCTATTCTCCATATCGTCTTGCTTCATAAGGAGTTGTTGTATTTGCCTTTGTACGCGGTCTGAGGATGTTTGTAGGGGTGGAATAGCATCCTCCACCTCGCCCAGTCTGGTCTCAGTTTCCTTCACTCTCTCTCTGAGCTTTTGGAAGTCCTGTCTGTTAAGGGAAATATCCATCTTGACTTCCTCTATTTGTGCTGTGAGGGAGGTTCTACAAAAGGTAATTGCTTCAAGGAGTTTGTCGGTGTCACCCGCAGTTCGTCCCCCCCAGCTTTTTGTGCTTTTGTTGGTGACATACTATGTAGGTCCTAGGGGACCCCCCAATAGTCTCCAAGCTTAAGTTAGCAAACGAACTAGCCTGTTGATTGGAGAGAGGTGTTGTCCAGAATTTTGTATACACCAAAATGCCCAGGGACAGAAGCTGTTCTTTCAAAGCAGGGGTTTATGGTGTCACCTCACCACCTGAGATGTTGTTTAACTGAGGCTGTATCATACAGGGTAAAAAAGTCCCAGGAGAAGCTATTTGGAGGAGGACAGCAGGGCCACAGTCCTTATTCTAAGTACAGGCAGGAGTATCTGGTGTGTCAAGATGGCCGCCGGTCCCCACATGCAGGCCTAGGCCGCAATTTAGGCCGAGTATGGGTGACGTTTTTTCCCGGGACACTGCTAGCCACACAGGCAATATAAGGGGGGATTAAGGCAGTCCAGCTCCCTAGAGAAGTTATTTAAGAGCAGGGTACCTGTACTGTGCATTTTTCTCGTAGCAGGGCTGGAATAAAGGAGTACCAAGATGGCCGCGGCCTCCAGTTGTAGGCCGAAGCCGCGGTCTTGCCTAGTTTTGGCCGCCGTGCGGGGGATCGCCGCTCCGTTAGGGCCTCCGTGCGCCCGACCGCTCCAGAAGTCAGCCCAGAGGTGTCCCAGGTGTCCCAGGTGTCCCAGGGAGGTGATTCAGCCAGCAGGGCAGTACAAACAGTCAGGATTAATAAGTAAGAAGGAGTAATGGATGGAGCTCCAGGTACAAGCGTCCTACTCCATGCTGCGTCAGGCCATGCCCCCCCAGCTGCGAGTAGTTTTAAATGACTTTTTTTCCTTTGAAATATAATTTTGCTGTCAGACTGTTCTAAACACGAGAAACATGCGCCCCTTTACAGGCTTACTATAGCCCCCCCCTCAGGTACTAAATTTAAAGGGATATTACATTTTTATTGTTTGACTTTAAGCATTATTAAAATAACTGCTCCCGAAAAAACAACTGCCGTTTTTAAAACTTTTTTTGCATTGATCCATGTCCCCTGAGGCAAGACCCAGGTCCCCAAACACTTTTTATGACAATAACTTGCATATAAGCCTTTAAAATTAGCACTTTTGATTATTCATGTTCGTGTCCCATAGACTTTAACGGTGTTTGCGTGTTCAAACACATTTTTTGCCTGTTCGCAAGTTCTGGTGCGAAAAGAACAGGGGGGTGTTCGGCTCATCCCTAGTCACTAACTGACACTGACATCACTAGAGATACTAATACAGTGATCAGTAAAGCTACTATACACTGACACTTTACTAATGATGCTGAATGGGAAGGGATTAACTTCTAGGAGCAATCAAGGGATTAACTGTGTGCCTAACAATGTGTAATGTGTTGCTTTTCCTTTCTGATCTGGCTGTTTTTTCTCCCTGCTTTTCAGAGAGAAGAAACAGCCAGATTGCTGTTCCCTGCACACAGAGTTCTGTTTTTTTGGCTTCTTCTTCCCCCACTTTTTCTTCTTCTTCCTCTGCCGCCACTCCCACCACCAACCCATGGAAGATCCAAAAATTACCCTCCTCTGACGGTGTGGCCCGCTGATCTGTCCACTTACATGGCGTACAGGTAATATATAACTATGGGGCGTGGCCACTGGATGGCATCCTCCGGAGACCCTGCCCCCTTTAACATCACAAACCCATCATGCCCCAGGCAGTGAAGTCACAAGGGGCAGGGTCTCTGAATGACGTCATTCGCCTCATTGCATCATTGGAGGAGGTTCATTTTTTTAAGCTTTAGTGGGTCGGTGGCCGCAGCGGAGGCAGAGGAAGAAAAAGCAGGGGGGGCAGCAGTGGGGCTTAAGCAAAGGTCCCTACATGTGGGGGCAGCTAATGACAGCCTTCACTGCAACCTCTTTCTTTATGCCTGTCCATCAAGTACAGAGAAGAAAGCTCTGTACATCTGGTGACAACAAACTCTCAGCAACCCAAAGGAGTCCATCTCCACATATACTGTATCTAAATGTACCAACTGAGATGATTTGTCCTGTTTTAAAATGTGAACACAACCTCTGCATGAAACACGTCTTAAACACGCTGAATTTTTTAAAGCTCAGTTTGCAGCTTTTTGATATTCCACAGATTGGAGTGAAATAAAAGATTTTAAACCTTGTTGCTGTGTTATATCTTCTCTGTTGAAATGATAACCAACAACCACTACTTGTGTAATGCTGGGTTGGCAGCCCCCTTTAGCAGCACAGTAGATTGTTTCTTCCAGAAATGTGTTGCTCTCTTCCCCACAAAGATTGAAAGTGCAATGTGAGAAGGGAGAAAAAAAATATTCTGAATGACTGCTTCTGCAGTCTGGACTGTGCCCACCCCAAGGAACTGGACTGGTGAAGATTGGCCACCAAGGCCTGGGAAGTTTGGTTCCACTCACCAGACCCAATAGAAGGGAAACACAAGGCTGCTGGAGACCAAGGGAGAAAGGGCTCGGGGCAGCTGTGTGTACTACTGTAGCTTGGGGAGACAGTTCTCAGGACTGACAAAACAGGTTTTTTTTTAAGCACACTAACCAGCTAGACAGCAAAAACAAAACAATTACATTATAATAAATTACACTTTGCTGGATCTCAAACCTCTCAAGTGACAGAAGATCATTCAGGGGTCAATGAAGGCATAATCTTTTGTACTTGAGAAACAAGTTAAACTTGGTGGGATATCTCCACTTTGGAAATGTATTTGAAAAAAGGTATTCATAGCAGAAGTCTGAGATGGGAGGTAGCCCCTCAGGATGGTCCCAATGATCAAGAATCATTGAGTGAATGGTTGGCATTTTTTAACCAAGCAGGTAGAGATTTACGGTCTTATTAAAGGAAACAGGAAAAGGAAAATAATAAGATTAGGGATTTACAAATTCAGAGCCAAACAGAAATAAAAGAATTTAATTAGTAATTGAAGAAAAAATAGATAAAGTAGACAAAGAAGTGCAAAAAAAAAAAAAGTAAAAAAAGTTTAAGAGAGGTTTAGATGAAATTATGAATTACAAGGCATATATTTGGTAATCTAATCTCTTGAATATGATGTCTGGGACTGAGAATATCTCTACCAGTGACTCTGAGGTCCCCATCAGAAACACCTCTGGTACCACTCACCATAAAAGAGGGGTGTACAATACAGTACTAGAGATGGGTGAATGGTTCGAACTGAGCAAATGTTCGGCCCAAAAATCACATGTTTGCCCTTTCGGCGAACACTCAAATTTGTGAGGCGCTCAGCGGGATGTTTGCCTGGCACCCCACAATGCACTGCGTGCTGCACAGTTCATTCAAAGCTTTGCTCAATCAGAGCACAGTGAATAGCTGGTTGTTAAAGAGCAGGCTGAGAAGCCAGCCGTTGCCTCCTTAACTAAGGATGAGTCATCAGCTGTCAACGGGCTTCCCCACTGACAGCTGAATGGAAAAAAAAAACATTGCCGGCAAAAAAGTAAAAAAAAAATGGCGTGAGGGTCCCCCCAATCCATACCAGGCCGTTTCCCGAGCATACAGATGAAGAAGTGGTGAGGATTTTATTGATCCAGTGATGACCAATCATTCTGGCCAATAGAAGAATAGTTCAGTCTACTCATTATTGGGGCCCTTTAATTGCTTACTTATGCAACGTACACACGAGCAGACTTTTCGACCAGACTGGTCCGACGGTCTATCCGATGGACTTTCGGCGGGCTTTCAACGGATTTTCTAACAAACGGACTTGCCTACACACGATCACACCAAAGTCCAACGGATTCTTACATGATGACGTACGACCGGACTAAAATAAGGAAGCTGATTGCCAGTAGCCAATAGTTGCCCTAGAGTTGGTTTTTGTCTGTCGGACTAGCATACAGACGAGCAGACTTTTCGACCGGACTCAAGTCCGTCAAAAAGATTTGAAACATGTTCCAAATCTAAAGTCCGTCAGATTTTGACCAAAAAAGTCCGCTGCAGTTCCGATGAAGCCCACACACGGTCGAATTGTCCGCTGGACTTGGTCTGTCAGACCAGTCCGATCAAAAAGTCCGCTCGTGTGTACGCAGCATTACTCTCAACTGAGGGTAGTTCATAATAGCAAATCACAGTGGAAAACACAGTGCCAATAGGTGTCTCCCTGGCTCATTGCACTGTTTACTTTTTTCCCTATAGACCTTTTATAGACCAACTCAAAACGGTTCCATGCAACACACTGGCATTGTGATGTGGTGTTTTGCGTTATAACCCGCTGCAGGCAGAGCTTTTTTAGTCCACACCACAGCAATGCAGTAATGTGAACTGACAGCATAGGAAGTGTTGGGGCTGCACTGGAAATAGCTGCCAGCTAGGGATGAGCTTCGAGTTCGAGTCAAACTCATGTTCGACTCGAACATCGGCTGTTTGCAAGTTTGCCGAACAGCAAACAATTTGGGGTGTTTGCGGCAAATTCGAATGTCGCAGAACACCCTTTAAAAGTCTATGGGAGAAATCAAAAGTGCTAATTTTAATTGTCATAAAAAGTGTTTGGGGACCAGGGTCCTGCCCCAGGGGACATGGATCAATGCAAAAAAAGTTTTAAAAACGGCCGTTTTTTCAGGAGCAGTGATTTTAATAATGCTTAAAGTCAAACAATAAAAGCGTAATATCCCTTTAAATTTCGTAGCTGGGGGGGGTGGTGTCTATAGTATGCCTGTAAAGGGGCGCATGTTTCCCGTGTTTAGAACAGTCTGACAGCAAAATGACATTTCAAAGGAAAAAAAGTATTTTAAAACTACAGGGCTATTGCATTGCCGGTCCGACAATACACATAAAAGTTCATTAATAAAAACGGCATGGGAATTCCCCACAGGGGAACCCCGAACCAAATTTAAAAAAAAAATGATGTGGGGGTCCCCCTAAATTCCATAGCAGGCCTTTTTGGAGCGGGGTTCCCCTTAAAATCCATACTAGACCTGAAGGGTCAGGTATGGAATTTAGGGGGACCCACACGTCATTTTTTTTTAAAATTTTGGTTCGGGGTTCCCCTGTGGGGAATTCCCATGCCGTTTTTATCAATGAACTTTTATGTGTATTGTCGGACCAGCAATGCAATAGCCGCGAGTAGTTTTAAATGACCTTTTTTCTTTGACATGTCATTTTGCTGTCAGACTGTTCTAAACACGGGGGTGGGGTACAAAAAAACCCCTACCTTTTCACAAAAAAACTGTCAAAAATGTTAAAAATGACAAGAGACAGTTTTTGACAATTCCTTTATTTAAATGCTTCTTCTTTCTTCTATCTTCTATCTCCCTTTGGTTTCTTCCTCCATCTTCTTCTTCTTCTGGTTCTTCTGGTTCTTCCTCCGGTGTTCTCGCCTGGCATCTTCGTCCGCGGCGTCGGCGTCTTCCTCCCTTCTTCTCTGGGCCACTCCGCATCCATGATGGCATGGAGGGAGGCTCCCGCTGTGTGTCGCTTCTCTCTTCATCTTCTTCTCTTCGTCTTCTTCTCTTCATCTTCTTTTGCACCGCATACTAGCTCATTATGAGATACTTACCTTAGAACGAGGCGCCGGCATCTCACCCGGTCCACACCGAGGGAGCTGACATTTCCCCTCTGTGTGTCTTCCGGGTATCGCAGCTCCAGCGCTGTGAGTGGCCGGAGCCGCAATGTCATCACTCCCGCGCATGCGCGCGGAAGACTTTTTTTCCGGCAAGGTCTGGCAGCTGCCGAGTTTCAGACGAGAATCCCCTGTGCGCATGCGCCGCTGCAGTCAGCGACTCATTGCGAGGGGAATATCTCCTAAACCGTACAGGTTTAGGAGATTTTTTTTTACCTACAGGTAAGCCTTATTATAGGCTTACCTGTAGGTAAAAGTTTAAAAAATAGGTATACAACCACTGTAAATAATAGAGGGGTGGGGCCACCCAGTGACCCCAACCCCCTCTGACGCATGGGGACTTGACGGGACTTCCCTGTGGCATTCCCTGTGATGTGGCCCCGCCCCCCATTATTTAAGAACCGTCAGAAGAGGAGAAGCATCACAGAGCGGGAGCCTCCCTCCATGCCATCATGGATGTGGAGCGGCCCGAAAAGAAGATGAAGACAAGAAGATGAAGAGAAGAAGATAAAGAGAAGAAGATGAAGAGAAGAGTGGGAGCCTCCCTCCATGCCATCATGGATGCGGAGCGGCCCGAGGAGAAGAAGGGAAGAAGATGCCAACGTTGCAGAGGAAGATGCCGGACGAGAACACCAGAGGAAGAACCAGAAGAACCAGAAGAAGAAGAAGATGGAGGAAGAAACCAAAGGAAGATAGAAGAAAGAAGAAGCATTTAAATAAAGGAATTGTCAAAAACTGTCTCTTGTCATTTTTAACATTTTTGACAGTTTTTTTGTGAAATGGTAGGGGTACTTTTGTACCCCCTTACCATTTCAAACAGGGGGGAGGGCCCGGATCTGGGGGTCCACTTGTTAAAGGGGGCTTCCAGATTCCGATAAGCAGACCCCCACAACCACCGGCCAAGGGTTGTGGGGATGAGGCCCTTGTCCTCATCAACATTGGGACAAGGGGTTTTGGGGGGCTACCCCAAAGCACCCTCCCAATGTGAGGGCATGTGGCCCTGTACGGTTTAGGAGGGGGGCGCTCTCTCGTCCCCCCCTCTTTTCCTGCGGCCTGCCAGGTTGCGTGCTCGGATAAGGGTCTGGTATGGATTTTTAGGGGGACCCCACAACATTTTTTTAAAAATTTTGGTGTGGGGTTCCCCTTAAAATCCATACCAGACCTGAAGGGTCTGGTATAGATTTTGATGGGGACCCCACGCCTTTTTTTAAAAAATTTTGGCCAGGGTTCCCCTTAATATCCATACCAGACCTGAAGGGCCTGGTATGGAATTTAGGGGGACCCCCCACGTCATTTTTTTAAAAATTTTGGTTCAGGGTTCCCCTGTGGGGAATTCCCATGCCGTTTTTATCAATGAACTTTTATGTGTATTGTCGGACCGGCAATTCATTAATAGCCGCGAGTAGTTTTAAATGACTTTTTTTCCTTTGAAATGTCATTTTGCTGTCAGACTGTTCTATACACGGGAAACGTGCGCCCCTTTACAGGCATACTATAGACACCCCCCAGGTTCAAAATTTAAAGGCATATTACACTTTTATTGTTTCACTTTAAGCATTATTAAAATCACTGCTCCCGAAAAAACGGACGTTTTAAAACTTTTTTTGCATTGATCCTTGTCCCCTGGGGCAGGACCCGGGTCCCCAAACACTTTTTATGACAATAACTTGCATATAAGCCTTTAAAATTAGCACTTTTGATTATTCATGTTCATGTTCCATAGACTTTAACGGTGTTCGCGTGTTCAAACACATTTTTTGCCTGTTCACAAGTTCTGGTGTGAACCGAACAGGGGGGTGTTCGGCTCATCCCTACTAACCAGCAACACTCTCCCAGGACTCACCACAGATTCAGCCCCAGGACACTCCTTCTAGGCTCCCGATAGATCTCCAGTAACAGCAGCAGTGGGGCTTAGGCAAAGTTCCCTAATAGGGATGGGCAAGCTGGTCGGCCCGAGCATGAGTTTTGGTCAGTGCAGGGCTAAATAAACAAGTCCATAATGAAAATAAACTAATGTAATAAAAAGACAATCCATGCAGTCTTCTGTGATGAACTACAAGTAATTGCATGCAGGTGACTTTGTGGGAATATCAAAACCTCCACCAGAGTAGAAGATGGCCAATCACCTCACTGAGTGGACCCTTTAGTTATAGAGGGTCTAATACGCCTTCCCAAATGGGGTATCAAATGATGAAAATGGCACACATGTCTTAGACAATCCCCTCTAGGATGGATATAATACTCAGCACTGTCTGCTCCAGAGTCACATATATCAGGGAAATAAAAAGAAATACATAGTGCTCTCTGCATACATAAAATTTAATGGTGATAAAATGAATAAAAAACTCACAAGAATAGCACTTAAACCAAGTGCCAGGTAATACAGTATGTAAACAAGGAATCTGCGATGGCTGCGGGTGACGTCACGTCCGTCCGTACGTGTTACGTCCCATGTGGGTGGGACTTCGTCAGCACATACGGAAGTGACATTTCAACCTGATTTAAATAATGTAACGACACAATGGCAACCGCACATCCAATCACTTAGCGTGCCACCATGTCCATCGACGCAGCGCCACACCACATGACCCAGAGAAACATCACATGATGCGGTAAAACTCTGCCTTACGTACCACCTAGCGGAGAGACCCCGTGGACACCCCCCACCATCTTTGGACAGACCATCTCTCCAAGCACCAAAGCCAAGAGTCTCAGAGTCATCTTTGACTCAGAAATGTCAATGGATGCACAAAAAGGATCAGTAGTTAGCAGATCTCACCATCTTCTCCGCCTGCTACGTAGACTCATCCCCTTCATCCCAGAAGAGGACAAAGCAGCAGTAGTTGGAACAATCATCAATTCCAGGCTCAACATAGGATTACCCCAATATCAACTCATCCAACTCAACCCCAACTTGCAACTCATCCAAAACATGGCCGCAAGACTGCTAACAGGAAAAAAACCTGGGAATCCATCTCCTCATCCCTGAGGAGCCTACATTGGCTAACTGTAAAGAATCGGATCACATTCCAGACCCTCTGCCTCACCCACAAATGCATACAAGGAAATGCTCCTCAATACCTTTGAAAGAAAATAAAACACTACACACTCAATTGCAGTCTTCGATCATCCAACCAAAACCTCCTCCTCATTCCCAAATACCCCTACAAATCAAAGGGAGAACGAAGATTCGCAGTCCAAGGACCACGGCTATGGAACGCTTTCCTGACTTACATCCGCATGGAAGAAAACCATCAGGCCTTCAGGAAAAAACTCAAGACCTACCTCTTCTAAGAAGCTGACAACACAGAACAGATCTAGTGCCTTGAGGCGATTCAGTTTGCATTTGCAGCGCTTTACAAATCATTCATTCATGATGTTTAACTAGACACTGGGTAATGAAAAACAATCCCGGAAGTGTCCCCATAGGTGGAAATAAAGCTAGTAAAAAGGTATGCAGTACACAAACACCTTAAAATATCCCGCACATTTGTGTGACATTGTGCTTCTTATTTTGAAAAAGAAAAACAAATATTATCTGTGCACAGTAATCACCCAATAGTGAAACACAATGCACAATATGATTAGGTAAATATTAAAACATAGAAATATGTAATAAAAATATATGCAAACTATACAGTAGATCTGACACTGGAAAAAACAATATCAGAAAGACTGAAAGAACATGACCTCACTCGCAACCATCACAACTCAAACCAATAAATATGATTGAATACAGTCACTGATCTGTGATAAAACAATTAATATCAAAATCTACATTGTGTCCTCCTGTGGTGAGTACATTGGTCTCATATATCCAGTACGGTTCCCTACGACTCAACTGGCGAATGAAATTGCAACCCCTCCAATGCCTTGTTTACTTTTTCAATCCCCCAAAATTTAAGACCTTTAGGGTTTTGTTGGTGAAACTGCTTGAAATGAAGGGATACATTATGGCTTAAACACCCATAATGTATCCCACCATTACAAGCAGTTTCACCAACAAAACCCTAAGGGTCTTAAATTTTGTGGGATTGAAAGAGTAATGAAGCATTGGAGGGCTGGCAATTTCATTCGCCAGTTGAGTCGTAGGGAATCATACTGGATATATGAGACCAATGTACTCACCCCAGGAGGACTCAATGTAGATTTTGATATTAATTGTTTTATCACAGATCGGTGACTGTATTCAATCATATTTATTGGTTTGAGTTGTGATGGTTGCGAGTGATGTCATGTTCTTTCAGTCTTTCTGATATTGTTTTTTCCAGTGTCAGATCTACTGTGTAGTTCACATATATTTTTATTACATATTTCTATGTTTTAATATTTACCTAATCATATTGTGTATTGTGTTTCACTATTGGTTGATTACTGTGCACAGATATTTGTTTTTCTTTTTCAAAATAAGAAGCACAATGTCTAAATGTGCAGGATATTTTAAGGTGTTTGTGTACCACATACCTTTTTACTAGCTTTATTTCCACCTATGCGGACACTTCTGGAATTGTTTTTCATTGCCCAGTGTCTAGTTAAACATCATGACGCAGTGTCATGTGTCTCTCCGCTAGGTGGTAGGTAAGGCAGAGTTTTACCGTGTCATGTGATGTTTCTCTGGGTCATGTGTTGTCACATTATTTAAATCGGGTTGAAATGTCACTTCTGTATTCGCTGACGAAGTCCCGCCCACATGGGACGTAACGCGCACGGACAGACATGACGTCACCCGCAGCCATCGCAGATTCCTTGTTTACATGCTGTATTATCTGGCACTTGGTTTAAGTGCTATTCTTGTGAGTTTTTTATTGATTTTAAATTTAAATTAAGTTAAATTAAATTTTATGTATGCAGAGAGCACTATGTATTGCTTTTTATTTCCCGGATTTGTGACTCTGGAGTGGACAGTGCTGAGTATTATATCCATCCTAGAGGGGATTGTCTAAGACATGTGTGCCGTTTTCATCATTTGATACCTCAAGTGGGAAGGCGTATTAGACCCTCTATAACTAAAGGGTCCACTCAGTGAGGTGAGCAGCCATCTTCAACTCTGGTGGAGGTTTTGATATTCCCACAAAGTCACCTGCATGCAATTACTTGTAGTTCATCACGGAGAACTGCACAGACTGTCTTTTTATTACATTCTTTTATTTTCATTATGGACTTGTTTATTTAGCACTGCACTGCCTTTCTTATGACTTTACCTCAGGGATTTGAAATTTTGACCCTTGGTGTTCAGCAGCTATTGTTTTGTGATATTTGATTGCGCTGATTTGTTTCCTGTTTTGAGTGTAGAATATCAGTTTAGTGTGCATCTAGGGATTAGATATGTGCACACTGAAATATTTTGTTTTGGAATTTCGTTTTCGTCCGAAAAATACATTTATTTAGTTACTCCCGAAATTCGTTTTTATTCATTTTGTTTTTCGTTAAAAATTGCATTCGTCCGAAAATCCAAATTAAGGTTGAATCTGTCATTGAAGGCTTATGGTGTCTGTTGAATGTTCAAAGAAGATTTGACGGAGCAGCTAAACTGTACGACGCAGTATAGTTTACCTGCTCCGTCGAATCTTCTTAGAACTTTCAACAGACACCGTAAGCTAAAGTATGTGTGTACTTAGTTCTAGCTATTTTACTGCTCCTCCTCTTTGGTTACTATCAGCCAATAACATTCATCATCATCATTATTTTTATTTATCTTTTCTCCCCTACGTCAAACCTTTTCCTCCCTGCGTCAAATCTTTTCTCTCTATGTCGAAACTTTTCTCTCTATGTAGAATAATCTTGGACTAAAAGAGTTAAGGTTAGGCATATTCGACCACAGGTTTGATGGACACAGATTGTTATTGTCATCATCATGTCAAATCTCCTATCTGTATCGAACTGTTGTAGCAACGAAAATGAAAATAAAGCATTTGTTTATGTCGGATCTTTTGTTTTTCGAATTCTGCACTTTCGTTATCGTTTGTTAAAACGATAACAAAAATACCTAAAATTCGGACGAATATGCATTCGGACGAAAACGAATGCACATCTCTACTAGGGATAGCTCAGTGTGAGTGTAGTGCGACCATTCATCTTTACATTAGTGTGAATGTAGGGATAGATCAGTCAGTGTGAGTGTAGTGACCGTTTAACACAGTATATTTTATTGCATTATTGCAAGTTTAACGCCGTATATTTCAGTGTGTTATGTGCCGTTTAACACAGTTTATTTCAGTGAGTTACTGCAAATTTAGCACCATATATTTCAGTGCGCTCTGTGCTGTTTTACGCAGTACATTTCTGTGTGTTAGTCCACGCTTAAACACAGTATATTTCAGTTACATTACTGCAAGTTTAATGCCGTATATATCAGTGTGTTACATGCACTGAAGCTGAGTTATTTGAACACAGCTTCAGCCACTTGCTCTTTGATGATGCACAGCCATTACTTGATTCAGATGTTGGTTCTGAGGTTGAGGAATGCAAGAATATGAGCCAACAGAAAGGGAGAACACTGGTACGCAAATTGGCATTCATGAATGACTGCTTCTGCAGCCTGGGCTGTGCCTATACCAATAAACTGGACTGATGAAGTTTTGCCTTCAAGGCCTGGGAAGTTAGGCCCCACACACTAGACCCAATAGAAGGGAGACACAAGGCTGCTGGAGATCAAAGGAGAAAGGGCTTCGGGGCAGCTATGTGTACTACTGTGAACCTGGGGAGACAGGGCTCAGGACTGACACAACAGGTATTTTTTAAGCACACAAACCAGCTAGACAGCAAAAAAAAACAACAATTACACTAATAATACATTACACTTTGCTGGATCTCAAACATCTCAAGTCACAGAAGATCATTCAGGGGTCAATGAAGGCCTTATATTTTGCACTTTAGAAACTAGTCAAACTTGGTGTCATATCTCCACTTTGGAAATGTATCTGAAAAAAGGTATTCTTAGCAGAAGTCTGAGATGGGAGGTAGCCCCTCTTGACATTACCAATTATCAAGAATCAATGAGTGAATAGTTGACATTTTTTAGCCAAGCAGGTAGAGATTTACAGTCTTTGATATTAAAAAGGAAAGGAAAGGAAAGGAAAAAGGAAATTATACCATTAGGGATTTACAAAATAAATTGGAAACCCATTCAGAGCCAAACTGAAAAAACATAATTTAATGAGTCATTGAAGAAATAATTTGATGAAGTAGATAAAGAAACATAAAAAAATAAAGTAAAAAAAAGTTTAAGAGAGGTTTAGATGAGATTAGTAGTAACAAAGCATATATTTGGTAATCTAATCTCTTGAATACGATATCTGGGACTGAGGATAGCTCTACCAGTGACTCTGAGGTCGCCTGTTTGCCCGTTCGGCGAACACCCAAATTTGCGAGGCGCTCAGCGGGATCTTTTCCCCCCTGGCACCCCACAATGCACTGCGCTCTGCACAGTGCATTCAAAGCTTTGCCCAATCAGAGCACAGTGAATAGCTGGTTGTTAAGGAGTGGGCTGGGAAGCCGGCCGCCGCATCCTAACGGATGAGTCATCAGCTGTCAAGGGCGTCCTCACTGACAGCTGAATGGAAAAAAAAAACAATGCTGGCAATAGACAAAAGTGAAAAAAAAAATTGTGTGTGGGTCCCTCCAATCTATACCAGGCCCATTGGGTCTGGTATGGATTTTAAGGGGAAACCCACAGGAAAATATAAAAAAACAACGCCATGGGGTTCCCCCCTAAAATCCATACCAGACCCTTTCCAAAGCATGCAGATGTAGAAGTGGTGAGGATTTTATTGATCCAGTGATGACCAATCAGTCTTGCCAGTAAAAGAATAGTTCGGTCTACTCAGCATTGGGGACCTTTAATTGCTTACTTACGCTCAACTAAAATTCACACTA
Source organism: Lithobates clamitans (assembly GCA_037952925.1). Lineage (NCBI taxonomy): Eukaryota > Metazoa > Chordata > Amphibia > Anura > Ranidae > Lithobates > Lithobates clamitans. The sequence continues at coordinate 428,983 of JBBGZY010001739.1, read as the reverse complement.
ACAAATCACAGTGGAAAACACAGTGCTGATGTGTGTCTCCCTGGCACATTGCACTATTTACTTTTTCCCTATAGAACATTATTAAAATCTCATGAGTGACAACTAAAAACAGTTCTGATCAACACACTGACATTGTGATGTGGTGCATTATAACCCGCTGCAGGCAGTACTTTTTTAGTCCACACCACAGCAATGCTGTAATGTGAACTGACAGCATAGAAAGTGTTGGGGCTGCACTGGAAATAGCTGCCAGTATAACCCCAATGCATCTGGTGTGGATGAGCCCTAGGAGTGTTTGTAATCCACTGGGAGAAATTGAGTATAGCTTCTTTAGCAAACAACAGCCAATAAACACATTTTAGTATCCCATATACAGGCCTTTTTTTCTCTGAAAATAGGTGCAGGAACTCAAACACGACCCCCAAAATCCCTTTCTTCCCCACACACATCAAATAGTGAGTGTAGTCAAATTTCACAATGGGCGGGTCTTAAAGATCATTAAATACCAGGAGTGGATTACGTACAGAGGGCAGGTTCGGGGGGGGGTTACTTACACACAGAGTTCAGAGCTCAGCCTTCTTCCAGAGCTGCTTACCTTTGCATCCCTCCTCCACCCCTCATCAGCTCTTTGAAAGTTCCACCATCTTCCACATGCCCAACTTTTGAAGCACCCAGATGGCTCTAGTACCCTCCCTCACACTGTAGTTCGCTTGCAGTGAGATCATCCAGTGGGGGTGTCGGCATCCACACTTCACCCTGAACACCTGCATCTCCCTTGCCCCCATCTTGCACTCAGTGGGAGGTGCTCAGGAAATCAGATCTGTGGGAGCCTTTGGGAGAAGTGCTGTCACTTGTAAACACAGAAGCTGGACTCCTTCAAATTCATGACATAAAATGACGGTGGGCAGTCCGGAAGAGGTTAAAGTGCTTAGCTACATTTGTATTCAATTTTTTTGTCACACTATATAGATGTTCATTGAAGCGATCACGAAGACGTCTGGTTGTTCTACCCACATATTGAATGCAACAAATGTTGCCTGTCAGTAGGTATATGACATAATTGGTGTTGCAGTTGTAGAAATTAGTTATTTCATAGTTCTTTTGTGTGACTGTTGAACAAAACTGATTTCCACTGACTACATGGCTGCAGCAAGGACACCCATCCGTGCCACACTTGAAGTTTCCCTTGAAATGCAGCCATGTTAAAGATGTAATAGTTCTTCTTTTAAAGAAACTAGAGGACAGCGAGCTCTGAATGGTACTACATTGATTCCTCCCCGCAGAATACTTGCACAAGTTTCATCTGCATACAGAACGGGAAGATGTCTGTTCAGGGGTAGCAGTTCCATTTGCTATCCTACAGCCATTTGCGTGGGACCACCTATAACTTCTTTTGTAGTACCAACAGTGCCCACCAGTTGTCATGAAAGGTTTCACCCAGTGTCCACCAGCGGGTGTCTTCCTTCACCCAGGACCTGTAATAAGAGGACTCACCTGCTGGTGGCACTGTTGGATCCTTGGGCTGTAGTACCAGTGTCCACCAGCGAGTGTATCCCAGGAGTGTGGAGCAGACAGTAAAACCTGCGTTCAGGTGTTACGTGAGGTCAATCACTGGCAGTCTCATTAATACCCGGCAAGCCCTCACATGCTTGCCTTGATTTCTCTCTCCTTGGGCCCTGACCTTCCTCGCCTGTTACCTGGTCCTGAGCCTGCATCTGTGCTTATCCTGACCCGGTCCCTCCTGTCTTCCTTTACCTTTACCCCTCAGCCCAATCCATCCCCTCCCTGTCCTGTTGGTTCCCAGTCCCTCATCTACTGATCTCCCTGTGTATGACCTTGGCCGGGCTAATGTTTATGTTTCTGGAACATCCTTTGTCCTTCTGCTAATCTGCTGTGTATGACCCTGGCCTGGCTGACATCTGTGATTCTGGTACTGCCCCTTGCTGTATATACTGTTGTTGTTGGTGGGTTTATTGGGTTGGTTGTGCACTGTTTGTATTTTCTTATTTATCACCTATCTTAATAAATATCATTATTATTCACTTTACATGCGTTTTTGGTTATCTCTGTGCAGTCCACTGGTCTACTAATTCTCCTGACACCAGTGCTGCTAATCAGTGCCCACTAGTGCTACCAATCCGTTCCCAACCAGTGCTGCCAATCAGTGCCCATCAATGCCTCCTCACCAGTGTCACCTATCAGTGCTGCCAATCAGTGCTCATCAGTGCCTCCTCATCAGTGCCACCTCATCAGTGCCCATCAATGAAGCCTCATCAGCACACATTGGTGAAGGAGAAAAAAGACCTATTTGCAAAATTTTATAACAAACTATAAAAACTTTTTTAAAATGTTTGGTCTTTATTTGTTTATTTAGCAAACAATAAAAACCCAGTGGTGATTAAATACCACCAAAAGAAAGCTCTATTTGTGTGAAAAAAAATGTTAAAAAATGTTGTTTGGGAGGGCGTGGCTAACAGTCGAGCTGAACGGAAGCCTGATCTCACAGCTCCTGCATTGAGCGCAGAAACGGACCCCAAATCGCAGCATCTGACCCTCAAAAATGCAGCCCTCAAACCCTCACAACCTGGGGAACCAGACCGGAACCTCTAGGAAAAGAAAAGAATACAGGATTCCCACGAAAATCACAGATTTCCTCATCTTCCCTCAGGGAGATAAAATCCAAGATGGCCGCCGTGCAATGTGCTGCACACAGAGGATTCCTACACTGACCTGCCTGATGCTGAAGAATCCTCCATTTCACCTCAGCATAACTCCTCAGGCTCCCAGAAATCCTCAGGCCCCTCATCCACCTCCAACAGCCCTGCTAAAGCAAGGATGCGACTGGATACAACTGATAAGCTACAGGAGGTAAGGCCTGCTTTAGAAAGCCTCCTCACACATCCACCTGCATCTTCCCCCATAGCAGCCTTCCCCACTACTAATCAGCCTGTCATAGACACTATGACGAAAGAGATGCTGATGTCCCTTCACAGCTCCCTCCAATCTGACATTTCCTCAATGTTTACAGCATTTAAAACAGAAATGCTGCACACAGGGCAGAAAATGGGGATTATGGAAAAACAAATGAGCGTCATGACAGAAACAGTTAATGACCTAGTAGACGCACATGATCATACCAGAGAAGAGCACCGCTGGGTGCGTGCCAAAATGGCGGATCTCGAGGATCGCTCACGGCATCAAAATGTTAAAATCAGAGGAATCCCTGACACTACCCTGCCTGTAGATCTAAATTCCTATGCTAGGAAATTGATCTCAACACTCCTCCCAGATCTCCCACCGATTGAGACGATCATCGATCGCATCCACCGTCTACCAAAACCTCCTCATCTACCCGCAGAAGTACCACGCGACACTCTGATGCGCATCCACTTCTACCACACCAAGGACATGCTCCTTACACAATCCAGACGCCTGGGACAGCTCCCACATCCATACGCAAAGCTGCAACTTTTTGCTGGCATCTCCCAATACACCCGGCAACAGAGACGTCAACTGCAAACGATCACAAAACCCCTCAACAATCACAAGATCCCATACCAAAGGGGCTTCCCCACCAAGCTAATGGTTACCAGAAATGGAGTGCGTCACAACATCCACACCGCAGAAGAAGGCATACAATTGCTCAAAAATTGGGGTATTATACCTGATGGTGACACTCCAACCCCAGTGACCCACAATTGACACTCGCAATCTTTCCACTCCGGTCATTCACCTCACCACCACAAATGACTTCCAAATCAGTGATGCTGTCAATATAATATCAGAAAGCACTCCAGTTCAGTGCCTGCTCCTTGCAGTTAGTTTACAAACTTTACCCTCATCTTCATTCAGCAGTCCCTAACACACTGCTGACACCTGTTTTCCTCTACCCTCTTTTCTACCACTAACCACCCTATTGTTTCTCTCCCTTCCTTCCTCATCCACGGGAGCTCCAGTACATCGGATCCAGGACTTATAGCTGACCTCAACCTCCTCGAGCAATTCACCCACCTGTGGAACTGTAAGTAACACATTACTCCACTTTATTTACACGCCACCCTCAAAATGCCTAAATTTCTGTCACTGAACGTGAAAGGCCTGAATCATCATGCCAAACGATCATCAATGTGGCAAACAGCCCAAGATTCCCACTGTGATGTCATGTGCATCCAGGAAACACACTTTCAGACAAATGCTGAACCTCAATGCTTCAACAAAAAATTCTCTAATATCTTTAGAGCCTCAGGCCCTGACAAGAAAAACAGAGTCATGATAGCCGTCAGAAATACATGTTCATTCACCCTACATGACAGTCTTCAAGATGTTGCGGGAAGATATCTGGCATTGAAATGCTCATTAAATAACATTCAATATCCCATTGTATCAGTATACGTCCCCAACAAGAAACAGATCCACTTTCTATCCAAATTGATGAAGAAAATCAATCGCTTTAAACAGGGTCATCTTGTCATCTGTGGCGATTTTAATATAGTACCTGACAACTCCATCCACTCTTCCTCCCACTCTAGCAGATTCACATCTCCTATGGGACCGTTTCTCCGATCTCACAATCTTTTTGACGTGTGGAGATGCCATCACACCACTGAAAGGGATTATTCCTATTTCTCCCCTAGACACAACTCTTATACTCGGATTGACTACTTCCTAGTGGATAAATGGACTCTGCCTAAAATCTCTTCCACGGAGATATCGACCATTACATGGTCGGATCACGTCTCGGTCACAATGAGGATAGAAGATTCACCGAAGACTTCTCGAACACGGATTTGGAGTGTGAATGCTGCTATTCTCCGCTCACCGGCCCACTCTGCTTATATTAAGGACCGTTTAACAGAGTACTTTGATACTAATACAGGGACTGTTAGCAATGACACTGTTCTTTGGAATGCCCATAAGGCATTCATAAGGGGGATCCTTATACAACTTAATGCTAGAGAGAGGAGGATGAAATCACAGCGTCTAAACACACTCACTTCAGATATCAAAACATTAGACCACCAAAATTAAATGAATCCTGATCCCTTAACCAAGACTAAACTAGACTCCCTTAAACAAGAATTAAAATCTCTCCTTTTAAAATCCTGTGAGAAAGCACACAAACATGTTAGAGCACAGCACTACTCCACGGGCAACAAAGCCGGAAAGGTAATGGCCAACAGAATCAAAGGTCACTATTCCAAAACTAAAATTACCCATCTATTCCACCCAGCTACTAAGCAGAAATTGATAGAACCACAAGCTATTGCTGACACATTTAGTTACTATTACAATACACTTTACAAACTAAAAGATGACGCATCTGTCACCCAGCCGTCATTACCTGACATAGAAGCATTCCTTAGCGAGGTTAACCTCCCCAAACTAACTGCAGAACAACTAGACTCCCTGAACACCCCATTTACAGATCTAGAAATCAGAAATATAATTTCCTCACTACCCACTAACATATCTCCAGGACTAGATGGTCTTACAGGAGAGTACTACAAACAATTCGGAACTATACTAGCACCCTATCTGACCAAGGTGTGCAATGACGCTGCTTCATCCTCCTCTCTCCCCCCAGAAATGCTGAATGCCCTAATCGTTACATTACCGAAGCCAGGGAAAGAACCTACCTCTCCACAAAACTTTCGGCCCATATCTCTTCTCAATGTGGACACAAAAATTTACGCCAAGTTAATAGCCCACAGTTTACTTAACCTAATGCCCCTTCTAATACACAAAGACCAATCAGGTTTCACAAAAGGGAGACAGACAACTGATGCTACTCGCAGAATTATCAACATAATCCACCATGCTGAGATGTCTTGAACGCCTTCTCTGCTCCTATCCTTTGATGCAGAGAAGGCGTTCGACAGAGTTCACTGGAAATACCTTGAAGCAACCCTAGGCAAATTTGGCTTCCAAGGTCCCATTCTGACGGCCATAATGGCCCTATACTCTGCCCCATCAGCGCAGGTATATACCTCGGAGATGCTATCCAAGCCATTTCTCATCACTAATGGCACCCGACAAGTTTGTCCACTCTCACCGATCATCTTTAACCTAATCATGGAACCCTTAGCAGAACATGTCAGATCCCACTCCAACATATTAGGATTCACCATTGGCACCATAGAACATAAAATAAACCTATTTGCAGACGACGTGATAATGATGATCACACACCCACACTCTTCCCTGGCTTCGGTCCAACTGTTGTTGAAAAGGTTTACTACTCTATCTTACTACAAGGTTAATGAACATAAATCCTACATCCTAGACCTAGGCATTGATGCAACCACTAGTACTCTACTTCAGACCCAATATCCCTATCTGTGGGCGGAAGATGGTATTCCCTACCTAGCCATTACTCTTACCAAATCCACTAGAGGGCTTTTCACACACAACTATACGGGCGCCAAACAAATGATTATTACTGAAACCACAAAACTCTCTAAACATGAATTCTCATGGGCAGGCTGCCTAGCAGCCTTTAAAATGATGGTGTTGCCCCGGTTGCTTTACATCTTTCGCACACTTCCAATACCACTCTCATCATCCTACCTGAAATCTCTCCAATCCGTCCTAAGCCAATTTGTGTGGCAAGGGAAAAAATCCAGATGTAGTCACACTAAACTTATTAAACACAGATCCACAGGTGGGATGGGATATATAGACATCAAAGACTACTACTATGCCACCATTCTATCACAAATAAAAGAATGGATGAATACATCACCCACAACTCTCTGGAGCGATATAGAAAATCACATGACGCCGGGCACAAACCTCGCCAATTGGCTATTTAGTACCTCTACACACAATACTCACCTTTTCCATTACTCACCAACAGTCCAAGCCTCAGTTAAAGTCTGGCATGCACTGCACTTTACAAAATGGGCATGACTGACGACAAAACCATTACACATTCCTTTAAATACCCTGAAGCTTCTTACACCTGATTTATCAAATCGCGCAATTGTCAATCAAAGTGCGATAGTGCTAAATGTTGAAAATTGGCCTGGGCAGGAAGGGGCTGAAAGTGCTCAGTAGGCAAGTGGTTAAGCAAAACTGACCGGACACATAAGAAATAACAGCCCCAAATGACTCCATGCTAAAAAAAAAAATCATAATTGGGGCTGGAATTCCACTTGGATTTTAGATTAAAACTTTCTAAATAACAGCAGACCTGGAGATATGAGGAATGCCTCCTGGGTGCAGTTAATTGTCCTACCTGGAGGCTAGCAGGTAAATATTTTACTAAATACACATGTTCCTGAGAAAAAAAAATGTGACTTGTAAAATAATTACTGCAATTATCTTGTCTTTCTTCTACTATATAAGCCAACCCCGTTCACTGTAGAGTAGACCTCTTGAAGTCTTCCAGCTGTCTAGACTCCCAGCACCACCTGAACTATCCGGTAAGCATATGCTGCAATATTGTTACTATATTATTAATCCAATTATAATTATTTATAAGAAAAGAATACTTGGTATACGGCTTGCAGGTAAAGTTTAAACAACTCCCCTGTTTTATTTTGATTCTAAATGCTGTCAAAGTTTCTCATTAGTGAAAGGAAAATCTGGATGGTTGCAAACCAAACTCAGATCCAAATGCCTTTATTCGCATAACACCATGAAGAACGTGAAGAGCACTACATGTACAAGCAAGGGAGGAATGGCTTACATGTTTCACACACAAATTGTGCTTTGTGCTCTTCATGTTCTTCATGGTTTTATGCAAATAAATGCCTGTGGATCTCACTTTGGTGTGCAGCCATCCAGATTTTCCTTTCATTATTTCTTCAGCTGCGACTGGGCAAGCACCCTGCAGTGAGAAGATCATGCCATTGGAGCCAGCTCAACCCTGTGAGCAGCATGGATCTTTTTGAAGGTTAAATGCTCATTATTGATGAGACGAACCCCCCCCCCCCCCCCCGTTCGGTTCACACCAAAACTCCCGAACATGGAAAAAGTTTGGATCTGAGCCTTTGAACCCACTTGCCGACCGGCTCCTGTACATATACGTCAGCACTTTAAAGATGAACATCTTGGCAACGGAAGCAGCTACTGCCATAACCAAGATATCCATCTTTTCAGTGAGCGGTCCTGTTAATGATAATAATGGTCTCTGTGGCGGATTTTGTTTTTTTTCTATTACAAGGGATGTTTACATTCCTTGTAATAAGAATAAAAGTGACCCAATTTTATAAAAATAAATAAATAAATAAATAAATAAATAAATAAATAAATAAATAAAATAAAGTAAAATAAATAAGAAAAAAAAAAAATGTAAGTGCCCCTGTGAGTAGCGGCCGCATATAAAAAAGGTGGTCAAAACACACAAGAGTGAGAGCACTAATTCTAGCCCTAAACCTCTGTAACTCAAAACATGCAACCTGTAGAATTTTTTAAACGTCGCCTATGGAGATTTTTAAGGGTAAAAGTTTGACGCCATTCCACAAGCTGGCGCAATTTTAAAGCATGACATGGGTATCAATTTACTCGACGTAACATTATCTTTCACAATACAAAAAAAATAAAAAATTGGGCTAACTTTACTGTTGTCTTATTTTTTTTATTAAAAAAAGTGATTTTTTTCCAAAAAAAGTGCGCTTGTAAGAAAGCTGCGCAAATACGGTGTGACAAAAAGTATTACTATGACCTCCATCTTATTCTCTAGGGTGTTAGAAAAAAATGTATAATGTTTGGGGGTTCTAAGTAATTCTCTAGCAAAAAAAACTTGTTTTTAACTTTTTTAACTAAACACCGAGTCTGAAAAAGAGGCTCAGTCTTTAAGTGGTTAAAGTCTATGGGATCCAAATTTGAAAAAACAAAAGTCCCCATTTTGAAGGTTTGGATGCAAGTTATTGGCCATAAAAAGGGTATAGGGGGTCGGGTACTGCCCTGGGGGACATGTATCAATGCAAAATTAAAAAAAAAAAAAATAGTTTTTAAAGGAGCAGTGATTTTAATGTTAAAGTAAAACATTAAAAAAATTTAATTCCCAGAAGGGCTTGGTATGGATTGAGGGAACACCCACTTTTTTCTATTGCCAGCAATGTTTTTTGTTTTCATTTAACTGTCAGTGGGAAAGCACGTTGACAGCTGATGGCTCATTTGTTGTTAAGGACGCTGCAGCTGGCTTCCTGGCCCGCTCCTTGACAACCAGCTATTTACTCTCTATACATTTGAGCTAGCCCCTTCCCCCCCCTCCTCCTTCCTTCCCCACTTATCACAGCGCAATCACCACTTACTTTATTCACAGCTATTTACTGTGCCCTGATTGGGCAAAGTTCTGCCCAATCAGGGCTTAATAATCACTGTGCAGCTTGCAGTGCATTGTGCGGCGCTTGGCGGGTTGAATGTCCTGTGGAGCGACTTGCAAATTCGGCTGTTCGCAGGTGATGTTCAGGCCAAACTTTTGCTCAGCCCGAACTGTTTGCCCATCTCTACTATTCACTGTACCCTGACTGGGCAAAGCGCTGGCCAGGTGCATTGCTTCAGCCAATCAGGGTTAAGAATGCACTGTGCAGCATGCAGTGCATTATGGGGGCTCATTGGGCAACCGACCCATAAATTTGGGTGTTTGCTGAATGGGTAAACGTGCGATGTTTGGGCCGAACTTACGCTTGGTCCAAAGTGGGTAAAGCAGATAACTATAAATTGATTTTCAATCTAAAATCCTTTAATTTTGATTGAGTACTAGAGTGGGAAGCCCAGGTGAGGCAAAGGACATCCCCTTTTAGGATAGAAAGCCCTGGAAACCATAGACAATGGAGATTGGAACTTTGGTTCTTGTGAACCAGCTCCAATGGCAAAGAACCTGCTGTGCTCTTCCTTTTGTGGGATTGAGGAACAAGATCATTTGAGACCCCTTCATCGTTGTTTTATCCATGGGTAACCAGATCCAGTAAGGTCTGGAAAGCATCAAGTGAATCCATGTCATTAAAAATACTCAACCTTTCCATAATGGGTGCCGAGTGTACGGGATCTTTTGTGATGGGGTATCCAAACTACGGCCCTCCAGCTGTTGCGGAACTACACATCCCATGAGGCATTGTAAAGCTGACATTCACAGACATGATGAGGCATGATGGGAATTGTAGTTCCTGAACAACTGGAGGGCCAAAGTTTGGAGACCCCTGGTTTAGAGCAAACAAACACTGGACCTTTTATTGTATTGGAACAACCAGTTTATGTGTGCCTAACATTGGGGGCCTCATGTCATTTTTTGAGTCCTATTTTCATTCAATTCTGTTTTCTTTTTCTTTCCATGGAACCAAACTATCTACAGAGCCCAAAGATGTTCACCTTGAAGAAAACCATGTTACTCCTTTTCTTTATTGGGATCATCTCCTATTCTCTCTGTGACCAAGAGTAAGTATGTATAAGACTTTTTTAAATGAAAGTATAGACTTTTACAACTTAAATCTGGGAAAACAGCTAAACATATACATGAAATACGTATAGGAGTGTTGTTTTATCTACCAAATCATTTTTATGTCTGTTTATTCTGTCCTGGTATTTGCACAGCTCTGCCACAAAGGACAGGCCTCATGGCCTTCTCATCAATGACTTTCATTTTAAAAACACATTTAAATACTGGGACAGTAAGTGATTGTGGGATCTCTTTGACTGGGACAACAAAAAAAAATCCTGACAAAGTTTCTCGCCGTAGAAATACAAAAAGGATAAAAAGTTCAGGACAATTTTAACTGTTGTTGATAAATAGGTCATTTTAGAAAGCAGCCAACATGTATGGGCCAACACCACACTTCCTTCATCGGGGTTCAGCAATGGGTAAACCTTGGATGGTCACCACTCACCAGTATTGGATGGACTTCGGTATAACTGTTGCTGAGCACATTGTTACTCCATCAGGAGAGTCTAATAGACATGTGCACTGCTGACATATTTTTTTTGTTTTCATTTCATTTGTTTTCTTTTTTCAGGTCATTCGTTATGATCACAATTCGTAAATTCATAAATTAGAAAATTAGAAAATTCGTAAATTCATAAAATTTGAAAATAAAAAATAAAATCCAAAAATTCTAAATAATGACTAACTAACTAATAATAACTAACTAATAAATTATAGGTATTGGAATTTCCTTTTAAATTTGGCTGTTAGTGAATGTAACAAATACGAATTTATCCAAAGTTACAAATTATCCCACATAAAGAATGCAGCATTACAAACCTGCCCATCAACATAGAAAAACCCTCCCTTCAGTTGACTAAAAGTTGACGCTTCAGTCCCTTTCAGTCTCCGCTCTAATTCATCCCACAGGTGTTTTATCGGGTTGAGGTCAAGACTCTGTGCAGGCCAGTCAAGTTCCTCCACCTCAAACTCGCTCATTCATGTCTTTATGGACCTTGCTTTGTGCACTGGTCCAAATCATTTAGTGGAGGAGAGATTGTGGTGTGGGGTTGTTTTTCAGGGGTTAGACTTAGTTCCAGTGAAGGGAACTCTTAAGGCGTCAGCATACCAAGACATTTTGGACAATTTCATGCTCCCAACTTTGTGGGAACAGTTTGGGGATGGCCCCTTCCTGTTCCAACATGACTGTGCCCCAGTGCACAAAGCAAGGTCCATAAAGACATGGATGAGCGAGTTTGGGGTGGAGGAACTTGACCTGACCTCAACCCAATAGAACACCTTTGGAATGAATTAGAGTGGAGACTGGGAGCCAGGCCTTCTGGTCCAACATCAGTGCCTGACCTCACAAATGCGCTTCTGGAAGAATGATCAAACATTCCTATAGACACACTCCTAAACCTTGTGGACGGCCTTCCCAGAAGAGTTGAAGCTGTTATAAGTGCAAAGGGTGGGCCAACTCAATATTGAACCCTACGGACTAAGACTGGGATGAAATTAAAGTTCATGTGCGTGTGAAGGCAGGTGCCCGAATACCGTTGGCAATATAGTGTATATATATATATATATATATATATATATATATATATATATATATATATATATATATATATATATATATATATATATATATATATATATATATATATATATATATATATATATATATATATATATATATATATATATATATATATATATATTATGTTTAGAGGAAGAAAAATGCTGACTATGACCCTTAGAACACCATCCCTATAGTTGAGCATGATGGTGGAAACCTAATGCTTTGGGGCTGTTTCTCTACTATGGGTACAGAGCAACTTTGCCGCATTGAGGGGCATCCAGAACACTGAAGATGGGTCATGGATGGGTCTTTCAGCATGACAATGACCCAAAACATCCCACGAAGGCAACAAAGGAATGGCTCAAGAAGAAGAACATTAAAGTCATGGAGTGGCCTAGCCAGTCTCCAGACCTTAATCCTATAGAAAATGTATGGAGGAAGCTGAAATTTTGAGTCGCCAAGAGACAGCCAAGAAACCCTAAGGATTTGGGTGTCCTTTTATGAAACTGAGATCAGCGGCGATCCCGAGTCTCACCGCTGATCTCAGGTCATTACCAGTTTATGAAACTGAGGTACTGTAATCAGCTGATTATCTCAGCACAGTGAGAATCTATAAGTGACTGTCACAGAAACGGACAGTTTATGAAGGTGCGATCTCGGCACCTCACTGGCGATCTGTGAGAGAATTCTCACTTTCTGATTCACCATTTCAGAGGTGGAGAATCAGAAAGAGAAGCTTGAAGCTGGCTGAGTATTCTGGAGAAAGCAAGAAGTCTTTTGACTTCTTTCTTTCACCAAACAGTCAGAGCACATCTTCCCCACCATTACACACCCCAAAACCAATAGGATAGGAATTTATAGTGTATATATATATATATATATATATATATATATATATATATATATATATATATATATATATAATCTGTAGATAGATAGATAGATAGACAGATAGATAGACAGATAGATAGATAGACAGATAGATAGATAGATAGATAGATAGATAGATAGATAGATAGATAGATAGATAGATAGATAGATAGATAGATAGATAGATAGATAGATAGATAGATAGATAGATAGATAGATAGATAGATAGATAGATAGATAGATAGATAGATAGATAGATAGATAGATAGATAGATAGATAGATAGATAGTGTCTCTGAGCTCTTCAGGCAATTCCTTTGACCTCCTGATTTTCATTTGCTCTGACATGCACTGTGAGCTGTAAGGTCTTATATAGACAGGTGTGTGGCCTTCCTAATCAAGTCCAATCAGTATAATCAAACACAGCTGGACTCAAATGAAGGTGTAGAACCATCTCAAGGATGATCAGAAGAAATGGACAGCACCTGAGTTAAATATATGAGTGTCACAGCAAAGGGTCTGAATACTTAGGACCATTTAAGGGGGTCTGAAAACTTTCCGTTTTCAGACATCGCACAGGCATCGCATGTAATTCGCAGCGCATTGCCGTTCACATTACATGCGATGTCTGTAGGGTGCGATATCAGCCGTACAGATAGTATGGCTGATATTGCACCGCGTTCGGTGCAAACACGTACAGGACCCTTTTTTTCTGTTCGGACCAGAATCGGATGTGTGTTCACACATATGCAATCCGATTCATGTCCGAACTGTCAGTTTGCAGTGAAATATGGAAGCTGAACTGGGGGTGTCGTTAACAATGTATTGACACTCCCCAGCGATACGCATATGGCAGTGTGAACTGACACGCGAGTTGGTGCGATGCGGGGACCCGCATTGGATATGCGGATATCAGTTTATCAATTTTTATGTTTATCAGTTATGAAATATATTTTATTTTAATTTATTATTAAATATTTATACCGTATATACTCAAGTATAAGTCGTTCCGAGTATAAGTCGAGGCCCTAATTTACCACAAAAAAAATGGGAAAAACTTATTGACCCGAGTATAAGACGAGGGTGAGAAATGCACAGCTACTGAAAGTGGAAAAGAGGGTCAACAATGCCCACTTGCAGCATCACTGTGCCCATTTGCATGCCTCACTGTGCCCATTTGCAGCCATAGGTCCCCTGAACTTCAAACTCGGTAGTTAAGGGTTCCTAGATGCCCCCTAGCTGCAGCCAAAATTTGGGGTCTCTGAACCCAAAGGGTCCCGAAATGACATTGCTGCAGATGGACACAGTTGACTGAATTTGGGGCCCCGTATCTCAGGGCCACTTAGTGCTAGGAACCCCAAATTTGGTGTGCAAACCCAGTGGAACTAGCACAGAAAAATTTCCAAAGCTGTGGTTTCTAGCACCAAGTGGCCCTGAGATACAGGGCCCCAAAAATCAGTTCAGAAAATGTCAAGCACTTTTCTGCAGCAGAGAATGACATTTTCCAAACCGGTTTTGAGGCCCCGTATCTCAGGGCCACTTGGTGCTAGGAATGCCAGCTTTGGATATGTTATCGTACCAGTTCCACTGGGTTTGCACACCAAATTAGGGGTTCCTAGCTCCAAGTGGCCCTGAGATATGGGGCCCCAAAATCGGTTCAGAAAATGTCATGCACTTTTCTGCAGCATAGAATGACATTTTTTGAACCGATTTTGGGGCCCCGTATCTCGGGGCCACTTAGTGCTAGGAACTTCAGCTTTGGATGTGTTGTGGTACCAGTTCCACTGGGTATTCATACCAAATTTGGGGTTCCTAGCATCAAGTGGCCCTGAGATACGGGGCCCCAAAGTCAGTTCAGAAAATGAAATTTTTTGCTGCAGAAAAGTGCTTGACTCGAGTATAAGTCGAGGGGGGCACTTTCAGCACAAAAAAATGTGCTGAAAAATTCGACTTATACACGAGTATATACGGTACTTGTATACTTTATTAAAATTATTTTTTAATGATTATAAATGTATTTTGCATTTATATGAATGGTGTATAGCTGCATTACATATGTGGATTACATTCATTTACTATACACCATTCACAATTAAATAGGCACATGTATGATCTTTAAATATTGATAAAAACAATGTTTTTTTTAATAATTAGGTTAATGTATATTGTGTAGGAGGAATTTAACTTTATTATTTTTTAATATGCTGGGGAATAATGTGCGCTGATTCATGTTAAACTTTTGTATTTTATGCTTCCTCATACTGTAATCCCGCTACATCACACGAGATTACAGTGAGAGGAGCCGTTCTCAGGAGTTCCCGGCGTTTGTAGATCGCTTCTCAACTCAGCATGAGAAGCGATCTACAGACCTTCATAAACAGGCACTCAGAGGAGAGCGATCTACAGACCCTCATAAACAGGCACTCAGAGGAGAGCGATTTACAGACCTTCATAAACAGGCACTCAGAGGAGAGCGATCTACAGACCTTCATAAACAGGCACTCAGAGGAGAGCGATCTCCTCTGAGAATGCCTGAGAACTGAATCGCTGTATTTTACCGCAGTTTCATAAAAGAACACCTTAGAGAAAATCTTTTAGAAAGAGTGGACCAAGTACTAAGTCATATTGTACTTGGGGATCAAATACCTATTTTACACACTGAAATGCAACTCAATTTATAACATTTGTATTACTGTATATACTCAAGTATAAGTCGACCCAAATATAAACCGAGGCGCCTAATTTTACCACAAAAAACTGGGAAAACTTATTGACTCGATTATAAGCCTAGGGAGGGAAATGTGCAGCTACTGTAAGTGGAAAAGAGAATCAACAATGTCCATTTGCAGCCTCACTGTGTCCATTTGCAGCCATAAGTCTCCCGAACTTCAAACTCGGTAGTTAAGGGTTCCTAGATGTCCCCTAGCTGCATCCAAAATTTGGGGTCTCTGGACCCAAAGGGTCCTGAAATGACATTACTGCAGAAGGACACAGTTGACCGATTTTTGGGCCCCGAATCTCAGGGGCCACTTAGTGCTAGGCACCCTAAATTTAGTGTGCAAACCCAGTGAAACTAGCACCACAATCAGGGCCGGACTGGGTATGAAAACCAGCCCTGGAAAAAATGTCATACCAGCCCCATAGCATTATTATACCAGCCCAACAGCATAACGTCATTATTTTCTTGTTCATAAAATGGAAAACCATGCATTTTAAAGCACATTTAAAGAGTGCATTATATATAGATAAGACACATACAAAAGCACATAGGGCTTTATATATATATATATATATGTATATATATATACATATACACACTGCTGTGCATTCGCTGCTTACACAGTGCTGTGTTAGGAAATTAAATAAATTGCTTCCCTAACACTGACCCTCCTCTCAGCCAATCAGGTGCACTGGGTCTGGTTACCTGTCACTTGATTGGCTGAAGCGACAGGCGCTGTGATCGGAGGGAGTGTGTAGCAACGCGCTGACCTGAGACAGGTAAGTGCCGGGCGGGGGGACACTGGCGGCAATCGATGGGGCAAACTGGCAGCAATTGATGGGGCAAACTGGCGGCAATTGATGGTTACAGTGGCTGCGTTTGATGGGCACAGTGGCTGCATTTGATGGGCACAGTGGCTGTATTTGATGGGCACAGTGGCTGCGTTTAATGGGCACAGTGGTGGCGCTTGATGGGCACAGTGGTGGCGCTTGATGGCACAGTGGTTGTGTTTAATGGGCACAGTGGCTGCAATTGATGGGTACAGTGGCTGCGTTTGATGGCACAGTGGCTGTGTTTGATGGGCACAGTGGCGGGAATTTATGGGCATAGTGGCTGCGTTTAATGGGCACAGTGGTGGCAATTTATGGGTACAGTGGCTGTGTTTGATGGGCACAGTGGTGGGAATTTATGGGCACAGTGGCTGCGTTTAATGGGCACAGTGGTGGCAATTTATGGCTACAGTGGCTGCGCTTGATGGCACAGTGGCTGTGTTTAATGGGCAACAGTGGCTGCAATTGATGGGTACAGTGGCTGCGTTTGATGGGTACAGTGGCTGCGTTTGATGGGCACAGTGGCGGGAATTTATGGGCACAGTAGCAGCGTTTGATGGGCACAGTGGCTGTGTTTAATGGGCACAGTGGTGGCAATTTATGGGTACAGTGGCTGTGTTTAATGGGCACAGTGGTGGCAATTTATGGGTACAGTGGCTGCGTTTGATGGGCACAGTGGTTGTGTTTAATGGGCACAGTGGTGGCAATTTTTGGGTACAGTGGCTGGGCTTGATGGCACAGTGGCTGCATTTAATGGGCACAGTGGCTGTAATTTATGGGCACAGTGGCTGTGTTTAATGGGCACAGTGGTGGCAATTTATGGGTACAGTGGCTGCGTTTGATGGGCACAGTGGCTGTGTTTAATGGACACAGTGGTGGCAATTTATGGGTACAGTGGCTGGGCTTGATGGCACAGTGGCTGCGTTTAATGGGCACAGTGGCTGTAATTTATGGGCACAGTGGCTGCATTTAATGGGCACAGTGGTGGCAATTTATGGGTACAGTGGCTGCGTTTGATGGACACAGTGGCTGTGTTTAATGGGCACAGTGGTGGAAATTTATGGGTACAGTGGCTGGGCTTGATGGCACAGTGGCTGCATTTAATGGGCACAGTGGCTGTAATCGATGGGTACAGTGGCTGCGTTTGATGGTACAGTGGCTGGAATTTATGGGCACAGTGGCTGTAATCGTTGGGTACAGTGGCTGGAATTTATGGGCACAGTGGCTGTAATTGATGGGTACAACAGTGGCTGCGTTTGATGGTACAGTGGCTGGAATTTATGGGCACAGTGGCTGTAATCGATGGGTACAACAGTGGCTGCGTTTGATGAGAGAGAGAGGGAGAGAGAGAGAGAGAGGGCGGCAATTGATGGTTACAGTGGCTGCAATTGATGGCATAGTGGCTGCGTTTGATGGGCACAGTGGCTGCGTTTGATGGGCACAGTGGCAGCGTTTAATGGGCACAGTGGTGGCGCTTGATGGGCACAGTGGTGGCGCTTGATGGCACAGTGGTTGTGTTTAATAGGCACAGTGGCTGCAATTGATGGGTACAGTGGCTGCGTTTGATGGCACAGTGGCTGTGTTTGATGGGCACAGTGGTGGGAATTTATGGGCACAGTCGCTGCGTTTAATGGGCACAGTGGTGGCAATTTATGGATACAGTGGCTGTGTTTAATGGGCACAGTGGTGGGAATTTATGGGCACAGTGGCTGCGTTTAATGGGCACAGTGGTGGCAATTTATGGGTACAGTGGCTGCGCTTGATGGCACAGTGGCTGTGTTTAATGGGTACAGTGGCTGCGTTTGATAGCACAGTGGCTGTGTTTGATGGGCACAGTGGCGGGAGATTATGGGCACAGTGGCTGCGTTTAATGGGCACAGTGGTGGGAATTTATGGGTACAGTGGCTGCGTTTGATGGGCACAGTGGCTGTGTTTAATGGGCACAGTGGTGGCAATTTATGGGTACAGTGGCTGGGCTTGATGGCACAGTGGCTGCGTTTAATGGGCACAGTGGCTGTAATTTTTGGCACAGTGGCTGCGTTTAATGGACAAAGTGGTGGGAATTTATGGGTACAGTGGCTGCGTTTGATGGGCACAGTGGCTGTTTAATGGGCACAGTGGTGGCAATTTATGGGTACAGTGGCTGGGCGAGAGAGTATTTTTTACCTTAATCTTTGGCAGCCAGCCAAGCTCCGAGGCAAAAGCGGCCTCAGCGGTAATAAATGCAGCCAGCCTACCTGGAAATATCCCGGTATCCCGGTAGGCCAGTCCGGCCCTGACCACAATATATCCAAAGCTGGGGTTCCTAGTATCAAGTGTCCCTGAGGTACGGGGCCCCAAATTCGGTTCAGAAAATGTCAAGCACTTTTCTGCAGCAGAGAATGACATTTTCTGAACCGACTTTGGGGCCCCGTATCTCGGGGCCACTTGGTGCTAGGAACCCAAGCTTTGGATATGTTGTGGTACTAGTTCAACACCAAATTTGGGGTTACTAGCACCAAGGGGCCCCGAAATACGGGGCCCCAAAGTCAGTTCGGAAAATGACATTTTTTGCTGCAGAAAAGTGATTGACTCGAGTATAAGCTGAGGGGGGCACTTTCAGCACAAAAAAATGTGCTGAAAAATTTGGCTTATACTCGAGTATATACGGTATCTGTTTTTCTGGATTTTGGTTGATATTCTGTCTCTATCATTTAAAATACACCACTGATAAAAATTATAGACCCTTCATTTCTTTATAAGTGGGCAAACTTCCAAAATCTGCAGGGGATCAAATAATTATTTTCCCCACTGTATATATACAGTATATATATGGGTGAAGTTCAGGTTGAACTTTTGCTTGGCCTAAACCGTTTACCCAACTCTAATACTATGTACTATCTGGAAATGTATCAATCCTGATGTACTGGTGGCCTATTTCTTGAGGCCCAAAAACACAGAAGAGTACAAATACCCCATGACCCCTTTTTGGAAAGCAGACAGTCCAAGGTATTTAGTAAGAAGCATTTTGTCACATTTTTTGTCACATTTTTTTTGAAAATTAAGAAATTAAAAAATGTTTTTGTACATACTGTCATCAGTGCAGTACAGCGTCATCAACTGGTGTGCTGGTGATCAGGGACAATGACTGCTAACACTATATAAAAAAATAAAAATTAAATAATAATATTGTTTTTTAATTTTTTTAATATTTTTTTTTATTTTTATTACTTTTTTTAACAACTTTTTTTTTTACATAGTGCGACCAGAGCACAGTGTTATCATAGTAACATTGTACTACTCTGGGAAGGTGATTAGGATTTTTTTTTTTTTTTTTACACACTAGGATTGCTTATAACAATGAATTTCAATTATAAAAAACAACCATTTTATTTTTACATAATTAAACTTGTGCATTCTTTTGTTGTGATTAGCTGTAATTGGCCCTGTCTGTACCATGTGATCACTGTGACCAATCACAGCTAGCAACACAATTGTATACAATGGATAGCATGAAAGGAAACCATCCATTGTTTTGCAATTGTCATGTGATCTGCTGTGATTGGTCACAGCGATCACATGATACTAGCAGCAGACCAGTACAGTGAGTAGTCATCAGCTGTGTCTGTCGGTTACAGCCGACAGATTGCACCGCTGTGTGGCCCCTGTGAGTGGCACCTTCTGGGGGGGACATCATATAACGTCCTGCCAGAAAAACAGTGCTCCCGCCCTGGCCGTCATTGTACCATAGGCCGGGCAGGAAGGTGTTAATGACCCCCAACAGTGGTTAGCAGATGTGCGTTTTGCCAATTTGCGCATAAAAAACACACCAAAATGCAAACGTGCCAAAATACGTGTGAAAAGAGGCACCAAAATGTGCATTATAAATCTCACCAAAATGCGTGTCAAAATAATCTGTGCCATAATGTGTGATTAGAAAAGCGCCAAAGTGCTCATTAAAATTACTCACATCAAAATGCGTGTTAAAAAAATGTGCATTTAAAAAAGTACCAAAATGCGCAATAAAAGACCAATTGGCCCAGGCCAATTTTCAGCTCTAAGCACTGTCACACTTTGAATGACAATTACGCGGTCATGCTACACGGTACCCATATGAACTTTTTATCTTTTTTTTTTCCACACAAGTAGAGCTTTCTTTTGGTGGTATTTAATCACCACTGGGTTTTTTTTTATGTTTTGCTTAACAAACAAAATAAGACTAAAAATTTTGAAAAACAAAAAACAAAAACATTTTTCATAGTTTGTAATAAAATTGAGCAGAAAAGGTAATTTGTCTCCTTCACTGATGAGATGGCATTGATGGACACTGATGAGTGCAGACAGCGCTTCCCTCCAGGCGACGGGCGGTAGCTTCTTTTACATCACGGTGGCCTTGCTCCTTCTCCCTCCTCCATGGCCAATAGGATCACTTCTCCTTACGGCCAATTAGGAAACAGGACCCGCTTCCTGATTGGCCGGGAGGAGAATCAGCGTGACAATAGCGAATATTCATTCGCTATTGTCCCACAACTGGGTGGGCTCGCTTCCCTCCCTCTAATAGGCTTTTTTGAAGCCTATTAGAGCCTCTGGCTCCTATGACATGCTAAAAACAAAAACAAAAAACTCCCATTGGAATACATGCGGCGCCCCGTATGTAGATTAGGGGGCTGGGGGGCATGGATGGGGGTGGGGGGTGGATCCTAATGGACGGCTTGCCTCTGCCTTTAGCATGTTAATGTGGTCATAGAATAGTAGCCAATGTGTCCTAAATATACACATTATTGTTACCAGTGAAATAAAGTTTTTATGTAATAATCACTTTGTTTAATAATAACTGTGTCTTCTTCCAGGAGAGATGCTGATGAAGAGGAAAATGGAGGGGAAGTTATAAAGAAAGTAATAAAAAGAAATGGAGGTTTCATGTCCTCGTTGAAAAAACTAAAAGCGTCGTGCAAGGCTAATAATTTTCAAGGATTGGGTTGTGAACGGTTCAGAAACCAAGAAAACTAGTTCTAACAATTAATCTGATGTGGAATATCATTTGGCTAAATGCTTAATGTCTGATAAAAAATAAAAATATCACCCGCATTGTGTTTTCTTCTTCTTTATTATTTTTATATGATGATCCTATTGTAGTTGGGGGAAATATAGTCCTTAGAGAACTTTCCATGGAATGTAATCGCTTCTCAGCTTTCAGTTGGATCCATCAGCCCCACCGATCCGGATAGATCCTCCACTTTATCCAATCAACATAAAATCATACAGAATATATCAGCCAATGATTATTCTTAGGCCAGGATTACACCAGTACAGTTCAGCCTAGCATGTGCAGTTCTACGTGTTCTTCATGTGTGTCACCTGTAGGGCACACATGCAAGAAACATTCACCTCCAGCAAGGCTAGTTTAAAAACACCTAAACGTTCTCAAAAAAACATTTTAAAAAATATGGGGATTTGGTCATACCATATTGCTATATGGTGTTAAGTCCACTTACTGCGACAAAGTACCCCATGATTAGTGGGTCCTACACTATCCATAGATTTGGGAGATCCTGCTTCTCTGAACCATGAGAGCTACACTCTTCTAAATGGGAGAATATTGAGGTCTCCACCTATGACACAAGTGGACACTAATGAGAGGTACTTAAAGAGGGAGCAGGGTGCTCCTATCCCAAAAGGATTTGATCAGAATCCATACAATACATAAACAAAATATTTGGGGGGTACACCTTCTCATTAAAGCTGGCACAGCCATAAGACCATACAATAGAAGAAAAAATATTACAGTGCACACATGCAAAAAACATTCTATTGTATGGTCGTATGGCTGCACCAGCTTTAATGAGAAGGTGTGCCCCCCAAATGTTTTGTTTGTGTAGTGTATGGATTCTGACCAAATCCTTTTGGGATAGGAGCACCCTGCTCCCTCTTTAAGTACCTCTCATTAGTGTCCACTTGTGTCATAGGTGGAGACCTCAATATTCTCCCATTTAGAAGAGTGTAGCTCTCATGGTTCAGAGAAGCAGAATCTCCCAAGTCTATGGATAGTGTAGGACCCACTAATCATGGGGTACTTTGTCGCAGTAAGTGGGCTTAACACCATATAGCAATATGGTGTGACCAAATCCCCATATTTTTGAAAATGTTTTTTTGAGAATGTTTAGGTGTTTTTAAACTAGCCTTGCTGGAGGTGTATGTTTTTTGCATGTGTGCGCTGTAATATTTTTTCTTCACCTGTAGGGCGGCCCATTCATTTCAATTCATTTCTATGGAAACGCAGGGAAATAAGTTCCTGAAACTTTTTTATTTTTTTTATTTTGCCATAACCAAACTGTACGGTGCTGCGGAATCATGTGGTTCGGCATGTGAAGAGTCGTGTGCCTATAGATGTCTATGGAACTTATGGCACCTCGCGCATTCTCTAAAAAGCAACGCGTTTCTGTGCCTTTTGGGAAAACGTGCAATTTTGTGCATTCCTGACACGCATAGATGTGACCCAAGTCTTATACTTTCTAATATCAATAAAACATTTTCCATCCAGCAAACCACCATCAGTAGGGATGAGCCGAACACCCCCCGGTTCAGTTCGCACCAGAACAAGCGAACGGACCAAAAGTTTGTGCAAACTTTAGAACCCCATTGAAGTCTATGGGACACGAACGTTCGAAGTCAAAAGTGCTAATTTTAAAGGCTAATATGCATGGTATTGTCCTAAAAAGGGTTTGGGGACATGTGTCCTGCCCCAGGGGACATGTATCAATGCAAAAAAAGTTTTAAAAACGGCCATTTTTTCGGGGGCAGTGATTTTAATGATGCTTAAAGTGAAAAAAAAAAGTGAAATATTCCTTTAAATATCTTACCTGGGGGGTGTCTATAGTATGCCTGTAAAGTGGCGCGTGTTTCCTGTGCTTAGAACAGTCCCTTCACAAAATGACATTTTTAAAGGAATAAAAGTCATTTAAAACTGCTTGCGGCTTTAATGTAATGTCGGGTCCTGGCAATATGGATGAAAATCGGTGAGACAAACGGCATGAGTACCCCCCAGTCCATTACCAGGCCCTTTGGGTCTTGTATGGATATTAAGGGGAACCCCGCACCCAAATTAAGGAAAGGTGTGGGGCCCCCAGGCCCTATATACTCTGAACAGCAGTATACAGGCGGTGCAAACAAGACAGGGACTGTAGGTTTGCTGCTAAGTAGAATCTGTTTGTAATTTTGAACTGGTACATTTTTAACGTGTAGCTCCAGCCAAAAAATCTATTTTTAAGCTTTTTGGAAAACATAGGGAAGGGTTATCACCCCTGTAACATTTGTTTTGCTGTCTGTGCTCCTCTTCAGAAGATTTCACCTCACTTTCTGTCCCAATGACAAATGTTTTTTGAAAATGTGGGGTTTTTAGTGAAACAAGGATTGGTGATAAAGCATCAGTGGAGAGGAGACATGTTTTTCCCATATTCATCTCACTTCCTGTTGTCTCCTTCCATTTGCAAGTAGGAGTTGTTTGTAAGTTGGATGTTTGAAAGTAGGGGCCTGCCCTATATACTCTGCAGAAATTGGGGCCTTAGGTGTTGGTGTTGCCACAACACTGTAAGCCCTCACAGTCACTCTTGGTGGGCGCAGGAACAGGCCCTGCTGTGAAATATTAGATCAAGAATTGTAATTACATGCCAATGTTGAACAGGGGCAGAAAAATTGGGCCTTTGGTGGTGGTGGAGCTGGTGCCACAACTGTAATCCCTCACAGTTACTCTTGGTGGGCACAGGAATGGGCCCTGCTGTGAAATATTAGATCAAAAATTGTAATTACACGCCCCCATTAAACAGGGGCTGAAAAATTGGGCCTTAGGCACTGGTGCTGGTGACACAACACTGCAACCCCTCACAGATACTCTAGTTGAGCGCAGCAACAAACCCTCCTTGCAAAATATTGCACCAAAAATTGTAATTACACGCCTCTGTTAAACAGGGGCTGAAAAATTGGGCCTTAGGCACTGGTGCTGGTGCCACAACACTGCAACCCCACACAGATACTCTAGTTGAGCGCAGCAACAAACCCTCCTTGCAAAATATTGCACCAAAAATTGTAATTACACGCCCCTGTTAAACAGGGGCTGAAAAATTGGGTCTTAGCCACTGGTGGCGGAACCCAGAACCAAAAATATTCTTACAAGCTATCAGCATGATCATTGAGGAGGAAGAGGATAGTCACTCAGCATAACAGCATAGTCACTCAGCATCAGCATCAGCATAGGCAGTCTTGAAGGGATCTGACATTTCAAAAAAAAAAAATATTCCGTTACATCAGCATCAGGTGCCTGATAGCTGGTGGTGATCCAAGACAGATTCATTTTTATGAAGGTCAGTCGATCGACCAAGTCAGTGGACAGGTGCACCCTGTGATCGGTTACAAAGCCTCCAGCAGCACTCAATGTGCGTTCCGAATGATGCAGGAAGACCAGTAGATCAATTGCATACTGTGCAAGCTCTGGCCAGTGATCCATCCTCAAGGCCCAGTAACCCAGAGGATTTTCGGTGGGAAAGGTGTCCAAGTCAGATCTTGCCCCTAGGTATTCCTGCACCATGTAAAACAGACGCTGGCAATGGTTGCTGGAATAGATCATATCTCGGGGCTGCAGACAAAAACAATTGTCTGAACGCATCGGTCAGACAGCCACCTCTCCACCACTCCTTCTTTGACTGACCGAAGCCTCAGCAACATGTTGTCCAGGAACAGGAGTTTGTAACCTCCCAGTCTGCAAGGCCTCCCGAAGATGTTTCATCCTCTGCTCCCTCTGCGACGGCAAAATAAGGTCCGCAACCTTACCCTTGTAACGTGGATCAGGGAGGGTTGCCAGCCAGTATTGATCCCTTGATACCATGAATATGAGGCTCCTTCCGCAGGCTTTGCAGGATCAGGGAGGCCATGCAGCGTAGGTTTGCTGAGGCATTCGGTCCGGAGTCCTCTGAATCACTAAGGTGACATGATCCGCAGCCACCTCCTCCCAGCCATGTACAAGTCCATGGGTTTCTTAGGAATGTAAATGATCCCTTGAAGACTGCTGAGAAACTTGCTGATGCTGAGTGCCAGGCTCCACCTCCATGCTGACACAATCCTCCTCGTCCTCTTCCTGTGTGATCGGCAGGCACGCAGGAACACTGTCTGGATAAAGGGGGCCTTGAAAGGTAAGGAAGTCCTCCTCTTCCTCCCTCTGTTCTGCCTCAAGTGCCCTGTCCATTATTTCATGCATCGTATGCTCCAACAGGTGGACAAGAGGTACAGTGTCACTGATGCATGCACTGTCACTGCTCACCATCCTCGTGGCCTCCTCAAATGGTGACAGGACAGTGCATGAATCCCTGATCATAGCCCACTGGCGTGGGGGAAAAAAACAAGGTCCCCTGACCCTGTCCTGGTGCCATAGTCACATAGGTACTCATTGATGGCCCTCTGCTGCGTGTGCAGCCACCGCAACATGGCCAACATTGAGTTCCACCTGGTGGGCATGTCACAGATTAGGCGGTTCTTGGGCAGGTTAAATTCCTTTTGTAGGTCAGCCATCCGAGCACTGGCATTATATGACCTGCGGAAATGCACACACACTTTGCTGGCTTGCCTCAGGACATCCTGTAAGCCCGGGTACCTGCCCAAGAACCGCTGCACCACCAAGTTAAGGATGTGAGCCAAACAGGGCAGATGGGTCAGTTGTCCCTGTCGGAAGGCGGAGAGGAGGTTGGAGCCATTGTCGCAAACCACCATACCTGGCTTAAGTTGGCGTGGCATCAACCACCTCTGAACCAGCCCCTGCAGAGCTGACAGAATCTCTACCCCAGTGTGGCTCCTGTCCCCCAAGCACACCAGCTCAAGCACCGCATGGCATCTTTTTGCCTGCGTACTTGCGTAGCACCCTGAACGCCTACGGAGCACCGCTGGTTCCGAGGACAAATCAGCACAGGAAGAGGCCATGGAGGAAGAAGAAGAGGAGGGGGTGAAGGAGAGAGGTGTAGCAGAATTACCACTAGTAGAATTTTGGAGGCGTGGTGGCGGAACAACCTCAAACACTACTGCACCCTGTCCTGCATCCTTCCCAGCTGCCAGAAGAGTCACCCGGTGCGCGGTGAAACACAGGTGACATCCCTGTCCATGCCTGCTGGACCATGAGTCAGCGGTAATATGCACCTTACCACTGACCACCCTGTCCAGCGAGGCCAAGACATTGCCTTCCACATGCCGGTAGTGAGCCGGAATCGCCTTCCGTGAGAAAAAGTGGCGTTTTGGAACCTGCCACTGAGGAACCGCACATTCCACAAACTCACGGAAGAGGGCAGAGTCTACCAACTGATAGGTAGCAGTCGAAGTGCTAGCATTCAACCACTGAGCATGTGGATGGCTGAGAGCGAACTTCTTTTGCAGCAGCTGGGGCAGGAAAATTTGCCTGGTACAATCTGATGTTGGTGTACCGATAGCAGATTGCCCCCAAGTACTTGGCTGTGACACACCTAATTTTACACCTTCATTCCTCTCAGTGCAGGTCTCAGAGAGGACTGAAGGTATAGTGGGTTTTAGTGATGAGCTTCGAGTTCGAGTTGAACTCATGTTCGACTCGAACATGGGCTGTACGTAAGTAGAAATAATTTTCTAATTATTGCTCCCACAGTTGATTTCTTCACACCAAGCTGCTTGCCTATTGCAGATCTACAATTTTGTTTCTGGTGTCCTTTGACAGCTCTTTGGTCTTCACCATAGTGGAGTTTGGAGTGTGACTGTTTGAGGTTGTGGACAGGTGTCTTTTATACTGGTAACAAGTTCAAACAGGTGCCATTAATTAGGGATGAGCCGAACACCCCCCTGTTCGGTTTGCACCAGAACATGCGAACAGGAAAAAAGTTTGCTCGAACACGCCAACACCGTTAAAGTCTATGGGACACGAACATGAATAATCAAAAGTGCTAATTTTAAAGGCTTATATGCAAGTTATTGTCATAACAAGTGTTTGGGGACCGGGTCCTGCCCCAGGGCACATAGATCAATGCAAAAAAAGTTTTAAAAATGGTCGTTTTTTCAGGAGCAGTGATTTTAATAATGCTTAAAGTCAAACAATAAGAGTGTAATATCCCTTTAAATTTCGTACCTGGGGGGGGGTGTCTATAGTATGCCTGTAAAGGGGCGCATGTTTCCCGTGTTTAGAACAGTCTGACAGCAAAATGACATTTCGAAGGAAAAAACCCATTTAAAACTACCCGCGGCTATTGCATTGCCGACAATACACATAGAAGTTCATTGATAAAAACGGCATGGGAATTTCCCACAGGGAAACCCTGAACCAAAAAAATGACGTGGGAGTCCCCCTAAATTCCATACCAGGCCCTTCAGGTTTGGTATGGATTTTAAGAGGAACCCCGCGCCAAAAAAAAACAAACTGCGTGGGGTCCCCCCCAAAAATCCATACCAGACCCTTATTCGAGCACGCAACCTGGCAGGCCGCAGGAAAATAGGGGGGGACGAGAGTGCGCCCCCCTCCTCAACCGTACCAGGCCACATGCCCTCAACATTGGGAGGATGCTTTGGGGTAGCCCCCCAAAACACCTTGTCCCCATGTTGATGAGGACAAGGGCCTCATCCCCACAACCCTGGCCGGTGGTTGTGGGGGTCTGTGGGCAGGGGGCTTATCGGAATCTGGAAGCCCCCTTTAACAAGGAAACCCCCAGATCCTGCCCCCCCCCCCCTGTGTGAAATGGTAAGGGGGTACTTACCCCTACTTTTTCACTAAAAAACTGTCAAAAATGTTAAAAATGACAAGAGACAGTTTTTGACAATTCCTTTATTTAAATGCTTCTTCTTTCTTCCTTCATCTTCTTCTTCTGGTTCTATTCTAGAATAGAAATTGATTCAGAAGATTGTTGAATCATGTAAAGTGTGTTTTTCTCTGTTACTAGATTTATAAAAAGTGAAAGGACTGGTAGAAATCATGACACTCCCAGATACATATGTACAATGAATCAATAATATAACAAACAGATCGGTATCCACTTTGTAACTAGAAATCAGCAAATTGTTAACAATGTTTCTAAGTAATTATCTGCAGAGTATTGAATGGCTTTATCTTAGAAACATAAATGCGACTTTTTGTCCCCTTTTCTCTAGTAATCCTTTTATGAATATGAAATTGTTATTAACAATAGTAACTGGTAATTTGTCTTCTCTGTGTAATCTCCGAAAAAGAATTAGAAAACCGTAATAAAGGAAGAATAGGTTTGTCATCAGATCAGTATAGGATGATGGGACTGGCCTCTATCAGATGTAGCAATAACGGATTTCCCCCATATTACAACTAGAATAATAATACAATATATATATATATATATATATATATATATATATATATATATATATATATATATATATATATATATATATATATATATATGAATGGACTGGTAGAAATCATGACGCTGCCAGATACATAAATGTACAATACAAAATACATAATCAGATCTGCATAGGATTATGTAACTAACTGAAAAAAAGTTACAAATATATAATCATCATGACATGCCAGAAAAATATGTACTATGAATCAAAGAAAATATTGCGCTTCTGATGAATTACATCCGTTTCTATGCAGCAAAATATTTAAAAGCTTCTAAATAAATTAAATTCTCTGCAGTGCAATGAATAGACCCCGCCCCTTTTCAGGTCTCCAATCGGGTCCGCTCAGCTTTACACTCAGGAAAGAGAGATGTGGGGGGGGGGGGGGGGGCATTTCTTGGTTTCCTTTTCAAAATAATCTTTATAAATATGAAAAATTGAAAACGGGTGTTTGTTATGAAGCGTTAAATATTCTTGTTCTCCGTGTAATCTCCAGGTACACGTGCGATGTCTGACCATACACTGTTCGATCCTTTTTACTAAAGCTACGTGAGAACACAACTAGATTATTTATCCAATTGGGTAGAAAATGGATCTATAAATAGATTGTACAATCAGCACTCAGGATGATGTAGTGATTTCTGGAGATGGATGCGGTATATAGATCTTTGTATGAGAAGGTAGGTGGCCCTGAGAAGGACCTTTGTGTAGATGAAGTGGGTAGGTGTCTATGAGGGTTTATCCTCCGAATCCGTAGAGAGTGCGCCCCTGGCGTTTGAGAGCATAGACGACATCCATGGCGGTGACGGTCTTCCTCTTGGCGTGCTCGGTGTAGGTGACGGCATCGCGGATGACATTCTCCAGGAAAACCTTCAGCACTCCGCGGGTCTCCTCATAGATGAGTCCGGAGATGCGCTTGACACCCCCTCTGCGGGCCAAACGTCGGATGGCGGGTTTGGTGATGCCCTGGATGTTGTCCCGGAGCACCTTCCTGTGCCGCTTGGCGCCTCCTTTCCCCAGACCCTTCCCTCCTTTACCGCGGCCAGACATCTCCGAGATCTTCAATATTCAGACGAACAGTAAAGAAACCGCACACAGCCTCCTCCTTATATACAGCCTGAGCGGTTTGAATTTCCCGCTCTATGATATTCTTTGTTCTCTAATTAGGGAAAGGCCAACTGATTGAATAAAGTCCCTGTGTGTAGGGAACGTTCTAGAACCCCATCACTTAGGAATATAAGTTCTGCTTTCTAATTCCTCCTCTGTATTTGTTAGCGGAGAAGACAGATCATATTCACTAAACAATGATAAAAGCGCAGAGATGGCGTCTGTGCCACCGCAGTGATCGTGACTTCCATCTGATCGTCTCTTATACAGAGAGACATCATTACTGATCACTGCCGGCTATAGGAAGGGGAGCGGATGGAACGTATTAGAGGAGACTTTTCTACTCCCTATGATGACCATTGGATGTCACCTGATAATCATTACTGGGGAGATCGGTGGTGAGGTCATGTCTCTGACGTCATCCAGTATCACCCAAAGAAATGTCTTCTGAACATTCACATATGAGGAAGAAAATATAATATTATCATAATGTATAAATCAATATATTATGTTTAAAAGCAAATCGTCAAAAACACCTTAAAATGCAGCATTTGTCACTCCCCACCCCTCCCAAAACGGGACATATTACATCCCAATGATTAGTAGAGTGCGCCCCAATAAATAGATAAATGACCCCAACCGGAAAATGAAAGGAGAATACCAGAGATATGAGCGCATTCACATGACCATACAATCCCTTTATTGTAAAATCACTATAGACATACAAAGTCCTCTTTACCCGTTATCTTCCCTCCTACCCCAATGTCTTAGGGAGAATTATAATTTCTCCAGTCATATCTAGGAAGTCATTTTTTCCCAATAATTGTCACAATCATTTAGCCGACCTTTTAATAAATCTGACCTGAGAAGTCTTCCTAGATCATTAACACATAGCTGGCTACACATTATACAATATTCTTGTTCAATGTTCCTTTAGATTTACTAAAAACAGATAATATGAGGTCAGACCTAAACACGTTCAAATTGTATTTAATCAGACAGGCCCTTGCACTACATAGTTTAAGGTAAATCTAAAGGAAATCGAACAAAAAATGTATAATGTGTAGGCAGCTTTCCTGGATATAGAGTTCTCCTTTCAATCGATCCCCCTGTTGATCATGTTCTATTAGAATGGGGATAAGATCCGGCACGCCTGCTGCACATAACCAGAGGAGTGCAAACCAATCCAATCCCTCAGTGTACATACATCAATCAATCTCATCGTATCATCGTACTATATCAAACCATGTGTTAACTCTGATCACAATATCACATCGGGCAGCACACAGTCCTTTATAGAAGTTAGAAAACGTTTCCTAAGCCATTGGATATGTTTAGCACCTCAATGAATTTACACATGATCTCCAAACCTGGGAACCATTTTATTCCCATCATCATCCCCCCCCCCCTGTCTGAAAGTTTCTTTATACTGAGTTCAATAAATTTTTATTTAATTTTTGATATGAAACATGGCATGGCAAATACAGAGTAATGGGATGATAACAGTACGACCAGCACACAACGAAACATTTGGTACCAACATAAAATACATTTTATTATCTGAAGAAATTGCCCAGATCTGTGATTGGTGCAATTTTCACATTCTATAATTCAAATTTCTATGGAACCTTCCAATGATCTCAGATAGAATAATCCGACACTAAAATCTGATATCTCTTCCTCCGGGAACATCGATCAACGCTCCTCTGAATTGTCGGGCAGTTTATCTAACCAAGAATAATAAATTCATTAGAAATATGAATGTCACATTTCTTCTAGTCTTTTCTTTTACTTCACAATACAGAATCCGCCCTGCTAGAGAATGTTTGCTATAGAGATCAAAAACGAACAAACGAGATCAAAAACGGAAACGCCCACAGCTCTGATTGGCTCAGATTTCAAATTGCTACTTTCAAATTTGCCCGCCTGAATTGTGAAGAATGTAACAGAGAAATAATCATCCCTATTATACCGCCAATTCCGACACGGAGATCATCAGATGAGACATTTATCCAAAAATATTATCAATGCTTTATTTGCATTGATTAGTCCGGAATTAATACAAATGGAATGTAAAGATTATTGAATAATGTAAAACATTTCCATATGTTCTCCTTTATTCCAAGTCCTCGGAATGCAGAATACTAAATGGAAACATATAGAAATTTAATAGAATAGAATTGCATATCTATATATCTATCTATATATCTATATCTATATCTATAGCTATATCTATATATATATATATCTCAGATTGCACATATTTTGCTCTTACTATATAAATATCGGGAAATATGACATTATTGGTAGAAATAGGTAAAAATTATGACATGTCAAACAAATATGTACAATTAATCAATAAAGATAAATATAATGTTGTGCTTCTGGTGAATTTCTATTCAGAAAAATATTGAAAAGCTTCTAAATAAATTTCTCTGCAGTGTAAAAAAAAACTAGACCCCGCCCCTTCTCCTCCGGTCTCCCATCAGGTCCGCTCATCCTTACACCCAGGAAACTGAGATGTGAGAAGCAATGTGTTTCTTTGTTTTCTTTTCAAAATAATGTTTAATAAATATGAAATTACTTTGAACAATTGAAGCTACTGTGTGTGTTTCTGTTATGAAGTGTTAAAGATTCATGTTCTCCGTGTAATCTCCAGGTATAAATAGAAAAGCATTGAGAAGAAGGAATCAATTAATCTTTTGGAAATGTATTGCTGCTGCATTAATGTATCTGAATACAACAACATATTTGGGAGCCTCATAAAGGAATGAAATTCTCTATTCTAGTGTAATGAATGGGTGTGACTCCGCCTCTTTCCCAGGAAAATTTCCATCAGGTCCGTAGACTGTTTATAAGGAGGAGGCTGTTTGCGGTTTCTTTACTGTTCGTCTGAATAACGAGGAATTCTGAGATGTCTGGCCGCGGTAAAGGAGGGAAGGGTCTGGGGAAAGGAGGCGCCAAGCGGCACAGGAAGGTGCTCCGGGACAACATCCAGGGCATCACCAAACCCGCCATCCGACGTTTGGCCCGCAGAGGGGGTGTCAAGCGCATCTCCGGACTCATCTATGAGGAGACCCGCGGAGTGCTGAAGGTTTTCCTGGAGAATGTCATCCGCGATGCCGTCACCTACACCGAGCACGCCAAGAGGAAGACCGTCACCGCCATGGATGTCGTCTATGCTCTCAAACGCCAGGGGCGCACTCTCTACGGATTCGGAGGATAAACCCTCATAGGCACCTACCCACTTCATCTACACAAAGGTCCTTCTCAGGGCCACCTACCTTCTCATACAAAGATCTATATACACCGCTATTTGCTTTATTAGTAAATGTAATCTAAATGACGCGTCCTACACATTTATGTAGCGGGAGGGTTTGGACATGTGACATTCGTCCTATGTAGGCGATCGAAGTGTGATCAGACTGTAGGAGAGGGGATTGATCAATCGGCCGAATAAAATCAATCAGTCGTTTGGATTTGTCAGGAAACGTCCAGAACTGGGATCGGCTCAGCTTCAGTTGGAAATTTCTCCCCGAAGTCTAAGAACGTTCCATCCAGAGAACCAGATCTATTCTAGCGCCAAATCTCAGCAGGAAATGGATGGAGGATTTCTGTACAATTATCGGATTTCTTACTGGTGGAAGAAGTAAAGTTCTTATATTGTAGTTTATCCCTCCCCCCCATTGTGTGCCAAATAAAGGGCATGTTCCAGGATTGGTGATCGGAAAATTCATCGTCTCCATCATGTGTTTAAAATCGATCCCAGTTATTACTGAGCTCCGTTCTTTTCATCATGAAATATTGACTTCAACAGACTAAAGATTATGTACTCATCATCCATCTCCAAAAATCGCTACATCATCCTGAGTGCTGATTGTACAATTCTCTACCCAGTTAGATACAACATTAAATCATTTAGTTGTTCAGTAGTTCTTATATAGCTTTAGTAAAGCAGATTGAACAATCAGATTGCAGAGTGTATGGTCCGCTAGACATCGCAGTATACCTGGAGATTACACGGAGAACATGAATCTTTAACACTTCATAACAGAAATACCAGTTTACATGTTTCATATTTATAAACATTATTTTTAAAAAGGAACAAAGAAATTCATTTTTTTGCCCGACATCTCTCCTTCCTGGGTGTAAGGCTGAGCGGACCTGATGGGAGACAAGAGAAGGGGCGGGGTCTATTCCTGTATTACACTGCAGAGAATTTCATTTATTTAGAAGCTTTTAAAGATTTAGATGAATGGAAACGGATGTGATTCATCAGAAGCGCAATATTTTCTTTATTAATTCATAGTACACACATATATTATCATGACATACCAGAAAAATACCGGTATGTCATGATAATATATGTATCTAATTTTTTTCCAGTTAGTTATATAATCCTATGCACTTCTGATAATGAAATATATACTAGCGTATGTATCTGGCAGTGTCATGATTTCTACCAGTCCTTTCACTTGTTTGTATTATTATTCTAGTTGTAAAATGGTGGGAATCCATAACTGGTACATATCTGATGATGAAATGTGTAATATTGTATTTCTCATCATATAGAAAGGTGGAGATCTATGAGAGAAGTCATCTCACCATCATGTTCTGTATGTAGCGGTGGGGGGGTGGGGATTCTGCATTCCGAGGACTTGGAATAAAAGAGAACATACAAAAATGTTGTACATTATTCAATAATCTTCAGATTTCATTTCTATCCATCCCGGACTCATCACCCATTCATTTAAAACACAGAATTTTATTGTTTTTTAAAGTCTGCAATTTTCAGATACAATAAGAAAACACAAATCTATTCTTCCTTTACTACGGGTTTCTATTTCTTTTTTCCGGAGATTACAGAGAACATTCATCTGTCACATCATAACAGAGAACACAATCACCAGTTACTATTGTTAATAACAATTACATATTTATAAAGGATTACAAAAGAAAAGGGATAAAAAAACATAAATATGTCACATTTATATAATTTCATTTACTTAGAAACATTGTTAACATATTCCTGATTTCTAGATACAAAGTGGAGACATATTTGTTTTATTGATTCATTGTACAAATGTATCTGGCAGTGTCAAGATTTCTACCAGTCCTTTCACTTTTCTTAAATCTAGTAACAGAGAACATATGGAAATGTTTTACATTATTCAGTAATCTTCAGAGTCTATTTCTATTCATTCCGGACAAATCGATGAATCTGCTTGAAAATAAAGCATTGATGGTATTTTTTTGGATAAATGTCTCATCTGATGATCTCAGTGTCGGATTTGGCGGTATAATAGGGCTGATTATTTCTCTGTAACGTTCTTCACAATTCAGGCGGGCACATTTGAAATCAGCTTTTTGAAATGTGAGCCAATCAGAGCCGTGGGCGTTTCCTTCATCAGCCAATAATGTATTTGATGAAGAAAACAGAAATGTGTTCCGAGTTCTTTCTCAGATTTCAGCACAGAAAATACTTTTCATTGATCTCTATAGCAAACACTTTCTATGATTCTGTAGTTCAAACCACTTGAAACAATTTATTTCAGTGAGTTTATTAACTGCCTGGAATGTTCCCCAGAAAATATAGAAATGTTTTATCATTCATTTTCTGTCAGATTAGCCGATCTGAGATGATTGTAACGTTCTACTGGAAATTAAGCCAATCCGTTCTGAATCCCCCCCATAATAGGACAATTCTGAGATCTGTGTTCCTGATCAGTTGGGGGGAGGATTGTTTTGGTATATAATGAATGATTTCTGATCTGTAATACATTCAGCAGAACTAAAGTTTGAAGGACAATGACTATCAGTCCATGTAAGATGAGCAGATCCCCCAATAATACATTCCAGGCTCTTTCTATGTAGTAATTGTTCTCCCTGTACACCTCTCCTGTATTAGAAGTGTGAATAAATAAGAATGTATTTCCTGTGTAAAGCTATGAAGACAATTGAGGGCTCATTCCATGCGATGTGGTAGACACAATGAGGTATGTGTGTGGGCTCTTTGTAGAGAGATGTGGGTGGCTCTGAGAAGAGCCTTTGTGTTGTAAATGAATGGATTTGGGACTAGAAAGGAGTTGTTGGGATTACTTGGATTTGGCGGCGGCCTTGTGGCTCTCGGTCTTCTTGGGCAGCAGCACGGCCTGGATGTTGGGCAGGACTCCTCCCTGGGCGATGGTGACGCCGCCCAGCAGCTTGTTGAGCTCCTCGTCGTTGCGGACGGCCAGCTGGAGGTGTCGGGGGATGATGCGGGTCTTCTTGTTGTCGCGGGCGGCGTTGCCGGCCAGCTCGAGGATCTCAGCCGTCAGATACTCGAGGACGGCGGCCAGATAGACGGGAGCTCCGGCCCCGACCCGCTCGGCATAGTTCCCCTTCCTGAGCAGACGGTGAACACGACCGACTGGGAACTGCAGACCAGCCCGGGATGATCGGGTCTTGGCCTTAGCCCGAACCTTGCCTCCTTGTTTTCCACGGCCAGACATTCTGAGATTTCTGTGTCGTTACTCTGACAAAGATAACCAACGTCTGGCGTCTCCTTATATTTATACCGTCAATGCTCTGACGTCACACACTGTGATTGGCTACTTTTCAAGCCAGCCAATAGTGCTCTGACCTGTTTCTGGACCAATCAGTAAATGAGGAAGGAAAGCATTCCACTCCTCCCCATCACATGACTGAATCCTCCAATAGAAGAGTGAGGAGAGAGGAGGCTCATCTGCATAGGACGCCTATAAAATCAGCACATGAGGGCGGCTCCAGCACACATCGGAGTTGATCTGATTGATCCTAATCATGCCTGAACCAGCCAAGTCCGCCCCGGCGCCCAAGAAGGGCTCCAAGAAAGCCGTGACCAAGAGCCAGAAGAAGGACGGCAAGAAGCGGAGGAAGAGCAGGAAGGAGAGTTATGCCATCTACGTGTACAAGGTGCTCAAGCAGGTCCACCCCGACACCGGCATCTCGTCCAAGGCCATGGGCATCATGAACTCCTTCGTCAATGACATCTTCGAGCGCATCGCCGGCGAAGCTTCCCGCCTGGCTCATTACAACAAGCGCCGCACCATCACCTCCCGGGAGATCCAGACCGCCGTCCGCCTCCTCCTGCCCGGAGAGCTGGCCAAGCACGCCGTCTCCGAGGGCACCAAGGCCGTCACCAAGTACACCAGCGCCAAGTAATCCCCCCATCCCCCCCATCATCATCCCAACACAAGACACAAAGGCTCTTCTAAGAGCCACCCACCATTTCCATCAATGAGCTCTCATCACATTTTATCTTTAACACAAGTGAAGAATTAATAGATTATGAAAGATCATTTTGTACAATCTGATGGGGAGTTGTACATTTGTAGATGTATTAGAATAAATCCATCCGAATACCAGCTAGTCTTCCAGATTCCCTTTATTGAGAAATTCCAGAAGATTTTTTTTCCCCACTTAGACCCGTCCTGTAGAATGGATATCCGGAGGATCTAATTTATAGATGAATATTGTGCTAGTGGGAACAAACCATTCAATCACATTGTATGTCTTCCCCGTATAAAAGATACATTTTGTCACCACTAGGTGTCAGTGTTGCTCCTCAGAATACATGGGAGCTTTTCCCCGTACATTGAAAGCGGATTTGTATGGATAGAAGGATTACACATATATAATATCTTTATTGTTATTACCGACACGTTTTGTTTTCCGTTTTATAAATGATCTTGGACTCTTCACAAATCACGATAATGTCTGGAGACACATATACAGGGGGGATGCTTACATATTAGGAATAGTTTAGGGATCATCTGCTTAGAAGTTTTACTAATAGATCCCCTTGTGTTTTCATTTTGTCATACAGCATCTATTTTTTAGTGGGAGTCCAAAGATAAGAGAGAGATAGATATATATATATATATATATATATATATATCTATCATCTACTCGCCTTAGATCGGGGGGAAGAGACGGATTAGATCATCAGCTGGACATACATTGTCTTTCCTGGTCTGTATCTCTCCCTCTCTATTTTGTGTGTGTATATATATATATATTGTGTATTTGGTGAATTTCAGTTGCCTCAGATTAGAAAGTGAAGGTTACACGTTGTAATGCAGATTATCATACATCCCTCAGATCCTGGGGGTTATCTCTGTTTGTGTCATCTAATTTACTGAAATATGGGCACAAATAATCCAATCTCAATGTTTCTGATTATTACACTGATAAGGAGTCTCTAATCTTTGATTATAAAAATATTTCTTTAGATTGTAAGCTCCATGGGCAGGACGCTCGTATTCATTTTGTATTGAACTGTATTGAGATTGTACTGTCACCCTTGTATTGTAGAGAACTGTTTACATTTTTAGCGCTATATACATTTTGTCAAATAATAAAAATACTATTATTTTATGTTCATGTAGTACAGCAGCACCAATTAAATCCCCAACACCCCCCATCATCCAAACAAGACACAAATGCTCTTCATAAGACCCTCTCATATGCTCCATATCAGAGCTGTCATTCTCCTTCTAATGGTGACATGATATCATGAGGATTATAGTTCAAATCATGCTTTTGCACCATTTTCTGACAAATAAAACCCAATTCATGTAAATGTATCGGATTGATTATGTAATCTAGATGTCGCCCTGTGTCCATTCCCTCAAATCCCCCGGTAGGAGTTGGCGGCACACCGATTATAATGTAGATCCAGCAATAGGAGTTCAATGATCTAATGCTGATCCACATGGAACATCTAGAAGTAATGATCGCACCGATCCCAGATGTGTCCGGAGCAGGGAGGACAATGCTGGGGGGACGCGATTCATTGTCTGCTCAGCGATCTGTCCCTCCATGTTAGTACAGAATTGTGCCGGATGGAACAAGCTGTACAAGTCACCTTTCTACTTGTTATTCACTAAAGAACGGAATAATCCGATCAGTGAGATCGGAGGAGGATTTTCTGTCATCTCATTTCCTGTATTATGGAGACGAGCATTCCAATGTCAGAGCTCCTAATTCTTACACCGAGAAGAGTCTCTAATCTTTGATTATAAAAATATGTATGAATAATATTTTCTCTTTTTGTTAATATGGAGATCTTGTATGATGTGGAGGAACTCCCCATCCCCACCCCACCCAAAGAAGGTAACTCTATTAACACAGATAACGGGCAGATCTTGGCGGGCATTTTAAAAATGCCGCTTTTTTTAAAGTAAACCAATCCTGAAAAGGGGTGTGAGTTAGTTGTCCAATCAGAAGGCAGTGATGTGTATAAATAGACGCCGCACAGCCCGTGTTCTCACACTTGTGCTCCTTCTGGAGATTGGAAGCATTGATCAGCCATGGCAAGAACCAAGCAGACCGCTCGTAAGTCCACCGGAGGGAAAGCTCCCCGCAAGCAGCTGGCCACCAAAGCCGCCCGCAAGAGCGCCCCGGCCACCGGCGGAGTCAAGAAGCCTCACCGCTACAGGCCCGGCACCGTGGCTCTCCGAGAGATCCGCCGCTACCAGAAATCCACCGAGCTGCTCATCCGCAAGCTGCCCTTCCAGCGCCTCGTCCGAGAGATCGCCCAGGACTTCAAGACCGACCTGCGCTTCCAGAGCTCCGCCGTCATGGCTCTGCAGGAAGCCTCCGAGGCTTATCTCGTAGGACTCTTCGAGGACACCAACCTCTGCGCCATCCATGCCAAGAGGGTCACCATCATGCCCAAAGACATCCAGCTGGCACGCCGCATCCGCGGAGAGAGGGCCTAATACACCCCCCGACCAACATCCTCATCACCCCACAACACAAAGGCTCTTCTCAGAGCCACCACATCCTCCTCACAAAGAGCTCCATACTATCTCATCACCACTACATCATACAATTACTCCTCACCACATCTCTTCATTCTTCTCACCCTTCTCTGCACTCGGAAGCTCCGTCTAAGCAAAGCTGATCTGTAACATTTCTAATACAATCCCAGAGTAACAATTCTCTATGTACTCAATACAATGTGACATTATAGAGCAGAGGGGAAACAAAGGTTCCTGTGATCAGTTTTTACAATTTTTGTGTCTCTATTTGGACTCTTCACATTCTCTCACACAAGACAAATCATTACATTTTCTAGAAACCCGACAATTTCTTATTCCAAGTAATAAGAGAATGTTTGTCAAGTCATTAGAGATCTGAAGATGGATCCGATGATTACATGTGATTGGGGGGTAAATCTTACACAGCCCACATGGACACGTCACTATGGGGGGCTCAGGGATGTCCTCTACTACCTCCTCCCATACTACA
Source organism: Lithobates clamitans (assembly GCA_037952925.1). NCBI lineage: Eukaryota > Metazoa > Chordata > Amphibia > Anura > Ranidae > Lithobates > Lithobates clamitans. The sequence continues at coordinate 388,890 of JBBGZY010001739.1, read as the reverse complement.
ACCCTCATCACCGGAGATCAGACATCTCTGCCGGGGCGGCTCACACTACAGGGAGGAAAACATCCGGGACTGGAGAGGAAAACAATTCATCTGGAAATTCATTCATTATCGCCCATCTGGGGGGGATCAGCTGTTGCTGCAAATATATTATCTTGGCGAGCAATTTATAAATGTCCGGCTACAACCAATCCAAATGATCCGCTTTATCTGACAGCCAATAAGAGGATCGTACGATTAGATACCGAGCCGGGAAAAGCCTCCAAAAGTCACATCGGGATATTAAAGGTTTATTTTTACATACATAACACATGATGAATCTGTAACTTGTGTTTAGAAAAGACTCCCTTCCCCTCATAACACCGGAGTCTTGTAGCCGATCATTCTAACATGAGCGGAGGATGTTGTGTCTCCAGATCATTAGAATGAATCTCCTTATAACGGCCGCATTATAGAATGAAATATTAATCAGCCGTTCTGCAGCCAATCAGCGCTCATATCTGATTTGTGTCTATTAGATGTTCTGTAGTAAAAGAGACATGCGGAGCGCTGTGCAGGTAGGTGTGGCTCTGTTAGGAGGAGGTGGGTGTAGGTAGGTAGGTGTGGCTGTTAGGAGGTGGGTGTAGGTAGGTAGGTGTAGCTCTGTTAGGAGGAGGTAGGTGGCTCTGAGAAGAGCCTTTGGGGGGTGGAGATGAAGGAGTTATCCGCCTTTATTTCTTCTTCGGAGCGGCCTTCTTGGGCTTGGCTGCTGTCTTGGGTTTAGCCGCCTTCTTAGCCGGACTCTTGGCGGCTTTTTTCGGCTTGGCTGCAGCTTTGGGCTTCTTGGGGCTCTTTGTCGCCTTCTTGGCGGGAGAAGCTGCAGCCTTTGCCGGTTTCTTGGCGGCCTTCTTGGGGCTCTTGGCTGCTTTGCTGGGGACTTTCTTCTTGGGGGACTTGGCTGGCTTCTTGGCGGCCGCAGGTTTCTTGGGTTTGGCCGCAGCCGATGGCTTCTTCTTGGTGACTTTCTTGGCCTTGTCGCCCTCTTGCTGCTTCTTGTTGATCTTGAAGGATCCGGAGGCTCCATGTCCTTTGACCTGGACGAGGCTCCCCTTAGTCACCAGCGCCCTGATGGCGATCTTGAGGCGGCTGTTGTTCTTGTCCACATCGTATCCTCCGGCGGCCAGGAGCTTCTTGAGGGCGGCCAGGGAGACCCCGCTGCGCTCCTTGGAAGCGGCCACGGCTGTGACGATGAGGTCGGACACGCTGGGACCGGACGGCTTCTTGCTGCCTTTCTTGGCTCCTCCGGCTGCCGCCTTCTTAGTCGCCTTCTTCTTGGCGGCGGGCTCCGCTGGAGGAGCGGCGGCTGGGGCGCTCTCAGTCTCCGTCATGATTCTCAACGAGGTTTTGAAAATAGATAAATACAGTATGTGGTGCTCTGGCTTATATAGAGACGTTCTGCACTACTATTGGTTGATATAGTACTTGCCTTCTGCACTGCTATTGGTTACACGTTAGACACGCCCACTGTCTGTCACTCCTGTGTTGGGGAATCTTCTATCTCTTGTTGTGTTTCCCTGATAGAGAGAAAAACGATTATAATAAGAAATGGAAGGATGTCCAATCTTCATCGGGGACCCGATCTGCTCACTGGACTGTCGCTTATCGATCTGTCACTTACCGCTCTCATGATCTGCTCAGGAGGCTGAACACAGAGGCTGCAAACACATCCATCCTCCTGAGTGTGTGTTCCATTCTTCCTTCTACCTGCTTTTCTACACACATTCTCATCAGAAAACAATCTTCTCACATCTCCCACTACAATCATCTTCACATTAGATGAGTGAAGAGTGAAGATCAGGAAACATTTCCCTCTAATACAGAACTCTGCTCATCTATAGCTGAGTAGAAGGAGCCTGGAACAAAAACATCAGCCGGAGACATGAGATCCTTGTGTGATGTGATGGGGGAGATTGTTAGAGATACAAAGGTGTCATCTGATGAGAACATGTCATATTTCATGTACTATTTATCAATCTTTGCTCATTATGACAACTGTAAGTTAGTAGCCACTGCACACAGCAGACTAGTAAGTAGTTTATTCTGGTGGTGATGTATCATTATTTGCTCATTAATCATAATGATAATTATATTGTCATTCAAATACTCTGAGTAAGATTATTGCCTTATTTCACTACACAGCTATATAGCCTACTCAGAAAATATACTGTATAAAGAAAAAATAAATAAATAAATAAATAAATATTATTCATTACTTTGTGGCAAATTCTATTATAGTCTATGGTGGGTCAAATCTTGATAGTAAATCTTGGTAATCAGTGCATTGTTGGTGTTAGTGGAAGAATAGTGTCCCATCATTGGTTTCTGTGGAAGGAATTATGCCCCTACACTATATGTATGGTGTCAGTGGGTGGAATGGTGACTCATCATTGGTGTCAGTAGAAGCAATAGAAACCTATCATTGGTGTCAATGGCAGGAATTATGCCCCTATTGGTATTGTCGGTGGGAATAGCACTCCATCATTGGTGTCAGTGGGAGGAATAGTGCCCCATCATTGGTTTCATTGGGAGGAATAGTGCCCCATCATTGGTTTCATTGGGAGGAATAGTGCCCCATTATTGGTATCAGTGGGAGAAATAGTGTTCCGTCATTGGTATTAGTGGGAGGAACAGTGTCCCATTATTGGGGGTCGCTGTAAATAGTCCCATCATTGGTGTCATTGGAAATAATAGTGCCCTATCTTTGGTTTCTTGAATAGTGTGCAATAGTGTGCAATCATTGGTGTCCGTGGGAGGAATAGTGCCCCATCCAGGGAAGTCATCAGTATTTTTTGGGCCCCTTACACAGCTTTAGGCTTGTGCCCCCCCCCCCCCCGGGCCTGACCACCAACATTCCCCAGTGCCCGCTCACTGTCTGTCCCACCAAATCCACCCACTGGCCATCCCACAAAGGCCCATCCCATATCCTCCTCCTTCTCTATCCCATGTCCTCATCCTCCTGCAATCCCATCTCCTCCATCCCATGCACTCCTTTCTGAAGTCCCATCTCCTCCATCCCACATCCTCCTCCTTCTCCAGTCCCATCTTGTCCAATCCACATCCTTATTCTCCTGCAGTCTTGTCTCCTCCATCCCATGTACTCCCACTCCAGTCACATCTGATCCATCCCACACCATCCCCCAGTTCCATTTCCTCCATCCCATGTTGCCCCCTCCTCCTCCAGTCCCATCTCCTCCATCCCATTCCTCCTCCAGTCTTATCTCCTCCATCCCATTCCTCCTCCAGTCCCATCTCCTCCATCCTATTCTTCCTTCAGTCCAATCTCCTCCATTCCATTCTTCCTCCAGTCCAATCTCCTCCATCCCACGTACTCTTACTTCAGTCCCATCTCCTCCATCTCCTCCATCTCCTCCATCCCACACCCTCCTCCTCCTTCTCCAGTCCCATCTCCTCCTCCTTCTCCAGCCCAATCTCCTCCATCCCACGTCCTCCTCCTCCTCCTGCAGTCCCATCTCCTCCATCGCATGTACTGCTACTCCAGGTCCATCCCTTATCCTCCTCCTTCACCAGTCCCATCTCTTCTATCCCATGTCCTCCTCCTCCAGTCCCATCTCTTCCTACCACAGGAGGGGGGAAGTGGGACAGGAGGGGAGCAGTGGGACAGGTGGGGGGCAGTGTATTAGCAGGGGACAGGGAGACAGAAGGGTGGAGTGACACAGCAGAAGAACAGGGTGACAGGAGGGGGGGGGTATGACAGGAGGGGACAGATGGATAAAAGGGGGCAGCAGAACTGGAGGGGAAGTGTTGTGGGGGGCAGCAGGACAGGAGGGGTCAATTTCGTGCAAGAAGGGCAGTGGAGCATGTGGTGGCGGCAGCATCATAGGTGAGGGGGCAGCAGGAAAGGTGGAGGGTATTAGAACAGGTGAAAAGGGGGCAGGAAAGGTGGGAGGCATTAGAACAGGTGAAGGGGCAGCTGGGGGGGGGGGCAACATCACAGGTGAGAGGCAGTGGGACAGGTGGGAGGCAGTATCACAGGTGGGAGGCAGTGTCACACACACCTAGGGAAGGACCAGTCCTCCCAGCTCTCACCTGTCTAGCAGTACCAGGAGGGGTAGCTGAGCCTGTGTCCCATCTCCACCAGGCTCTCTGGAGGCAGCTGCAAGAAAGAGGGGGGGGGGCTCCTCCATCCTGACCTCCTTCTCCATGGGGCCCTCTGCTGGCACCAACTGGCCTCACTTGCCCCCCCCCCTGCCCCCCGCACAGCCCAGGGCTCACTGTAGTAATTGAACAGAGCCTGCCTGACAGCGGGCCCCGACATGCACACACAAAAGAGTGGGGGGGGGGGGCTCCTCCTCCCTGACTTCCTCCTCCTCCTCCATGGGGCCCTCCCCTGGCAGCAACTGGCCGACATACACCGTAGTACCAGACTGGAGCAGAGCCTGCCTGATAGCAGTCCCCAACACGCACATACGTAGGATCCGCCCACCTCTCCACCCTCCTCTGCATCCTGGCAGATGGTCCACTCTGCCATGTGTTAAATATGGCCCAGATTGTGACCCGTAGTCTGGGCCCCTCGGAGGCCCGGGCCCCTTACATGTCTACTGGCTGTACCCCACTAATGGTGGCCCTGGACCCATCATTGCTGTCAGTGGGAGGAATAGTGCCCTATTATTAGTGTCAGTGGGAGAAATAGTGCCCCATCATTGGTATCAGTGGGAGGAATAGTGCCACATCATTGGTGTCAGTGGGATTAATAGTGCCCCATTATTGGTGTCAGTGGATGGAATAGTGTTCCATTATTGGTATCAGTGGGAGGACTAGTACGCCAGTACCCCGGTGTCAGTGGCAAGAACTATGCCCCACTGTTACTGATAGTGGGGGGAATAATGCCCCAAGGGCCAGAGAAAAGCAAGCAAAGGGCTGCATCTGGCCCCTGGGTCACAGTTTGGAGACCACTGCTGTAGTGGTTGCATTCTGACCACCACTATAAGGGGAGGGGGTACTCTTCTTCTAATCACCAATGTAAGCAGCATTCACCCTCCGACCTACAATGAATCCTTTTTAGCAGGGGGTCCCCTGAGTCCTGAAAATTATTTCAAGCGGTCCTCTGGGATAAAAAAAGGTTAAGAAAGGCTGCATTAGATGGATTTCAAATGCCAATGTGTGAAAACAAGGCCATGGTATTCAGAGGGATTGCATATTTGTTTTGTACATTTTATATTGTTCTTTACTTTGGCCATCACTTAAAAATATATTTTTAATCTCCTGCATGGGGCACATAGCTGCTTACTTTAACCTAACATGAAAAATTGGTTGGCACCTTCAACGCCTAAGCCTTAGGTACTACTGGAAAAGGCCCTGCTCTTGAATAGGGACCTCACGGCATTGCTATTAGCTAAAACAACCTTGCACACAGTGTATTTACCGCACCATCCACTCATAGAGCGGTCTTATGCAGCATGGGAATACTATCTTAGTGACCAAGGGCCTTCTGCTACTGTTAAGAATCTGGAGATTCCATTCCAAACGAGTTTGTTATATCTTCTTACTCCGTTACACCCTGGTTCCATCGAGGTCGTGTATGGATTAAAGATGTGGCTACCGATGTGTCTCTACAAAGCACATTCCAGTACACTCAAATTTGTCATTTCTATTGAAAATACTCCTGTTGGCAATTAGATATGGACAAGGAAGTATGGAACTATTATCAATCACCTCACATCCAAAAAGGAGGTATCTCTTGATTCTATGTCAGATTACAAAATCCCAGTTTCTCCACTAAAATTCCCACTTTTCTTCAGTGGGAGCATGAGCTAAATCAAGTGTTCTTGCTGGAGGACTGGCTGTCTGCTATAATCCCACATACCCACAGAGCTGCTCACTGTGTTTCACAAAAGGGAAATGCATTACAAATCATATACAGCCGAATTAAAGGATGGAGGACAATAAAAACCAGTCCCTGTAAGGAGATCACATCGTTCCTTCACATGAAATGCAATAAATGATACAAATCCTAGAAACTCTGAATTGCTGTTAGGACGGACAGACATGGAGGGGTGGATGGTTTTGGTTGGAGGGTTTAGCGGTGAGGAGACGATCAGCATAGAAAGATTGGAATGAAAAGAGATGAGAGAATGATGTACTGTGATCACATTTCCTCTCATTACTCCTCACCTCTATTACAAGCCTGAGTGTGATAAGAAGACAAAGGGTTTGTGTTTACAGGGAACTTTACCTGACAGTATTAATAATATATAACTTAATTGGAGAATAGGAATAGAAAGCAGGTATGTCCGGCTCTATGTAGAGAGATGTGGGTGGCAGGTTTGTGAGGCAATGCTAAAATAATAATAACATTGATCTTTAGATGAGAAGTACCGTAGATCGGTCAGACTGGGAGGGGGATGAATAAACCTTCCTTCTATTCCCATCCTGATTCCAGATTTATTGCGGAGATCATCTCCACTTTCTGGCTGTATACATTCCCTATTCACCTCCTTGTACTGCACACACACCCAAGTGTTCTACCGGGAATGACCACAAGGTGGCAGAGCTGAATAAACACTTATGCCGCACTCACACATTGTTACAATAAAAGATCCTCCACAATCTCCCGCCTTACATTGTTACTTTATCTGAAATCACAAGTTGTGAAGATCGTGGAGTTTTCTTAACCCACAACACAATGGAGGAAAGAAACAAGAAAAACGAAACATTTGTATCTACTCAATCAGCCCAGACAAATCTTTGTCTATTTGTATCTATTTCAATCATCAACAGCAGATCAGTGTACACACAGGGTGGGGGATGAGCTCATTCTTTGTACTTATAGTTCTAATTAACAATAATAATAAACATAATTAACATCTACAAAGTATCATCTACATACAAATCTGATCACAATATCACCTCGGACGGCACACAGTCCTTTATAGAAGTTAGAAAATGTTTCATAACATGGACATGTTTATCACCATAATCAGGGCAGGACTTATTGTGGTGGGGGCCCCTGGGCTTGAGTCACTTTTGGGCCCTACCCTTCTATACATATGCACAGCTCTATAAAACAGAAATAGAAAAGGACAAGGTGCGCCAGACTCAATGCAGTATTAAAGAACTTCTGTTTAATTGGACAAAACAGCCAAATGGCTACTCACAAAAGTAGATAATATATAAGCGTATAAGTGGGGGATACTGTACTGGTGTTCGCCCCGGGGTCCACGATTAATAAAAGCAATAAAAATGGATAAAATGATAATTACCGTATTTATCGCCGTATAACACGCACCCCAAGTTTAGGAGGGAATTTTAAGGAAAAAAACTTTTAGGAGGGAAGTTTAAGGAAAAAAACTTACATTTAAATGCCCATCAATGCAGCCTTATCAGTGTCCATCTGCAGCCTTGTCAGTGTCAGTGTAGCCTTGACAGTGTCAGTGTAGCTTTGCCCCAGTGTCATTGCTGCCTTGTCATTGCAGCCTTTCAGTTTAAAAATGGCGCAGCCGAGATACAGAGCTGGATGTCCTGTGTATCTTGGTGGCTTTCGGCGGCTCCCAGCGGCTTTCAGTGGCATTTCGGACGCTCTCGGTGGCCCCCTATTGGCCGGGGCCCATGGGCTTGAGCCCAGTCAAGCCCAATGGTAAGTCCGGCCCTGACCATAATGAACTTACACATGATCTCCAGACCTGGACACTATTGTATTCCCATCATCATTCCCCAGTGGCTGATTTTTTTTATACCGAGTTCAATATTTTTTTTAGTGCATTTTTGAAAGGAATATATACCATACAGCAACATGACATGGCAAATACAGAGTAATGATATGATAACACTGCAATCAGCACATAACATAAAACATTTGGTACTTACATATAATATGCAATTAACATTAAGCATACTACGAAGTAAAACCTTGGATGTGCCTTGAAAAACATCTAGAATAACAGAATTGCAAGAAAAAGAAAATACAAAGGATGTGATCAATCAAGGAGGACAATTGCACCGAGAGGAATTAATTTGGAAATAGAATAATTATGAGAAAGGCATTGGTGTGTGTACAAGGTTGCCCATGGGACTCATGCTTTTTTGGGAGTGGATGTATGCTTCACTGGTTGGAGACAGCATTGACTCTTATTTGTAATGGGTTTGGATCAATTGGACCGTGTTCCCTATAGATTGGGTTATGGTCTTCCAAAGCCTGATAATTGATAGTCTAGTGGCCAGAAGGATGTGGGTTATTACAGTACCCAGATGTGATGGAATCAATTCTATAGAGAGGTTAAGCAAGGCTAGGCCTGGTGTTGAAGGAATTAGGCATTTGTTCCAGAAACTGTTTAGAAGTGAACAGCTCCATAGGATATGGAATAGGGATCCTTCTCTTCTCCAACATAGAGATAGAAGGTGGGGTTTAAATGTGGAGATCTTTAGAGAGGTCAGGTACCACTGTTGGGAGAATTTTTGGGTCAGATTCTAAAGAGAGGTGTGGTAGATCGTCCTCAGTGCTTGTTGCCACTGGTATGTGGTAAACTGTGTTCCTATGTCTCTTTCCCATTTGGTAGTAGGAAGGGACTTCGCAAAAGCCTGTTTTTCTGTAAAAAAAAAAAAAAAAATCCCTCTTTTATTATGGGACAAGGATTTAAGGTATAGCAATGCTTGGTTGGGGATTTCCTTTGTAAGATGTGGCATTTTAGCTAGGCAATGGCTAATCTGCAAATATTGGAACACTTGGGGCTAGTATTTGATTTAGTTGTAAGCTGGAGAAGGGTTTTAACTCCTACCTTACATAGAGGTTTCGGAAGGATCTATGGGAGGCCATTCGTTTGGGTGGAAGATGTACATCTGGTATCAACAATCATAGGGCTGGTAAGGGTATTTTAGTGGAACTGTGGGGGTGTGCTTGCAATGGTAAGCTAAGAACGTTTACCAGGCTAGTGTGGCAGTCCTATAATTGTTGGGAGGTATTAATAGGGAATATTTCCTTTTTTGTTTGTTGGATTCTGAAGTAGGAATCCACAGAGGTTTGTCTGATTGCCTTTGCCCCCCCCCAGCATTGCCCTCCCTGCTGAACAATCTGCACATATATAGAAAGTGACATCTTCTGTGGATGTACTATCACTGTAGAAGGACTGATCTATTAGTCTATACAGTGGTACACCTCTAATTATACAAGTCCGACTATAATATCTGACTGCTGAGTAGGTGGGATCTCTGATCCAGTGGGTATTATTGCAGAATAGCATATGGATTGATACAGTTTGATTATGGGATGAGATTGGTTGATGTATGTACACTAGGGATGAGCTTGATGTTCGGTTTGAACATAAGTTTGACTCAACCATTGAGTGTTTGCCCGTTCGCCAAAGAGCGAACATTATAGGGCGTTCACAACAAATTTGATCACCGCAGAACGCCCCATAATGCACTACAAGTGCATTGTTGTATGATGATTGGCCAAAGCATGCACCTGACTTGCATGCTTTGGCCAATCACAGTGCCCTCTGCTAAGAGAGCCATAATTGACCAAAGGTAGGATGCCTTTGGCCAATCATGGCTCAGGGGGACTAAGTCCACGCCCCACAATATATAAGGCTGCTTACACTACGGCCGTGTGTAGTGTCGTTGGTGTGTGGACAGAGAGATAGCTTGATATATATATATATCAAAAGTGAGTACACCCCTCACATTTTTGTAAATATTTTATTATATCTTTTCATGTGACAACACTGAAGAAATGACACTTTGCTACAATGTAAAGTAGTGAGTGTACAGCTTGTATAACACAGTGCAAATTTGCTGTCCCCTCAAAATAACTCAACACACAGCCATTAATGTATAAACCACTGGCAACAAAAGTGAGTACACCCCGGGGGCGTGGCCTGCGCTTGAGCTAGATGGCAGCATAAGACCGGAGCTCCGGTGATATACAGGGAAATAGCGGCTCAAAACACACCATCGGGTCCCATTTTTGCGCTCCACAGCTGGCGATTCACCCCAGGACAAGGCAGAGAGGATGTCCAGGAAAAGAAAAGAACAAAGGAAGCCACAGCGCCTGACTGACTTCTATAGCATGAAGCCACATGAAGGTAGGCAAGATGGCGCCGGGTCATCCTCTACCCCAGCAAACATCCCCGCCGGCCATCTGAACAAACAGAACAGCCACAGGCAAAATAGACCTCCTTCAGACAGTCTACACTCATACTCTCCCTCCCCGCCAACGGGTAGCCCTGCTAAGGCGAAGTTTAGGCTGGATGGAGAGGGATCCCTCGGTGCGGCAAGCCCAGGCCTTGATTCAGGGGATGACACACGTGAGCTCCCTGACTCCATAGAGACCTTTCCTACCATGCATCAACCAGTGATAGACACAGTGCTGAAGGATATGCTTTTATCACTGAGAAGCTCACTACAATCAGATATGATGAAGTGTATGCACAAGTTTAATACTAATCTTCAAGCTGTAGAAACACGGGTTGAGCACATAGAGCAAAAGATGGGAGAATATGCCCTCACCATCAATGATTTAGTAGACTCCCATGAGGAAAGAGAAGGAGACACAGATTGGTTAAAAGATAAAATCGCAGACATCGAAGACCGCAATAGGAGGAACAATTTGAAAATCAGGGGGATCCCTGAAACAGTCCAGCAAGCTGACCTAAGATCCTATGCCACTTCGCTGTTTAAATCTCTCCTACCTGATCTATCAGACCTGGAGATCACCATTGACAGAATACATCGCCTGCCAAAACCGACATACCTGTCAGAGCACATCCCCAGAGATGTGATTCTGCGCCTACATTTTTATCATGCCAAAGAACAACTGATGTTGATCATGCGCCAGAAAGATCAAATCCCCGCACAGTTTCAACATCTACAGTTCTATGCTGATCTTTCTCAATACACCTTGCAAAAGAGGAAAAACTTAAACACCATCACTAAAGCATTGAGAAATCATCACATCACCTATAGATGGGGGTACCCTACCAAACTCACGGTTACTAAAGATGGACGCACCCACGTGGTGAATTCGCTAGAGAAGGGCCTCTCCCTTTTGAAAGAGTGGAAAATTATACCAGAACAGGAGACGACCTCGGCTAAAACGCCCAGATCAGTGGAGCCTGCGTGGAAGACAGTCACTACAAAAAACGCAAAATCACACTCCTGACTCAGGATGGTTACCTATAACCTACCAATCCCTGGAAATCTGTCCAAGAGCTCTCAGGCTTGAACTATTTCCCCCACTTACTTGAACAGCGATAAGCTGTACCTTAACGTTTATGTTTTCAGGTTTGGGATCGGTCCTTGAAAGTGCCGACCCTACACAAGTTTGGCGAATACATTGCCTTTCAATTTATGTTTATCTCTTTTTGTTCCTTTTTCTTTTTTCTGTTTTCTCCGAAAATGCAGCAGCCAGAACGCGTGCAAGCATCGCAACAGTCATGCCTTACCTCAACAAAAGTTACGAAGATGGAACTTTCCTCACTACCCATTCTCAACTTGAATCCACCATTACACTGCCATCCAAAAGTGAGTACAATCCAAGCTCTATTTTGCCATATAGTGCATATTCCTTGCTATACCCGAAAACGCCACAAGAGGGCAACATTGCCTCAAAAATGAATACTTATCACAATACTCCAGATAACACCCAAATCCCTCAATTATGGGTATAAAACTTCTATCTATTAATGCGAAAGGCTTAAACCACCCCGCTAAGAGGAAGTCAATGTGGAAAGAGGCTCTTTCCAACAAGTCTGACATTATCTGCGTGCAAGAAACGCACTTTTCCACAACGGCCACCCCTTCTTGCACCCACAGAAACTTCCCGTACATCTTTTCTGCCAATGCCCAAAATAAAACGAAAGGAGTCCTCACAGCCATTCGGGACACAGTGGCATTTACAGCACATGAAACAATCAAAGACCCTGGGGGTCGATACCTAATCTTGGTATGCGACCTCAATTCCATCACATACACTATTGTTAATGTGTATGCGCCCAACCAACACCAGCTACACTTCCTCCATAAACTTCTACGAAAGATCAAGGCCCACCAAAAAGGAAGATTAATAGTCTGTGGAGACTTCAATACAATCCCTGATACGAATCTGGACTCTTCATCTAGCACTAGACGCCCGGGTATGTCTCTCCTGGCCACATTACACGCACAAGACCTATATGACGCCTGGAGGTGCTTGCACGCCGGTGAAAGGGACTACACCTTTTTTTCCTCTCCACATAGAGTCTACTCCCGAATTGACCTTTTTCTTGTGGATCGAAACACCTTAGCCCAAACGACATCTACAACAATAAATACCATCACGTGGTCTGACCACGCGTCCATCACCATATCCATTAAAGATGACTCAAACTGCAACGTTCCGAACATGTGGAGATCCAACACCTATTTAATGCAACAACTAGAAGCAAAAAATGCTATAAACCAGCATCTGAAAGAGTTCTTTAGTGTCAATGAGTCCTCGGTGCAGGATCAGTTTATACTGTGGAACTCTCATAAGGCATATATACGTGGTATTTTTATACAATTAGGGGCAAGGGCTAAGAGGCAGCAGCAACAACGAGTAATGTCGCGTACACACGGTCGGACTTTTCAGCTACAAAAGTCCAACGGACGCTGACGGACTAAAGCTGGCTGGTAATCCGATCGTGTGTGGGCTTCTCCGGACTTTCAACGTACTTTTTTAGCCTCAAATCCGACGTACTTTAGATTTGAAACATGCTTCAAATCTTTACGTCGTAACTACGACGGACCCCGAAATCCGCTCGTCTGTATGCTAGTCCTACGGACAAAAAAACGACGCATGCTCATAAGCAAAAACTAAACGGAAGCACTCGGTCTAGTAAAACTAGTGTTCGTATTGTAGGTAGCACATTCATCACGCTGCAAAATCTGTGATCGTTGAATGCAGCGCATTTTATTTCTTCTTTACGAATGTTCTAAAGAACGAAGGTGTTTTGCTGTTCATAATCAGAGTTCTCCCAAACTGATTTCTGGATTCTTTTTCTCTTTGATCTCATGAATGATATAGTATGCTTTTTAAAAACAATGTTTCCATACTAATAATACTTTTTCCCTTATATTTTTTTTTTTTTTAGGTTTGTAAAGTTACCACAAAGAACCCATTATTCTATTTTTTTTTTTTCTAGTGATTATTTTTTAGTTTTTAGATAAAGTTAACCCAAAGCACCGTTTTTGGTTATGTAGATTTTTTTATTTTCAAGACTTACCACTTGAACATTCTTAACATTAGTAATGTATTTTTGGTGTGTTTTTTTCAAACTCAATGAGATTGTTGTCCCTTGTTAATTTAACATTGTGTGTAAAATCAATGATTTAAAAGAAAACACATAAAGTCTTTTGCTAAACTCAAAAAAGATCCATTTATTCATGGTCAAAATAAAATAAAGAGGAAGTCAACGCTGGAAAAAGTCGGTGTACAAGAAAATTGGGATCTTGCGGAGTCCATATAAGAGGGAGCACAATCTGGTCCAGGAATCCCAGAGATCAACAGCACCAGCAGATGATCTAGATGTCCCCAGACTGTGGTCCTACAACAGCCTGCGTCTTCTGTCAGACCAGACTGAACCCAGGTCATCACTTTCTTCTCTTCCCTGCAGCCTTTCCTCCACGCTGCCCTGAAGCCTTCCCTGCAGCCTTCCCTGTAGCCTTCTTTTGAGGCTGTGGCTCTGGTGTTTCAGTTGTGGCAGGAGGAGGAGGAGGAGGAGGAGGAGGGGGGCTGCCTCATGTAGTTGGGTGTTTTGTGTTAGCGTGCCCTGCAGCCCCTTATGGATTGTTTCCCCAAATAGGCGCTCACAAATGAGGCGCTGCTCCCAATCCATCTGAAGAAGCCTGCTGGCTAAGTAGCAGCCATAGGATTCTTCCGCTTCAGGGGGGCTCGTTAAAAAACGGGTGGCCTCTTGCATGAGGCGCAGGGATGCGTCCTGTGTGACCATCCCCTTCCCTGCCCTTTTTTTGGGAAGGTGGAGGGGAGGCACTTGGGATTGGGTCAGGCTCCTACTGGGCCCAGCCACCTCACTTGGCCCAGCCACCTCACTTGGCCCAGCCACCTCACTTGGCCCAGCCACCTCCTGCCTGACACTGGGCCCAGCCTCCTCAAGGATGATGGTGAATCCGGCCTCCTCCAGGCTGTCCATGGGCCCGGTCTCCTCCTGCCTGCCACTTTCCCCACATTCCTCCTGGATGGACTGATCCTGTGTATAAAAAAAGGACAATAGTTTTAGTATATTTTTTTGGGTTCATCAATGACACACAGTTTGCTTCTCATGACTAGCAAATTCAATGTGAATACATCTCTTTAATAAAAGAGTCTAATCAGACACCCTAATTATTTCAAGCAGGTGCCAAACATATTTAGCCACTACTGTCATTTGATATGTATACACAATTTTGAGTGAAAAATTATTTTAGACAATTATAACATCCAGTTAACATCATTAATATTAGTACAGTAAATATTTGTTAAAATAATTTACCTGACTCCAGATGGTCATATCCGGTTCATCCAGGATGGAAGACCCAGCTTGCTCCTCATCAGCCTCTGCTGGGGTGGAGGGAAGGGTGGAGGGAAGGGTGGAGGGAAGGGTTGAAAGTGATGCCCTGGCTTCATTCTGGTCATCAAGAAAACGGAGTTGATTGTAGTACCCCAGCCTGGGTACATAAACATCATCTGCTGATGCTCCTGATCTCCTTGATTCCTGGATCTTCCTATGCTCCCTCTTATACATGTTCCTCAAGACCCCAATTTTCTTGAGCAATGTCTCCATTGTTGCTCCCGGGATGGTCGCCTGGACAAAGGACAGAAGTCTCTCCAGCGTTGACTTCCTCACATGCTTTGCATAATACTGAGGGTGTTTCACCTCCCACAAATTCCTCATCTCTCGATATTTCGAAATAAAAGCTGTAAGGAACTCTGGATCCTTAAATAGGGGATTCATTATATCTGGAAAAGATAAAGTCACAAGACCAAAAACACTTATTATAGGTTTCTGCTAACCCCTCATCATCTTCTCCCTATGTAGGCCTCATCAATCTATCAAGCCATATAGGCCGCTTGCTACAAAGTCATGACCATAAAACCCCCCCAAAAAAATAAAAATTTAAAATTACCTTAGTTTTGTAACGTCCTGGTCCACTATCACCTACGCACAGAACGTACGTACGACACGTGCGCAAGGCCCCTCTTTATACACTACGCATGTGTGAAACTCCGCCTGCGTCGCCCGCCCCTGACGTTCGAAATTAACTCATGTTCTCCGCCCCCTAATTCGACGCACAGAACGTACGTACGACACGTGCGCAAGGCCCCTCTTTATACACTACGCATGTGTGAAACTCCGCCTGCGTCGCCCGCCCCTGACGTTCGAAATTAACTCATGTTCTCCGCCCCCTAATTCGACGCACAGAACGTACGTACGACACGTGCGCAAGGCCCCTCTTTATACACTACGCATGTGTGAAACTCCGCCTGCGTCGCCCGCCCCTGACGTTCGATTTTAACTCATGTTCTCCGCCCATTTTTAGTTACGGCGCGTAGTGGGGTAAATAATGGCGGAGACACCTGACATGTCCTCAGGTAGTGGAAAAAGCCCGGAGGCTGGAACGTCAACCAAATCTGTGAGGCCTAGATTTAAGGCCTCCAATATGAGTTTTAAAGAGATGGTGGAGATGGTGGCCATTCTTCACAAAGACGACTATGATGGGAAGTATGGGCCGTACGCACGGCCAAATTTGCGCAAGGCCAAAATAATGGCGAAGGTCGTGGACACTTTGCAGGCTTCTTTTGGGGTACAGGGCTCCCGAGATCAACTTCGAAAAAGATGGTCTGACCTGAAACTCAGGGAGCCGGATCAATATAGACGGATCCGGAAAGTGCTTAAAAAAAGTAAGTACTTGTCGTGTTTTTCTCTTGTGTTTATTACCTTGTATACTGCTCCATGTGCTTTTCCTTCCTATACGATTTTTTTTTGTTCATCGTTTCAAACGATCTTTTACAAAACCTCGTTACATATCTATAGATAGATCTATATATATATATATATGTATATATATATATATATATATATATATATATATATATATATATATATATATATATATATATATATATATATATATATATATATATATATATATATATATATATATATATATATATATATATATATATATATGTATATATATATATAAAAATATATATATATATATATATAGATATATATAGATATATATATATATAGATATATATATATCTATATATATATATATATATATATATATATAGATATAGATATAGATATAGATATATAGATAGATAGATATAGAAATGTAAAACATTCTTTTGGAATATTTTAAGTTATCTTTTTTTATTTACATTTAGTTAGATATTTATAGATTTTGTTCCAGATATAGAGAGAGAGAGAGAGAGAGATCAAAAGATTATTCACTATATTTCGAGATATTGATATCTAGATATCTATCTATCCGATATGTCTTTATAATTTTAAATATTGAGGTAAAATAGGAACTCTACACAAACCACTTCACTACAAATGTTGGAAAATGACTATGTACTAAAATATCTGTGTGCTAAGTAGATTAATAATTTTTTGTTTCACATAGGGGAAAAATCACTCAGCCAACAAGAAGACAGTCCACCCCAAGCCGAACAACATGATTGGGAAATCAGCCCAAGCCCCACTGAGGATGTGGAGGAAGGAGAGGTGGGCGACATGGGCACCCCACCAGATGAGTGTCTGACACACCAGCTTACGGTAATCTATGCATGGCTGCCTTTTGTTTAATGTAATTTTTCTACTCTATTTTAGGGGATCTGGTTGTGCTTGATTCAAGCAACAGTGCCACCCCCGAGGATGTGGAGGAATTAGGCTACATGGGCACCCCACCAGGTCAGTGTCTGAGACAACAGCTTTATTATGGTAAGGTAAACTATGTATGTGTGCATATTTCTAAAGACATTTTTTGGTTTCATTCCACTTTAGGTACACGAAGTGACTATTTCACTTCAGAAAGTGCCCAACGGCTAATTGGTCAAATAATGGCCTGGAATAAGGACATGGATGAAATGCGGAATCGGCTGGATCGTATGCAGCAGGAAATGAAGGACATGATTGATGTTTTGGGTCGAATCTAAATGCCCTTTTTGAAACCCCAAAACATCAATCATGTCCTTCATTTCCTGTTTTGCTGACCCCATTCTGGGCCTTCTCTTTATTTTTTTGGCTGAACATAAATGGCTGTTTAACCTAATTTAAAAAAGGAGGGCTGTTTCTCGAAAATACATAAAAAATCCACAAAAAAATAAAACTTGATTTTCAAAAAAACAAAAAAAAAAAAAAATTGATTTTAAAACAAAAAAAATAAAAAATTGATTTTCTCAAAAACCAAAAAAAAATAAAAAACTTGATTTAAAAACCCAAAAAAAAATAAAACTTGATTTTCCAAAAAAACAAAATAAAAAAAATAAAACTTGATTTAAAAAAAAAAAATAAAAAAAATGATTTTAAAACAAAAAAAATAAAAATATTGATTTTCTCAAAAACCAAAAAAAAAAAAAACTTGATTTAAAAAAAAAAAAAAATTGATTTTAAAACCAAAAAAAAAAAAAAAATTGATTTTAAAACAAAAAAAAAAAAATTGATTTTAAAACAAAAAAAACAAAAAAAATTGATTTTAAAACAAAAAAACAAAAAATATTGATTTTCTCAAAAACCAAAAAAAAAAAAACTTGATTTAAAAAAAAAAAAAAAATTGATTTTAAAACCAAAAAAAAAAAAAAAACTTGATTTAAAAAAAAAAAAAATTGATTTTAAAACCAAAAAAAAAAAAAAAAAATTTGATTTTAAAACCAAAAAAATAAAATAAAAAATTGATTTAAAAACCAAAAAAAAAAAAAAAAACTTTATTTGAAAAAAAAATAAATAAATAAAAAACTTGATTTTAAAAAACGAAAAAAAGTAAAAAACTTGATTTAAAAAAAAAAAAAATATATAAAAAAAAAAAGCCTGTTTGCGAAAATCAAAAAGCCAAAAATATTTTTTTGTGGATTATGTATAAATATTTAAATATAATTATATTTTTCGAAATAATTAAGTTATCATTATATTTTTGTCTATGAACATTTAATACTAAATGCAGAACTGAATGCATAACAACCATTAATAAAAACATCTCCTTATAGGAATTAAATAAATGTGTGGTTTGTTATTTCAATGCTCAGTATCAGTTTGGTTATAATTGTCAAAAAGTTGTTTACAGTGGCAATGGAGCTTTTATTTAGACATTTAAAATGAAAATACAGTTGGCACTACAACTGCTCGACCATAACCTAGGAGAAAGCCCAAAAGAAAGGCAAGCAATAAATATAATTCAAGATTTCATCCATATTTTTTTTATTGTAAAAAATTAAATATCCTAGCCCATTGCAATGGCCCCCCTACCCATAAAATAATTAACATATTGCTGTCTAACTTGACGGGCACTTTGGGGGGCCAAGCCAGTACGGACATTATCCAGGCCCATAAGGTTGTCATCTATAAGTCCGGCCTCAGGCCCAACTGTGCCTATATAATTCTGAGAATGTTTGTTTAAAAAGTTGTGCAGAATGCAGCACGATAAAATGATAAAATTAAGTTTGTATTCCGCCAAATTAATGGCTGTTTGAAACAGGCGGAACCGGCTGGCCAGAATTCCAAACGCATTCTCAACCACTCTTCTAGCTCTGGCCAGCCGGAAATTAAAAACCCTCCTCTCCGGGGTGAGGGTTCTTTGGGGGAATGGCCTCATGAGGTGCTTGCTCAGAGCGAAGGCTTCATCGGCAATGAAGACAAAGGGGAGTCCTTCCACATTATCCGCATCAGGTGGCAATCCCAGGCCACCACTCTGGAGACGCTGGCAGAACTCCGTCTGGGCAAATACTCCTCCATCCGACATCCGGCCATTCTTCCCCACGTCCACATATAAAAATTCATAGTGTGCCGACACCACCGCCATTAAAACAATACTGTGGAACCCTTTATAATTGAAATAGTATGACCCCGAATGGGGTGGTGGCACAATGTGGACATGTTTCCCATCTATAGCCCCTCCACAATTGGGAAAGTCCCAACGGCTGGCAAAATGGGATGCCACAGTCTGCCATTCCTGTGGCGTTGAAGGAAACTGGGGAATCAAACAAGAAAACCAAAATCAATTAATTTGGAAGCTAACATTGCAATAAAATTATACAATTAAAAACATTATTCCCCAGCATCAGTATAACATTAAATAATTTAATTCTTCTGGAATAACTAATATGGAAAGGCACACTTATCAGATTGCTCACCCCCTCTGATGGAACATTGATTACATTTTAGGGGGTTGTGAAATCCCTAAAAAATATTACTTTTAGGACACGCAGGAATTTAGGGACTAAAAAGGCTACAAGACTGCAGTTGTCGCACTCTGCAGTTGCAGTTGCTAACCAGCTTACAGTAAATGAGGTAATGTAAAAAGGCATTCATGTTGCAAGGAGTACACAATCACATGCAAGGGCAATTAATGAAAACACTTTGAGGCTTGCATATGATTTGATGATGGAAATCAGCAGAGCTTCTGCTCATTTACTAAAGCACTGGAACAAATGCACTTGTAGAGTGCACATGCATTTTGCAAAGTGCAACATATATTTGCTTTAGACAAATCAACACCACAGAACATTCAAGCAAATTTTTACGAGGGTGTGTGGGGGGGGGGGGTTGGGAAATCTAGCTAATTGCTAATTAGCAGCACACTATTTGGAGTGAGTTTAGGTGGGGGGGTTGGGAAATCTAGCTAATTGCTAATTAGCAGCACACTATTTGGAGTGAGTTTAGGTGGGGGGGGGGTTGGGAAATCTAGCTAATTGCTAATTAGCAGCACACTATTTGGAGTGAGTTTAGGTGGGGGGGGGTTGGGAAATCTAGCTAATTGCTAATTAGCAGCACACTAAATACACTCAAACAAAATACATTCAAAATGAGTAGACTAGGTGGATATGTTCCCATCACTGCATGCTGGGGAGGTTATTGAAGGAAAATATACATGCATGACAAAAAATAACAGGAAAAAAATCCAGCATGTGTGAGGATAAAAAGGGGACATTCACACTATATTGCAATGATGGTAAGTAGTGTTTGAAGCAAGAAATACATTACATTATCAAAGATTACATAAAAGAACATGTGATGCTAATAAAAGAAAAATATCTTACCTTAATATAGTCCTTCTGCAGGACCTGGATGATGGCAGAACAGGTCTCTGGGATAATGATCCCCAGAGCCTGGGGGGAGATGCCTGTCGAGAACTTAAGGTCCTGCAGGCTTCTCCCTGTGGCCAAATACCGCAAGGTAGCGACCAGCCTCTGCTCCGGAGTGATGGCTTGCCTCATGCAGGTATCCTGCCTGCTGATATAGGGGGTCAGCAAAGCCACCAAACGGTCAAAAACGGGGTCCGTCATCCGGAGAAAGTTCCTGAAATCCTCAGGATTATTCTCACGGATCTCACGGAGCAATGGCATGTGACACAACTGGTCACGCTGGAGCAACCAATTCTTGGTCCATGAACTCCTCCTCGCCCTGTTCATGGACTGGTCTTGGGCTGAAGAATAAACTACAGCACCAAACACATACAATGCACGAGCTCGACGACGAGTACGTACAGGTAACATGCTTTCAAAACGGTCGGCTGGTCAGAACGCACCAAACAGAACGCACTGAAGAACAGCAAGGCCTGTGAAGAACGACCTGAAAATCAGGAACGAGCGGCCAATAAAACAAAGATTTCTCAATGCCAACTGACCAAACGCACTGAAAAGCAGATACAAACCTCACAAGCACAGACTGAACAACAGTTAAAACGAACTGAAAAATACGAGTCTCACAAGCGCGAATCGTCTCTCACCAAACTTCTACTAACACGAGATAAACACGAGATTAGCAGAAGGAGCCCAAAGAGTGTCGTACGGGCTATTGAACTTCCGTTTTATAGTGTCGTCGGACTTGGTGTACGTCACCGCGTACTAAGCTGTCGTACTTTTGTGTGGTCGTGTGTAGGCAAGTCCGTTCGTAAGAAAGTCTGCCGCAAGTCCGCCGAAGGTACGCCGGAAGTATGTCGGACAGGCTGTCCGACTTTTGTAGCTGAAAAGTCCGACCGTGTGTACGCGGCATAAAAGAACTAACAGACAAAATATATTTGCTTGAAACTAGAAACAAACAAAACACATCCCCAATATTATCCCAACAACTTACACAACTACGTAATGACCTAAGATTACTACTGCTTGAGAGTTTTGAAAGATCATCAAAAAAGCTTAAAATGTCATATTACGCTACAGGAAACAAAGCTGGCAAAACCTTAGCATATAGATTGAAAGGCCTCAGACACAAATCAAAGATTCCTTATATATTGCACCCTACTACTAAACATAAACTCTACCATCCTCAGGATATAGCGGACACTTTTAGCCACTATTACAGTACATTATACAACTTAAAAGACGATACAAACACTATACAACCTAGCACTGATGCAATTAACTCTTTTCTACAACACTTAGACATGCCTTCCCTCACACAAGATCAAATACAGACCTTAAACCAAAAATTTAACTCAGATGAACTACATAAAACTATTGATTCCCTCCCCAGCAACAAATCACCGGGCCCTGACGGCTTCTCTGGGGAATATTATAAAACTTTTAAACACCTATTAATTCCATATTTGGAACGTACTTTTAACGCCGCTGCTGCCTCTGCTTCTTTCCCACCAGAAATGTTGAGGGCAATAATTGTGACACTGCCAAAGCCAGGGAAGGAACTCAATACCCCCCCAAATTTCAGGCCTATCTCACTGCTCAATACCGATCTGAAAATATATGCCAAACTCATTGCATCCCGTTTACTAAACATACTCCCCCTTCTCATTCACCCTGACCAAACCGTGTTCACCAAAGGCCGTCAAACGTCAGACGCTACCCGCAGGCTGTTAAATATCATACATTTAGCTAAGGCGCATAAGAGGCCTTCTCTGCTGTTGGCGTTGGACGCGGAGAAGGCCTTCGACCGCATACACTGGCAATACCTCACTCAGGTCTTGGGTAGGTTTGGTTTTTCTGGCACCATTCTCTCGGCAATCCTGGCCTTATACTCTAAACCCTCAGCCCAAGTATTTACATCTGGAGCATTATCCAAGCCTTTTAACATAACCAATGGCACTAGGCAGGGATGCCCCCTGTCCCCATTAATTTTTAATTTACTCATGGAACCTCTGGCTATATACATCCGCTCCCATCCCGACATTGAAGGCTTCTGTATAGATAAGTCCACCCATAAGATAAGCCTATTCGCGGACGACATAATCATAATCTTGACCAATGTGGAAACTTCCCTGGCTTTGGTACATAACGCATTAAATATGTTTAATAAAATATCCTATTACAAAGTAAATGAGAACAAATCATACATAATGGGGATAGGCATTGACCCAGGTATACAAGACAAACTTAGCTCAAGATTCCCATACTCCTGGGATAACAATAGGATAAAGTACTTGGGCATAACCCTAACTGCAAACATAGATAATATAGTGGCTGCTAACTACACCTCATTTTTGGGAACCCTCCAGAGAAAGCTTGCAGATCTCGCCAAAGTGGAGATATCGTGGACAGGTAGACTGGCAGCGTTTAAAATGATGGTTCTACCACAGCTACTCTATTTGTTTAGAACGCTCCCAGTCCCTGTCCCTAATTCCTTCTTTTCTAGTGCACAATCTCAGATCAACAGATTTCTCTGGCAGGGTAAGAAGGCCAGGTGCGCCTTCATGAAACTCACTAGGTCTAGAGATGCTGGAGGAATTGGACACGTCATACTAAAAGATTACTACATAGCAGCAATTCTTTCACAAGTCAGATATTGGCTATCCCAATCTCAGGTCCATAGATGGATAGAGCTAGAGACAGCACAAGTGCCTAGGGCAAGTCTAGCGGACTTACTACTATCTTCCAGATTCCAGGCATACACTCAAACACACCTATCTCCTACAATGGTTGCTACACTACTAGCTTGGAAGACATTCATAGCATCCAAATTTGCGAACCAAACAACCAAAGGTATTCCGATTACTGTATCCAGCTTAACATTGGTAATACCAAACCTACGTATATCACACTGGATGTCCAGAGGCATACTATCACTAGAGGACTTCATGAACGGTCCAATTCCCAAAACATTTGAGGTCCTACAAACCAAGTACAGCTTGGAAGACTACGACTACTATAGCTACATCCAGATATTGCATTTACTTCAAGGATACCCCTACACTTCCATTGCAGT
Source organism: Lithobates clamitans (assembly GCA_037952925.1). Lineage (NCBI taxonomy): Eukaryota > Metazoa > Chordata > Amphibia > Anura > Ranidae > Lithobates > Lithobates clamitans. The sequence continues at coordinate 365,500 of JBBGZY010001739.1, read as the reverse complement.
ACCATGGCGAGTATTCCTGTACTTTACAAACCCCAACACTAACATAAAAGGTATATCCTTGTTTTATAACTTGCTAAACAATAAACAGGTGTTTACCAAAACTGACAACATCATAGCATGGGAACATAAGCTGGGCACAACTTATTCTGAAGAACAATGGCAAAAAGCCCTACGCAACACATTTGCAACCACTAAATGCGTTAGACTATGGGAGACAACATATAAATTAACACTAAACTGGTATTTAACGCCATACCGAATTTCTAAATTCGCACGACAAACCTCACCTCTATGCTGGAGAAACTGCGGACGAGTAGGTTCACTACACCATATTATCTGGGAATGCCCAAGTTTACATAAACTATGGCAAAAAGTATTTAAACTAATATCAACAATAGCAGGACTTATAGTTATCCCGAAAGCAGACCTGGCTGTCCTTTCATTAGGCATAGAAAACATACCGGCAGCAACCAGAACTATAATTCTACATATATTACTTAGCACTAGGTTAACAATTCTCAGACATTGGAAAGATTCTAAACCTCCCACCTTCAGTGAAATTACAGAATTGACGAACACACACGCCACCTATGAATGTATGTTTGCAACAGCCAAGGGTCAATATTTGAAGTCACAAACCAAATGGGCTAGCTGGAAAAAATGGTACGCACACACCCATTAGGGTTCAGTTCTTTTCGTTTTGACTACCTGCAACCTACACTCAATTGAAGTAGGCAAGCTGCATATAGTCTGTTCTTGTTTTTAATTTAATTAATAGTTAATTATTATTATTTATGTTACCTTAACAATGTTATTACTAGTATGACCAAATTCTGCACATACAGAATGCTGGTCCTTTCACTAGCTTATTTCCGGAATTGCTAATAGGTGTGTATGTATGTTCATATCAAACTTCCAACTGACGATGATACCATCATATCAAGATGGTCCACAATGGCCGACACCTAAATTACTTTATATACCATAATGTAATGTCGCAGAATATCCATACACTATACTTTATGCGAACTGTACTATATACATTATATATGGTTTATGTTCTGTATTATTTACAACTTGTACAGTCTGATTCCTTTAAACCAATAAAAAATATTGGAATTAAAAGTGAGTACACCCCATAAGTGAAAATTTTCAAATTGTGCCCAATTAGCCATTTTCCCTCCCCGGTGTCATGTAACTTGTTAGTGTTACAAGGTCTCAGATGTGAATGGGGAGCAGGTGTATTAAATTTAGTGTTATCGCTCTCATTCTCTCTGAAATCTTGAAATTTTTGGATTTTAAAATTTTCAAAAATTTGGAAATTCAAAATTTTGGAAATTCAAAAATTCAGAAATTCAAAAATTCTTAAATCCAAAAATTTGGAAATTCTAAAATCCGAAAATAAGAATGAAAATCCGAAAATTCAAAAGAACTAAAATTTGAAAATCTGAAATAATAACCAATAATAACATAACTATTACTAACTATTAAATTATAGGTATTTGAATTTCCTTTCAAATGTAGCTGTTAGTGAACATAATGAATACTAATTTATCCAAAGTTTACAAATCATCCAAAATAACAAATGCTGCATCTAAACAAATGGAACTTAACAAATTAATAAATATTATTACTAATAATAATAATAATAAAAAATGTATTATTATTAATTTATGTTCCATTCATTTAGATGTGGCATCAGGGCCGGACTGGGTATGAAAACCAGCCCTGGAAAAAATGTCATACCAGCCCCATAGCATCATTATACCAGCCCAACAGCATAACGTCATTATTTTCTTGTTCATAAAATGGAAAACCATGCATTTTAAAGCTCATTTAAAGAGTGCATTATATATAGATAAGACACATATAAAAGCACATAGGGCTTATATATATATATATATATATATATATATATATATATATATATATATATATATATATATATATATATATATATATATATATATATATATATATATACACACTGCTGTGTGTTCCCTATGTCCCCTATGTGATGATTTTAAGGTGACAGGAGGCGGGATGAAGAGAAGAGGCCTGGAGTGCCGGTGGGGGACCCCAGAAGAAGAGTCTGGGCTGTTCTGTGCAAAACCCTTTGCCAGAGCAGGTAAGTATAACAAGTTTGTTAATTTTATATTAAAAAAACAACAACATTTACAACCACTTTAATCTACAATGCTATTTAGAATATGCAGCATGGAGGGGGTTAATGTATTGCTATTGGTCACTGATGCACTTGTGACCAGTGTCAGTGCTAATTAACTCCTTTATGCTGCAGCAATTAACACTGACACCACTGCTGCTAATGCAGCACAAAGAGGTTAATTAACTGCCACTGGTCACTAATGCATCAGTGATCAATAGCAATACATTAACCCCCTCCATGCTGCATATAACAAATATCATTGTAGATTAATTAAACCCCTACCCCAAGTTTTTTTCCTCCTCCAGGCCCCATTAGAGACTACAAAGTAGTATAATGGAACCCGAAGGGGGCCTCTTTCTAACAGAGTGTACAGTGAACACCTTCATTCACTCTGGTCCTCATGGGACCCTCTTCTTGTACCATGACTCTCACCCCTGTAAAATGACATACTCCTGAATCCTGTCCATTACAAACTCCTGAACCCTGCACCCAGTACATTAAATACTCCTGACTACGCACAGAGGCCCCCCCTCTTACATCAGAGTCTGCACAGAGGCCCCCCCTCTTACATCAGAGTCTGCACAGAGGCCCCCCCTCTTACATCAGAGTCTGCACAGAGGCCCCCCCTCTTACATCAGAGTCTGCACAGAGGCCCCCCCTCTTACATCAGAGTCTGCACAGAGGCCCCCCTCTTACATCAGAGTCTGCACAGAGCCCCCCTTACATCAGAGTCAGTACCGAGCCCCCCCTTACATTAGAGTCCAAACAGAGGCCCCCCTTACATCAGAGTTCTCACAGAAGCCCCCTTTACATCAGAGTCTGCACAGAGCCCCCCTTACATCAGAGTCTGCACAGAGGCCCCCTTTACATTAGAGTCCGCACAGAGCCCCCCTTTACATCAGAGTCTGCACAGAGCCCCCCCTTACATTAGAGTCCGCACAGAGCCCCCCCTTACATTAGAGTCCGCACAGAGCCCCCCTTACATTAGAGTCCGCACAGAGCCCCCCTTACATTAGAGTCCGCACAGAGCCCCCCCTTACAATAGAGTCCGCACAGAAGCCCCCTTTACATCAGAGCCCCCCTTACATCAGGGTCTGCACAGAAGCCCCCTTTACATCAGAGTCCACACAGAGCCCCCCTTACATCAGAGTCCGCACAGAGCCCCCCTTACATCAGAGTCCGCACAGAGCCCCCCTTACATCAGAGTCCGCACAGAGCCCCCCTTTACATCAGAGTCTGCACAGAGCCCCCCCTTACATTAGAGTCCGCACAGAGCCCCCCCTTACATTAGAGTCCGCACAGAGCCCCCCTTACATTAGAGTCCGCACAGAGCCCCCCTTACATTAGAGTCCGCACAGAAGCCCCCTTTACATCAGAGCCCCCCTTACATCAGAGTCTGCACAGAAGCCCCCTTTACATCAGAGTCCACACAGAGCCCCCCTTACATCAGAGTCCGCACAGAGCCCCCTTACATCAGAGTCCGTACAGAGCCCCCCTTTACATCAGAGTCCGCACAGAGCCCCCCCTTACATCAGTCTGCACAGAGGCCCCCCCTTACATCAGAGTCCGCACAGAGCCCCCTCTTACATCAGAGTCTGCACAGAGGCCCCCCTCTTACATTAGAGTCCGCACAGAGCCCCCCCTTACATCAGTCTGCACAGAGGCCCCCCCTTACATCAGAGTCTGCACAGAGCCCCCCTTACGTCAGAGTCCGCACAGAAGCCCCCTTTACATTAGAGTCCGCACAGAGCCCCCCTTACATCAGAGTCCGCACACAGCCCCCCTTACAATAGAGTCCGTACAGAGCCCCCCTTTACATCAGAGTCCGCACAGAGCCCCCCTTACATCAGTCTGCACAGAGGCCACCCCTTACATCAGAGTCTGCACAGAGCCCCCCTTACAATAGAGTCCGCACAGAGCCCCCCTTACATCAGAGTCCGCACAGAGCCCCCCTTACATCAGAGTCCGCACACAGCCCCCCTTACATCAGAGTCCGCACAGAGCCCCCCTTACATCAGAGTCTGCACACAGCCCCCCTTACATCAGAGTCCGCACAGAGCCCCCCTTACATCAGAGTCCGTACAGAGCCCCCCTTTACATCAGAGTCCGCACAGAGCCCCCCTTACAATAGAGTCCGCACAGAAGCCCCCTTTACATCAGAGTCCGCACAAAAGCCCCCCTTACATCAGAGTCCACACAGGGGAGCTTTGTGGAATCTAATGTAAAGGGGAGTTCTGGGAAACTTGATTTAAGGGGGCATGCTGTGGATTCTGGTGTAAAGGGGGTCTCTGCTCACCAAAGCCTGCCCCCCCCTCCCCTTTAACAAGGTCCACAGAGCACCTCTTTTTGTACAATAGTAGGCAGGAGAGAGGGTGAGCTTACCAGGATGGAGGCTGAGGCACAGTCTGCCTGCCGCTTTTCTGGGTTCAAACTTCCTGCTCAGTGCCCACACATGCCTGGGGAGTGTGGGCGGAGCAGACCCAGAAGGAGGCGGAGCAGATGACCTTTATTTCTCCTCGCGTGTGTGCAGAGAGAGAGAAGGGGATGTCAGCGCCGGTGTGCTCTGAGGCTGAGCTATGTGTGAGACGAGACATAGCTCAGCACTGCAGCCATCTACCTCGAAGCTGACACAGGCACAGCCGCACAGCGGGAGGTGAGCGGCGGCCGTGACCTGTGTTAGCTCTGATTTCCAGCAGGCAATATTCGTACCTGCAAACATAGCATTTGGTGGCTGTGCATAGTGTCACTGGCCCCTCATTACCCAGCTGAGTGCAGTCTTTTCACCAAGCGGCCCGGGGGGGCGCTGGATCGGAGGAGGAGACACAGTTACACAGGCATTGCAATGCATAGTGCGGCGGCCGCCGCTGCACTATGCATATAGCTGACACAGGCAGCCAGCCAAACTCTGAGGCAAAAGCGGCCTCAGCGGTACTAAATGCAGCCAGCCTACCGGGAAATATCCCGGTATCCCGGTACGCCAGTCCGGCCCTGTGTGGCATTCATTATTTTGGATAATTTGTAACTTTAGATAAATTTGTTATGTTCACTAACAGCCAAATTTGAAAGGAAATTCCAATATGTATAATTTAATAGCTAGATGTTGTTAGTTAGTTAGTTTGTTATGTTCCATTTGTTTAGGGCATCCAAAATTAAAAAATTTGAGAATTTGGAAATTCAAAAATTTGGAAATTCAAAAATCAGGAAATTCAAAAATTAGAAAATTCAAAAATCCAAAAATAAGAACGAAAATTAAAAAATCTGAAATAATATATTTTTTGGTAAAATAATAGAAGCTGATGTTACCCTGAGTAAATAGTTTCCAAACATGTCACACTTTAAAACTGTGCATGCCCGTGCAGCGACAACATTTTTATTATCCATTAGCGAGGGTCTAAAAGCCTTTGCAGGTTACCACTTTACATTTACACAGCTGGTCTGCTGCTAGAATTACTGCCCTTGATCTGACATTCTCGGGGATACCTCCCTTGTGCTGTTTGCACGTGTGCGGGACCGACGTGTGCATTCGCATTTGAGAACGAGCACTGAGGCCCTCCCGCTAATGCCTCCCGCCCCAGTCTGAAAGTACCCATACAGATTACTCAATCTTCTAGATGTGCTGCAATGAACGTGTCCTGAGGCCAGCAAGGGTTAACCATGGAAATTCTTGTTTTCTGAACTCAATACATTCTATCTAGTTCAAACTACACTCTTGCTCCCTACCTTTCTTTATTTGTACCATTCTCCTAACATTAGCTCATCACATTTGAATTCACTCCAGAGTCCAGCCAGGAAGTCAGGAGAGAAGAGAAAGACAGAATGGCACCCAATGCTATTTGCTGGTAAGCCACCCCCCGAGGAAGACAGACAACAGAGGGAGGAAATGGAGTAATTTACTGTTGTCTTATTTTTTTATTCAAAAAAGTGATTTTTTTTCCAAAAAAAGTGCGCTTTTAAGACCGCTGCGCAAATACGGTGCAAAAAAAAGTATTGCAACGACCGCCATTTTATTCTCTAGGGTGTTAGAAGAAAAAACATATATAATGTTTGGGGGTTCTAAGTAATTTTCTAGCAAAAAAAAACCTGTTTTAAACATGTAAACACCTAAAATCAAAAACGAGGCTGGTCCTTAAGTGGTTAATGAGTGAGCTGTCCTTTCTGCCCAGTCAATATCTGAATATTTGAAGTCCCCAATTATGATGACATTGCCCTAGCAACCAATGATGCTTTACAGTGGGCTGTCTCCCTGGATACCCATAACATTGTCTGCCCATCTGCATCTGCCTGTTCGGTTCGCACCAGAACATGCGAACAGGAAAAAAGTTTGTTCGAACACGCGAACACCGTTAAAGTCTATGGGACACGAACATGAATAATCAAAAGTGCTAATTTTAAAGGCTAATATGCAAGTTATTGTCATAAAAAGTGTTTGGGGACCTGGGTCCTGCCCAGGCCCGGACTGGGACAAAAAATAGGCCCGGGCATTTTAGACTGAGCAGCCAATTTTTCCATGGACTGGGGGGGGGGGGGGGGGGGGAGTGTATCGGTCCTCCATGCTGTAATGTGCAGGAACACTGATATAAATATAAAGGGGACTGCACTGTAATGATTACCCCCCTTACATCAGAGTCTGCACAGACCCCCCTGCATCAGAGTACATACAGAGGTCCCTTACATCAGAGTCCACACAGACCCCCCTTACAAAAGAGTCCGCACTGAGCCCCTTTACATCAGAGTCCGCACTGAGCCCCCTTACATCAGATTCCACACTGAGCCCCCTTACATCAGAGTCCACACTGAGCCCCTTTACATCAGAGTCCGCACTGAGCCCCTTTACATCAGAGTCCGCACTGAGCCCCTTTACATCAGAGTCCGCACTGAGCCCCTTTACATCAGAGTCCGCACTGAGCCCCTTTACATCAGAGTCCGCACTGAGCCCCTTTACATCAGAGTCCACACTGAGCCCCTTTACATCAGAGTCCACACTGAGCCCCTTTACTTCAGAGTCCACACTGAGCCCCTTTACATCAGAGTCCGCACTGAGCCCCTTTACATCAGAGTCCGCACTGAGCCCCTTTACATCAGAGTCCGCACTGAGCCCCCTTACATCAGAGTCCACACTGAGCCCCTTTACATCAGAGTCCGCACTGAGCCCCTTTACATCAGAGTCCGCACAGAGGTGTCTTACATCAGATTCCGCACTCAGCCCCCTTACATCAGAGTCCGCACTGAGCCCCCTTACATCAGAGTCCGCACAGAGATGTCTTACATCAGATTCCGCACTGAGCCCCCTTACATCAGAGTCCACACTGAGCCCCCTTACATCAGAGTCCGCACAGAGGTGTCTTACATCAGAGTCCGCACTGAGCCCCCTTACATCAGAGTCCACACAGAGGTGTCTTACATCAGAGTCCGCACTGAGCCCCTTTACATCAGAGTCCGCACAGAGGTGTCTTACATCAGAGTCCGCACTGAGCCCCTTTACATCAGAGTCCGCACAGAGATGTCTTACATCAGATTCCGCACTGAGCCCCCTTACATCAGAGTCCGCACAGAGGTCCCTTACATCAGAGTCCGCACAGAGGTGTCTTACATCAGAGTCCGCACTGAGCCCCTTTACATCAGAGTCCGCACAGAGGTGTCTTACATCAGATTCCGCACTCAGCCCCCTTACATCAGAGTCCGCACAGAGGTCCCTTACATCAGAGTCCGCACAGAGGTCCCTTACATCAGAGTCCGCACAGAGGTCCCTTACATCAGAGTCCACACTGAGCCCCTTTACATCAGAGTCCGCACTGAGGTCCCTTACATCAGAGTCCGCACAGAGATGTCTTACATCAGATTCCGCACTGAGCCCCCTTACATCAGAGTCCGCACAGAGGTCCCTTACATCAGAGTCCGCACTGAGCCCCTTTACATCAGAGTCCACACTGAGCCCCTTTACATCAGAGTCCACACTGAGCCCCTTTACATCAGAGTCCACACTGAGCCCCTTTACATCAGAGTCCACACTGAGCCCCCTTACATCAGAGTCCACACTGAGCCCCTTTACATCAGAGTCCGCACTGAGCCCCCACTTACTGTAAGGGGGAGCTCTGTGGAATGTAAAGGGGAACACTGACTTAAGGGGGTCTCTGCTCACCAAAGTCCCCCTCTTGTATCAGAGTCCACAGAACACCCCTAAATTCGTTTTATATACACATTGGAAGGCTGGAGAGAGGGTGAGCTTACTCACCCCAGGATGAGGCTCCGAAGCGGGCTGCCTGCAGCTTTTAAATCTTCCTTCCTTCACCCCAGGGATGTGTGGGCGGGGCAGACGCAGGGGGTGTGGGCGGGGCAGACGCAGGGGGTGTGGGCGGGGCAGACACAGGGGGTATGGGCGGAGCAGATAGAGTAGAGGGGCGGGAAGAGGAGGAGCAGTGGAACTGTCAGCGTTGGCTGAGCTGTGTGTGAGAGAGACATACAGCTCAGCCGCTCAGCCAATCAGCCGCTATTGTAGCTATTGCGGAGACCAGAGCTGACACAGGCACGGCCGCATAGCGGTGGGTGAGCGGCGGCCGTGGCCTGTGTTAACCCTGTCCAGGCCGCGGGCGCCGCTTACCTCCCGCTGTGCGGCCTGATCATCAATAGGCTATGGAGCTGGAGGTCCCAGCCCACCGGGCAAATGCCCGGTCTGCCCTATGGCCAGTCCGGGCCTGGTCCTGCCCCAGGGGACATGGATCAATGCAAAAAAATTAAAAAAAAACGGCCGTTTTTTTCAGGAGCAGTGATTTTAATAATGCTTAAAGTCAAACAATAAAAGTGTAATATCCCTTTAAATTTCATACCTGGGGGGTGTCTATAGTATGCCTGTAAAGGGGCGCATGTTTCCTGTGTTTAGAACAGTCTGACAGCAAAATGACATTTTGAAGGAAAAAACTCATTTAAAACTACCGCGGCTATTGCATTGCCGACAATACACATAGAAGTTCATTGATAAAAACGGCATGGGAATTCCCCAAAGGGGAACCCCGAACCAAAATTAAAAAAAAAAAAAGACGTAGGAGTCCCCCTAAATTCCATACCAGGCCCTTCAGGTCTGATATGGATATTAAGGGGAACCCCAGCCAAAATTAAAAAAAAAATGACGTGGGGTTCCCCTAAATTCCATACCAGACCCTTCAGGTCTGGTATGGATTTTAAGGGGAACCCCGCGCCAAAAAAAAACAAAAAACGGCGTGGGGTACCCCCAAGGATCCATACCAGACCCTTATCCGAGCACGCAACCTGGCAGGCCGCAGGAAAAGAGGGGGGGACGAGAGTGCGCCCCCCCCCCTGAACCGTACCAGGCCACATGCCCTCAACATTGGGAGGGTGCTTTGGGGTAGCCCCCCAAAACACCTTGTCCCCATGTTGATGAGGACAAGGGCCTCATCCCCACAACCCTGGCCGGTGGTTGTGGGGGTCTGCGGGCGGGGGGCTTATCGGAATCTGGAAGCCCCCTTTAACAAGGGGATCCCCAGATCCCGGCCCCCCCCTGTGTGAAATGGTAAGGGGGTACAAAAGTACCCCTACCATTTCACTAAAAAACTGTCAAAAATGTTAAAAATGACAAGAGACAGTTTTTGACAATTCCTTTATTTAAATACTTCTTCTAACCTTCTATCTTCCTTCATCTTCTGGTTCTTCTGGTTCTTCTGGCTCTTCTGGTTCTTCCTCCGGCGTTCTCGTCCAGCATCTCCTCCGCGGCATCTTCTATCTTCTTCTCCTCGGGCCGCTCCGCACCCATGGCATGGGGGGAGGCTCCCGCTCTTCTCTTCATCTTCTTCATCTTCTTCTCTTCTTCTTTTCTTCTCTTCATCTCTTCTTCTCTTCTTCATTTTCTTCTCCGGGCCGCTCCGCACCCATGCTGGCATGGAGGGAGGCTCCCGCTGTGTGACGGCGCTCCTCGCCTGACAGTTCTTAAATAACGGGGGCGGGGCCACCCGGTGACCCCGCCCCCCTCTGACGCACGGGACATGACGGGACTTCCTTGTGGCATTCCCCGTGACGTCACAGGGAAGTCCCGTCAAGTCACCGTGCGTCAGAGGGGGGCGGGGTCACCGGGTGGCCCCGCCCCCGTTATTTAAGAACTGTCAGACGAGGAGCGCCGTCACACAGCGGGAGCCTCCCTCCATGCCAGCATGGGTGCGGAGCGGCCCGGAGAAGAAAATGAAGAAGAGAAGAAGAGAAGAAGAGAAGAAAAGAAGAAGAGAAGAAGATGAAGAAGATGAAGAGAAGAGCGGGAGCCTCCCCCCATGCCATGGGTGCGGAGCGGCCCGAGGAGAAGAAGATAGAAGACGCCGCGGAGGAGATGCTGGACGAGAACGCCGGAGGAAGAACCAGAAGAGCCAGAAGAACCAGAAGAACCAGAAGATGAAGGAAGATAGAAGGTTAGAAGAAGTATTTAAATAAAGGAATTGTCAAAATCTGTCTCTTGTCATTTTTAACATTTTTGACAGTTTTTTAGTGAAATGGTAGGGGTACTTTTGTACCCCCTTACCATTTCACACAGGGGGGGACCGGGATCTGGGGGTCCCCTTGTTAAAGGGGGCTTCCAGATTCCGATAAGCCCCCCGCCCGCAGACCCCCACAACCACCGGCCAGTGTTGTGGGGATGAGGCCCTTGTCCTCATCAACATGGGGACAAGGTGTTTTGGGGGGCTACCCCAAAGCACCCTCCCAATGTTGAGGGCATGTGGCCTGGTACGGTTCAGGAGGGGGGGGCGCACTCTCGTCCCCCCCTCTTTTCCTGCGGCCTGCCAGGTTGCGTGCTCGGATAAGGGTCTGGTATGGATTTTTAGGGGGACCCCACGTCGTTTTTTTTTTTTTTTAATTTTGGCCGGGGTTCCCCTTAATATCCATATCAGACCTGAAGGGCCTGGTATGGAATTTAGGGGGACTCCTACGTCTTTTTTATTTTTTTAATTTTGGTTCGGGGTTCCCCTTTGGGGAATTCCCATGCCGTTTTTATCAATGAACTTCTATGTGTATTGTCGGACCGGCAATGCATTAACAGTCGCGAATAGTTTTAAATTACTTTTTTCCTTCAAAATGTCATTTTGCTGTCAGACTGTTCTAAACACAGGAAACATGCGCCCCTTTACAAGCATACTATAGACACCCCCCAGGTACGAAATTTAAAGGGATATTACACTTTTATTGTTTGACTTTAAGCATTATTAAAATCACTGCTCCTGAAAAAACGGCCGTTTTTAAAACTTTTTTTTGCATTGATCCATGTCCCCTGGGGCAGGACCCAGGTCCCCAAACACTTTTTATGACAATAACTTGCATATTAGCCTTTAAAATTAGCACTTTTGATTATTCATGTTCGTGTCCCATAGACTTTAACAGTGTTCGCATGTTCGAACGAACTTTTTTCCTGTTCGCATGTTCTGGTGCGAACCGAACAGGGGGGTGTTCGGCTCATCCCTACTAGTGACATTGTTTCAGATCGTGGAGTGCAGTTTACTTCAAGATTTTGGAAAACACTGTGCGAAGCACTGGGCATCAAACTAAATTTCTCCTCAGCGTATCATACCCAGTCCAATGGACATACCTGCGATGCTTTACCTATTTTTCCCAGAAGGATTGGGCCTCACTATTGCCCTTGGCGGAATTCGCATTTAACAACTCTACCCATACAGCTACCAACCAATCTTCCTTCTTCTCTAATTATGGGTTCCATCCCTCTTTCTTGCCAACGCTAATTCCAGACTCTCCGTTACCAGCTGTTCAGGACAGACTAAATTTCCTTGCTACTAATAACCAGGTGCTGAGAGAGATCATTGCCAGGACACAGGAGGTTAATAAAAGATTCTTTGACAGAAAGAGGAGAGGAGAACTGGATTTGAAAGTGGGTGACCGTGTGTGGCTTTCAACAGTCAATCTGAAACTGGCCTGCCATCCAGGAAATTGGGACCTAAATATCTGGGATCTTTCCCAGTCAAGAGAAAGATCAATTTAGTGGCGTATGAACTTGAACTTCCCGACACATTCAAGATACATCCTGTGTTTCATACTTCCTTGTTGAAACCTGATGTAGTTAATCCCTTTCCAGGACGCGAAATGGGGCCCCCAGAGGCCAAAATGGTGGATGGAGAGGAGGAGTTTGAGATCGAGACCATTGTGGACTGCAGAAAAAGGCAAGGACATAATCAATATTTAATTAAATGGAAAGGTTTTGGCCCAGAAGAAAACTCCTGGGAACCGGAAGCAAACCTTCATGCCCCAAGGCTTATACAAGCTTTTCATCGCTCTCATCCAGAAAGAAGGATCCAGAGGGGCATCCGGAGGCTGCCCGTAAGGAGGAGGCAATGTCAGAGAACCATTACAAACGCTCGTTCCCGTGCGCCAGCCAGACGTGCGGCACGAATGTGTGAACCCCAGACCAGGCACGCACGTTAGTACTCTCATATGAATGAGTGAACGTCGACGTGGGCATGTCTGCAAGCCAACGAATCACAGCACAGGGCGCCCTATTTAAAGGATCAGCATACTAGTATCAGTGCTGGATTGTCTCAGCTAGTTCCTGTATCCTTGATTGCTGTTTGATTGAACCTTGATCCTGAAACCTTGGCCTTCCTGACTACTCTTTTGGATTATCCCTGCAACTCTGTTTACTTCTGCTTCCTGTAACTGAACCCGGCTTGAACTTCTGACCACAGCTCTGTCTTCCGATCTTGTACCTCTCTGCCAGCCCATTGCCAACCTCCGCTAGCCCCTGACTACGAACCTGCCTATCGATTGTGCACCTTCCTGCCAGCACATTGCCGACTCCTGCTTGTTCCAGACCTTGCAAGTTCTCCTGTTGGACTTTCCTGAACCTATCCAGGATCAACATCTCACCAGCATCTCTAGGCTCCGGTGTTCCTGATCCTGCCAACAGGCACCTGCACCCTTCCGTTGCCCTAGCAGCCCTGTCTCCACCTCCAGGGGTGTTAGGACCGGAACCGTGCAAGAGGCCACCCTCGTCATTTCAGACTCCACAGTAAGGTACGTGACAGGTGTGTCCTGCTCACAGTGTTCAGCTAAAACTACAAGTTAGTGCGGTGCGTCCTGTTCACAGTGTTCAGCTAAAACTACAAGTTAGTGCTGTGCGTCCTGCTCACAGTGTTTAGCTAAAACTACAAGTTAGTGTGGTGCGTCCTGCTCACAGTGTTCAGCTAAAACTACAAGTTAGTGTAGTGAGACCTCTGCACAGTGTTTATCTAAAGCTACAAGTTAGTGCAGTGTGTCCTGCTCACAGTGTTCAGCTAAAACTACAAGTTAGTGCGGTGCGTCCTCCTCACAGTGTTCAGCTAAACCTACAAGTTATTTTTTTGCGAGCTCTGCACAGTGTTCAGCTAAAGCTACCTGTAGAAGGTTGGTGGTGTTTTCCTGATCCTATCACTACCGCACGCAGCTAAAAAAGCTACAAGTTATTTTTTTGCGAGCTCTGCACAGTGTTCAGCTAAAGCTACCTGTAGAAGGTTGGTGGTGTTCTCAAACTACAGGCAGGCAGTTGATTTTGCTAGCTGCAGTATCAGTACATATATATATATATATATATATATATATATATATATCAAAACATATAGTGTATAACAAGGCCTAAATACACCACTCAGCGCTATAGAACTCAAAAAATTCTTCACAGCAAAAATAAGGAATGACATACAAAGAGTGAATATCAAACAATACCCCTAAATGAGCACATCAAGGGTGTTGGTATGAGCAGCTGTTTAAAACCAGAAACCATATGTAAACAATAGTATAATACCATACATTGATATTCAAGGGATAGTTATATACTAAAATAGCGCTGTTGTTGAGCAAAATAAACGATTGTGTGGCCAACTACACACAGAACAATGTCCATAAAAGTGATATAGTAATAGTAGTGGTTCAGAGGTAGTTCAAGGCAGATCATAAAGTTGTCACAGCATGCACCATCCACCGATCACTCCACTCCACCAGGTGTGAACACACTCCCCGCAGGGGGTTAAACTCACCAGAGATAAGTATATCCAGGAGGAAGCCCAGCGTTTGGAAGGCTCTGATGATGATACTGAGCTCGGTGAAGGCAGTAACGTGAGCACGGACAGAGGGGGTGCCCAAGAAGGACAGCAATCTGGCAGTCATGCTCCCCCTGCTGCAGCATACTGCAAGGTTTGCTCCAGTGATGAGGAGGGAGGGGATGATGAGGTCACTGACTCAACGTGGGTACCTGATAGGAGAGAGGAGGAGGAGGAGGCGACACATCACCACCGAGGCAGGATGCCCTCCAGGGGCCAGCCTAAGGGCAGCACATTGACTGCATCACACCCCAAAGCTCCACATGTGCAGGGCGCTGCAGTCTCTCTGCGTTATTCAAAAAGTTCTTTGGTGTGGGCCTTTTTTGAGAAGAGTGCATCAGATTGCACCGCTGCTATTTGCAACATATGTCTCAAGAGTATCTTGCGTGGCCAAAACATCTCCCGCTTGGGTACCACATGCTTGACCAGACATATGTTGACCTGCCATGCAGTTCGTTGGCAAGCATATCTAACAGACCCACACCAAAGAACAAAGAGGACCTCTCCTTGCTCCTCATCAGCTGAGATCTCCAACCCTACTATACCTTCAGTCCTCTTTGAGACCTGCACTGAGAGGAATGAAGGTGTAGAATTAGGCATGTGTTTAACAGGGGTATGTAATTACAATTTTTGATGCAATACTTTGCAGCAGGGCTCATTTCTGCATTCCAACTAGAGTATCTGTGAGGGGTTGCAGTGTTGTGGCATCAGCACCAGTGCCTAAGGCCCAATTTTTCAGCCCTTGTTTAACAGGGACGTGTAATTACAATTTTTGATGCAATACTTTGCAGCAGGGCTCATTTCTGTATTCCAACTAGAGTATCTGTGAGGGGTTGCAGTGTTGTGGCACCAGCACCAGTGCCTAAGGCCCAATTTTTCAGCCCCTGTTTAACAGGGGCGTGTAATTACAATTTTTGATGCAATACTTTGCAGCAGGGCTCATTCCTGCGTTCCAACTAGAGTGTCTGTGAGGGGTTGCAGTGTTGTGGCACCAGCACCAGTGCTTAAGGCCTAATTTTTCAGTGAGGACTTACAGTATTGTGGCACCAGAACCACCACCACCACCACCAAAGGCCCAATTTTTCTGCCCGTCTTCAACAGGGGCATGTAATTGCAATTTTTGACCTAATATTTCACAGCAGGGCCCATTTCTGCACCCACCAAGAGCGAGTGAGGACTTACAGTGTTGTGGCACCAGCACCACCACCACCAAAGGCCCAATTTTTCTACTCTTGTTCAACAGGGGCATGTAATTACAATTCTTGATCTAATATTTCACAGCAGGGCCCATTTCTGCGCCCACCAAGAGCGAGTGAGGACTTACAGTGTTGTGGCACCAGCATCACCTAAGGCCCAAATTTGTTCTAATATTTCACAGCAGGGCCCTGTGAGGGCTTACAGTGTTGTGGCCACAACAACACCTAAGGCCCAAATTTCTGCTGAGTATATAGGGCAGGCCCCTACTTTCAAACATTTAACTTACAAACGACTCCTACTTGCAAACGAAAGGAGACAACAGGAAGTGAGATGAAATCTACCCCTAGGAAGGGAAATTCTCTCCTGTAAGAGTTAATATGGGAAAAACATTTCTCCTTTCCACTGATGCTTTTGAATCCTTGTTCCACAAAAAAACCCAAATTTTGAAAAAACATTTGTCGTTGGGACAAAAAGAAATCTTCTGAAGAGGAGGACAGACAGCAAAGCAAATGTCACAGGGGTGATAACCCTTCCCTATGTTTTCCAAAAAGCTTAAAAAAGATTTTTTGGCTGGAGCTAAACACGTTAAAAATATACCCGTTCAAGATTACAAACAGATTCTACTTAACAACAAACCTACAGTCCCTGTCTTGTTTGCACCGCCTGTATACTGCTGTTCAGAGTATAAAGGGCCTGGTTGCCCCACACCTTTCTTTATTTTAATTTGGGTGCGGGGTTCCCCCTAATATCCATACAAGACCCAAAGGGCCTGGTAATGGACTGGGGGGTACCCATGCCATTTGTCTCACTGATTTTCATCCATATTGCCAGGACCCGACATTACATTAAACCCGCAAGCAGTTTTAAATGAGATTTTTTCTTTTAAAAATGACATTTTGTGCAGGGACTGTTCTAAGCACGGGAAACACGCGTCACTTTACAGGCATACTATAGACACCCCCCAGGTACGATATTTAAAGGAATATTTCACTTTTTTTTTTTTTTACTTTAAGCATCATTAAAATCACTGCTCCTGAAAAAACGGCCGTTTTAAAAAGTTTTTTTTGCATTGATACATGTCCCCTGGGGTAGGACCCAGGTCCTCAAACCCTTTTTAGGACAATACCATGTAAATTAGCCTTTAAAATGAGCACTTTTGATTTTGAACGTTCGAGTCCCATAGACGTCAATGGGGTTCTAACGTTTGTGCGAATTTTCGGTCTGTTCGCAGGTTCTGGTGCGAACCGAACCGGGGGGTGTTCGGCTCATCCCTAATGGCTGGCTACACTGACTTACAGAGTCATCAGAGCAGCCAGCCATTGTCTCTGATCACTGCCACAGCAGTACAATGTCACCATAAAAATGCAGCCAGTAACAGTGTCCTTCAAGTGATATTAAAAGTTTGTTGTTTTCTTTAACCACTTACCGACCAGCCGCCACAGTTTTACTGCGGCAGAATGGCACGGCTGGGCGAAACTACGTTGCCTTACATCGCTTCGCCTTTTGGCTACTAGGGGTGCGCCGCCGGAGGCAGGGGCAGGTGCGCACCCACTCATGTGCCCGGAGCTAATGCGCGATGAGCGTGGGCCGGTGGGCGCGGTGACCTCCGGGCTCCCACGATCACTCGTGAAAGAGCGAGAACCAGGATCTGTGTGTGTAAACACACAGATCCCGGTTCTTTCAGGGGAGAGGAGACAGATTGTGTGTTCATACTATGTATACATACATACTATGTATGAACACCGATCTCTCTCTCCTCCTAGACAGTCCCATCCCCCACACACATAGGGAACACAGTTAACCCCTTGATCGCCCCCTAGTGTTAACCCTTTCCCTGCCTGTGACATTTACACAGTAATCAATGCATTTTTATAGCACTGATGGCTCTATAATCGTCAATGGTTTCAAAAATGTGTCAAAAGTGTCCGATGTGTCTGCCATAATGTTGCAGTCCCGATAAAAATCGCAGATCGCCGCAATTACTAATAATAATTTAAAAAAATAATAATAATGCCATAATTCTATCCCCTATTTTGCAGACGGTATAACTTTTGTGCAAACCAATCAATATACGCTTATTGCAATTTTTTTGTCAAAAATATGTAGAAGATTATATATCGACCTAACTGAGGAAAAAAAAATTTTTTTTGATAAAAAATGTGGGATATTTATTATAGGAAAATCCGCTTTGCACTACAAGTGCACTAGGAAATGCAGTCGCTGTACTGTAGATCTGAGAGGGACATGCAAGGAAAATAAAAAAAACTGCAATTTGGCTTCCACATGATTGGATGATAAAATCAGCAGAGATCCCCCTAATTTCAGATCTTCCCCCCAGATCTACAGTGACTGCACTTCCAGGTGCAATTGCAATGCACTCGTAGTACACAGTGGATTTGCCTTAGTAAATCAACCCTATTGTGGTTTTTTTTTTCAAAATTGTAGCTCTTCTTTTGTTTATAGCTCAAAAAATAAAAACCGTAGAGATGGTCAAATACCACTAAAAGAAAGCTCTATTTGTGGGAAAAAAAAGGACGTCCATTTTGTTTGGGTACAGCGTCGCAGGACTACGCAATTGTAAGTTCAAGCAACGCAGTGCCGAACTGCAAAAAATGGCCTGGTCATTGAGCAGCCAAATCTTCCGGGGCTGAAGTGTTTAAACTTCTGAAAGCTGGGCAAAATAAATTAAAGGTACAGTGTAAAAAAATAAATAAATAAATAATAATATTTATAATAATATAATAATAATAATAATTAAATAAAATAACATTTGCTCATGGGCAAATGTGAACGCACGTGTCGGTCCCACATCACATATGTGAGATACCTCCCCAAATATCAGATCAAGAGCAATAGTTCTAGCACCAGACCTCCTGTGTAACTCTAAACTGGTAACCTGTAAAGGCTATTAAAGCGTCACCTATAGGGATTTTTAGGTACTGTAGTTTGGCGCCATTCTACGTGCATGCGCAATTTTTTTTTTATTATTTATACATAAGATACAGATGCCATTACTAAAGAAACAGATTCCAAATTTAAAGTACTACCGTATGCTTATCCAGAGCATTGAATAATGTACAATAGTCATGGAAATCACAGGTACAGTTGTGCTCATAAGTTTACATACCCTGGCAGAATTTATGATTTCATTTTTCAGAGAATATGAATGATAACACAAAAACTATTCTTTCATTCATGGTAAGTGTTTGGCTGAAGCCATTTATTATCAGTCAACTGTGTTTATTCTTTTTAAATCATAATCACAACAGAAACTACCCAAATGACCCTGATCAAAAGTTTACATACCCCAGTTTTTAATACCGTGTATTGCCCCCTTTAACATCAATGACAGCATGAAGTCTTTTGTGGTAATTGTGGATGAGGCTCTTTATCTTCTCAGATGGTAAAGCTGCCAATTCCACTTGGTAAAAAAGCCTCCAGTTCCTGTAAATTCTTGGGCTGTCTTGCATGAACTGCACATTTGAGATCTCCCCAGGGTGGCTCAATGATATTAAGGTCAGGAGACTGAGATGGCCACTCCAGAACCTTCACTTTATTCTGCTGTAGCCAATGACAGGTCAACTTGGCCTTGTGTTTTGGATCGTTGTCATGTTGGAATGTCCAACTACGCCCCATGTGCAGCTTCCTGGCTGATGAATGCAAAGGTTCCTCCAGTATTGTTTGATAACATACTGCATTCATCTTGCTATCAATTTTGACTGAATTTCCTGTGCCTTTGTAGCTCACACATCCCCAAAACATCAGCGATCCACCTCCGTGTTTCACAGTAGGAATGGTGTACCTTTCATCATAGGCCCTGTTGACTCTTCTCCAAATGTAGCTTACCGGAGGGTTTGAACCCGAAACAGTATATACTGTAGGGGTCAAACCGGCTTGTATTGCCCACCGGCAATGGGGGGGATCTTGGCAACCAGGAGAAATAGGGGTCCCAAACGTTTTCACGGAAATATCCTCTCCACACAGTTGATCACATATCCCAGAGTGTGGCCTATTCTAACCATGAGGTTACAGACTTACAGATGTCAATTGAGGGAACCAAAATTGTGACCAAGATGTTTTGGAAAGTAATGGCAGCCAATACCTTACTACAAGCCCAAAGCCATGACCCTAGGTCCTTGATCCATGGAATCCCAATTGGACAGTTCCACTTAGTCAAGTTCCAGCAAGCAAAAAGTATATACTGTTTCGGGTTCAAACCCTCCGGTAAGCCTCCAACTTCACTGGTTGTGGGAAATTTACACATCCCTATATAAGACACTGAGGTGGATTTCGTTCAGTTTTGTTGGATTTCTGGGAATCTTCTTTTATTTGGATAAACGATCAATAACCATCATCACATTATTCTATTTATGTTATTTTGGGCGCTGGATAGCCCAGACTATTTTCGCCTATTCTGGTGACGGTTTTTCACTGGCCTCACAGTTAATGATTATAATGGTCCTATCTACCTATGGATTACAAAGATTAACTCTTTCACGTTAATATAAGACACGTTAAATTAGTGTGTTCATTTCACCTATGTACATATATTTTCTATTTTTTATCACTTTCCACTTTTTAGCGCTACACTTTGTTTTCACTTGTTAATTTAACAAATATTCTTTTTGTTGTGTTAGCTGCTCATTTAGAGTAAGCGCAAGATATACCATTTTTGTGTTCTCCCTCCATGCCAGCATGGATGCGGAGTGGCCCGGAGAAGAAGATGAAGAAGAGAAGAAGAGAAGAAGAGAAGAAGAGAAGAAGATGAAGAAGAGAAGAAGATGAAGAGAAGAGCGGGAGCCTCCCCCCATGCCATGGGTACAGAGCGGCCCGAGGAGAAGAAGATAGAAGATGCCGCGGAGGAGTTGCTGGATGAGAACACCGGAGGAAGAACCAGAAGAGCCAGAAGAACCAGAAGAAGAAGATGAAGGAAGATAGAAGAAAGAAGAAACATTTAAATAAAGGAATTGTCAAAAACTGTCTCTTGTCATTTTTAACATCTCCAGGACAGCTCTGATACTGCTCAGGTGAAAAACAATGGGAAAATAGCTAAAATGATGGAGCATGAATTATCACAATCTGATGTGGTTGACAGTGACTGGTGCAGGATGCCTGCTGCTAAACCGCTCTGTCCACCTGTGTCTCCATGGGCAGAGGGAGCAGTACTACGGAGGGCTGATGACTGGAGCACAGACAGAATAGATTGGGATAATCTAGCCATAAAGGTGTTAGCGTGGTGGAAAGAAATTTCTGAATGTAATAGTAAGGGGGACACTATTGCTGCTGTGACAAATGGAGAGGCTGCAGGGCCAGTAGACACAGGTGCGTTGGCTTTTGCGGAAGTTAACCCTCTCCAGTTGTAAGGATCTGAAAAGGGCGCATGCATAGCAGAGGTTTTGTCCACAGCAAAAGAGATGAGTAATGTTGCTCCTCAGGATGGTGGGATAATGGATAGGGACTTGGAAGGGCTCAGTGTTGCTGAAAATGAGAGGATGAGTGTGACACATGTGATTTGCAGTGCTCATGGGCAGCCGCAAGTTTTGTCAGTTGCCTCTGAGGTGGAGGTCATTAGTAAGGGAAAAGTCCCTAGAGTTCTGTGTATAGATGTGGCATGTCTAGAAAAAACTGAGATGTTGTTGGAATTGGTGAAAATCTTTCCGCTGTACACCTGCATGTATCCACCGCAGATGGGCGACCTGGTACTGCGTAGTACCAATCAGTGGAGACACGTGGTACAGGCGATGTTAATCATTGTTGATAAAAATTGGTTACTGCAATGTTGGTTACTTTTGCGGAAAATGGTCTTGCAGTTCTCTGCGAGAGTCCTTCCAGCGACAGTTATGTGCGGAAGGCGTTCAGGGGAACTGCTAGAGGAATCAGAAATGATAGACATAGTGGAAGTTTCTCCGTATGCTGGTGTGATGAGGTACATTCCTGCTGGTGCGGTCCGAAGTGCAGCTAAGCAGTGGTTGGTATATGGCGTGTGTGCCGTTTCACCCGCTAGACCTCGTGTAAAGGAAGGGCCCGGAAAAGACGCGGCAGTAGTGGGAATTCAATCCATCACTCGCAGGGAGGTGCAGTTTGAGGTACCTGGAGACACTTTGACAGGAAATGACAGTGTTGGTAACTGTAATGAAAAAGTGTATGAGAAGCACTGTAGAGCACTGTCGAACAGCTCAGATGTATTGGTTGAGGTACCAATGAACACAGAAATGGTTAAAGAGATTGGTGTGGAAAAATGTGGCGAAAATTGTGCATTGGTAGGACAGTCGCTATTGGAGTGTTGGACAACAGGGAGCGATGTGAAACTGCGGGAATGTCCCATAGGGAGTAACTGCTTGCCTGTAGATGGTCCCTCCCTAGACACTGTCCTAGCAAACAAGGTGATAAGAGGTCTTGTTGATAATAATATTGAGTTGAATAACCCCGTGTGGAACATTGCTATTGAGGTTAAACAGAAGTATGTGGTGTTGATCTCAGATGATTTGGTTGCCAAGGGTAACCACACAGGGGTTAGTGAACCTGATAAACGGATGTTGTTGGTTAGTGTTGCGTCAGGTAGTGAGAGGGGTCAGTCCCTGACAGATTTCATGGAAGTGGGTCCCCAACAATCCCAGGAGAGTAGGTCTGTGGGAGGAAAAAGGAGGATCCCGTGGCCAGAAGGTGGAAGGGATAGAGAGATTAGTGGGAGCCCACGGTTCAGGAAGAAGTGCTGGTGGAAGCACACCCCGAAGAAGATGTGGGTGGAGTGCCCCTTTAGAGAAAAGGTTGAGCAGATTAGGACTCCTGCTGCTGATAGTTGGCACAGAGGTGCCAAGGTGAAGTGCTGGTGGAAACATACCCGGAAAAAGAAATGGGCCTATACAGCTAATGGCTGGCACAGAGGTGTCCCATTCTTAGTGACTGGTTTATGTGTTCCTCCCTCTGGTTCGAAACAAGGGGGAGGATATGTGGCAGTAGGACCCTGTGCTACCGTGAAGATTGCTGGTTTACGCCACATTTTGGAGGGAGAGGCAGGCTGATTGCACAGCTGTGTGCTGGGCTATTTAGTTGTGACCTGGCTATGGCTCAGGGTTCCACCCAACAGACAGGAAGTCTGTGCATGGGAGTCAGGTGGACTCCCATTCTTCTGAGAGGAGTCAGAGGCTGCAGGGGGCAGCCAGGGTATGCATGTCTGCAGGAGGCAGACGTACTTGGTGACAGAGCAGCAAGTAGTAAGCAGCAGGAGTAAGCCAGGAGAGAGCTTCACTCTAGGAAACTCTTTTGGGTCTGAGGAGCAGACCTAAGGCCTAGGCTAAAGGCCGGAATCAGCCATATGGCAAGAATGTAAGCCAGGAGGCTAAAGTATTGAGTGTGCAAAATACAGTAATGGTGAAACCCCCTGCGTGGGCTACTGATGTCTTTGTGAACTTTTCTGTGCTTTTAAATAAAAGTGGGCTACCAGGCCCTTAAAAAATACAGTTTTGTACCGGAGTACTCACTGACAATGCACCTACCGTTTGAGTCTGATACCCCAATCTTGCAATATATATATATATATATATATATATATATATGTATGTATGTATGTATGTATGTATATATATATATATATATATATATATATATATATATATATACACTGTGAACAGGACGCACTACACTAACTTGTAGCTTTAGCTGAACACTGTGCAGAGGTCTCACTACATTAACTTGTAGTTTTAGCTGAACACTGTGAGCAGGACACACTACACTAACTTGTAGCTTTAGCTGAACACTGTGCAGAGGTCTCACTACACTAACTTGTAGTTTTAGCTGAACACTGTGAGCAGGATGTACTATACTAACTGTAAATAGTCTAGCTGCCTGACTGTGGTACTAATAGGATCAAAAGAACACCAGCAATTTTCTTCAGGTAGCTGTAAATATTGTAACAAGACAAGCCTGCCTGTCAGTAGGAAGATAACAGGAACGGATCTAGCTAAACTGAATACAGTATATATATATATATATATATATATATATATATATATATATATGCAACACCTGGGATGCATATATATACACAATACTCTATAAGTGCAGCTAACTCACTGACTGTCCTGCCTAATTTAGCTAACTCAAATGAAATGACACTGTCTCTCTCTCTCTCTCTCTAAGCACGCCGGAACACACTACACAGGGCCGCCGTGCAGGCGGCCTTATATAGTGTGGGGCGTGTTCTAAACCCCCCGAGCCATAATTGGCCAAAGCCACCCTGGATTTGGCCAATTACAGCTCTCTCTACCGATGGCGCTGTAATTGGCCAAGCATGCGGCTCATAGTGCATGCTTGGTCAATCATCAGCCAGCAATGCACTGCGATGCCACAGTGAATTATGGGCCATGACATGCCACACGAATTTGGCACGAACGGCCCATATCGTTCGTAATTCAGCAAACGAGCGCACAGCTGATTTTCGGGTCGAACATGGGTTTGACTCGAACATGAAGCTCATCCCTAGTGTGAAGGGTGCTGGGGGTGTATGGGTGTGGGGGTGCTGGGGGTGTATGGGTGTGGGGGGTGTATAGGTGTGGGGGTGCTGCGGGTGTATAGGAGTCAGGGGTGCTGGGGGTGTATGGGCGTGGGGGGTGTATAGGTGTGCAGGTGTATAGGAGTCGGGGTGCTGGGGGTGTATGGGTGTGGGGGGTGCTGGGGGTATATGGGTGTGGGGGGTGCTGGGGGTGTATAGGAGTCGGGGGTGCTGGGGGTGTATAGGTGTGGGGGGTGCTGGGAGTGTATAGGTATGGGGGTGTATGGGTGTGGGGGGTGCTGTGGGTGTATAGGAGTGGGGGGTGTGGGGGGTGCTGGGGGTGTATAGGTATGGGGGTGCTGGGGATGTATAGGTGTGGGGGTGTAGAGGTGTGAGGGGTGCTGGGGCTGTATAGGTGTGGGGGTGTATGGATGTGGGGGTGCTGGGGGTATATAGGTGTGGGAGGTGCTGGGGGTGTATGGGTGTGGGGGGTTCTGGGGGTGTATAGGTGTGGGCGTTGCTGGGGGTGTATATGTGTGTGGGGGGTACACATATAGAGTTGTGGGGCAGAGCTGTGTGTATATTGTACTTCCTGTAGAGCGCTAATATTTTTTCCCTTCAGAAGTTAGATAATCCTCTGTCCTGTACATAAGCAGACAGTACATTTCTTAGCACAGATCTTCTATAAAATGATGCCGGTGATGTTTATTTTTCTCACCTATTATTTCTATTTGAAGTTGTGCCTTTCTTAAGACCGCATGTGATTTCAGTCTGACACATAATAAACTGTATTTATTTCTCCAAATAATTGCTTAAAGCGATATTTGTGTTGACAGGTAACACAACTAATGGGAAAATACTTTTCCTGGAATTACCAAGTTTCATGAAAGATTACTGCACACTGGATTTTCTTGATTTTTATACTTATGAACTCTTTGACTTATTTTGGCTATACCATATCACTTGTATATTTTGATTATTCAGGACATTTCACATATATTTTGGTTTGATTGACTTTTTTTACACTTATGAACTTTCTGAATCCTTTTTGCTGTATTATATCACTTGTATACTTTGATCATCCAGTACATTTCACATGTATGTGGTTTGACTCACGTTATAATTTGTGGTATTGGGAATTATACCCCTGAACCAGTGATTTATATTGTTTTCAGTTTTTAAAAACCAATATTTTTTAGTGCTGCATTAGTGTTAATTTATTCCTAAACCCGGCACTGACTGCAGCATGATACATACTGCTGACCAGGGGCGGACTGACCATTTGGGCACTGCGGGAGGGCCCCATGCCACTAAGGGGCCCATCAGGGTTGCCAGCCTCAATAAAACCAGGGACAGTATGTAAAATTATTATTATTTTTTTTTTTTTAAATCGCAAGATTATAGCTGCCCCGCCTCTTCAGCACCTTTTCAGTGTGTGTATGTGTATTCTGTGTGTGTATACTGTGTGTGTATATTGTGTCTGTGTGTGTATACTGTGTGGCCCCATCATCTATTGCCTGGGTGCCCCATAATCTCCTATTGCCCGGGGGCCCCAAAATCTTCTCCTATTGCCCGGGGATCCCATAATCTCCTATTGCCCGGGGGCCCCATGAGTTGTCAGTCCGCCCCTGCTGCTGACCCTTGCACTCTTTGCAATGAACACCTCTGACCTCTACACTGTGTCTTATAGACTCCTGAACTATATACACTATATTGGACATTATATATTTCTCAACAAAGTATTTAATGTCCCAACAGTTGTTGGTTGCTAAGCAGTCCCTTACTATTGTAATGACATTCTTCTTTAACTAGTTGCCGCCCGCCCACCGTCAAATGATGGCAGGGCGGTGCAGCTCTTGTTCTGGGAGGCCATCACAAGATGGCGTCCATGGGGGCACGCAGCGTGCCGATCGCACCGTGTTGCTAGGACAAGGCGTGACCCTGATCTCTGTAAAGAGTCACGTCCGCGGCTTTTTAACCATGTGATCGGCTGTGTCCAATCACAGCTGGTCACATGTAAACACGGAGATGCTGGTAATCGGCGCTCCTTGCCTCACGCTGACAGAGTGTGTGGCAAGAAGAGATGATCAGCGGCATCTCCTCACAGGAGACATCTACCCTGATTACAATAGCAACACCAGTGCCACAAATCAGTGCTCACCACTGCCCACAAGTGCCACCAATCAGTGCCCATTAGTGATGATAATCCGTGCTGGCTATCAGTCCAGCCTATCAGTGCTGCCCATCAATGCCCATCACTGCTGTCCATCAATGCCCATCAGTACCGCCTATCTGTGCCTCATATCAGTGCCCACCAGTGCCACCTATTAGTGCCCATCAGTGCCACCTATTAGTGCCCATCAGTGCCACCCAACAGTGCCCATCAGTGCCGCCTATTAGTGCTCATCAGTTCCACACATCAGTGCCCATAATTGTGACATATTAGTGCCTCCTCATCAGTGTCACCTAAACAGTGTCCCTAAGTGCCGCCTCATCAGTGCCCATAAGTGCCACCTCATCAATGCCCACCAGTTCAGCCTATCAGTGCCCATCAGTGCCGCCTCATCAGCGCACATCAATGAAGGAGAAAAATTACTTAATTACTGCCAGAAACATTACTTTACTGACAGAAAAATTTTTAAAAAAAAGCAGTGATTAAATACCACCAAAAGAAAGGTCTATTTGTGTGACGAAAATGATAAAAATTTAATCTGGGTACAGTGTAGCCTGACCGCAAAATTGTCATTCAAAGTACGACAGCGCTGAAAGCTGAAAAATGGCCAGGGCAGGAAGGGGGTGAAAGTGCCCTGTAGGCAAGTGGTTAACCACTTCAGCCCGGGAAGGATTTGCCCCCTTAATGACCAGGCATTTTTTTGCGATATGGCACTGCGTTGCTTTATCTGAAATTTGCGCGGTCGTATGAAGCTGTACCCAAACAAAATGTATGTCCTTTTTTTCCCACATAATACAATAGAGCTTTCTTTTGGTGGTATTTGATCATCTCTGTGGTTTTTATTTATCTGAAATAACAAATGGTGCATTAAACAAATGGAACATAATTAATTAATAATAATAAATATTAATATAATAAAAAAAACTTTTTATTATTATTTATTATTATTAATTTGTTATGTTCCATTTGTGGCATTCGTTATTTCAGATCATTTGTAACTTCAGATTAATTTGTATTTGTTATGTTCACTAACAGCCAAATTTGAAAGGCAATTTCAATATCTATAATTTAATAGTTAATAATAGTTATTATTAGTTAGTTATTATTTCAGATTTTCAACTTTTCGGATTTTCATTCTTATTTTCGGATTTCCATTTTTATTCTTGGATTTTTCAAATTTTCAGATTTTGAAATTTCAGAATTTTCGATTTTTCGAATTTCCAAAATTTTTAATTCTCGATTTTCAAATTTTGAAATCTTCGAATTTCCGAAATTTTTGCATTTTGGAAAAATTAGTGAAATGGGTTTTCATTAATTCGAATGTTCGATTTGATAAATTTTTTATTTGTTACGTTCATTAACAGCCAAATTTGAAAGGAAATTCCAATACCTACAATTTAATAGTTCAAAAAAATGTTTCACCAAAAGTGGACTAGAGCGTTGCCACCATTCCGTACATAAAAATGTGAAGAAAGGTCCTTCAAAAAGGGGTTGGGATTTTGAAGACAACTATGTATAGGTACAAAAACCAAATATATAGTAATGTAATATATTAAATATTATGATAAAAAGTCAATATATGCATAACATAACAATTGACCATTTAAGAACAATATAAAAAAATAAACAGTAAATACAGAATGACACTGGTATTGTCTCCTAGGTAGAGATTACGCCCGATGTGTTTCAGGATCTTGTCCTTTCCTTCAGGGGCATTCCCTTGTGGAGAACAGTGTGAATCTATAATAAAAACATATATTAATGCTAAGAAACATGGAAAGAAGGGGCATGTAGTGAGCATCTTTGAGGGCAGGGAGCCAATCACCAAAACACCCACCTGGTCTGAGCACTGACAGGCTGACCCCCCACCTCTGCAGCAATGCTGGCAGCACAAACTAGTCTATTTCCCAAAGACAACCTCTGGATATGACACTGAACTTTTTGGCAGTACACATGTCTAGTTCTGTTAGCTTGAATTCTTTTATACTTAAGGGTTTTTAATACAGCAGCTGGCCATTATGGGTTTCATGTGTTGATTACGGTAATTAAGCATGGAGAGTTATTATATATGTGATATGTTTATTTTTTTATCAGACATTTATTATTAAGCTAAAAAATATTCCACTTCAGATGACTTCCAATTCAAGATTTGTCGTTTTCCACAGAGTGGTTTTATCCGAATAGGGATAATTGGTTGCAGCCCAGGTGATGGAATTCTCCAGACTGTTGCTCTTTTTATGTCCTCCATTTTTAGCTTCCACTTTATTTTCTTCATTTCCTTCTTCATCTTCGTCTAGACATAGACGAGTTAATGCTGGAAAAAAATATTTTAAGCAACAGACAGCATGGATTAATGAAAGACAGAAGTTATCAGACAAATCTGATTTCTTTTTATGAGGAGGTAAGTAAAATCTTGGACAGAGGTGTGGTGGTGGACGTGGTATACTTGGATTTTGCAAAAGCGTTTGACACAGTTCCCTACACTCGGCTCATGTGTAAGGTATAGTCTACATTCTTGGAAATATCAGTTTGTAAATGGATAGAAAACTGGCTAAAAGACCGAATTCAGAGAGTAGTGGTTAATGACTCTAATGCCCTGTACACACGGTCGGATTTTCTGATGGAAAATGTGTGATAGGACCTTGTTGTCGGAAATTCTGACCGTGTGTGGGCTCCATCACACATTTTCCATAGGAATTTCCAACACACAAAGTTTGAGAGCAGGCTATAAAATTTTCCAACAACAAAATCCGTTGTCGGAAATTCTGATCATGTGTACACAAATCCGACGCACAAAGTGCCATGCATGCTCAGAATAAATTAAGAGATGAAAGCTATTGGCTACTGCCCCGTTTACAGTCCTGATGTACGTGTTTTACGTCACTGCGTTCAGAATGATGGGATTTTTCGACAACTTTGTGTGACCATGTGTATGCAGGACAAGTTTGAGCCAACATCCATCCCATCTGAAAAAAATCCATGGATTTTGTTGTTGGAATGTCCGATCAATGTCCGACCGTGTGTACAGGGCATTACTCTGAATGGTCTAAGGTTATCAGTGGTGTACCCCAAGGATCAGTGTTGGGACCCTTACTTTTTAATATCTTTATAAATGATATTGGGTCTGGGATTAAAAGTAACATTTCAGTCTTTGCAGATGACACCAAGTTATACAGTGGAATAATG
Organism: Lithobates clamitans; assembly: GCA_037952925.1. Lineage (NCBI taxonomy): Eukaryota > Metazoa > Chordata > Amphibia > Anura > Ranidae > Lithobates > Lithobates clamitans. The sequence continues at coordinate 336,212 of JBBGZY010001739.1, read as the reverse complement.
TCCTTACAGGATGTCTCCAACTTACAAGCCAAACTCAATGCTCTGTCTAATTGGGCGACTAAGTGGCAAATGAGGTTTAATGTTCATAAATGTAAATTTTTGCACTTGGGGGCTAAGAATATTCATACATCATACATACTAGGGGCAATACAACTGGGGGAATCCATAGTGGAGAATGATCTGGGGTTTCGGTAGATCATAAGCTCAATAATAGCATGCAATGCCAAGCTGTGGTTTCCAAAGCGAGCAAAGTGCTTTCTTGTATTCAGAGAGGTATGGACTCCAGAGAGAGAGAGAGAGAGAGAGAGAGAGAGAGAGAGAGAGAGAGAGAGAGAGAGAGAGAGATCATTTTGCCCCTGTACAAATCATTAGTAAGACCTCATCTTGAATATGCAGTTCAGTTTTGGGCATCAGTTCTCAAAAGGATATTGGGGAACTGGAGAATGTGCAGAGAAGGGCAACCAAACTGATAAGAAGCATGGAGGAGCTCAGATATGAGGAGAGATTAGAGGAACTGAATTTATTCACTCTTGAGGAGAGGATATTAAGGGGGATATGATTAACATGTACAAATACATAAGTGGTCCATGTAGTGAACTTGGTGTTGAGTCATTCACTTTAAGGTCATCACAGAGGACAAGGGGGCACTCTACATCTAGAAGAAAAATTATTTCATCTCCAAATACAGAAAGGTTGTGAAAATGTGGAATAGACTCCCTCCAGAGGTGGTTCTGGCCAGCTCAGTAGATTTAGGAAAGGTCTGGATTCTTTGCTAAATGTACATAATATAACTGGGTACTAACAATAGGTAAAGTTGATCCAGGGAAAATCCGATTGCCTCTCAAGGGATCAGGAAGGAATTTTTTCCCCTGATTTAGCAAATTGGAGCATGCTTTGCTTGGGTTTTTCGCCTTCCATTGGAAGTGCTGACGTCAACACGTTTGATCCTCTGAGCGAACAGGTGTTCGCAAGCCGGCCGGCTATTCATGCTGTTTTAAACTCTACTTTTTGTAAGTGTGTTTTTCCATTTTTTTATTAAACGTACATATCAGTATTACACTATGGGAAGTTCCCTTTCTTTTATCTTTGGGTGATACCTGATGTCCATTCGTGAGACTCCTTTGGTTAATTGGCCACACTTTGCTCCTGTGTCTGAAGCCTTTCGAGCTGTTGCCCCGGATTCCTTGGGACAAAGGCCCTGGCTGGGTGTTTAGCCGCAAGCTCTTGTTGCTTGCCCTCCGGTAAGCACACAATTCATTTGGTGTTTGGCACTTATTGGTGGTGGAAGATTGCACATTTTTATTATTCAACCTATTTAAGTTGCTTGTTCAGTACTAAGCAATATATGGACATTTTTTGATACATACTTTTTTTTTTTTTCTTTTCTTAGTCAAACCTATATTGTTGGGACTTTTTTGTAGCAACAGAAACGAAAATAAAGCATTTGTTTATGTCGGATCTTTCGTTTTTCGGATTCTGCACTTTGGTTATCGTTTGTTAAAACGATAACGAAAATACCTGAAATTCGGACGAAAATGCATTCGGACAAAAACGAATGCACATGTCTACTGACTATCTATATAACTATGTAACTGAGAAGACACAATTGCACAGCAGGATCCTGGGATTCTGCAAGAGGTGTTTTTTTTTTGTTTGTTTTTTTTTTCATTCTGAAAGCTTTTACAGACTATTTGCTTTTTTCATATTATTGTGTTTTTTCGCAGCTTTCAGAAGTTTAACCAAGTTATTCCAGCTGTATGTACAGTATCTCACAAAAGTGAGTACACCCCTCACATTTTTGTAAATAATTTATTCTATCATTTCATGTGACAACACAGAAGAAATGACACTTTGCTACAATGTAAAGTAGTGAGTGTACAGCTTGTAGAACAGTGTAAATTTGCCGTCCCCTCAAAATAACTCAACACACAGCCATTAATGTCTAAACCGCTGGCAACAAAAGTGAGTACACCCCTAAGTGAAAATGTCCTAATTGGGCCCAATTAGCCTTTTTCCCTCCCCGGTGTCATGTAACTCATTAGTGTTACAAGGTCTCAGGTGTGAATGGGGAACAGGTGTGTTAAATTTGGTGTTATCGCTCTCACTCTCTCATATCGGTCACTGGAAGTTCAACATGGCACCTCATGGAAAAGAACTGTCTGAGGATCTGAAAAAAAAGAATTGTTGCTCTACATAAAGATGGCCTAGGCTATAAGAAGATTGCCAAGACCTGGAAACTGAGCTGCAGCACGGTGACCAAGACCATACAGCGGTTTAACAGGACAGGTTCCACTCAGAACAGGCCTCACCATGGTCGACCAAAGAAGTTGAGTGTACGTGTTCAGTGTCATATCCAGAGGTTGTCTTTGGGAAATAGACTTATTTGTGCTCCCAGCATTGCTGCAGAGGTGGAGGGTCAGCCTGTCAGTGCTCAGACCATACGCCGCACACCATATTAAATTGGTCTGCATGGCTGTCATCATAGGGGAGTGGAAGAGAACTCCAGTGGCAACCTGTGAAGCTCTGGTGAAGTCCATGCCCAGGAGGGTTAAGGCCATAGGTGTGCGCAGCCTATCGCATTAGGGTGTGCACCGAATCTCAAACGCACATGCGAGTGTGTGTGTGTATGTATGTATATATATACACACACACACACACACACACACACACACACACACACACACACACACACACACACACACACAAATACACTGTATATATTCTTAAAAATAAATATGAGCAAACGTTTTATAATGTAAGAAAGGTCTTTCCCATCTCCCTGCCGGCACAGTGAAAGAAAAGTGCAAAATGTGGAGGGTAAGAGAGTGGGCACTATGTACATGAAAGGAGTAAGGGAGGTATGGGTGGGAGGTATGAGAGTGAGCAGTATGTACAGGAGAAGAGTGTGGGAGGTATGAGAGTGAGCACTATGTACAGGAGAGGAGTGTGGGAGGTATGACAATGGGCACTATGTACAAGAGAGGAGTGTGGAGGGTATGAGAGTGAGCAGTATGTACAGGAGAGGAGTGTGGGGGGTATGAGAGTGAGCAGTATGTACAGGAGAGGAGTGTGGGAAGTATGACAATGGGCACTATGTACAGGAGAGGAGTGTGGGAAGTATGACAATGGGCACTATGTACAGGAGAGGAGCATGGGGGGTATGACAGTGGGCACTATGTACAGGAGAGTTGTGTGCGGGGTATGACAGTGGGCACTATGCTCAGGAGAGGAGTGTGGGGGGGGTATGAGAGTGAGCAGTATGTACAGGAGAGGAGTGTGGGGGGTATGAGAGTGAGCAGTATGTACAGGAGAGGAGTGTGGAGGATAAGACAATGGGCACTATGTACAGGAGAGTTGTGTGCGGGTATGACAGTGGGCACTATGCTCAGGAGAGGAGTGTGGGGGGGTATGAGAGTGAGCAGTATTTACAGGAGAGGAGTGTGGGAGGTATGACAGTGGGCACTATGTACAGGAGAGGAGTGTGGGAGGTATGACAGTGGGCAGTATTTACAGGAGAGGAGTGTGGGAGGTATGACAGTGGGCACTATGTACAGGAGAGGAGTGTGGGAGGTATGACAGTGGGCACTATGTACAGGAGAGGAGTGTGGGAGGTATGAGAGTGAAAGCACTCTGTGTATGTGGTTTCCAGATCATGCGAAGTTAATGTATAACCATTCAATTTACCCCTGTATTGATCCAAACTCTGTAAAATCCAAAGTGTAAATTCACCGTAAAAAAAACGAAACACTCTAAGGCTAAGTTCACATCTATGTGCGTGGGTAACGCATGCAAAATTGCATGCCTTCCCAACATGCAAAGAAATGCGCTGCCCTTATCCAGATGTGCAGCAGTGCCATTGTTTGTTATTGGCATCTCCATGCATCTGCAAGCATGTGGACCAAACTACAGGGTGCCACTTTTGGAAAAGATTCAGGACTTCTTTTCCATGATGTTTGTGCGTAGGACAGCCCATTGAAGTTAATGGGCTGCCCTACCCGTAATGCATGAAAACCATGCCTGTGCGTGCGTAAAAAAAGCCTAAGGGCCCTTTCACACTGGAGCGGTTTGCAGGCGCTATTGCGCTAATAATAGCGCCTGCAAACCGACCCGAAAGTGCCGCTGCTGTTTCTCCAGTGTGAAAGCCCTTGTGGCTTTCACACTGGAGCGGTGCGCTAGCAGGACGGGAAAAAAAGTCCTGCTAGCAGCATCTTCAGAGCGGTGAAGGAGCGGAGTTATACCGCTCCTTTACTGCTCCTGCCTATTGAAATCAATGGGGCAGCGCGGCTATACTGCCGGCAAAGCGCCTCTGCAGAGGCGCTTTGCGGTGGTTATTAACCCTTTCTCGGCCGCTAGCGGGGGTTAAAACCGCCCCGCTAGCGGCCGAATACCGACGGTAAAATGCCACTTACAATAGCGGCGCTTTACCGCCTCCGCCGCCTCTGCCCCAGTGTGAAAGGGCCCTAACTGAGTAGATGCAAAATAACAATTCTCAGTAAAAAAAATATTATTCTCTAAATAATCAGTGTTCATACAATTGCACTACCATGTAAATAACTGAACACTGTGCTCTGCTCTGATTATTGAGGACAGGTAACTTGTATAGAGAGTGTTTAGTTTATGTGGGAAATTTACATGTTGTACAGAGTTTGGAGAACACAGGGTTAAATTGAATGGTTATAAAGTTTCTTCAGATTATCTGGACATACACAGAGTGTGGGGGTTGTTTATATAGTGATTAAGTGCCAGCATCCAAGATATCTGTTAGCTGTGAGCAAGGCTGAAGACTCAGCCGACTCCCCCATACACACTCTGCTCTTCTGATCCTCCTATTAGGTTAATCTTTCTCATCACACTGCAAACAAATCCTCCTGAATAGTTCTGATGTGAAACTGCAGCTTACCTCTCCAAATTGACTTTTCTTAGAACATGAGCTCAGCTCACCCCCTTCCCTGCACAGTACTAGCAGTGCCCCCCCTACGTTCTCTGGGCAGACAGCACTGGAGATGGGGGGAGGATCTAAGTGAATGAGGGCACAGATTGAACATACATAAGACTTGGGGGAGATAGAAAAAGATTGGAAGCTTCTAAATGCAATCACTACCTGGATCCAGCGGACTGCAGCCACTCGTCTGCCGCTCTCAGGCTCTGCTAGTCCACTGCTTCTAGGGAGAGAGAGGCTGGAGGGGGGCGGAGTGCAGATGTAGATCACTCCGCCGGCTACTGTGAGGACCTGCAGCCGGAACTATAGAAGCTGCATCGGAAAATGCGGCTGGCTTACTCCGCGGCTGAGGTCCTAGTTCCCTGCTCAATCACCTCCCACTCGCAGCACAGCTGTTTTTACTAGCCGCAGTGGTGGTGACTGAAGTTACACAGGGATAGGACAGATGTTGCAGGCATTTAGCACTGACAAAACTTGTTGAAACACTGACAGGGCTGAATGTTTAGGGTGTGCCTGGGCACACCCGGCACACCCCGTGGGCACGCCTATGGTTAAGGCAGTGCTGGAAAATAATGGTGGCCACACAAAATATTGACACTTTGGGCCCAATTTGGACATTTTCACTTAGGGGTGTACTCACTTTTGTTGCCAGCAGTTTAGACATGAATGGCTGTGTGTTGAGTTATTTTGAGGGGACGGCAAATTTACACTGTTATACAAGCTGTACACTCACTACTTTACATTGTAGCAAAGTGTAATTTCTTCAGTGTTGTCACATGAAAAGAAATAATAAAATATTTACAGAAATGTGAGGGGTGTACTCACTTTTGTGAGATACTGTAGCTGTCAGCCTCCACAATAAATATGTAAATGTGGTACACCCAGACTGTACCCTCTTCTGTTCTTATCTAATGGCAGGAGAATAGATGGGGTACTGGGGGATCAGGCTTACCAATCCCCATTGGATGAATCAGTTGGATAGGAGGTATTCAGCTGTAGTAATTCTATATCACTCCTCATGCTGGGCTGACCTGGGGTTGGGGGCACTAGAATATTTATTTTGAGTGAGATCAGGTGAGCCTGACAAAAGTCTGAATGGTGTCCTGAGCACCACCACTGCTGGGGACAGAATTGGGGAGACTTTTTATCCCGGAACAGTCTGCTGAAAGTGGGGACCGTCCTTGGATACCTAGGACGTCTTGTCACTCCAATTTAAGCAAAACTTACCGAACACTTTGACAGGAGTAATAAGTGCCCAAAATGTTATATAAAATGAAATAAAAAATTTGAGCTGGGATTCAACTTGAATCTAATTTAGACTAAAACTTTCTAAATAGCAGATCAGGAGATATTTGGAATGCTTACTGGGTGCTGATATTTGATCTACCTGGAGGCAAGAAGGTAAATATTTTACTAAATACACGTGCTTTCAGTTATGCCTTCCCAAGAAAGATGTGACTTTTACCTTTGCTTTAATTATATTTCTGTGTAATCAACTCTTTTTCTTCTGTTATATAAGCCAACCCCGTTCTTTGCAGTGTAGACCTTCTGAAGTCTTCCAGCTGTCTACATTCTCAGCACCAACTGAATTACCCGGTAAGCATATGCTGGAATATTGCTATTATATTATTAACCTTATAATTATTTTTAAGGGAAGAAACCTTGGTATTCAGCTATCAGCTAAAGTTTAAATTACTCTTCTGTTATATTTTTATTTTAAATGATAGCATAGTTCCTCATTTCATTTTTCTCATAATGGTTTATTTTGTACAATATATGTAAAAATTCAAACTGATTCACAAAATTCAAAACAGAAAATACCAAAATTAGCTAACTTAGAATTAAACCAGCTATTGTAGATATTTCACAATCTTAATTGTAAACGTATCAAAAATATTAAGATGCAGATCAGAAAATTGTTTTATTTTTGTGTCCTGAATGGGATTTTTTTGTTTGTTTTTCTCACAATTTTGAAACTTTTATTAACCCCCCTGGCGGTATTCCCGAGTCTGGCTCGGGGTGGATTTTACATACCAAAAGCGGTATCCCCGAGCCAGACTCGGGCTTGCATTGCAGGATCCAGAAAGAGTATACTTACCTTATCTCCTGGATCCTGCGATGTCTCCCCGCTGTGATCGGCGAGCCGCTGTGTCTCGCTCGATTCACAGTGCCGAGCTCCGTTCCCTGCGAGCGTTGCGACGCACGGGGACGGAGTTCGGCGGCAAATTCAAAAAGTGAAACACACGGTATAGATACAGCATACTGTAATCTTACAGATTACAGTACTGTATCAAATAATGACACATCCCCTTTGTCCCTAGTGGTCTGCCCAGTGTCCTGCATGCAGTTTTATATATATAAAACTGTTCTTTCTGCCTGGAAACTGGAGATTGTCCATAGCAACCAAAAAGTGTCCCTTTACGTCAAAAGTGGCTTTAGACCAGCTAGAAAACAGCGATAGTAAATTAGAACACTTGCAGAATTGAGCGATAGTGAATTGTGGGGAAATTTATTTTATTACTATTTTTTTTTTTTTTTAATTATTTATTTTTATTTATTATATTATAATTTATGTTTTTGTGTTTCAAACTTTATCATACCCGGGATATTTACTAGACTCTGGTTTGGACAGATTTAAGTGTGTTATTGTTAAGATTTACAGACCTACAGTATAAAACGCCAAATTTCCATGCAAAATAATGGTACCGCTTTCAGCACCTAAAATCTGAAATAATCATACCGCCAGGGAGGTTAAACTCTAGATCCTAAATATCTTGCCTTTATTAGGAAACAGTACAATAGAAAGGTAGCATTCATAAATAATATTCCTTATAGTGATCAAATATTTTGACACAATCTCAGCTGTCTTGTTTTCCTTCTCTAAACCTGAAAAATTAAATCACAGAGACCATTATCTGCGGACTCTTTTCTTTCATACAAGAAACACCCTCTAGAAACCATTATTTCAGTTAGTATGCAGATAACTATAAATTGATTTTCATTCTAAAATCCTTTAATTCTGATTGAGTGAGGACTAGAGTGGGTAGTCCAGGTGAGGCAAAAAGGCATCCCCATTTTGGATAGAAATCCCTGTAGACAATGGAGATTGGAACTTCAGTTCTTGCGAGCCAGCTCCAATGACATCTAAGAACCCGCTGTGGTCTTCCTTTTGTAGGGTTGAGGAACAAGGTATATAAAGGCCACCTGATGTTTCATCCATGGGTAACCAGATCCAGTAATGTCTGGAAAGCATCAAGCAAATCCATGTCATTAAAAAACACTCAACCTTCCCATAATGGGTTCCAGGTGTACATGATCTTTTGTGATGATTTAGAGCAGAGGTTTCCAATCTTTCTGAACAAAGGGCAAGTTTACTGTCCTTGAGGCTTTAGAGGGGCTTAATTGTGGCCAGTGGGAGCAGAAAATGCCATGGTGTCAGTGAGAGCAAACAGTGCCCCATCATTATGGTTTTAGTGAAAGGAATAGTGCCCTATTTTCGGTATCAGTGGAAGGATTGATGCCCTATTGTTGGTATTCAAGGTAGGAATGGTGCCCCATGATTGGTGTCTATGAGAGGAATGGTACATCATGATTGGTGTCTGTGGGAGGAATAGTGCCCCTTCATTGGTGTCTGTGGGGGGAATGGTGCCCCATTATTGGTGTCTGTGGTAGGAATGGTGCCCTTTCACTGGTGTCTGTGGGAGGAATGGTGCCCCATCATTGGTGTCTCTGGATGGCATGGTGTCCCAAGGGTTGAATAAAGGCAAGCAAAGGGTCACATCTGGCCCACAGGCTACAGTTTGGAGATTAGCGGTTTAGCGAAAACAAATATTGGACCTTTTATTGTATTCGAACAACCATTTTATGCAAACCTAACATTAGTGGGCCTCATGTTATTTTTAAGTCATATTTTAAATGCTGTCTTCTTTTTCTTTCCATGAATCCAAATGGTCCACAGAGCCCAAAGATGTTCACCTTGAAGAAATCCCTGTTACTCCTTTTCTTTCTTGGGATCATCTCCTTATCTCTCTGTGAGCAAGAGTAAGTATGTATAAGACTTTTTTTAAAATAAAAGTATAAACTTAAATCTTAACGACTTAAAGACCCTAAATCTGGGCAATCCAATAAATATATACAGTACGTAGGTTAATACTTATATGAACATTGTTTTACCTACCAAATGTTTTTCATTTCTTTTTCTTGGCTGAGCCACACAGCACAGGCCTTGTGGCAATCTCATCAATGATGTTGATTTTAATTTATTTTACTGGTACAGTAAGTGAGGGGGCATCTCTTTGAATGGGACAACAATAAAAACCTGACAGACGTTCTAAACCAAGAACTGCAAGAAAAGGTGTAAGACCAAAACCAGATAAAGTCCAGACAATTTTAATTGTTGATAAAAAGGTCATATAAAAAAATAGCCAACATGTTTTAGGGCAACATCACTCCCCTTTCATCAGGGTTCAACAATGGATAAACCTTTGATGGACCTCAAAATTGGATGGACTTTGGTATAACTATTGCTGAGCACATTGATACTCCATGAGGAGAGTCTAATTTTGGTTCTGGAGTATAAAGGGTGTCAATGGAGAGACCAAGGTCAGTCTGACCCAAAATTCCAGGGGTGGAGGGATCTCAATTGCTATAGTGGGTGCAGTCGGGACAGGAGTGTATTGACCAGCATCAGTTCAAGGGAGAGATATAAGTGCTGAGACTAATGAGGAGGGCCCAGGTCAATATAAAAAAAATGTGAAAAAAACAAACAAATTTGTATTTAATTTAAAAAAAAATTGTGACAAAAAAAATTACATCAAAAAACTTGCCATGCCTCTTACTGTCCGCCTCTGACTGTATTTTCCAAAAAGGGGTCATTTGGGGATATTTGTACTGTCCTGGCATTTTAGGGCCTCAAGAAATGTGATGGGCCGTCAGTACATCAGAATTGATCAATTTTCAAATATATATCATAGTTTGTAGATGCTATAAGTTTCATTTTTGCATTTTGGTGCAGTTTTTTTAACGCACATTTTGGCGCTTTTCTTTTAACACATTTTGGCATGTTTTATTAAAATGCATTTTAGTGCATTTCTAATGTTCATTCTGGTACTTTAACGTGGATTTGGCTTGTTTTTTAACGTGCATTTTTGTTTACGTTCTGGAAACGGATGCAAAATTTGTGTCATGCTTGTGGTGCCATTAATTGTTAATGACACCCCAAAAGCGGTTAGAAGATGTGCGTTTTGTCATAATGTGCATGAAAACCCCACCAAAATGCATGTTAAAAAAGCACCAAAATACATATTAAAAGAAGCACCAAAATGTGCACCACAAACCACACCAAAATGTGTGTTAAAATAATCTGTGCCAAAATGTGTGTTAAAATAATCTGTGCCAAAATGTGTGATAATAAAAGCACCGAAATACACGTAAAAAATACCAAAAAAACTTTGCGCAATAAAAAAAAAGGAACAAAATACACATTTAAAGAACATCCCAAAATATGCTACAGAATTGATACGGCCTACATTAAAATATGAATTTAAATGGGTACAAGTACCATCATCCCAAAATATCGTAATCAAGGGGAATAAGAGGGTGGAGCCGTAGTTGCAGTTGCTGCTACTGTCAACTCCCGTCTCGACCCCCCAAAAAAGAGAAGGAGTGAGACTATTGCGGTACTCAATATCAATGTACAATGATGGGTATGGAGATAAATTAAAACTTTATAAAATATCAATTTTATTAGAAACCAATAATGATAAAAATACAGTTGCAGTTACAATTGCATTTACAGACAACAACATTACATATAGTCATAAAAGGGAAATACCATACAGTCTAAGCAAGTGGATTCCGCAAAATTTTGATGAGGAGTGTATGTAAAGCTTTAATTCTCGACCGGTTTCGCGGTTAACACCGCTTCTTCAGGAGAAACATATCTACAACATGATATAAAATGGCTTTAACATATACAAGTATATATATTTTGAATAATTGCAGCAAAACCATTTACAGACTATCAAAGCATTTCATACAGATACGGTAAAGATAAGAACAAGCTCACCCACTCAGACGGTTTCCATGGGCATGCAGGACCCAATATAAATCCCCCGCAGCGGACACAGGTCATGACAGGCAGCCTTTGATGGATAAAGATTAAATTAAACGAATTGTAAACATCACACTACTGTGATATAGTGAAGGGGTGTGCCATTACCACACAGATACGGTAAACCCCAGGTGGTGGTAAGGGGAAGGAAAATATGCAGGGGACCAGTGGGGGAAGGGGAGAAGGAGGGGGAAACAGGAAAAAAAGAAAATTGAAGGATTGAAGAGGCCGGAGTAGAAGGGGAATGGGGGGGACAAAAGGGGGGGGGAGGGAGGTGACCGGGCAGACGGGGGGGGGGAGGGAAGAAGGAAAAAGGGGGGAGGGAAACAGGGGGGGAGAAAAAAAGAGGGGGAGGAAAAGAGAAACGGAAGGAAGTCCCACTCCTTCTCTTTTTTGGGGGGTCGAGACAGGAGTTGACAGTAGCAGCAACTGCAACTACGGCTCCACCCTCTTATTCCCCTTGATCCCAAAATATGCGTTAAAAAATCGCTAGTGCTCAGTGCTTATTATTTTCATACCCTTTCTACCCAGGCCATTTTTTTTAGATTTCAGTGCTGTCACACTTTGAATGACAATTTTTGTCATTTTATTTCACACAATTAGAGCTTTTCTTTTGATGGTATTTAATCACTGCTTTTTTTTTTTGTTTTTTCTAAATATATATATTTTTTTTATGCGCTTTTCTTAGTTTCTGTTAAGAACTTTAGCAATTAAAGAATCGTTCTTCATGAATTTCATGAATTTAGGCCAAAATATATTCTGCTACATTGCTTTGTTGAAAATAACCCAAATAAGTGTATATTATTTACTCTGTAGGAAAGTTATATGGTCCACAAACTATAGTATATATCTTAAAATCGATTATTCCTGATGTACTGTTGGCCTATCTCATTTCTTGAGGCCCGAAAATTCCATGTCGGTACAAATATCCCCCAAATGACCCCTTTTTGGAAAGTAGACAGTCCAAGCTATTTAGTAAGAGGTATGTCAAGTTAATTGAAGTTGTAATTATTTGTCACGATTTTTTGAGAATTGAAGAAATAAAATAAAAAAAAATTTCACATTTTTTTAATATACGGTCACCAGTGCAGTAAAGCGTCATCGTATAGCTGGTGTGGCGGTGATCAGGGATGCTGACTGGTGACAGTTTGTAAAAAGCTTTTTACACATTTTAAATATATTTTTTTATTTTTTCTTCCATTTTTTTTTTTTTTTTTTTACAATTGTGTGCATACTGTGACCAGAGCAACACAGTGTTACCATAGTAACACTTTACTACTCTGAGGAGGTGATCAGGATTTTTGCACACTATGATTAGAGTGATATGCAAACAATCATTTTTACTGGATTCAATCAATTCATTCAGTGTTTACTATTGTTAGCTGTGATTGGCAACAGCTAATCAAATGGTACAGATGGGCTGTGACTGACCCTGTCTGTACCATGTGATCACTGTGACCAATCACAGAGATCAACACAATAGTACTCAATAAATGTCATGAATGGAAGCCATTCATTGTGTACAATTGTCATGTGATCTGCTGTGATTAGTCACAGCGATCACATGGTACTGGCATTGGCCCAGTACACTGACCTGTCATCTGCTGTGTCCATTCGGACACAGCGGGTAACAGATCGCACTGCAGCAGGTGCCTTCTGGGGAGGACCTCATATGACGCACAACCGGAATTAGTCTTGGCCCGCCCAGCCATCATTGTACTATAGGCTGGGTGGGAACGAGTTAAACCATCATCACCATCTATGTCCCATTGCCAAACAGGAAGTGAGAAGAAATCCCTGCAAATTAAAGGAATTCCCTGGAGACCCTCAGATTACCAGAACTATCCCCATCGGAAAATTTTGCACTCTGTGTGTAACCCCCCCCCCCCCCCGAACTCTGCACTCTATATGTAATGCAATCCTGATATTTAATGCCCCTTTAGGACCCTCCTACTGTTCGTGAAATTTGACCACACCCACTATTTGATGTGATTTGTTTGAGAAAAAAAAGCCCTGCTTAAATCAGTAAAGATAAAGATATCTTGATGTTAATGTGGTCATAGAGCAATAGTCACTGTGTCCTAAAAATATACATTTTTGTCACCTACCAGCAGTGGCGGGTGGTGGTGTATTTTTTGGAGGGGCAGTGCTCTGCGCCCCAAGCCCACCCTTTTTTTTAAGCCAATTAGAGCCTCTGGCTCTAATCATGTGCTTCTAAAGAAAAAAAATGGAATCCATGCGTCCGGAGCCCTCCATGTAAATTAGGGCCGGGCGCATGGATTAGTGGGGCAGTGCCCCTGCGCCCCATATGGACAGGCCGCCACTGCCTACCAGTTAAATACAGTTTTTAATGCAATAATCAGTGTCGCTTTATCTAATAATAACTGTGTCTTCTCCCAGGAGAGATGCCAATGATGATGATGGAGGGGAAGTTACAAAGGAAGTTGTAAAAAGATCACTCAGAGGGTGCTGGACCAAGAGTTATCCACCACGGCCTTGTTTAGGAAAAAGATAAAACATGAATTGAAAGTCATCTGGTGTGGAATATCATTTGGCTAAATGTCTGATAAAAAAATAAAAATATCACATGCACTGTGTTTTCTTCTTTTTCTTCTTTTTTTATATAATGAAGTTGGGGAAAATATAGTCGTTAGGGAACTTTCCAGGGAATGTAATCACTTATCAACTTTCAGTTGGATCCATCAGCCCCACTGATCCGGATAGATCCTCCACTTCATCCAATCAAGATAAAAGCATACAGAATATATCAGCCAATGCTTACTCTCGGGCCAGGTTTACACCATTACAGTGCAGCCTAGTGTGTGCAGAACTGTGTCTTTCATGCGTTCCCGTGTGTCACCCGTACAGCAACCCATTCATTTCAAAGTCCTGCTGTACCTGTGAGAAATGCAGGGAAAAAAAGTTCCTGAAATTTTTTAAAAATTGTGCCACATCAAACTGCATTTTTTTTTATACACTTGTATTGCTTTTTTCAGAAACAAAACAAAAAAATAATAACATTTTACCAATGTTATTTTTATTATTATACCAATTTTGTTGCCCTTCTCTGAACTCTCTACTTCAAGGACATCTTTAAGGCTCCATGCACACTAGGAGCAGAAAAAAAGTCAGCGTTTTAGCTGGAAAAACGTGGCATAAAAAAGGCAAAATGAGAGCATATTGTACAAAGTTTAGGCGAGTTTATGAGCGTTTAAGTTTACAGGCATTTTTTGCACTTAATAACACTCCTCTCTGCAAAAGTTAACTCCCAAGTAGAAAAAAAAAAATGTTAAAGCTTGACGTTCACAAGAGATAACTTGAGTTTAGGAGCGATTGACGTTTTTACAGCTCCTAAACTTCTCCAGAAAACACGATCAAGAAGTTTTTTTTTTTTCCTGTCTCTGAACGTCCCTGTCAGAAAATGCCTGTAGTCCTCATAATGTGCAAAGCCCCATACAATACAATAGAAGTGCTTCTACAGGCAGGTGAAAAAAAATTAAACGCCTGTAGAATGTACATGTTTTTTTTTTTTTTTTGCCAGTAGGGATGAGCCGAACATCCCCCGGTTCGGTTCGCACCAGAACCCGCGAACGGACCGCAAGTTCGCACGAACGTTAGAACCCCATTGACGTCTATGGGACTCGAACGTTCGAAATCAAAAGTGCTCATTTTAAAGGCTAATTTGCATGGTATTGTCCTAAAAAGGGTTTGGGGACCCGGGTCCTACCCCAGGGCACATGTATCAATGCAAAAAAAACTTTTAAAAACGGCCGTTTTTTCGGGAGCAGTGATTTTAATGATGCTTAAAGTAAAAAAAAAAAAGTGAAATATTCCTTTAAATATCGTACCTGGGGGGTGTCTATAGTATGCCTGTAAAGTGACGCGTGTTTCCCATGTTTAGAACAGTCCCTGCACCAAATGTCATTTTTAAAGGAAAAAATCTCATTTAAAACTGCTTGCGGGTTTAATGTCATGTCGGGTCATGGCAATATGGATGAAAATCAGTGAGACAAACGGCATGGGTACCCCCCAGTCCATTACCAGGCCCTTTGGGTCTTGTATGGATATTAAGGGGAACCCCGCACCCAAATTAAAATAAGGAAAGGTCCCTATATACTCTGAACAGCAGTATTCAGGCGGTGCAAACAAGACAGGGACTGTAGGTTTGTTGTTAAGTAGAATCTGTTTGTAATTTTGAACATTTTTAATGTGTTTAGCTCAGGCCAAAAAATCTTTTCTAAGCTTTTTGGAAAACATAGGGAAGGGTTATCACCCCTGTGACATTTGTTTTGCGTCTTTCCTCCTCTTCAGAAGATTTCACCTCACTTTTTTGTCCCAATGAAAAATGTTTTTGGAAAATTTGGGTTTTTTTGTGGAACAAGGATTGGAAAGCATCAGTGGAAAGGAGAAATTGTTTTCCCATATTAACTCTTACAGGAGAGAATTTCCCTTCCTTAGGGGTAGATTTCATCTCACTTCCTGTTGTCTCCTTCCGTTTGCAAGTAGGAGTCGTTTGTAAGTTAGATGTTTGAAAGTAGGGTCCTGCCCTATATACTCAGCAGAAATTTGGGCCTTAGGTGTTGCTGTGGCCAAAACACTGTAAGCCCTCACAGGGCCCTGCTGTGAAATATTAGATCAAGAATTGTAATTACATGCCCCTGTTGAACAGGAGCTGAAAAATTAGGCCTTAGGCACTGGTGCTGGTGCCACAACACTGCAACCCCTCACAGACACTCTAGTTGGAACGCAGGAACAAGCCCTGCTGCAAAGTATTGCATCAAAAATTGTAATTACACGCCCCTGTTAGACAGGGGCTGAAAAATTGGGTCTTAGGCACTGGTGCTGGTGCCACAACACTGCAACCCCTCACAGACACTCTAGTTGGAATGCAGGAACGAGCCCTGCTGCAAAGTATTACATCAAAAATTGTAATTACACGCCCCTGTTAAACAGGGGCTGAAAAATTGTGCCTTAGGCACTGGTGGTGGCGCCCAGAACCAAAAATGTTCTTACAAGCTATCAGCGTGATGATTGAGGAGGAAGAGGATAATTACTCAGGGATAGTCACTCAGCATCAGCATAGGCAGTCTTTGAAGGGATCTGAGATTTCAAAAAAAATTATTCGGTTACATCTGCATCAGGTGCTTGGTAGCTGGTGGTGATCCAAGACTGATTCATTTTTATGAAGGTCAGCCGATCGACCGAGTCGGTGGACAGACGCACCCTGTGATCGGTTACCACGCCTCCAGCAGCACTGAATGTGCGTTCCGAAAGAACGCTGGATGCAGGACAGGCCAGTAGCTCAATTGCATACTGTGCAAGCTCTGGCCAGTGATCCATCCTCAAGACCCAGTAACCCAGAGGATTTTCGGTGGGAAAGGTGTCCAAGTCTGATCTTGCCCCTAGGTATTCCTGCACCATGTAAAACAGACGCTGGCGATGGTTGCTGGAACCGATCATACCTTGGGGCTGCGGACCAAAAAATTGTCTGAACGCATCGGTCAGACGGCCACCTTCTCCACCGCTCCTTCTTTGACTGACCGAAGCCTCAGCAACACGTTGTCCAGAAACAGGAGTTTGTAACCTCCCAGTCTCTGGGAACGCGTTGCACAGACCTTTCTGCAAGGCCTCCCGAAGATGTTTCATCCTCTGCTCCCTCTGCGATGGCAAGATAAGGTCCGCAACCTTACCCTTGTAACGTGGATCAAGGAGGGTTGCCAGCCAGTATTGGTCCTTCTCCTTGATACCACGAATACGAGGATCCTTACGCAGGCTTTGCAGGATCAGGGAGGCCATGCAGCGTAGGTTTGCTGAGGCATTCGGTCCGGAGTCCTCTGGGTCACTAAGGACAACAACGTCCGCAGCCACCTCCTCCCAGCCACGTACAAGTCCATGTGTTCCTTGGGACTGATCCCTTAAAGACTGCTGATGCTGAGTGCCAGGCTCCACCTCCATACTGACACAATCTTCCTCCTCCTCCTCCTCCTCCTCCTCGTCCTCTTCCTGTGTGATCGGCGGGCACGCAGGAACACTGTCTGGATAAAGGGGGCCTTGAGAGCTAAGGAAGTCCTCCTCTTCCTGCCTCTGTTCTGCCTCAAGTGCCCTGTCCATTATTCCACGCAGCGTGTGCTCCAACAGGTGGACAAGGGGGACAGTGTCACTGATGCATGCACTGTCAGTGCTCACCATCCTCGTGGCCTCCTCGAATGGTGACAGGACAGTGCATGCATCCCTGATCATGGCCCACTGGCGTGGGGAAAAAAAACCAAGGTCCCCTGACCCTGTCCTGGTGCCATAGTCGCACAGGTACTCATTGATGGCCCTCTGCTGCGTGTGCAGCCGCTGCAGCATGGCCAACGTCGAGTTCCACCTGGTGGGCATGTCACAGATTAGGCGGTTCTTGGGCAGGTTAAACTCCTTTTGGAGGTCCGTCAGCCGAGCACTGGCATTATATGACCGGCGGAAATGCACACAGACTTTCCTGGCCTGCCTCAGGACATCCTGTAAGCCCGGGTACCTGCCCAAGAACCGCTGCACCACCAAGTTAAGGACGTGAGCCAAACAGGGCACATGGGTCAGTTGTCCCTGTCGGAGGGCAGAGAGGAGGTTGGTGCCATTGTCGCAAACCACCATTCCTGCCTTAAGTTGGCGTGGCGTCAACCACCTCTGAACCTGCCCCTGCAGAGCTGACAGAACCTCTGCCCCAGTGTGGCTCCTGTCCCCCAAGCACACCAGCTCAAGCACCGCATGGCATCTTTTGGCCTGCGTACTTGCGTAGCCCCTTGAACACCTACGGAGCACCGCTGGTTCCGAGGAAGAGGCCATGGAGGAAGAAGAAGAGGAGGGGGTGGAGGAGAGAGGTGTGTCACAATCAGCATTTTGGAGGCGTGGTGGCGGAACAACCTCCAACACTACTGCACCTTGTCCTGCATCCTTCCCAGCTGCCAGCAGAGTCACCCAATGCGCCGTGAAACTTAAGTAACGTCCCTGTCCATGCCTGCTGGACCATGAGTCAGCGGTAATATGCACCTTACCGCTGACCGCCCTGTCCAGCGAGGCATGGACATTGCCTTCCACATGCCGGTAGAGAGCCGGAATCGCCTTCCGTGAGAAAAAGTGGCGTTTGGGTACCTGCCACTGAGGAACCGCACATTCCACAAACTCACGGAAGGGGGCAGAGTCTACCAACTGAAAAGGCAGCAGTTGAAGTGCTAGCAATTTTGCCAAGCTAGCATTCAACCGCTGGGCATGTGGATGGCTGGGAGCAAACTTCTTTCGGCGGTGCAGCAGCTGGGGCAGGGAAATTTGCCTGGTACAATCTGACGTCGGTGTACCAAAAGCAGATTGCCCACAAGTACTTGGCTGTGACACACCTAATTCTACACCTTCATTCCTCTCACTGCAGGTCGCAGAGAGGACTGAAGGTCTAGTGGGGTTGGAAATCTCAGCTGATGAGGAGCAAGGAGAGATCGTCTTTGTTCTTTGGTGTGGGTCTTTTAGATACGCTTGCCAACGAACTGCATGGCAGGTCAACATATGTCTGGTCAAGCATGTGGTACCCAAGCGGGAGATGTTTTGGCCACGCGAGATACGCTTGAGACATATGTTGCAAATAGCAGCGGTGCGATCTGATGCACTCGTCTCAAAAAAGGCCCACACCAAAGAACTTTTTGAATAACGCGCAGAGACTGCAGCGCCCTGCACATGTGGAGCTTTGGGGTGTGATGCAGTCAATGTGCTGCCCTTAGGCTGGCCCCTGGAGGGCATCCTGCCTAGTTGGTGATGTGCCACCTCCTCCTCCTCCTCCTCCTCCTCCTCCTCCTCTCTCCTATCAGGCACCCACGTTGAGTCAGTGACCTCATCATCCCCTCCCTCCTCATCACTGGAGCAAACCTGGCAGTATGCTGCAGCAGGGGGAGCATGACTGCCAGATTGCTGTCCTTCTTGGGCACCCCCTCTGTCCGTGCTCATGTTACTGCCTTCATTGAGCTCAGTATCATCATCAGAGCCTTCCAAACGCTGGGCATCCTCCTGGAGCATGTACCCAACACTGTGGTCAAACAGTTCGAGGGAATCCTCATGAGGACATGGTGGAGCTAGGGAAGGAGTCACTGATGACATTGAGCTGAGGGAAGAGGCCGCTGCTTTGCCAGACAAAGCACCCTGGGCATGGGTGAGAGAGGATGAGGAGGATGAGGACGGCTTGGTCATCCACTCGACCAAGTCTTCCGCATGTTGCTGCTCAACACGGCCAGCTGCCGAAAAAAAGGCCAAGCGTGTCCCATGGCCACGTGCTGATGAGGATGCACCGTCTCCACGACCAGCACTAGACACAGAGCCTGCTTGCCCTCTCTTATTGGCTTGTGACTGTCTGCCTCTCCTTCTTGGCCTTCCAGACATACTAATGGCCTGTAGCTGCACTAAGCTGGGATAGAACACCTGTAATTTTCTTCAGGTAGCTTTATATACTGTAACCAGACAAGCCTGCCTGTCAGTAGGAAGATAACAGGAACGGATCTAGCTGAACACTGTGAGCAGGACGTACTGCACTAAATGTATATAGCAGGAACGGATCTAGCTGAACACTGTGAGCAGGACGCACTGCACTGAATGTAAATACCAGGAACGGATCTAGCTGAACACTGTGAGCAGGACGCACTGCACTGAATGTAAATAGCAAGAACGGATCTAGCTGAACACTGTGAGCAGGACGCACTGCACTGAATGTAAATAGTCTAGCTGCCTGACCGTGGTACTAATAGGATCAAAAAGAACACCTGTAATTTTCTTCAGGTAGCTTTATATACTGTAACCAGACAAGCCTGCCTGTCAGTAGGAAGATAACAGGAACGGATCTAGCTGAACACTGTGAGCAGGACGTACTGCACTAAATGTATATAGCAGGAACGGATCTAGCTGAACACTGTGAGCAGGACGCACTGCACTGAATGTAAATAGCAGGAACGGATCTAGCTGAACACTGTGAGCAGGACGCACTGCACTAAATGTAAATACCAGGAACGGATCTAGCTGAACACTGTGAGCAGGACGCACTGCACTGAATGTAAATACCAGGAACGGATCTAGCTGAACACTGTGAGCAGGACGCACTGCACTGAATGTAAATAGTCTAGCTGCCTGACCGTGGTACTAATAGGATCAAAAAGAACACCTGTAATTTTCTTAAGGTAGCTTTATATACTGTAACCAGACAAGCCTGCCTGTCAGTAGGAAGATAACAGGAACGGATCTAGCTGAACACTGTGAGCAGGACGTACTGCACTAAATGTATATAGCAGGAACGGATCTAGCTGAACACTGTGAGCAGGACGCACTGCACTGAATGTAAATAGCAGGAACGGATCTAGCTGAACACTGTGAGCAGGACGCACTGCACTGAATGTAAATAGCAGGAATGGATCTAGCTGAACACTGTGAGCAGGACGCACTGCACTGAATGTAAACAGCAGGAACGGATGTAGCTGAACACTGTGAGCAGGACGCACTGCACTGAATGTAAATAGCAGGAACGGATCTAGCTGAACACTGTGAGCAGGACGCACTGCACTGAATGTAAATAGCAGGAACGGATGTAGCTGAACACTGTGAGCAGGACGCACTGCACTAAATGTAAATACCAGGAACGGATCTAGCTGAACACTGTGAGCAGGACGCACTGCACTGAATGTAAATAGCAGGAACGGATCTAGCTGAACACTGTGAGCAGGACGCACTGCACTGAATGTAAATAGCAGGAACGGATCTAGCTGAACACTGTGAGCAGGACACACTGCACTAAATGTAAATAGTCTAGATAGAAGATAACAGGAACGGATCTAGCTAAACTGAATACAGTGTATATATATATATGCAACACCTGGGATGCATATATATACACAATACACTGTAAGTGCAGCTAACTGACTGACTGTTCTGCCTAATCTATCTAACTCAAATCAAATGACACTGTCTCTCTCTCTCTCTATCTCTCAGCACACCGGAACACACACTACACAGGGCCGCCGTGCAGGCGGCCTTATATAGTGTGGGGTGTGTACTAAATCCCCTGAGCCATAATTGGCCAAAGCCACCCTGGCTTTGGCCAATTACAGCTCTCTCTACTGACGGCGCTGTGATTGGCCAAGCATGCGGGTCATAGTGCATGCTTGGC
Source organism: Lithobates clamitans (assembly GCA_037952925.1). Classification (NCBI taxonomy): domain Eukaryota; kingdom Metazoa; phylum Chordata; class Amphibia; order Anura; family Ranidae; genus Lithobates; species Lithobates clamitans. The sequence continues at coordinate 314,990 of JBBGZY010001739.1, read as the reverse complement.
CAATCATCAGCCAGCAATGCACTGCGATGCCGCAGTGAATTATGGGCCGTGACGCGCCACACGAATTTGGCGCGAACGGCCCATATCGTTCGCAATTCGACGGACGGTCGAACAGCCGATGTTCGAGTCGAACATGGGTTCGACTCGAACACGAAGCTCATCCCTATTTGCCAGTATGCATGGAGCCTAATGGGGACTGGTGGCCAAAAGCAGCAGCATTATAGTTTTATCTCTTGAGTAAAAATTTATTTATTTTATTTATTGCTTATTTTAGAAAAAAATAAAAATAAAATAGATAAGACAAAATAAAACTATATACAATAACGTATTGGGTCATATTACATTCAAACAATACTTGGGATCATTAACGTGCTTATACTAATTACAACCACAAAAATATAAATGGTAATGTTACATACAAGAAGAATATTTTTTTATTATATATATTTTATACATACAGTATGTCAGGACTTTTGGGGTTAAAATTAATTAATTCCTAAAGCCTATTCATATCATATATTTATTTTATGAGCAACTCAGAAGCCATCTTTGTGCTGTTTTTTTTTTAAGAGGTTAAACTAAGTTAACTGTCTTTAGAGAAGTTCTCACAAGAAAATTTTAAGGACCTCACCATATATTCTACCAAGACATCATTCCTAAATTCTTGACAACTAATGCCGTGTACACACGATCGCACATTCCGACAACAAAATCCATTTTTTTTTTTCCGACGGATGTTGGCTCAAACTTGTCTTGCATACACACAGTCACACAAATCTTGTTGGAAATTCCGAACGTTAACAACGCGGTGACGTACAACGGCACTATAAAAGGGAAGTTCAATAGCCAGTGCGCCACCCTTTGGGCTCCTTCTGCTAATCTCGTGTTAGTAGAAGTTTGGTGAGAGACGATTTGTGCTTTTCAGCCTCGTGCTTTCAGATCGTTAATGCTCTTCAGTTTGTGCTTGTGGGTTTGTATCTGGCTTTCAGTCCCCCCCCCCAAAGTGCACACGAGGTCTGTATAAAATATATGGAGTACTTTGCGGGTAGGGGGGCAATTGATATGTCAGAAAATGTTTAATAAACATTTAAAAAATATTTTTTTTTTAGTTAACCACTTGCCGACCGCTGCACGCCGTTGTACGTCCTAACTTTGCCAGCGGATATCGTTGTTATGGCAGCAGCTAGCTGCCATAACCTCGGTATCCCCGTTTTCGTGCTGCGGTCGGCTACAAGATAAAAGTGGTCTCTGCGACAGATTCACCGCAAGATCACTTTTATCGGTGGCGGGAGAGGGGCCCCCCCTCCCGCCGCAATCCGGTGCCCTCCGCCGCTTACCGGAGCCGTTGGTAGCGGCGGAGGCGATCGCGTCTATCCTCTAGCTGTGCCTGGAGATGAGTGAGGGGAAGATGGCGCCCACTTGTCTCCATGACACAGCAGGGCGGAAGCGACGTCAAAACGTCACTTCCGCCCATACGTCTTAAAAGGCATATATTTGATCGAAGCTTTTTTTTAAATGACTTTTTTTTTCTTTTTTTTATTGCATTTTAGTGTAAATATGAGATCTGAAGTCTTTTTGACCCCAGATCTCATATTTAAGAGGACCTGTCATGTTTTTTTCTATTACAAGGGATGTTTACATTCCTTGTAATAGGAATAAAAGTGACACATTTTTTTTAAACAGTGTAAAAATAAATAAAATCATATAAAATAAATAAGAAAAATAAAAATAAAAAAATTTTAAACGCCCCGTCCCGACGAGCTCACGCGCAGAAACGAAGGCATACATGAGTAGCGCCCGCATATGAAAACGGTGGTCAAACCACACATGTGAGGTATCGCCGCGATCGGTAGAGCGAGAGCAATTTCTAGCTCTAGACCTCCTCTAACGCAAAATATGCAACCTGTAGAATTTTTGAAACGTCGCCTATGGAGATTTTTGAGGGTAAAAGTTTGACGCCATTCCACGAGCAGGCGCAATTTTGAAGCGTGACATGTTGGGTATCAATTTACTCGGAGTAACATTATCTTTTACAATATAAAAAAAATTGGGCTAACTTTACTGTTGTCTTATTTTTTTATTAAAAAAAGTGAATTTTTTTCCCAAAAAAAGCGTGCTTGTAAGACCGCTGCGCAAATACGGTGTAAAAAAAAAGTATTGCAATGACCGCCATTTTATTCTCTATGGTGTTAGAAAAAAAACAATATATAATGTTTGGGGGTTCTAAGTAATTTTCTAGAAAAAAAAAAAATAGTTTTAAACATGTAAACACCTAAATTCCAAAACGAGGCTGGTCCTTAAGTGGTTAAACTTAAATAATATTTCCTTTGATTTACTGCTTGTGTTTCTTTTAGCTGTCTCCTAGGTTATCCAATGGGCTTTTTTTTTGGGCAATTTTCTTCAGTAGGGTACACGTAATTTATTTGATACACGAGGTGACAGTCTCTTCTTCAGCGAACTATTATTATGTTGTGGGTCTGCTACACACACACCTTGTTTTTGTTGATAAAAATATACATCATTTTCAGCACCATGAATTAATTTTGGTGAGTCACGAAAATGGCATGATTGTGGAAAATTCTAAAGCGCTGTGGGAGTTATTTACTAAAGGAAAATCCACTTTGCACTCCAAGTGCACTGCAAAAGTGCACTTGAAACTGCACTGAAAGTGCGCTTGTAGTGCAAATGGGATTGGCCTTTAGTAAATAACCCCCATTTCAGTGTAAACATCATCTTAGTCCAAAAAATGATATTGAGCATTGAAAGAAGAAGCCACACATTGTTAAAGTGGGGTTCCACCCAAAAAAACAAACATATCTAAATAATTCTAAAAAAAAAAAAAAAAAAAAACATTTGGATATTTTTTTTTTTTTTACTTACCTCTAAATGCCTGTTGCTAGGTGGTCCCTCGTAGTCTGCCCCTTCGTCTGCCTGGGCTGGTGACATCACTTCCCCCTGGCACAGGAAGGGCTCGGCTCTTCTCCCTCCCTCCTGTCAATCATCTGGGACCCATTGCAGGTCCCAGGTGATTAAGCGGCCAATCACGGCGCTCGGCGCTGCTCGCGCATGCGCAGTGGGTGCCAGGCTGTGAAGCCACAGCCCGGCTCCCACAGTTGAAATGCCGGCGCCGACGAGCGGAGGGGGGGGACGTGCGGGGCTTCGATCCCCCGCACCGCTGGACCCAGGGACAGGTGAGTGTCCAATTAAAAGTCAGCAGCTGCAGTATTTGTAGCTGCTGACTTTTAATTTTTTTTTTTTTTTAATGGCCCCCCTGGGTGGAACTCCTCTTTAAGTAGAAAACATTTTACTCTGTGCACATTCACATGTGCGTTAGAGCCCTTTCACACTGGGGCAGTGCAGGCGCCGGCGGTAAAACTGCGCTATTTTTAGCGCCACTTTACCGTTGTTTTAGTGATGGTATTCGGCCGCTAGCGGGGGCTTTTTTACTCCCTGCTAGTGGCTGAGAAAGGGTTAAAACCACCGCAAAGCGCTGCTGCAGCAGCGCTATGCCAGCAGTATAGCTGCGCTGCCCCATTCATTTCAACGGGCAGGAGCGGTATACACACCGCTCCAAAGATGCTGCTAGCAGGACTTTTTTTAGCGTCCTGCCAGCGTACCGCTCCAGTGTGAAAGCCCTTGGGCTTTCACACTGGAGTGTAAGGAGCGGCTCTTTCAGGGCGCTTTGCAGGCACTATTTTTAGCACTGTAGCACCTGCAAAGCGCCTCAGTGCGAAAGGGGTCTTAGAAAATGTTTTTTGAACAAACCAACATGTTTTAGTAATAACATTTTTGTTTTTGACAAATGGCCTTTTTTGTGTTAAAACAGGCATGTTTAAAACCATAAAACAATACATAACTCAGGAACTTACAAAGTTCAACTTTGACAAAGTGACGGCAACATCAGACATTAGTATGTCCAAACTGTGTTGATCTTGCCTTCATCAGATGGGGTGATGTCACCCCTGTGAAAGCCAAATTTTGAAGATGCACACAAATTGAGAATGGGAATTTACCTCCTGATTCCATGCCTAATGTCAACATGTGCTAGCTCCCATCATGGGGGATCAACAGACATACTTTGGGGGTGCAACCCCTTCCTCTCATCTTCCTCTCATTTTAGATGAAAGGAAGGGGTTGCACCTCCAAAATACGTCCATTGATCCCCCATGATGGGAGCTAGCACATGTTGACACACTGGGGGTCATTTACTATAGCGCTATGGCGCTAATTCGCGCAAATTGCCGCTAATTCGCGCAAATTGCCGCTAATTCGCGCTAATTTGCGGCAATTTAGCGCGAATTAGCGCTAATAGCGGTAATTCGCGCTAAAACGGTATTCACTATAGCGCTGGTGAGAAAATACTCCCAAAATCGAATTTACTATAGCTCCCTGAAACTAAATAGAGCCCAAACCCTTACTCTGCTAAAACCTAGAGAATTGCACATGGAAATAATGTTTAGAGCATGATATAATTGCTTAAATGGTACTGAAATATGCGGTATATTATTTAAAGATTATCTGCTTTTAAACTGTGTGAAAAAGTGATTTCTACACAGAAATATCTTTAAAAGTCTGAAAAGTGAAAAATTCCCCGTTTTGGACAACTAGGTGCCAACACAACTGAGCATGCTCAGACCTGAAAATAACTCTCATTTTAACTCAAGTGTCTTTTTTACCTGGAGCTATAGTAAATACCAAAATGAGAGCTAATTAGAGAGCATTTTTTGGGAGTTAAAATCTGCTCTAATTTAGTCCAAATGAAGTTTCAGTCATTGATTCTAATGGAACAATTCTAACTTTCACAAAAAAACCTTTTAATGTTGAGATGAAATGTATCTTTTTGTGAAATAAATTTTCCTTTGCAACATTGTTGCTTCTACTTAAAATATTTTGATTTTAAGAATGCTACAATGTGGAATGTTTTGATGTTTTGGTAAAATATATTTTTCTCTGTCACTTTCACTTGTTACTCTCCATCTCACAACCATCTTTACCCCAAACTCACACAGGAGTCTTTATAATCCACAAACAATACCATTGCTGATTAAAATTTAAAATGAATCACAATTTTTTGTGCTTTTTTATTATTTCCAAATATTCAAAAAATGTGATATTTGTACCAACATATGAAATCAAAATGTAATTCCCAAAAATTTGAGGGTAATATTCTACTCTCGCCCACAAAAAACACCAAATATCACAGAATAAATCAAGAAGAATAACTCTTGAGTAATGTAATTCCATCACCTGTATGTCCATAGAAATGCAGTATTTATGTGTAGTTATGTGTAGGAGGGTCTCACACGTGGCAGCTCTGTGGCTTAGAGGTTAGAACTTTTGCTTAGTATCTCTGAGGGTCTGGGTTCAAATCCCAACCATGTTACTGCATGTGGAGAAGTTGTCTCATCTCCCAGGTCCTATAATTATGTCTAAATGTAGTAGTTATGTGTAGGAGGGTTCCACCACCATTGTAAGTCTTTTCCAGATACACTATATAGCCAAAAGTATTGGGACGCCTGCCTTTACACACACATGAACTTTAATGGCAGCCCAGTCTTAGTCCGTAGGGTTAAAATTTGATTTGACCCACCCTTTGCAGCTAGAACAGCTTCTGGGAAGGCTGTCCACAAGATTTAAGCTGGCCATACACCATACAATTTTCTTATTCAATTTTCTTTAGATTTACCTTCAACTATGTAGTAGAAGGGCCTGCCTGATTGCATACAAACTGAAAGTGTTTAGGTTTGACCTCCTATTATATGGTTTTGGTAAATCTAAACCAAAGTTGCACAAGAAAATTGTATAATGTATGGCCAGCCTAAGTCTGCCTATGGGAATGTTTGATCATTCTTCCAGAAGTGCATTTGTGAGGCCAGGCACTGATGTTGGATGAGAAGGCCTGGCTTGCAGTCTCTACTCTAATTCAGCCAAAGGGTGTTCTATCAGGTTGAGGCCAGGACTCTGTGCAGGCCAGTCAAGTTTCTCCACCCAAACTTGCTCATCCATGTCTTTATGGACCTTGCTTTGTGTACTGGTGTGCAGTCATGTTGGAACAGGAAGGGGCCACCCCCAAACTGTCCCCACAAAGTTGGGAGCATGAAATTGTCCAAAATGTCTTGGTATGCTGACGCCTTAAGAGTTCCCTTATCTGAAACTAAGAGGCCAAGCCCAACCCCTGAAAAACAACCCCGCACCATAATCCCCCTCCACTAAATCATTTGGACCAGTGCACAAAGCAAGGTCCATAAAGACATAGATGAGTGATTTTGGTGTGGAGGAACTTGACTGGCCTGCACAGAGTCCTGACCTCAACACAACAGAACACCTTGGGGATAAATTCGAGAGACTGTAGGTCAGGCCTTCTCGTGCAACATCAGTGCCTGACCTCACAAATGCACTTGGAAGAATGGTCAAACATTCCCATAGACACACTCCTAAACCTTGTGGACAAGAAGAGTTGAAGCTGTTATAGCTGCAAAGGGTGGGCCAAATGAGTTTTGAACCCAATACTAATACTGGGATGCCATTACAGTTCATGTGTGTTTAAAGGCAGGCATCCCAATACTTAGGCCAATATACTGTATATTGCTTGTGACACTGAGCATGGCTGTGGACTTAGGGCTGGTTCACACCACAGAGATGCAGAGAACATGTGTGGGGCTGCCTGGTGGCTTAGTGGGTAGCAGTTCTGTCTAGCAGCACCTGGGATGTTGGTTCAATTCCTCAACATGCTAATCCTTGTGTTGAAGTTTATAAGTTCTCCCTGTGTGGGTTTCTCACCACAATCTAAAGACATACAGGCAACTGATTTGTCTCCTGTCAAAATATGTTCTAATGTAAGAAAGTTAATTTTGGACTTTAGATTGGAAGCTCATTGTAGCCAGGGACTGATGTTAATGTTTATTAGCACTGATCATGCCCAGGGACTTGGACATTTCAAATTGTAGGGTTTACACTGCACAGGTACATGCTTAGAAAACTGTTGCTTTGTTTATGTGGATGCAAATGGACTTTGATCTTTGTCCTGTAGTTGGAGATTTGATGCGCATAGCCAAGGCTAACACAGTTGCAAATCCTATTATGTGTTCCTGCTCATCAGGTGCAATCACTTTAGACATACATGAAGAGACAGATTGATACTGGTGGGCGTGTACTTCTATTAGGCGTGTACTCTTAGTGGGCGTGTACTTCTATTGGGTGTGTCAGTGTGCTAACAATACAACCTCTCTTATATAAAGGTCTGCAGTAGGGGGGTTCGTTTGGCCTGAGAAGGTCAGGTTTTTTGTTGTGATGGAGAAGGAATGATATTGGGAGATTTGATGAAATTCTTGTGCATTTTTTCAATCAAAAGTGGGTTTATGTGGCCATGCTGTCAATGTTGTGTGTGTATTGTTCCTGTCTGATCATGCAAACATCGTTTGGAAGCATCTGCTGACCTACTATTTTTGATCTTGTTTAATCGTGTACACCGAAATGCAGCTTCCAGCAGAACATGGTCACCAATGTATGTATGTGTGGATTGTGGGCTGGTGGTGGGTGTTCTGAATAAGTCTTTTGTAATATTATGTGGGAATGCTTTGTAAGAATGACTGTTAAGTATGTTTCTATAATCTTTCAGATAAAAATGTGATGTGTTGCCCGTTATACACTGAAATTAAAGCTGTGTCCACTCTAAGGTTTTTTCTAATTTTAGATTGTAAGCTCCTATGAGCAGGGCCCTTAAAATTTCGTTGCTAAATGTAGCACCATATATCCTGTCCAAATTTTTTTTGAAGCTAGTAAATGTAAATTTATTTTTTTTCTGCTGGTAAAATAAATACATTGAGGTGTGTGTGTGTGTGTGTGTTTTTTTTTTTTCCTTCTACTTTTCTTTCTTTAGTTTTTGTGGGTGGTGGTTTTGGGAAAGTGCAATATCTCTTTTATATTTTATTTCAATATGTATTTGTGCACCAAAAAACTAATCTCTTTGCCCTGGTTCACATGCTACTTTGAAATTGTGCTACTTCACTTGAAGTAGCACGATTTCAAAGTAGCAAGGTCAGCGTGATTTCAGGTGGCTTCATACACAAATGTCTATTGCATTGCACCTGAAATCGGCAAAAGTAGTGCAGGAACTACTTTAGCAAATTGATGCGGTGCCACAAAAAAAATGTTGCATCAATTGGAACAGTGCCATTGCCAATAGTCATGCGATTTGATCTCTCAAATCGCATGACCAATCGCTCCAATGTAAACCTAGGCTTCTGCACAACTGCAAGAGATATTATATATATATATATATATATATATATATATATATATATTCCACCTTTATCATTAACAGCTGTGGAGAATTGCAGGTAATGAATTCAGCTGGTGGATAGGCAGTGTTTGAATGTGTCAGCTCTGGTTCACATTGGTGTGATTTGACATGTCAAATCTGTGGCAATTGCACTGTTCTAATTGGTGCAATTTGTATTGATATTGGTGCAGAAACCTGCACTGATGTCTCTGATGTTGCCCCCCATAGTCGGGACTGACATGCAGGAATGAAATTGTGAAAGTTCAGCTGAACGCTTTACTCCCTCTGTCAGTGTGAACCAGGGCTCAAACTGGGCCTTTTGCCTTTGTAATTCACCTGCTGCTAACCCAGGGACACCATTTCTTAGCAAACTCCCTTAAGTTTACCTTCAAATATATGTAGAAATACAGATTTGCATATCTGAAAATAAAAAAATACTAATCATGGTTGAGATCAAATATTCGCAGCTGCAATCAAAAGCGTGGTTTCACCTTCTGACCTGGAAATTAGTCATTGTATGCACATGGAAGTTCCTGTGCTGGTCATGATCTCCATCTAGGTCAGTGGTTCTCAACTCCAGTCCTCAGGACCCACCAACAGGCCAGGTTTGCAAGATAGCTGAAATACATCACAGGTGATATCACTTGCTGCTCAGTGATTGCAGTTTTCTAGTCTGCAACTCCCCAAGGTAATACTTAAAATCTGGCCTGTTGGTGGGTCCCGAGGACTGGAGTTGAGAACCACTGATCTAGGTGGACATGGCGAGGTCTCTTTAGCAGAGAGGAGGTGCTGCTTATTGGCTGGGTAAGTGTAGGATATGTACTTGTACTTAATCAATGCGGGGTGGATGTCATAGTTAGATTTGGTGTGGGTGGGGTTCATTGATTTGTTTGGCATCACCACACATTTGCTTCCGTCCCATGTGCACACATCACTTCCTGCATTTGTTCTGCTGATGTAAATCAGTAAGGACTATGCAAGTATAAATGAGAGCTCCTTTTATTAAAATATATATGACTTGTTTCACAGCTGGGCGAATTTTCCAGCAAATTTGGACCTCTGAGTTGCATGACAAGTTGTACCCCATGATTCTCAATGACAACCATTCATATCTGTGCTGCTAAGTCGCACCAACTTCAAAGTAGTCCCTGTACTACTTTGGTGTGACTTGAGGTATATCGGGTACAATATTACACAGGCATTCCCAGAAGTTGGGGCAAAGTGGCAGCAAAATAGTGTGACTTTCAGGTCGCAGCAGTGTAAATGAGATTCAAGGATAACACCTTTGAATTTGGCCCTATTGTCACTTGTGCATCCTGAAGGTGTAGCAAATTCGTCCCTGCACTACCTTGGTTTGACTTTGATGCAATTTGAGGTCCATACACCACAAGAATACACAGACATTGCTTCAAGTCATGACAAAGCTGTGCAATTTTAAGGTCGCACAAGTGCAAATGGGGCCTTATTCAAAGGTGTTATCAATTAATCGCATTAGGTTACTTTCACACTTGGGTGATTTTTCATGGAGCTTTGGACCTCAGAGTCACATGAAAAGTTGTCCCCCTTGATTTCCATTAATATTTATTAGAGCTGCAGGATTAATCGTCATCGTGATTTTTTTTCCCCTTTACGATCTTGAAAAAAGAGTTTCACGATTCTTGCTATGCAAAGAACTCTCTCTGCTCTTCTGAAGCCACAGCCGAAAAACCAGGAAGTCTGCCAAGAATTAGAACATTCTTTATCAGTGAACTTGACTAGAAACCTTGTAACAATTTGTCAATTAAATAGACTTCTGTGTAAGTGAGGAAAGTTTAACTACTTAAACACTAAACATTTTTCTGACATTTGTTGGTTTCAGGTTAAAATCTTTTTTTTTTTGCTAGAAAATTACTTAAAACCCCCCCAACATTATATATATATATTTGTTAGTAGAGACCCTAGAGAATAAAATGGTGGTTGTTGCAATATTTTATGTCACACTGTATTTGCGCCTTTCAAATGCAATTTTTTTTGGAAAAAAGTACTTTAATGAATTAAAAAAAAAGAAAAGTTAGCCCAATTTTTTGTGGGATAATGTGAAAGATTTTACGTCGCGAGAATCGTGATCTTTTTATTCTAAGCAAAAAAATTGTGACTCTCATTTTGGCCAGAACCAAGCAGCTCTAATATCTATGCAACTTCACCCATGTTCACATAGATCTGAATTGACATGTCAAATTGTAGGCCAAATCGGCACCTATTGATGGCAATGGAACTGTCTGAATTGGTGCGACGCCACAACGATTCCCAAAAGTAGTTCCTGCACTACTTTGGGTGACTTCAGGGGGCGATTTCTTACCTCCCAACTTTTTGAGATGGGTATAAGGGACACCTATTAGCAAAAGTAGGTAGGCATAGGACACCTTCTTAAAGGAGAACAGTTGGGACCTATGTGATTTCACTAGACATTTGTGCAGGAAAGTGCACTGATGTCTCTGAAATCGCTGACAAAGTCAGGCTGAGTCACACTTGTGCGACTTTGGACATCAGAGTCGTATGACAAGTCATACCCCATGATTTTCAATGTGTACCATTCATATCTGTGCGACTTCAAGTAACACTGACTTCAACGTAGTCCCTGTACTACTTTGGTCTGACTTTGATGCGAGTTGAGGTCCATAGACCTCAAGTTTACACAGGCATTCCCTGGAATTGCGGCAAAATTGCTGATGCAAAATCGTGGGAAAGTTGCGTGTCTTTCCCTGCGACTCCTGCGTCCATAGACCTCAAGATTACACAGGCATTGCTTAAAGTCGCATTAAAATCTCGCAACTTTCAGGTCGCACAAGTGTGAAAGGTGCCTAAGTCACTGTGCTGAGTACTATTTTATACCTAGAATATAAAGTAGTCCCACCATCAAACACTAGTAAACATATGTTCTCAATATAATTGTGCTCAAATGGCTGAAAATCACACAAATGGTATCACCTACTGAAAGCTTGCATTGTACTCAGCAGCGTATGCTGAAAAGAGGCGAACGTCTATTAGCCAATGCCACATCGGCACATCGGCATGAGCATGGTTGTTACTATAATATTAATGCCTGAAATTAGGGATGAGCCGAACACCCCCCTGTTCGGTTCGCACCAGAACATGCGAACAGGAAAAAAATTCGTTCGAACACGCGAACGCCGTTAAAGTCTATGGGACACGAACATGAATAATCAAAAGTGTTAATTTTAAAGGCTAATATGCAAGTTATTGTCATAAAAAGTGTTTGGGGACCCGGGTCCTCCCCCAGGGGACATGAATCAATGCAAAAAAAAGTTTTAAAAACGGCCGTTTTTTCAGGAGCAGTGATTTTAATAATGCTTAAAGTCAAACAATAAAAGTGTAATATCCCTTTAAATTTCATACCTGGGGGGTGTCTATAGTATGCCTGTAAAAGGGCGCATGTTTCCCGTGTTTAGAACAGTCTGACAGCAAAGTGACATTTTGAAGGAAAAAACACATTTAAAACTACCGCGGCTATTGCATTGCCGACAATACACATAGAAGTTCATTGATAAAAACGGCATGGGAATTCCCCACAGGGGAACCCCGAACCAAAAAAAAAAAAAAAAAAATGATGTGGGGGTCCCCCTAAATTCCATACAAGGCCCTTCAGGTCTGGTATGGATATTAAGGGGAACCCCAGCCAAAATTTAAAAAAAAAAATTGACGTGGGGTTTCCCCCTAAATTCCATACCAGACCCTTCAGGTCTGGTATGGATTTTAAGGGGAACCCCGCGCCAAAAAAAAAAAAAAAAAACGGCGTGGGGTCCCCCTAAAAATCCATACCAGACCCTTATCCGAGCACGCAACCTGGCAGGCCGCAGGAAAAGAGGGGGGGACGAGAGTGCGGCCCCCCCCCCCTCCTGAACCGTACCAGGCCACATGCCCTCAACATTGGGAGGGTGCTTTGGGGTAGCCCCCCAAAACACCTTGTCCCCATGTTGATGAGGACAAGGGCCTCATCCTCACAACCGTGGCCGGTGGTTGTGAGGGTCTGCGGGCGGGGGGCTTATCGGAATCTGGAAGCCCCCTTTAACAAGGGGACCCCCAGATCCCGGCCCCCCCCCTGTGTGAAATGGTAAGGGGGTACTTACCCCTACCATTTCACTAAAAAACTGTCAAAAATGTTAAAAATGACAAGAGACAGTTTTTGACAATTCCTTTATTTAAATGCTTCTTCTTTCTTCTTTCTTCCTTCATCTTCTTCTTCTTCTGGTTCTTCTGGCTCTTCTGGTTCTTCCTCCGGCGTTCTCGTCCAGCATCTTCTCCGCGGCGTCTTCTATCTTCTTCTCCTCGGGCCGCTCCGCACCCATGGCATGGGGTGGGAGGCTCCCGCTCTTCTCTTCATCTTCTTCTCTTCTTCATCTTCTTCTTCTTCTTCTTCTTCCTTCTTCTCTTCTTCTCTTCTTCCTGTCTTCTCCGGGCCGCTCCGCAATCCATGCTGTGGCATGGAGGGAGGCTCCCGCTGTGTGACGGCGTCTCTTCGTCTGACGGTTCTTAAATAACGGGGGGCGGGGCCACCCGATGACCCCGCCCCCCTCTGACGCACGGTGACATGACGGGACTTCCCTGTGGCATTCCCCGTGACGTCACAGGGAAGTCCCTCAAGTCACCGTGCGTCAGAGGGGGGCGGGGTCACCGGATGGCCCCGCCCCCCGTTATTTAAGAACCGTCAGACGAAGAGACGCCGTCACACAGCGGGAGCCTCCCTCCATGCCACAGCATGGATTGCGGAGCGGCCCGGAGAAGACAGGAAGAAGAGAAGAAGAGAAGAAGGAAGAAGAAGAAGAAGAAGAAGAAGAAGAAGAAGAAGAAGATGAAGAGAAGAGCGGGAGCCTCCCCTCATGCCATGGGTGCGGAGCGGCCCGAGGAGAAGAAGATAGAAGACGCCGCGGAGAAGATGCTGGACGAGAACGCCGGAGGAAGAACCAGAAGAGCCAGAAGAACCAGAAGAAGAAGATGATGAAGGAAGAAAGAAGAAAGAAGAAGCATTTAAATAAAGGAATTGTCAAAAACTGTCTCTTGTCATTTTTAACATTTTTGACAGTTTTTTAGTGAAATGGTAGGGGTAAGTACCCCCTTACCATTTCACACAGGGGGGGGGCCGGGATCTGGGGGTCCCCTTGTTAAAGGGGGCTTCCAGATTCCGATAAGCCCCCCGCCCGCAGACCCTCACAACCACCGGCCACGGTTGTGAGGATGAGGCCCTTGTCCTCATCAACATGGGGACAAGGTGTTTTGGGGGGCTACCCCAAAGCACCCTCCCAATGTTGAGGGCATGTGGCCTGGTACGGTTCAGGAGGGGGGGGGGGCCGCACTCTCGTCCCCCCCTCTTTTCCTGCGGCCTGCCAGGTTGCGTGCTCGGATAAGGGTCTGGTATGGATTTTTAGGGGGACCCCACGCCGTTTTTTTTTTTTTTTTTTGGCGCGGGGTTCCCCTTAAAATCCATACCAGACCTGAAGGGTCTGGTATGGAATTTAGGGGGAACCCCACGTCAATTTTTTTTTTAAATTTTGGCTGGGGTTCCCCTTAATATCCATACCAGACCTGAAGGGCCTTGTATGGAATTTAGGGGGACCCCCACATCATTTTTTTTTTTTTTATTTTGGTTCGGGGTTCCCCTGTGGGGAATTCCCATGCCGTTTTTATCAATGAACTTCTATGTGTATTGTCGGCAATGCAATAGCCGCGGGTAGTTTTAAATGAGTTTTTTCCTTCCAAATGTCATTTTGCTGTCAGACTGTTCTAAACACGGGAAACATGCGCCCCTTTACAGGCATACTATAGACACCCCCCAGGTACGAAATTTAAAGGGATATTACACTTTTATTGTTTGACTTTAAGCATTAATAAAATCACTGCTCCTGAAAAAACGTCCGTTTTTAAAACTTTTTTTTGCATTGATCCATGTCCCCTGGGGCAGGACCCAGGTCCCCAAACACTTTTTATGACAATAACTTGCATATAAGCCTTTAAAATTAGCACTTTTGATTTCTCCCATAGACTTTTAAAGGGTGTTCCGCGGCATTCGAATTTGCCGCGAACACCCCAAATTGTTCGCTGTTCGGCGAACTTGCGAACAGCCAATGTTCGAGTAGAACATGAGTTCGACTCGAACTCGAAGCTCATCCCTACCTGAAATGCAAAACATTATTGTATTGAATCAAACATTAGTAAATGTATTTTCTCTGTAGGTAAGTGCTCAGCTCTGTAGCATAACGGTATACCCTGCTGCCCCCAAAAGTTCAAGCCATGAATTCAAATCCCACTGACAGCATTACCTCCTAGAAGTGTGCATTGTACTCAGAAGCATAATTAGCCAAAGCACATCAGCTTGCTTTATTCCATATTTTAACTCTTCAAATGCATGCAATGGTATGTACTTATTCAATAATATTATGGTATGGAATTCCAAAATTCAAGGAAAAAAATGTCGTAGGGTCCCCCCAGTACATACCAGGCCCTTCGGTATGGACTTTAAGGGGAACCCCACACCAAATTGTAAAATAAATTTGATGTGGGGGCCCCCCAAAATCCATACCAGACCCTTATCCGAGCATGCAGCCTGGAGGTCAGGATAGGGGGGGACGAGTGAGCACCCTCCCCTTCTGAACCTTACCAGGCCACATGCCCCAAAGCACCTTTTCCCCATGTTGATGGGGACAAGGGCCTCTTCCCGACAACCCTGGTCGGTGGTTGTCGGTCTGCAGGCAGGGGGTTTATCAGAATCTGGAAGCCCCCTTTAAAAAGTCGGCTCCCAGATCCTGCCCCCTATGTGAATAGGTATAGGGTACATTTTACCCCTACCCATTGACCAAAAAAAGCAGTGAAATGTAAAAAAAATCAATAGCCGGTTTTTGACAAGTCCTTTATTGTAAAATAGCTCCGAGCTGTCTTCTTCCCTTGGCCATCTTCTCCAGACGCTGTCTCTCCCTCCTCCATCTTCTCCCCGAGCTGTATTCTCCCAGAGCCGTCTTTCCTGCCGCTGCCATGTTCTCCATCTGCTGTCTTCTTCCGCACCGCTGGTTACCCGCTAATAAAAAAAAAGCTGCTCTTTTTCCATGGTGGTCTTCCTCTGCTGTGTTGTCACCCGCTGTGTGGCGTCTCTTACATAGCCATGGAGCGGACTCTCCGGGTGACATTATCGGATGGCCACAGAAGACCGCCACAAGAAGAGCGGCTTTTTTTTTTATTAGTGGGTAACCGGCTGCGCTGAAGAACACATCAGCGGGGGAAGATGGTGGCAGCAGGAGAGACAGCTCGGGGAGAAGAAACATCAAACACTAGTGAATGTATTTTCTATGTATTTTCTATTTATGACTGTGCTACACCCAATAGGCTAGCAGTCAGCACTTCTACCTTGAAGAACTCATGGGTTCAAATCCCACAGAGAAATACTAAAAGATTGAATTGGTGAAAAAAAGCAAATGACTATTAGCCAATTAGCCAAAGTAGCATATGCTGAAAATAGGTGAATGCCAATTAGCCAATGCACTTTAAATTTGGCTGATTATATTAACTCTTCAAATGCATGCAATGATATGTAAGTATTCAATACTATTATGGTGTGAAATTCCAAACACCACACACTAACTAATGGGCAGATTACATTTTTTTGTTTGTTCATTTTAATTCGCTTGTGCACTGAAAAAATAAACACAGCTGGGGGATGGTAGGTTGGCTGGTATTTGAACTTGTAAGCTAAGTATGAGACCTACATAATATTGTAGTATGATTAAAGAATGAATATAAATAATTACCGCTTTATAGTAACCTAAATTAAAAAATAAAAAACAACATACAACAAATAGGTAACCTAAATGTTTAATACATGTAACTTTACAGAATAGCAGACATTACTATGTAATAATCATTCATAACTGCATTAGTTAGCAAAAGAAGGAAAGAAATAGGAATACTAATTGCAACATACATCAATAGATGCACACGAGGTAGAGCACATCTCACATAAAAATGTTTCTTTCACATACATGGATCATGGCTACAGTACACTGCTATATAACAACTTGATAAGAATTGGCATTTGTATATACGCGGAAGCGCTAAATAGCGGCAATTTAGAACTTTCAAACGTTTGTTCTCCACTTATATCGCTGATTTTCATGCGCAAATTCGCCGTTTTGTTTCCATTTGGCTAAAATTGGCTCTATTATTTGCCATAATGCCCAGTACTTCCTGGAGTTATAGTAAATGACCCTCTGTATCTCTATTAAGGGCCATTTACAATATGATACCAAAATAAGATCATCTCACTAATTTATTTGGTTTTATCTTACCCAATTGATATATAATTGTTTTTATACATGGCAAATTATTTTATATACATGTGTGACAATAAGACGTTGTTACGAATATATAATATATAATTTTTTTTTTAAATATTTTAATTATCACCATTGTTCATATTATTTTTTCATTTTAATCTAATATTTTATCTTGATATGGAATGTCTTCTGATAAGTCTCATTACTAATAATGCATATCGTATCGTAATTTATGGAGAACTATCTCCTTTTATTGTTGTTCATTTTGTACATATTGCATACACGCCCCTCTTTTAATTGGCCTGAGCAATTGCTTGTCCCCAATGCCGAGCTATTTAAGCTTCCTTTATTCCCGTTCTATGTACACTTGACAAAGGAGCGCGCATGCCCGTTGAGAGCCTTGCGCATGCTCAGAAACGCGTAGTGGATCCCCGTCTATCTGAACCATCCGGGTGACGTCAACGCTCTCGTGTGCCTCGCTGGAACGCAGAAGTGTTCATCCAGCCTAACCGCACTGCAGCCGGCTTCTCCGTACGAAGGTCCGCGGCCATCCCCTCGGATTACATCGAAGCCCCACGCATACGGACTTTTGACTAACCCTGGATATATTTCCCACTGGAAGCTGACACCCACATATCTTGATGTAAGTGCGAATATCTGCTTTTTATATTGAATTAAACACTTGTACTTAGAGGTGCTTTCTTTGTTTTTTCATGATTGCTATGGAGAGCTGACTTCACTCAACAGGAAGCTGCCCTCAGTACTGTGTCTATCGAGATCCCCCTGGCTTTTATATCCATCTCCAATCACGGATTATTCATAGACTTTATAATAGACCTATAATTTATATGTTTCCACCATACAGCATTGGACTATCTTTTATACTATTGAACTTGAGCGCTGCTAGGTAATATACTTGATAGTGCCAATAAATTGGACAGTGTATGCACCCATATGCACCAAGATGGGGTGCATCAGGGGAGGGGATAATTTATGAAATTATTATCAGTGTATTGAAATAAATAAACGTATATAATTAGTCTTAATGGGTAATTAATATACCCACTATGGACCAAATAAATAATAATAGACATAATTATACAAAAATAAAAATAAACATTTGTAGATGGTATTTTAAAGTTACCCCTAATATTACATGTCCGTAGTAGTTATATAGTTTAAAATTGCATTTCACTTACCATCAGAAACTTTATAATTATGTGTATTCGCAGCAAGGGTAAAAGCAGCAGTAGCCTCTTGGCTAAGTGTCTACAGCTTTCAGTGGTTTGCTGACATAGTCGAGTGCTAGTTGATTAGTTGAAGGGGATCTGGTGTCAGTCAAAAGTTGGCAAAAGCTTGTACCGAGACTCAGATGAATCTTGCCTAGTAGAATGTTTTTGATGCTATTCCCGATCTCAGCCACTGATTAGACTGCCAAAGGGGTGAACCCATAAGAAGAGACAAATAGCAATAAATGAAAAGGTACATATTGGTGTGTAGAAAAAGTGTATGATTGTCCGAGTATGTGCAGGCGCTTACCTCTTACTGAAGACCGAGCTGATAATCAATGACAGTTAGCAGCGTAGATCCACATAGCCGCTCAGTGCAGAGCGACTGGTAGTGTGGATGGTACGGGGGAGACGCTGGGGGCGTCTCTTGTACATACGCCCCGCTTGTGGTCACCAATCGGAAGAGCCGATGTGACATCATTCAAGTCGGCCGCTGAGGCGTACTGCACATGTCCCGGTCTTCAGCATCGGCATAGCAACTGCCGGCGCGTCGGAGGGGGAGAGAGCAGTCGCGTCTAGGTATCCCGGCAATCAGAGATACCATGGTGCGCCAATCACCTTCATGGGAAGGTGTGGCGCTGGGCGGCCGCATAGTAGTGAAGGTAAACCCGGGCAATGCAAGATGCACCCCCCGAGGGCATCAAGGCAGCACATGAATGTACTAGTCACCATGATAGATATGGTTACAACTAGATAGAACATGAAAAAATTGAAACATAGTATTAATGTTAAAGAGCGGCTAAGTTACCATGACAACAATCAGGATAAAAGAACTAGGAAAAAGAAAATAAAATAAATTAGTAAATATAGAAAAAACATTAGATTGCAAGAGGGACCAACAAGTATGTAAAACAATCATAGGTCCATCAATTAAGTACTTGGGTAGTAGGCAACTATAAGAGAAGAGAAGGGTGGGGGGAGGAGGGAGGAGAGGGGGGGAGAAAGGAGGGGAATAGGGGGAAGAATTGGAGGGGAACAGGGGAGGGGGGGAAAGGGGGGTAAAAGAGGGGGGGAGAAGAGGGGAAACCCCACCAAGACAGAGGATAGGGCAATTAGATATTTCAGATATAAGTTATAAAAAGTGCTTATATGTTTGAGCCTCATTAATACCAGGGGGATATGTGGCACAAAGGCGTTCTATCCACATGGTTTCTCTTTGGCATACTTGTTTGTCCCAGTCTCCACCCCTGGAATCTTTCGGAACCACTGTCAAAACAATAAATAAAATCAGGGAGACATTGAATGTATGATAAAGATCTAGATGCCTGCTCACTGCTGTCACCATCTTCCCCTCCCCCGAATAATAGACATGGTCCTTGATTTCACATCGTAGGTGTCTAATGGTTTTGCCTACGTAAAAGGCGCCACATTGAAATAGCATGAGGTACACCACTCCTTCGGTGTCACAGTTTGCATGAAATTTTGGGGTGAAGGTTTCCCCATTTGGTAATAAGAAAGTTTTTCCTTCTTTGACCCATGGACAAAAAGAACATTTGCCACATTGGGAGATTCCTTGTTTTAATTGTTTGTATTTTGGAGTGGTTACATAGTGACTCGAAGTTAGTTGATCACCCAAGGATCTAGTCTAAACGTAATCTGAGGGCAGGGGCCAATGTATTTGTTAATAATGGGGTCCTCTTGGAGGATCGGCCAATGCTTGCTTAGAATACCACTGAGTTGCTCGTGCTGTTGCGAGAATTTTGTAATAAATCTCACAGGAGGGTTGGTAGTGGTGGACTTTTTCTTGAATAATAAGGAGCTTCTTGACTGGCATATGGCTTTGTTATACGCACTACGTAATATTGTCTTGGTGTAGCCCCTCGCTAATAATCTCTTACGAAGCGCGTCCGCTTGAGATTTGAATGCCTCTGTATGCGTACAGTTACGGCATAGTCTTAGGTATTGTGCCTATGGGATACTTTTAATGAGCGGTCCGCTCATTAAACCGCTCATTAAAAGTATCCCATACGCACAATACCTAAGACTACGCCATAACTGTATGCATACAGAGGAATTCAAATCTCAAGCGGACGCGCTTCGTAAGAGATTATTAGCGAGGGGCTACACCAAGTCAATTTTACGTAGTGCGTATAACAAAGCCATACGCCAGTCAAGAAGCTCCTTATTATTCAAGAAAAAATCCACCACTACCAACCCTCCGGTGAGATTTATTACAAAATTCTCGCAACAGCACGAGCAACTCCGTGGTATTCTAAGCAAGCATTGGCCGATCCTCCAAGAGGACCCCATTATTAACAAATACATTGGCCCCTGCCCTCAAATTACGTTTAGACAAACTAGATCCCTGGGTGATCAACTAACTTCGAGCCACTATGTAACCACTCCAAAATACAAACAATTAAAACAAGGAATCTCCCTAATGTGGCAAATGTTCTTTTTGTCCATGGGTCAAAGAAGGAAAAACTTTCTTATTACCAAATTGGGAAACCTTCACCCCAAAATTTCATGCAAACTGTGACACCGAAGGAGTGGTGTACCTCATGCTATGCCAATGTGGCGCCTTTTACGTAGGCAAAACCATTAGACACCTACGATGTAGAATCAAGGACCATGTCTATTATTCGGGGGAGGGGAAGATGGTGACAGCAGTGAGCAGGCATCTAGATCTTTATCATAGATTCGATGTCTCCCTGATTTTGTTTATTGTTTGACAGTGGTTCCGAAAGATTCCAGGGGTGGAGACTGGGACAAACAAGTATGCCAAAGAGAAACCATGTGGATAGAATGCCTTTGTGCCACCTATCCCCCTGGTATTAATGAGGCTCAAACATATAAGCCCTTTTTATAACTTATATCTGAAATACCTAATTGCCCCATCCTCTGTCTTGGTGGGGTTTCCCCTCTTCTCCCCCCCCTTTTACCCCCGCTTCCCCCCCCCCTCCCCTGTTCCCCTCCAATTCTTCCCCCTATTCCCCTCCTTTCTCCCTTCTCTTCTCTTATAGTTGCCTACTACCCAGGTACTTAATTGATGGACCTATGATTGTTCTACATACTTGTTGGTCCCTCTTGCAATCTAATGTGTTTTCTATATTTACTAATTTTATTTTCTTTTCTTTTTCCTAGTTCTCTTCATCCTGATTGTTGTCATGGTAACTTAGCCGCTCTTTAACATTAATACCATGTTTCAATTTTTTCATGTTCTATCTAGTTGTAACCATATCTATCATGGTGACTAGTACATTCACGTCCTGCCTTGATGCCCTCGGGGGGTGCATCTTGCATTGCCCGGGTTTACCTTCAATACTATGCGGCCGCCCAGCGCCACACCTTCCCATGAAGGTAATTGGCGCACCATGATTTCTCTGATTGCCGGGATACCTAGACGCGGCTGCTCTCTTCTCCCTCCGACGCGCCGGCAGTTATGCCGACGCTGAAGACCGGGACATGCGCAGGACGCCTCAGCGTGTCTCTGGTTGCCAGGATACCTAGACGCGACTGCTCTCTCCCCCTCCGACGCGCCGGCAGTTGCTATGCCGACGCTGGAGACTTGGACATGCTCAGTACGCCTCAGCGGCCGGCTTGAATAACGTCACATCGGCTCCTCCGATTGGTGACCACAAGCGGGGTGTATGTACAAGAGACGCCCCCAGCGTCTCCCCCCCCCGTACCATCCACACTACCAGTCGCTCTGCACTGAGCGGCTATGTGGATCTACGCCGCTGATCCCAGATCCCCTTCAACTAATCAACTAGCACTCGACTATGTCAGCAAACCACTGAAAGCTGTAGACACTTAGCCAGGAGACTACTGCTGCTTTTACGCTTGCTGTGAATACACATAATTATAAAGTTTTTGATGGTAAGTGAAACACAATTTTAAACTATATAACTACTACGGACATGTAATATTAGGGGTAACTTTAAAATACCATCTACAAATGTTTATTTTTATTTTTGTATAATTATATTTATTATTATTTACTTGGTCCATAGTAGGTATATTAATTACCCATTAAGACTAATTATATATGGTTATTTATTTCAATACACTAATAATAATTTCATAAATTATCCACTCCCCTGATGCACCAAATCTTGGTGCATATGGGTGCATACACTGTCCAATTTATTGGCACTATACCGCCAATGAATTTATGACATATACCTTAACCACTTCAGCCCCGGAAGGATTTACCCCCTTCCTGACCAGAGCACTTTTTACAATTCGGCACTGCGTCGCTTTAACTGCTAATTGCGCGGTCATGCAATGCTGTACCCAAACGAAATTTGCGTCCTTTTCTTCCCACAAATAGAGCTTTCTTTTGATGGTATTTGATCACCTCTGCCGTTTTTATTTTTTGCGCTATACACGGAAAAAGACCGAAAATTTTGAAAAAAAATGATATTTTCTACTTTTTGTTCTAAAAAAAATCCAATAAACTCAATTTTAGTCATACATTTAGGCCAAAATGTATTCGGCCACATGTCTTTGGTAAAAAAAATGTCAATAAGCGTATATTTATTGGTTTGCGCAAAAGTTATAGCGTCTACAAACTAGGGTACATTTTCTGGAATTTACGCAGCCTTTAATTTATGACTGCCTATGTCGTTTCTTGAGGTGCTAAAATGGCAGGGCAGTACAAAACCCCCACAAATGACCCCATTTTGGAAAGTAGACACCCCAAGGAATTTGCTGAGAGGCATGTTGAGCCCATTGAATATTCATTTTTTTTGTCCCAAGTGATTGAATAATGACAAAAAAAAAAAAAAAAAAAAAAAATTACAAAAAGTTGTCACTAAATGATATATTGCTCACACAGGCCATGGGCATATGTGGAATTGCACCCCAAAATACATTTAGCTGCTTCTCCTGAGTACGGGGATACCACATGTGTGGGACTTTTTGGGAGCCTAGCCGCGTACGGGGCCCCGAAAACCAATCACTGCCTTCAGGATTTCTAAGGGCGTACATTTTTGATTTTACTCCTCACTACCTATCACAGTTTTGAAGGCCATAAAATGCCCAGATGACATAAAACCCCCCAAAATGACCCCATTTTGGAAAGTAGACACCCCAAGCTATTTGCTTTGAGGCATGTTGAGTCCATGGAATGTTTTATATTTTGACACAAGTTGCGGGAAAGTGACAAATTTTTTTTTTTTTTTTTTTTTTTTTTGCACAAAGTTGTCACTAAATGATATATTGCTCACACAGGCCATGGGCATATGTGGAATTGCACCCCAAAATACATTTAGCTGCTTCTCCTGAGTATGGGGATACCACATGTGTGGGACTTTTTGGGAGCCTAGCCGCGTACAGGACCCCGAAAACCAATCACCGCCTTCAGGATTTCTAAGGGCGTACATTTTTGATTTTACTCCTCACTACCTATCACAGTTTCGGAGGCCATGGAATGCCCAGGTGGCACAAACCCCCCCCAAATGACCCCATTTTGGAAAGTAGACACCCCAAGCTATTTGCTGAGAGGCATGGTGTGTATTTTGCAGCTCTCATTTGTTTTTGAAAATAAAGAAAGACGAGAAAAAAAAATTTTTTTTTTTCTTTTTTCAATTTTCAAAACTTTGTGACAAAAAGTGAGGTCTGCAAAATACTCACTATACCTCTCATCAAATAGCTTGGGGTGTCTACTTTCCAAAATGGGGTCATTTGGGGGTTTTTTTTGCCACCTGGGCATTCCATGGCCTCCGAAACTGTGATAGGCGGTGAAGAGTGAAATCAAAAATTCACGCCCTTAGAAAGCCTGAAGGCGGTGCTTGGTTTTCGGGGTCCCGTACGCGGCTAGGCTCCCAAAAAGTCTCACACATGTGGTATCCCCGTACTCAGGAGAAGCAACAGAATGTATTTTGGGGTGTAATTTCACATATTCCCATGGCATGTTTGAGCAATATATCATTTAGTGACAACTTTGCGCAAAAAAAAATAAAAAAAATAAAAAATTGTCTCTTTCCCGCAACTTGTGTCACAATATAAATTATTCCATGGACTCAACATGACTCTCAGCAAATAGCTTGGGGTGTCTACTTTCCAAAATGGGGTCATTTGGGGGGGTTTTGAACTGTCCTGGCATTTTATGCACAACATCTAGAAGCTTATGTCACACATCACCCACTCTTCTAACCACTTGAAGACAAAGCCCTTTCTGACACTTATTGTTTACATAAAAAAATAATTTTTTTTTGCAAGAAAATTACTTTGAACCCCCAAACATTATATATTTTTTTTAAAGCAAATGCCCTACAGATTAAAATGGTGGGTGTTTCATTTTTTTTTTTCACACAGTAATTGCGCAGCGATTTTTCAAACGCATTTTTTGGGGAAAAAACACACTTTTTTACATTTTAATGCACTAAAACACACTATATTGCCCAAATGTTTGATGAAATAAAAAAGATGATCTTAGGCCGAGTACATGGATACCAAACATGACATGCTTTAAAATTGCGCACAAACGTGCAGTGGCGACAAACTAAATACATTTTTAAAAGCCTTTAAAAGCCTTTACAGGTTACCACTTTAGATTTACAGAGGAGGTCTACTGCTAAACTTACTGCCCTCGATCTGACCTTCGCGGCGATACCTCACATGCATGGTGCAATTGCTGTTTACATTTGACGCCAGACCGACGCTTGCGTTCGCCTTAGCGCGAGAGCAGGGGGGACAGGGGTGCTTTTTTTTTTTTTTTTTTTTTTTTCTTTATTATTATTATTTTTTTATCTTATTTTTAAACTGTTCCTTTCATTTTTTTTTTTTTAAATCATTTTTATTGTTATCTCAGGGAATGTAAATATCCCCTATCATAGCAATAGGTAGTGACAGGTACTCTTTTTTGCAAAAATTGGGGTCTATTAGACCCTAGATCTCTCCTCTGCCCTCAAAGCATCTGACCACACCAAGATCGGTGTGATAAAATGCTTTCCCAATTTCCCAATGGCGCTGTTTACATCCGGCGAAATCTAAGTCATAAAATGCTCGTAGCTTCCGGTTTCTTAGGCCATAGAGATGTTTGGAGCCACTCTGGTCTCTGATCAGCTCTATGGTCAGCTGGCTGAATCACCGGCTGCATTCTCAGGTTCCCTGTTGAGACAGGAGAGCCGGAGGAAAACACGGAAGACGTTGGGGGGGGGGGCATTCCCTCCCACTGCTTGTAAAAGCAGTCTAGAGGCTAATTAGCCGCTAGGATTGCTTTTACATGAAAGCTGACCGCTGGCTGAAAAGAATGATACCAAGATGATACCTAAACCTGCAGGCATCATTCTGGTATAACCACTCAAAGTCGTGAATGGCGTACCTGAAGACAAAAAAATGGTTAACAATAAAGCACAGTAAACGGTAAGGTATAAAAAATTGCATACCTGAAAAACAAACATGTTAAAACATAATAACAATAAAACATTGCAGAATAGAATACAGTAAAAAAGAGCAGAACAATAGAGAGAATAGAGAGAGAGAAAGAACAATAAAACGACAACTATTTTTTTTTTATTTTATATTTTTGTATGTTTTTTTTTTTTTTTTTTTTTTACACTTTTTTTTGTAACTAACTTTTATAACTGTAACCGGTTCCAGGTTCGGGTCTCTCAAAATGCGATGGCATCTTGGGAGACCCTGTGAAAGTGTGCCTAGTCTGTGCAATGCTGTACCCTACGCTAATACTCAACTAGTGCATGGTAGCGTTCAAAACATTCACCAATGCAAAGACCAGGATTGTCAGGACAGGAGGGACAATAATAGCGGGTGTCACGCCTATATCCGCGCTTGCTGTAGACACAACATCTTTTTTGGGGGGTTCGCTGGGTAGGGGTACTCGGGAGGACATAAAAATGCCTCTCATGCAGCCGACTGCATTTGGTTGGGGATGTGAATGGGGGAAGTACGGGCGCTGCAGAAGCGGTGGGTTCCCAATTAGGATTGGCGAATGCAGCAGGAAGGGCACTATGGGCACGACGGGCCTGTGTTTGTCTTTTTGGTGGCAGCGGGACACTACTTGTGCTTGCCACCTCACCAGCTTGAACTGCACTTATGGGACTCGCAACGTCACCAAGTGTTACTGCAGTGCTGGTTTGACTACGACCGGGGTGTACTACGCCGCTGGTGCTTGCCAGTTCACCAAAACGCTACCAAAAAAAACTGTTAGCGATCGCAGGGATCAGGCCTGACTCTGCGAACGCTGCAGTTATACGTTTAGTGTTTTGTAAGTGACAGTGATCGATCGATACTGCACTTGGGTGGGCTGGGCTGGGCCGGGCGGAGGGGCAAAACGCAGGTGCTAGCAGGTATCTGGGCTGATCCCGCTAACACTGCGTTTGTGGGAACCCTAAACTGCTGGGGACGCTAGTATAGATCTGATCAGATCAGATATTGATCCGATCAGATACTATACCACTAAGGGAGGCGTATGCTGCGTGCGTGGGTGTTAGCGGTACTGGCGCTAATCTGACGCTGCCTGGGGCAGGTGCTTGCCAGTTCACCAAAACGCTACCAAAAAAACTGTTAGCGATCGCAGGGATCAGGCCTGACTCTGCGAACGCTGCAGTTATGCGTTTAGTGTTTTGTAAGTGTCAGTGATCGATCGATACTGCACTTGGGTGGGCTGGGCTGGGCCGGGCGGACGGGAAAAACGCAGGTGCTAGCAGGTATCTGGGCTGATCCCACTAACACTGCATTTTTGGGAACCCTAAACTGCTGGGGACGCTAGTATAGATTTGATCGGATCAGATATTGATCCGATCAGATACTATACCACTAAGGGAGGTGTACGGTGCGTGCGTGGGTGTTAGCGGTACTGGCGCTAACCTGACGCTGCCTGGGGCTGGTGCTTGCCAGTTCACCAAAACGCTACCAAAAAAACTGTTAGCGATCGCAGGGATCAGGCCTGACTCTGCGAACGCTGCAGTTATGCGTTTAGTGTTTTGTAAGTGACAGTGATCGACCGATACTGCACTTGGGTGGGCTGGGCTGGGCCGGGCGGAGGGGCAAAACGCAGGTGCTAGCAGGTATCTGGGCTGATCCCGCTAACACTGCGTTTTTGGGAACCCTAAACTGCTGGGGACGCTAGTATAGATCTGATCGGATCAGATATTGATCCGATCAGATACTATACCACTAAGGGAGGCGCATGCTGCGTGCGTGGGTGTTAGCGGTACTGGCGCTAATCTGACGCTGCCTGGGGCGACGCATATCACCGCCGGGCGATCAGGAGGCTAAACCTTTATTCGGTAATAAACGGCGGGTGCCCTGACACTATAAAAAATAAACAAACTAACCAGCGTCACCCGTAACGGTTATACGGTGATCAGTGGTGAAAGGGTTAACTAGGGGGCAATCAAGGGGTTAAAACATTTATTAGATAGTATATGGGGGTCCCTGTCACTATAAAACGCTGACGGCGAACCTAAATATTTACCTCACTAACTAGCGTCACCAGCGTCACTAATACAGCGATCAGAAAAATGATCGCTTAGCAACACTGGTGACGGGGGGTGATCAAGGGGTTAAAACTTTATTAGGGGGGTTAGGGGGGTATCCTAGACCTAAAGGGGGCCTAACACTCACTGCCCTAACACACTAACTGTCACAAACTGACACTATGCAGTAATCAGAAAAAAAAAAAAAAAAAAAAAAAAAACCTGCTTGGTGTCAGTTTGTGACAGGGGGGGGGGGTGATCGGGGGGGGATCGGGGGGCGATCGGGGGGGGGATCGGGGTGTAATATGTGCCTGGCATGTTCTACTGTGTGTGTAGTGTTTGTGTAACTCACAGTTCAGTCTTCTCTCCTCGGCCCGGAACGGAAAATACCGAGCCGAGGAGAGATGACATCATTTCCTCTGCCTCTGTGTACAATACAGAGGCAGGGAAATGATCCCATTGGCTGGGAGCGATCGCGAGGGGGGGGCCACGAATGGATGGCCTCCCCCTCACCACCGATCGCCGGGGGACATTTGCCGACCGTCGCAGGCACCGGGGGGGGGTCCGATCGGACCCCCCACCCGCGGGCAGGCAGGGACGTACAGGTAAGCCCTTTTGCCTGCCCGTGCCGCTCTGTCGACGTACATCGTCGTGCGGCGGTCGGCAAGTGGTTAAGCAAATAGTTTATCTAACCAATATACCCAGATAAACCATACCTATATGATGCTCACAATAGGCACTTACAAATTATCCACCTTCCCTTCGTGTCCCCCCCTCTTTCCCCCTCCCCTTCCCCCCCCCCCCTCCAAGATTTTCCTCCCACTTTCCTTTCCCCTGCTTTCCTTCCCCTGCCTCCATTCCCTCCTCCAATTCCCCTTTTCCCCTCCCCTCCCCTCTCCTTCCCCCTCCCTTTCCCTTCCCCCTCCCTTCCCCTTCCCCCTTCCCTTTCCTTCCCTTCCCCCATATTATATCACTAGCAGCTTTACCTCTGTTGGAGACAAATAGACCTATCAATTACACAGTTTAATGCTTACTTTCATTATTACCATGTTACATATGTCCCCATAGTATCTGAATATTACCCGGACTTTGCAGGACAGGCACCTCCTGATGGGCCTCATTGTCGGTATTTTAGAATCTATGATATCACTACGCTATTATTCAATTATAACTGACTGTAACATACCTATGTGAATTATTTATTGTAAATATCTTGTTTATTACAGTATTCAGTTCTGTGCTCTTGAAGAAGCGCTTGTGGCGTGCAACATGTCGAGCCAATTTAGAATTTGACTGTCACCACTGCATAGCTTTTTGTCCAATACAATACAATCGTATGTAAATAGGATTGGTAGTCCCAATTATTGTCTAAATTAATTTCTACATCATCAAGTTATGTATGGAGTGTATAATTTGTAAATGTGTGATTATGAGCTAAATCCTATCTGTTCTTCTTTTTTACCCTTATATTTTAAATAATTTCTAATAAACTTGAATTTTAATTATATCCACATAGTAATTATTGTGCCCAAGAAGTCCAAAGCCCAATTTATTCATTTCTCTGTATACAAGTATGATAGGACGTGGAACCCGTAACATATACTGTATCCGCATGACCACTATGCGCTGATACTTTTAGAAATTTAGTTCTAACTGATGTATTTTGGCTATGAGACCTTTCTTCCTTTTAGTTCTCTCTCTCTTCTCCCCCGTACCGATAGATATTAAGACCCCCCTTACATATGCCTTAAAGGCCTCCCAAATAACAGCCCCCGAGATCTCTCTAGAATCAATATTTAGAAAAAATTCATCTATTTTCTGTTGGAGTTTTTCATTTAAACGCCAAGTGAATGGGACCCTTTCAATCCCTTTAATCTTTACTATCATCATAACGGGGGCGTGATCTGACAGAGTCATAATCTCTATCTTCGACTCCTCAATGGAGTCCAGTAAACTGTGATCTACCATCAAATAGTCCAGCCTTGAATAGGTCCCATGCACCGGTGAGAAAAAAGTATAATCCCTCTCCTTAGGATGCTGCACCCTCCAAACATCTATCAGTTGACTGTCATGCAACTTTCTCCCTAGGCTCAATAACAGGTTTTTACCTGCCTCCCGTGTTCCAGAAGACCTATCCAAGGCTGGATCTAAACAGAAATTTAAATATCCTGCCAAAATCACTTCCCCCTATTTAAATTCCATCAGACTATTCAGGGTCCGGGAAAGGTATTTAATCTGATCTCTGTTCGGACAATAACAAAAAACGCCCCTCTGGGTCCACCCTCCTCTCTATCAGTGTGAATTCGGTCCATTTCGAGAATCCGATAACTACTCTCTTTGCCCGTTTGATGGGTGTGTCACAGTAAATCCAGACTGGGAAATTTCTTGAGTCCAGCTTAATACCCTCCTCCAGCACCAGGTGCGTCTCCTGAAAGAAAAAGATATCTGCACCATAGAGCTGTAATTCTTTTAGCACTTTGCGCCTTTTCCCAGGAGAATTTAAGCCTTTTACGTTGTATGACAGACATATAACTTCCATCCCCCCGGATCTTCAGTGATACTGTTTCAATCGCATACGCCTCAACCTTTCCCCATGTTTGGCCCAAAAACAGGACCAAGGAAAAAAGGAAAAAATAGAAAAAATCTGCGGGAACCCCTTTCCTCCTCCTCCCCTCCCCCCCAACCCCCCTGTCCCTCACCCTCCCACTCCCCCCTGCCAATACCTGACCTTGGGGCCGCGGTGTCCAAGTATCCGCCATCACCGCCTGCGTCTCCCTGTGCAGTAGGGTGGAGCTCTCACAGTGGGCCTGTCCCTCTCCCCTAAACCAGGAGAGGGGGAGGAAGGGAGCGGAGGGCCCTTTTTACCATTCCCTCTTCCCCACCCGCCACCCCCCGATCCCCCCCCCCACCCTGCAGAAGTCCTGTAAGTCCTCTAATTGGTTTAATTGGAAATTTCTCCCCTCTTTTATTACATTTAATGCTAAAGGGTAACCCCAGCTATATTTCAAATTGGCCCACCTCAAAGAGTCCAGTAAGGGTCTTAGTTGTCTTCTCCTTGCTAAGGTTCTGGCTGATAGGTCCGAAAAAATTTGGATTTCACCATTATTGTATTTCACCGATTGAACACCTCTCAATTTACTCCAAATCTTTGTCCTCATATTGGTGAAACCTTACAATAACATCTCTGGGCATATCCTCTCTTATGCTTGGGGGTTTTCTTATCCTATGGACACGGTCCACTTTTAGTTCTTCTTCTATATTTCTTCCCAGGAGTGGATTAAATATTTCTTCCATCTTGGAGAACAAATCCCCCCCTCTCTGTTCTGGGATAGATCTAATCCTCAAGTTTTACCTCCTGCTTTGGTTCTCCTGTTCCTCCAATTTGAGTAGCAACTCCCGCTGACCTGACTGTAATTTTTTGACTTGATTTTTTAGATCTAAGATCGCAAGCGCTTGTTGTTCTGATGCCTCATCCACTGTTTCCACCCGCTTCAGGAAGTGCCCCATATCTGTCCTTACGTTAAGGATCTCTGCGTTTAGGGCGATCTCTAATTTAGAAAACATATCCTGCATCTCTGTTTTTGTTGGGGGTGCATCCACATATGCTTCTATGCTTAGATCTAGGTCCGCTCCCGGGAGTGTCTCACCTCTGAGGGTCCCCCCTAGGGCTCCTTTATGTTTTGCGGAATCTTTCTTCTTATCTTTTGTGCTTTGTTGCCTATTGTCCATAATCGGACTTTTAGATTGCACTTCTTTTAGATACTTTTGAATGGAGCTTGAATTTAAGCTATCTCTGGGTTTTTTTTAGCTTCAGCTGCCTTATGTGAGCGTCCTTTCATATTCTTCTCCCCCCCGCTCAGCACATCTCCTTTATTTCTTGCTTGTGCGACCTTTAAGCTAATGCACTACTCTCAACACTGCACATGCTGACCA
This sequence comes from Lithobates clamitans, assembly GCA_037952925.1. Lineage (NCBI taxonomy): Eukaryota > Metazoa > Chordata > Amphibia > Anura > Ranidae > Lithobates > Lithobates clamitans. Next base: position 283,783 of record JBBGZY010001739.1, on the reverse strand, counting down.
TATTCGCTCATTCTAGATAGTTCTTATTATTTTATTTTATTTTATTTTTCTTTTTTTCTTTTGAGTTCTACTGAACCACCGTGCTAATCTTCAATACAGCAATACCTCTTATTCGTTAATGATTTTTTTTTTGCTTCAGGGTCGGTCTCCACTCTGCACTTGTACCAGTAGCGTAGGGCTGCCGGCCTTCAGTTCTCTTTCCATCTACGTCCGTGGGTGGAAGGAGGAGGGGAGGGGGCGCGGACGCGAGCAGGGACAGGGAGCCGGGACACGGGCAGGGACTGGGAGTCGGGCTCCGGGGAGAAATGTCAGCGCAATGTGTCAGTCCCCTCAAGGCCGGCCGGGAACTTGTCAGTAAGCCTCCATCCTGTGATGTCTGCATCTGGAACATACACACTGGCCTCCTCTTCGGATGTGACGCTCCCGCTGTGCAGTTGTAGCGGCTTAACGGGACCAGCGTGAGCTCTCACCCCACGCCGTCTCTCCCGCCATCACACCTCCGCTCACCTCCACCACCCCACCGCTAGGCCCCTCCCCCGGAACAAGCACGTCACATCCTTAGCGTTCTGGTGTAGAAAACACTTGTAGCCAATCAATACCCATTTGTTTTTTACCTCTTTTTAAAAAAATGTAGTTATGATAATGCACTAGGTTGGTGCCCCCTCTTTCTTGTAATTTTGTAGTTTGTGCAAGGATACCAACAGTCCTAAGAGGGCAGCAAGATGTTTGTGCTCTGTGTTTGTAAGATCAGCTGAGAGGAGAGTCCATCCTACTCCTAAGCACCATACTTGAGTTCAGGAGGTTATATTTTGAATTACACTGCAAGAGACAGAACTGAGGGAAAGGGTTAGAGGTTGCATGTGATCACATTGGTGCTGGGTAGGGATGGGCCGAACACTCCCCTGTTCGGTTAACAGCAGAACTCCCGAACAGGGGAAATATATACCCAATGTCTAGTTCTCAAACTTAAAACTGGCTGACTGATAGGATTTTTATGACAGAAGGAACCAATCAAGAGGCCAAGGAGTCCAAATTCAGAAGGAAGATCAGGTGGAGATGGAAGCACCAATGAATGATGGGAGGGCTGCACCCATGAATAATGGGAGTGCTGGCACCACAATGCTGGAGGGGATTGCTTGGAAGGTAAATCATCTATTATGTGGTAATATGGGAAACATACTAGCCCGTTATGGCTTATTGTTCCTGTAGGTCCATTTATGGGGAGAGATTTACTTCCACTTTCATGCCTTTAGGAGCAGATATTGATGGTTTATTAATGACTGCAAGACCTCTGAAATGAACTAACGGCAATGGTAAACACAAGAGGGGGCAGAATTAGCAGAGTTAAAGTTCAATAGGCAAAGCAGGGGCTTCACTTACATTTGAGTAACTGCGTATACAAGCAAGTGAGAATGGCAACATTTGGTCACATTCACAGTAGTGACTATTTTATACAGAGTGTGTTGCTATGTTTAATGGACAGCAGATGATACCAATTAGAAAATAGAGCAACAGTTTACCCCTATACAGCTATACATTTAATCTTATACAGGAATAGCAATATCGGTATTGCTGCAATGAATTCCAGTGAGCATTACTGATGGTGGTTTGCTGGATGGAATTTTTTTTTAAATATTAGTAGGAAGAAAGTGAAAATATAATGAGTAAGCACATTTTGTATACTTTTATTTTGGTTGGAAAAAGTGGAGGATCTGGGGCTGCTATATCCAACTGAAAGTTGAAGTGATTACATTCCATGGAATGGACACAGAGGCGGCTCTCTAATTAGGCAAATTAGGCGATTGCCTTAGGCCTTGCACTCATAGGGGCCCCGCGATCACCTAATTTGCCTGACCCGTGTGTGTGTGAGTGGCAGGGAATATCTCCCGGTCAGTGTCCCTAAGCTAGTGGGATGAGCGAACATTACAGCACTGCTATATGACCAGCGCCGCACCGACCTGAAGTCTCCTCTCTCTGCCTCCCTCGGCGCTCTCCAGCGCCCCCCCTCTCTGTGTCCTCGAGGCTCCAGCGCTGCCCGAGGACAGATTATAGAGGCGGAGCTGTCGGCCGCTGCTGAACCCAGGGGGATGGATGCAAGCACGGACATGCAGGAGTTTGTTTTGTCAGGTGTGGAGGGAGGTGAGCTGGCAGTTTTATGGGAACACTTGCGACTTGTATGCAGGGACTTGAGATGGGTGAGGGGACGGTGAGAGCAGTGTCTGCAGCACAATAGGAGGCCAGTCCTGGTGCTGTGCTGCTAACTTCAGTTGCTCTATGCATGCCACTGCAAAGTGGTCTCTGCAGTGCTGGAGCAATAAATTAGGGGTCATTCACACCATATACCACTTTTATACCATCTGTAACCCTCTCATGTCATACTACCCCAATACTTCCCACCGCCATACACTTCGCACTCCTCTCATATACATACTACCCCCCATATACACTCCGCACTCCTCTCATGTATATACTACCCACCTATATACACTCCTCACTCCTCTCATGTACATACTTCCCCCCACATACACTCCTCACTCCTCTCATGTACATACTTTCCCCCACATACACTCTGCACTCCTCTCATGTACATACTTCCCCCCATATACACTCCGCACTCCTCTCATGTATATACTACCCCCCATATACACTCCGCACTCCTCTCATGTACATACTACCCCCCACATACACTCCGCACTCCTCTCATGTACATACTTCCCCCCATATACACTCCGCACTCCTCTCATGTACATACTACCCCCCATATACACTCCGCACTCCTCTCATGTACATACTACCCACCTATATACACTCTGCACTCCTCTCATGTACATACTACCCCCCACATACACTCTGCACTCCTCTCATATACATACTACCCCCCACATACACTCCGCACTCCTCTCATGTACATACTACCCACCTATATACACTCTGCACTCCTCTCATATACATACTACCCCCCACATACACTCCGCACTCCTCTCATGTACATACTTCCCCCCACATACACTCCGCACTCCTCTCATGTACATACTACCCCCCATATACACTCCGCACTCCTCTCATGTACATACTACCCACCTATATACACTCTGCACTCCTCTCATGTACATACTACCCCCCACATACACTCCGCACTCCTCTCATGTACATACTTCCCCCCATATACACTCCGCACTCCTCTCATGTACATACTACCCCCCACATACACTCCGCACTCCTCTCATGTACATACTACCCCCATATACACTCCGCACTCCTCTCATGTACATACTACCCCCCATATACACTCTGAAATCCTCTCATGTACATACTACCCCCCACATACACTCCGCACTCCTTTCATGTACATACTACCCCCCCCCCCCCACATACACTCCACACTGCTCTCATGTACATACTACCCACCTATATGCACTCCGTACTGCTCTCATGTACATACTACCCCCCATATACATTCCGCACTCCTCTCATGTACATACTACCCCCCACATACACTCCGCACTCCTCTCATGTACATACTACCCCCCATATACACTCCGCACTCCTCTCATGTACATACTACCCCCCATATACACTCCGCACTCCTCTCATGTACATACTACCCCCCATATACACTCCGTACTCTTCTCATGTACATACTACCCCCCATATACACTCCGCACTCCTCTCATGTACATACTACCCCCCACATACACTCCGCACTCCTCTCATGTACATACTACCCCCTCACATACACTCCACACTGCTCTCATGTACATACTACCCACCTATATACACTCCGTACTGCTCTCATATGCATACTACCCCCACATGCACTCCACACTGCTCTCATATACATACTAACTCCCACATACATTCCACACTCCTCTCATATACATACTTCCCCCCACATACACTCCGCACTCTTCTCATGTACATACTACCCCCCACATACACTCCGCACTCCTCTCATGTACATACTCCCCCCCACATACACTCCGCACTCCTTCTCATGTACATACTCCCCCCCATATACACTCCGCACTCCTCTCATGTACATACTACCCCCCATATACACTCCGCACTCCTCTCATGTACATACTACCCCCCACATACACTCCGCACTCCTCTCATGTACATACTACCTCCTCACATACACTCCGCACTGCTCTCATGTACATACTACCCACCTATATACACTCCGTACTGCTCTCATATGCATACTACCCCCACATGCACTCCACACTGCTCTCATATACATACTAACTCCCACATACATTCCACACTCCTCTCATATACATACTACCCCCCACATACACTCCACACTCCTCTCATGTACATACTACTCCCAACATACACTCCACACTGCTCTCATGCACATACTACCCACCTATATACGCTCCGTACTGCTCTCATATGCATACTACCCTCACATGCACTCCACACTGCTCTCATATACTTACTAACTCCCACATACATTCCACACTCCTCTCATATACATACTACCCCCCACATACACTCCACACTCCTCTCATATACATACTACCCCCCACATACACTCCGCACTGCTCTCATATACATACTACAACCCACATACACTCCGCACTATTCTCATATACATACTACCCCCCACATACACTCCACACTCCTCTCATATACATACTACCCCCCACATACACTCCGCCCTCCTCTTATGTACATACTACCCCCCACATACACTCCACACTACTCTCATATACATACTACCCCCCACATACACTCCACACTCCTCTCATGTACATACTTCCCCCACTAGGGATGAGCTTCATGTTCGAGTCGAACCCATGTTCGACTTGAACATCGTCTGTTCGCCCGTTCGCCGAATTGCGAACGATATGGGCCGTTCGTGCCAAATTTGTGTGGCGCGCCACGGCCAATAATTCACTGCGGCATTGCAGTGCATTGCTGGCTGATGATTGGCCAAGCATGCACTATGACCCGCATGCTTGGCCAATCACAGCGCCGTAGAGAGAGCTGTAGTTGGCCATAGCCAGGGTGGCTTTGGCCAATTATGGCTCAGGGGGTTTAGAACACGCCCCACACTATATAAGGCTGCCTACACGGCGGCCCTGTGTAGTGTGTGTTGCGGTGTTGAAAGAGAGATAGATAGACAGAGAGACAGTGTCATTTCATTTGAGTTAGCTAGATTAGGCAGGACAATCAGTGAGTTAGCTGCACTTACAGTGTATTGTGTATATATATGCATCCCAGGTGTTGTATGTATGTATGTATATATATATATATATATATATATATATATATATATACACTGTATTCAGTTTAGCTAGATCCGTTCCTGTTATCTTCCTACTGACAGGCAGGCTTGTCTTGTTACAGTATTTACAGCTACCTGAAGAAAATTGCTGGGGTTCTTTTGATCCTATTAGTACCACAGTCAGGCAGCTAGACTATTTACAGTTAGTGCAGTGCGTCCTGCTCACAGTGTTCAGCTAAACCTACAAGTTAGTGCGGTGCGTCCTGCTCACAGTGTTCAGCTAAAACTACGAGTTAGTGAGGTGCGTCCTGCTCACAGTGTTCAGCTAAAACTACAAGTTAGTGCGGTGTGTCCTGCTCACAGTGTTCAGCTAAAATTACAAGTTAGTGCGGTGCGTCCTGCTCACAGTGTTCAGCTAAAACTACAAGTTAGTGTATTGAGAGCTCTGCACAGTGTTCATCTAAAGCTACAAGTTAGTGCAGTGCGTCCTGCTCACAGTGTTCAGCTAAAACTACAAGTTAGTGCGGTGCGTCCTGCTGACAGTGTTCAGCTAAAACTACAAGTTAGTGTGGTGCGTCCTGCTCACAGTGTTCAGCTAAAACTACAAGTTAGTGCGGTGCGTCCTGCTCACAGTGTTCAGCTAAACCTACAAGTTAGTGCGGTGCATCCTGCTCACAGTGTTCAGCTAAAACTACAAGTTAGTGCGGTGCGTCCTGCTCACAGTGTTCAGCTAAAACTACAAGTTAGTGCGGTGCGTCCTGCTCACAGTGTTCAGCTAAAACTACAAGTTAGTGCGGTGCGTCCTGCTCACAGTGTTCAGCTAAAACTACAAGTTAGTGCGGTGCATCCTGCTCACAGTGTTAAGCTAAAACTACAAGTTAGTGTGGTGCGTCCTGCTCACAGTGTTCAGCTAAAACTACAAGTTAGTGCGGTGCGTCCTGCTCACAGTGTTCAGCTAAAACTACAAGTTTGTGTGGTGCGTCCTCCTCACAGTGTTCAGCTAAACCTAAAAGTTATTTTTTTGGGAGCTATGCACAGTGTTCAGCTAAAGCTACCTATAGAAGGTTGGTGGTGTTCTCATACTACAGGCAGGCAGTTGATTTTGCTAGCTGCAGTATCAGTATATATATATATATATATATACATATATATATATATATATATATATATATATATATATATATATATATATATATATATATATATATATCCTAGCTTGGTGCAGCTACAGGCCATTAGTATGTCTGGAAGGCCAAGAAGGAGAGGCAGACAGTCACAAGCCAATAAGAGAGGGCAAGCAGGCTCTGTGTCTAGTGCTGGTCGTGGAGACGGTGCATCCTCATCAGCACGTGGCTGTGGGACACGCTTGGCCTTTTTTTCGGCAGCTGGCCGTGTTGAGCCGCAATATGTGGAAAACTTGGTCGAGTGGATGACCAAGCCATCCTCATCCTCCTCATCCTCTCTCACCCATGCCCAGGGTACTTTGTCTGGCAAAGCAGCGGCCTCTTCCCTCGGCTCAATGTCATCAGTGACTCCTTCCCTAGCCCCACCATGTCCTCCTGAGGAGTCCCTCGAACTGTTTGACCACAGTGTTGGGTACATGCTCCAGGAGGATGCCCAGCGTTTGGAAGGCTCTGATGATGATACTGAGCTTGATGAAGGCAGTAACATGAGCACGGACAGAGGGGGTGCCTAAGAAGGGCAGCAATCTGGCAGTCATGCTCCCCCTGCTGCAGCATACTGCCAGGTTTGCTCCAGTGATGAGGAGGGAGGGGATGATGAGGTCAATGACTCAATGTGGGTGCCTGATAGGAGAGAGGAGGAGGAGGAGGAGGCAGCACATCACCAACAAGGCAGGATGCCCTCCAGGGGCCAGCCTAAGGGCAGCACATTGACTGCATCACACCCCAAAGCTCCACATGTGCAGGGCACTGCAGTCTCTGCGCGTTATTCAAAAAGTTCTTTGGTGTGGGCCTTTTTTGAGACGAGTGCATCAGATCGCATCGCTGCTATTTGCAACATATGTCTCAAGCGTATCTCGCGTGGCCAAAACATCTCCCGCTTGGGTACCACATGCTTGACCAGACATATGTTGACCTGCCAAGCAGTTCGTTGGCAAGCGTATCTAAAAGACCCACACCAAAGAACAAAGACGACCTCTCCTTGCTCCTCATCAGCTGAGATCTCCAACCCCACTATACCTTCAGTCCTCTCTGAGACCTGAACTGAGAGGAATGAAGGTGTAGAATTAGGTGTGTCACAGCCAAGTACTTGTGGGCAATCTGCTTTTGGTACACCGACGTGAGATTGTACCAGGCAAATTTCCCTGCCCCAACTGCTGCACCGCCGAAAGAAGTTTGCTCCCAGCCATCCACATGCCCAGCGGTTGAATGCTAGCTTGGCAAAATTGCTAGCACTTCAACTGCTGCCTTTTCAGTTGGTAGACTCTGCCCCCTTCTCTGAGTTTATGGAATGTGCGGTTCCTCAGTGGCAGGTACCCAAACGCCACTTTTTCTCACGGAAGGCGATTCCGGCTCTCTACCGGCATGTGGAAGGCAATGTCCATGCCTCGCTGGACAGGGCGGTCAGTGGTAAGGTGCATATTATCGCTGACTCATGGTCCAGCAGGCATGGACAGGGACGTTACCTAAGTTTCACGGCGCATTGGGTGACTCTGCTGCCAGCTGGGAAGGATGCAGGACAAGGTGCAGTAGTGTTGGAGGTTGTTCCGCCACCACGCCTCCAAAATGCTAATGATTGAGACACACCTCTCTCCTCCACCCCTCCTCTTCTTCTTCCTCCATGGCCTCTTCCTGTGCTTTGTCCTTGGAACCAGCGGTGCTCCGTAGCCGTTCAAGGGGCTACGCAAGTACGCAGGTCAAAAGATGCCATGCGGTGCTTGAGCTGGTGTGCTTGGGGGACAGGAGCCACACTGGGGCAGAGGTTCTGTCAGATCTGCAGGGGCAGGTTCAGAGGTGGTTGACGCCATGCCAGCTTAAGGCAGGAATGGTGGTTTGCAACAATGGCACCAACCTCCTCTCTGCCCTCCGACAGGGACAAATGACCCATATGCCCTGTTTGGCTCACGTCCTTAACTTGGTGGTGCAGCGGTTCTTGGGCAGGTACCCGGGCTTACAGGATGTCCTGAGGCAGGCCAGGAAAGTCTGTGTGCATTTCCGCCGGTCATATAATGCCAGTGCTCGGCTGGCGGACCTCCAAAAGGAGTTTAACCTGCCCAAGAGCCTAATCTGTGACATGCCCACCAGGTGGAACTCAACGTTGGCCATGCTGCAGCAGCTGCACACGCAGCAGAGGGTCATCAATGAGTACCTGTGTGACTATGGCACCAGGACAGGGTCAGGGGAGCTGTTTTTTTTTCCCCACGCCAGTGGGCCATGATTAGGGATGCATGCACTGTCCTGTCAACATTTGAGGAGGCCACGAGGATGGTGAGCAGTGACAGTGCATGCATCAGTGACACTGTCCCCCTTGTCCACCTGTTGAAGCACACGCTGCGTGGAATAATGGACAGGGCACTTGAGGCAGAACAAAGGCAGGAAGAGGAGGACTTCCTTAAGGCCCCCTTTATCCAGACAGTGTTCCTGCATGCCCGCCGATCACACAGGAAGAGAACGAGGAGGAGGAGAAGGAGGAGGAAGATTGTGTCAGTATGGAGGTGGAGCCTGGCACTCAGCATCAGCAGCAGTCTTTAAGGGATCAGTCCCAAGAAACACATGGTCTTGTACGTGGCTGGGAGGAGGTGGCTGCGGACCATGTCATCCTTAGTGACCCAGAGGACTCCGGACCGAATGCCTCAGCAAACCTACGCTGCATGGCCTCCCTGATCCTGCAAAGCCTGCGTAAGGATCCTTGTATTCGTGGTATCAAGGAGAAAAACCAATACTGGCTGGCAACCCTCCTTGATCCACGTTACAAGGGTAAGGTTGCGGACGTTATCTTGCCATCGCAGAGGGAGCAGAGGATGAAACATCTTCGGGAGGCCTTGCAGAAAGGTCTGTGCAGGTCTGTGCAACGCGTTCCCAGAGACTGGGAGGTTACAAACTCCTGTTTCTGGACAAGGTGTTGCTGAGGCTTCGGTCAGTCAAAGAAGGAGCGGTGGAGAAGGTGGCCATCTGACCGATGCATTCAGACAATTTTTTGGTCCGCAGCCCCAAGGTATGATCGGTTCCAGCAACCATCGCCAGCATCTGTTTTACATGGTGCAGGAATACCTAGGGGCAAGATCTAACTTGGACACCTTTCCCACCGAAAAACCTCTTGGTTACTGGGTCTTGAGGATGGATCACTGGCCAGAGCTTGCACAGTATGCAATTGAGCTACTGGCCTGTCCTGCATCCAGCGTTCTTTCGGAACGCACATTCAGTGCTGCTGGAGGCTTTGTAACCGATCACAGGGTGCGTCTGTTCACCGACTCGGTCGATCGACTGACCTTCATAAAAATGAATCAGTCTTGGATCACCACCAGCTACCAAGCACCTGATGCTGATGTAACCGAATAATTTTTTTTGAAATCTCAGATCCCTTCAAAGACTGCCTATGCTGATGCTGAGTGACTATCCCTGAATAATTATCCTCTTCCTCCTCAATGATCACGCTGATAGCTTGTAAGAACATTTTTGGTTCTGGGCGCCACCACCAGTGCCTAAGGCACAATTTTTCAGCCCCTGTTCAACAGGGGCGTGTAATTACAATTTTTGATGCAATACTTTGCAGCAGGGCTCGTTTCTGCATTACAACTAGAGTATCTGTGAGGGGTTGCAGTGTTGTGGCACCAGCACCAGTGCCTAAGGCCCAATTTTTCAGCCCCTGTTTAACAGGGGCGTGTAATTACAATTTTTGATGCAATACTTTGCAGCAGGGCTCGTTCCTGCGTTCCAACTAGAGTGTCTGTGAGGGGTTGCAGTGTTGTGGCACCAGCACCAGTGCCTAAGGCCTAATTTTTCAGCCCCTGTTCAACAGGGGCATGTAATTACAATTCTTGATCTAATATTTCACAGCTGGGCCCATTTCTGCACCCACCAAGAGCGAGTGAGGACTTACAGTGTTGTGGCACCAGCACCACCACCACCACCACCAAAGGCCCAATTTTTCTGCCCTTGTTCAACAGGGGCATGTAATTACATTTCTTGTTCTAATATTTCACAGCAGGGCCCTGTGAGGGCTTCCAGTGTTGTGGCCACAACAACACCTAAGGCCCAAATCTCTGCTGAGTATATAGAGCAGGCCCCTACTTTCAAACATCTAACTTACAAATGACTCCTACTTGCAAACGGAAGGAGACAACAAACCTACAGTCCCTGTCTTGTTTGCACCGCCTGTATACTGCTGTTCAGAGTATATAGGGCCTGGTGGCCCCACACCTTTCCTTATTTTAATTTGGGTGCGGGGTTCCCCTTAATATCCATACAAGACCCAAAGGGCCTGATAATGGACTGGGGGGTACCCATGCCATTTGTCTTACTGATTTTCATCCATATTGCCATGACCCGACATTACATTAAACCCGCAAGCAGTTTTAAATTAGATTTTTTCCTTTAAAAATGACATTTTGTGCAGGGACTGTTCTAAACACTGGAAACACGCGCCACATTACAGGCATACTATAGACACACCCCAGGTACGATATTTAAAGGAATATTTCACTTTTTTTTTTTTTTTTTACTTTAAGCATCATTAAAATCACTGCTCCCAGAAAAACATCAGTTTTTAAAAGTTTTTTTTGCATTGATACATGTCCCCTGGGGCAGGACCCGGGTCCCCAAACCCTTTTTAGGACAATACCATGCAAATTAGCCTTTAAAATGAGCACTTTTGATTTCGAACGTTCAAGTCCCATAGACGTCAATGGGGTTCTAACGTTCGAGCAAATTTTCGGTCCGTTCGCAGGTTCTGGTGCGAACCGAACCGGGGGGGGGTTCGGCTCATCCCTAACCCCCACATACACTCTGCACCTCTCTCATGTACATACTACCCCCCACATACACTCTGCACCCCTCTCATGTACATACTACCCGCTGTCATACCCTCCATTTTCCTCTCCTACACATGTTTACCACCATTGTAAAGTGCCATCATAATAGCATCATGGACAAAGTAATGCACTGGGGCCCCTACTAGGGAGATGGTGACCTGTGGCATACACAGCGCACTGCAGAAAACAGTAAGTGTGGCTAAATTATGCTACATATTAGGCATGGCTTTTTGGTCTGATTAGAGATTTTAGTCTGATTATATTTATTTTTTTACAATTTTTTTAAAAACAAAAATTACGTTTTTTGGTGAGTTTTTTTGGTTTCTTTGGTGAGATATCAGGGGTCTAAATAGACCCCTGAAGTCTCACTTTTGACACAGAAAAAGGGACTGAGGACACACATTCCCTAGTCCCTTTCTCTGTAGCCTCAGCTGCACTGCAAATGAATGAACAGGAGACAGAGGCTCCTGTTAATTCATAAATCGAAGCAGAGAAAAGTTTACTATGCTTCAGTTATGAATGAACACAGTGAGTGATCAGTACCGATCACTCACTGTGTTCATTTAGAAAAGGAAGGGGCTGGTAAATGACATATTTATCAGCCCCTTTTCCTGAAGATCCCCCAGTCTGCGGGAGAGAAGAGGAGGGAAGCCGACAGCGCTGTGTGTGGGGGGGGGGGGGTACACAGTTATTATTTTTTCGCTTTAATTATTTTTCCCATTATGGGCATGAGTGGGGCCTCATGTCTAAGTTTTGCCTAAGGCCTCCCAAAGCCTAGAGCCGCCTCTAAATGGACACTAAGGATTATATTATCACCAACAAAAGTAGATTCATCATATACAAAGAATAAAAAAAAGAAAACACTGTGCATGTGACATTGTTATTTTTTATTAAACATTTAGCATTTAGCTAAACAATATCTCACATCAGATGACTTCAAATTGATAATTTAACATTGTTTGTTAATTTTGCAAGCCACAAGGCCCAGCCCAACCTTGCCCAAATTTTTGAGTACCGAAAGCATGCTTCTTTTTATTTCTTTCTCTCCATTTCCTTCTTCTTCATCGGCACCTCTTCTGGGAGAAGACAAACTTATTGTTAAAGCAACATTGGTTATTTCACAAAAACTAGACATGTGCAATTTGCTTCATTCCAAATTAGTTTAACGAATTTTGACAAATTCATTATTTCGGAAATATCTGAATTAACAAAAACCCGTATAACAAATTTTTCCGAATATTCGGAAATTCAAATATTGGAACATTCGAAAATATGAAAATTCCAAAATTTGGAAATTTGAAAATTCACAATTTTGGAAATTCAAAAATTCTGAAATTTGGAAAATCCAAAAATAAGAAGGAAAATCCGAAAATTCAAAAGAACAAAAATTTGAAAATAAGAAGGAAAAATCTGAAAATTTGACAACCCGAAAATTTGAAAATCTGAAATAATAACTAACTAATAATAACTTAACTATTACTTAACTATTAAATTATAGATATTGGAATTTCCTTTCAAATTTGGCTGTTAGTGAATGTAACAAATACAAATTTATCTGAAGTTATGAATTATCCGAAATAACGAATGCTGTACCTAAACGAATGTAATGTAACAAATTACTTTTTATATGTATTTTTTTTATTTATTATTAATTTGTTCTGTTCCTCTTGTTTGCATTCGTAACTTCAGATAAATTCGTATTTGTTACGTTCACTAACAGCCAAATTTGATACGAAATTCCAATACCTATAATATAATAGTTAGTTATAGTTAGCTATTATTTCGAATTTTCATATTTTCTTTCGTATTTGCGGATTTCCGAATTTTCGGATTTTCAAATTTCTGAATTTTCAAAATTTTGGATTTTTGAGTTTTCGAATTTCAGGGTCAAAGAAGTTCAGGGTCAAATTAGTCATGTTGCATGTAAGAAATTGAAGCCAGGCCAACTAATACAACAGACAAATATTTGCTATGTCCTTCTGCCTCATGTTATCTTCCAGAAGGATTTAAAGCAGAGCTATCGGAGGAGGGGGAGCAGGAAAGGGTGTGGGAGTTCCCGACATGGGGAAGGAGAAGGAGGTGGGGGGGAGACAAAATGGTTTATGATGAAAATAGTGAAATAATTTGTCTGTTTTAACGATTTGTATACTGAAAACTAATAAAATTTAAATAAAAAATACAAAGTAGAGCTATAGGCAATTTTTTTTTTTTTCACTTTGGATAGAGTAAGGAAAGGTTATAAACCCCGTAAGATTTTTTTCCCCGCCATCTGTGTCCCATTGCAGAGATTTCCACCCACTTCCTGTCACATAGCCAAACAGGAAGTCAGAGGAAATCCCTGAAAATTAACCACTTGCCCTCCGGAAGAGTTACCCCCCCCCTTCATGAACAGGCCATTTTTTTTTGCAATACGGTAAACTGACAATTGTGCAGTTGTGCGACACTGTACCCAAATAATAGGTACATAAATCCCCCAACATTTGCTGGGAGTTAAGCTTTAAAAGTCTATATTTTTATTTTAAAAAGTCTTATACATACTTACTCTTGCTCACAGAGAGATAAGGTGATGGTCCCAAGAAAGAAAAGGAGTAACAGGGATTTCTTCAAGGTGAACATCTTTGGGCTCTGTGGATAATTTGGAAAGAAAAAGACGACGCAATTGAAATTATGACTCAAAAATAACATAAGGCACTTTAATGTTAGGCTCACATAAAATGGTTGTCTTGATACAATAGAAGGTCCAATGTTTGTTTGCTCTAGTCTAAACCATCACAAAAGATCCCATACACTTGACACCCATTATGGGAAGGTTGAGTGTTTTTAATGACATGGATTTGCTTGATTCTTTCCAGACCTTACTGGATCTGGTTACCCATGGGTTAAACAATGATTAAGGGGTCTTCATCTATCTTGTTTCTTAATCCCACAAGAAGGAGATCATAGCAAGGTCTTAGATGCCATTGGAGCTGGTTCACAAGAACCAAAGTTCCAATCTCCATTGTCTATGGTTTCCAGGGCTTTCTATCCTAAATGGGGATGCCCTTTGCCTCACCTACTTTAGTCCTCACTCAAGCCATGCTAAAGGACTTTTAGACTGAAAACAATATTATAGTAATCCACTTTACTAATTTAACTAATGGTTTCTAGATGGTTTTTCTTGTATGAATGAGAAGTCCCCAGATAATGGTCTCTGTGATTTTAATTTGTTCCAGGTTTGGAGAGAAGAAGAATGAGACTAATAAATAAGTGAAAATAATTGATCATCATAAGGAATATAACTTATGAATGCTAGCTTTATATTGTACTATTTCCTAATAATGGCATAGTTATATTAAAGTATTTTATGTATAACTATCAGGGCCGGTGCAAGGATTTTTGATACCCTAGACACCCACATTTTGCCCCCTGGCTCTGCCCCAACTCCACCCCCTTTACCAGTGTTAAGTGGTTTGATTCAACCTCTCTAACTGCTACATCTGCAAGACAGCTTGTTCTTTAAAAAAAAACAGACTTGTCAACAGAGGATCACCAGGTGAAAATAAAAGAGAGAAAACCTAAAAACAAAAAAAACAAAACTAATGCAGCTACCTATTTAATAATTGATAAGATGCAGTAAATATTTTGCTTTGCTTTACTACCACTTTAAGTGGATAAAGTTAATAAAGTAATTTTGCTATACATCAATGTATAGGTAAATGATGGGAAGGAAGGAGTTTAATAAACAGACAGTGTAAAGCTATTTCTAGTTCTGGCAAGGAGAGAGAGAGGGGGGGAGGGAGAGAGGGGGCGGAAGGGATCGAGAGAGAAAGCAGGGAGAGAGGGGGGCAGGGAGAGAGAGCACAGCTTTGGAGGAAGACCTCTCTTTTCTGAGACGTTCCCATCTTTGTGGTCAGGCTCTTGAGCCACTCATGGGGTAACTGAAGGCAAAGTTTACTATGAAGTCAAGGTGCCGGAGAACCTGCCTGTGAAAGAAGGCTGTACAGAGGTTTCTCTGCTCTGTATTGGTTGGCCTGTTTGGCAGTCAGCTCCTCAGCTGGGTGAAGATGATTTTTTGCTTTTGACAGCCAAGCTTTGAAGGTCACATTTGCACATTTTGAAACTTATGGGGAATCCTTTGGTGAAAATTGATGTGGTTGGCTGCCTTGCTAACCTTGATGGTGACTCTGTGGAAATATATTTCTCTAAAAATGGCAATGAATTCAGGCAGGCATTTGTTTTAGAGAAGAGCACACTGGGAGAGCAGGCATTGCTGACCCATATTTTGTGCAAAGGTTGCTCTTTCCAGGTGAACTTTGGATAGAGGAAGGGGCTCTGGCAGGTTCCACCTGATAACTTTACATTCCTGGAAGAGTCTGCAGGTGAGGATCTTATAAGGGCACCATCACCAACAAAAACCAATGAGGAGTGTAAGGTGTTGCTTATGGTTGGCCTCCCAGGAACTGGAAAAAACACAAGGGCTCAAAAACACATTAGCTAAAACCATACCTCCCAACATTTTGAGATGGTAATGAGGGACATCTATCGGCAAAAGTATGCAGGCATAGGACACACCCCTTGCCGCGCTCCCTTAAAGGAGAATTGTGCAAAAAAACAAGAGTGGTTGAACCCACAAGTGCTTTTTACCACTACTATTCCTTTATATTGGCTTTTGGAATTTACAAATGCAGCAATTTAGAAATCATATGAAAGGTTTAGCGCTGGAAAACCCTTTTTTGATAGATAAATAGTGCATTTTATATACAACTATATAGATCAGACCAAAATGAGGGACAAATGAGGAGGCATGAGGGACAGGGGGACATTGCTCCAAGTGAGCTATGGCTAAAACCCAGAGAAACAGTTCCAGCATATTTGTACAGATGCTCTGCTGCCACAACTGAAGACAGCAGGTTAGGTGCCCCTGAAGAAGCTGAGAAATCCAAGGATCATCTTGTCCAGGTAGCAACTTGGTGTTTGATCAGGCTGGAGCCACTGTCTGCCCACAAGAAGAGAAATTATACATCATTGATCAGTGCACTGTGTACAGCTCTGCACAGCACAGGAAAATGCATCCTTTCAAAGGATTTCAATGTAAAGCTATGGTACTCATCCTCAGTGATGAAGAGTGGAAGAAATGTTGGAAATGTGGAGAGAGAGAGAGAGAGAGAGAGCGCGCTCTGTGGCTGTCGGCTCAGCTGCCTCTTTTTAATCTTCCCACCTACCTCTCCTTCACAGACGGAACACACAAGCAGGGAAGAAGGGCCAGAACAAGGGGTTTGTGTGAAGCTCAGTGCAGACTGCAGGCATGTTGGAGGTAGAGTGGACAGAGCAGTGTAGGGAATGGATCCTCTCCACCTAGGACAGTTGCCCTTCCCGAGTCATCACCCGCATACAGTGACACACAGAGCAGAGGACGGAGGGGCCATCGGAGGAGAGGAGAAGGTGGATGGGTTTTCCGGGGGACGGAAACTAATTTCAGTATTCCTCACTTACTTCTCCCGCTGGGTTGTCACTTTTGTCAGATGCTTCCCCACCTTCTCCCAGCCAGGGGCCGTGGCTGCGCCCTAGGTAACTGCCTAGTTCACCTAGTGGAAGTGGTGGCCCTGATAACTATATTAGCATATGTAATAATATTTGAGTTAAATGACTGATATTAGAATTCAGTGAAAGTATGTGAAGTTTTTCTTTGTACTAAAGAGCAAGATTCCATCCCCTCTTCTACTGGTCAGCTGGTAACAATGATTTGAATTACTCCATGTGCTGCATACAGTATATCTGCTCTGTACCATCTAATAAATGTGAGTGAGATATTTGGGAATTAGAATTTATGTTTCTTTTAAATTGTAAAAAGTAAAAACTTTCCATTCAGGACACAAAAAAATAAAACTTTGTCTGATCCACTTCACAATGTTTGTAATAAGCTTACAATTAAGATTGTGACAAAATACTGTATGTACAATAGCTGCTTTAATTATAGTTTGGATAATTTTGGTATTTTCTCTTTTGAATTTTTATACATCAGTTGGAATTTTCACATACATTGTGCAAAATAAACAATTATGGGAAAAATGATATGAGAAACTTTGCTATTTTTTAGAAATAATATAAAACAGAGGAGTCATTTAACTGCTTAGTGACCACCCCATGCAGATATACTGAGGCAGGGCGGCCGCTCTGTGCTAGATCAAGTACCTAGTACATAAGCTAACACTTCCGTGTCTGGGGTGCGTGCACGCCACCGGTGACCCGCTCCCGCTGTAATTGAACACAGAGGGAGCCAATCAGCGGGGTCGGCGGACCTGATGTCCGCTGGGACCCACCGATCGATCTGGAGATTAGCAGAATGGTGGTCTGCCTGTGTAAACAAGGCAGATCGCCATCCTTTGGGAAGGGAAGACAGAGCACCTGTGTTTCTGCTAAGCATGAACACAGATCTCTGTCTTCCCAGAGCAGTAAATGCACACCCCCCCCCACAGTTAGAAAACACTCCCAGGGAACACAGTTAACCATTTGATCACGCCTGATGTTAACCCCTTCCTATCCAGTGTCATTAGTACAGTGACAGTGTGTTTGTTTTCAGCACTGATCGCTGTATTGGGGTCACTGGTCCCCAAAAAGTGTCACTTAGTTTTAGATTTGTTTTTCCGCAATGTCACAGTCCCGCTAAAAATTGCTGATCGCTGCCATTACTAGTAAAAAAAATAATTAATCTACCCCATAGCTTGTAGACGCTCTTACTTTTGCGCAAACCTATTTTACCAAAAACATGTAGCAGGATACATATTGGCCTAAATTTTTTACGAAATGTTATTTTTTATTTTTTTATCGGATATGTTTTATAGCGGAAAGTAAAAAATATTGTTTTTTTTTTTCAATATTGTCGTTCTATTTTTTTATAGCGCAAAAAATAAAAACCTCAGAGGTGATCTATTACCACCAAAAGAAAGCTCTATTTGTGGTAAAAAAAGGCCATATATTTTATTTAGGTACAGCATCACATGACCGGGCAATTGTCAGTTAAAGTAACACAGTGCCGTATTGCAAAAAATGGCTTGGTCACTGGTCAAGAAGGGGGGTAAACCTTCTGGAGCTGAAGTGGTTAAACATTACCTGAAAGCTGAATATCAAGGATTCTTTCTTTATGAATAATTATAATAGGATTATTAATATAACATAATAATGATATTCTAGCATATGCTTACCAGGTAGTTCAGTTGCTGAGAATGTAGACAGCTGGAAGACTTCAGGAGGTCTACACTGCAAAGAACGGGGTTGGCTTATATAGTAGAAGAGAAATAAGTTAAGTACACAGAAATTCTCATTAAAGTTTACAGTAAAAGTCACATCTTTCTTAGGTGAAAGTCACTGATACCGCATGCATTTCTTAAAATATTTACCTACTAGCCTCCGGGTGAGACAAATATCAGCACCTAGTGAGAAAACCAACTTTCTCCTGATCTGCTATTCAGACAGTTTTAATCTAAGATCACTTTAAGTGGAATTCCAGCCTACATTTTTCTTTTGTTTTTTACAGTATGGAGTCATTTGGGTTAGTCATGTATTCCTGTCTAAGTGCTCAGTCAGTTTCACCTAAAAAAAAAGCAACCAAACAACCTCAATTTCCAGGGGCCGACTCTGTGTTTAGATGGCTGTCTCTGGTTAAAAAGTGTCCCCAATTCTGTCCCCAGCAGTGGTGGCGCTCAGGATGGCATTTAGACTTCTCTCAGAATGGACAGAGTCAACCTAAACCAACATCACTGAAAACAAACATTTCAGCAGTGGCGGACGCTCATACGGGGACCTGAGGCTGATATGATCAGAGCCTGAGGCTCTGATTGGCTTCAAAATGGGTGAGCCCACCCACTTGTGTGACATTAGCAAATTAATATTCGTTTATGTCTTCCTGCTTCTCCTGCCGGCCAATCAGGAACCCGGTCCCAAGACCCGATTGGCCGGTAGGAGAAGCAGTGGGGAAGCCGCCAAAGCCACCCGGAAAGCCGCCCAGGTGGAAAAGCAGCTGAGAAACCATCAAAGCCGCCCATGAAGGTGAAGCAATGGGGAAGCCACCCGCAACCAGGATGGGGTAAGGATCGGCCGATCAAGGGGGGCAGCTCGGAGTTTGTTTGCCACCTGCCCCCAAAAAATGAGCACTAGCATATCAGCACCCCCATCCCCAGGCAGCCAAGCATGAGGAGTGACATAGGATTACTACAGCTGCACTGCCTCTCATTCTGCTGCTTCAGCCAATGGGGACCGGCATGACTGAACCCCCACAGTATCCCATCTATTCTCCTACTATTTGCCCACCACATTTTAATCCACTTCAGAGTCCAGCCAAGGAGTTTGGAGAGAAGAGTAAGTCAGGCTTGTGCCCAGTGCTACTTGGTGGTCGGCCGCCCCCGAGGAATACAGACATGAGAGGGATGAAATGGAGTAATCAGGTAAGAAGAAAGAAGAGTCCAGTGATTGCTGCTGAATTTTTCTCACACTGCAGAGCCACATTGTCACCTGTCACGTCTCAAAGCTGGACAAAGTATTAACCACTTGCAGCCCGCCCCACTGTGGGTGGGTGGCGGCTGCAAGCTAAGTGACATACTGATTAGGGATGAGCCGAACACCCCCCTGTTCGGTTCGCACCAGAACATGCGAACAGGCAAAAAATTTGTTCGAACACGCGAACACCATTAAAGTCTATGGGACACGAACATGAATAATCAAAAGTGCTAATTTTAAAGGCTTATATGCAAGTTATTGTCATAAAAAGTGTTTGGGGACCTGGGTCCTGCTCCAGGGGACATGGATCAATGCAAAAAAAAGTTTTAAAAACTGCCATTTTTACAGAAGTAGTGATTTTAATAATGCTTAAAGTGAAACAATAAAAGTGTAATATCCCTTTAAATTTCGTACCTGGGGGGTGTCTATAGTATGCCTGTAAAGGGGCGCATGTTTCCTGTGTTTAGAACAGTCTGACAGCAAAATGACATTTCAAAGGAAAAAAAGTCATTTAAAACTACTCGCGGCTATTAATGCATTGGCGGTCCGACAATACACATAGAAGTTCATTGATAAAAACAGCATGGGATTTCCCCACAGGGGAACCCCGAACCAAAATTTAAAAAAAAAATGACGTGGGGGTCCCCCTGAATTCCATACCAGGCCCTTCAGGTCTGGTATGAATATTAAGGGGAACCCCGGCCAAAATGAAAAAAGTGACGTGGGGGTCCCCCTAAATTACCAAACCTTTCAGGTCTGGTATGGATATTAAGGGGAAGCCCGGCCAAAATAAAAAAAAAAAAAACGACGTGGGGTCCCTCTAAAAATCCATAACAGACCCTTATCTGAGAACGCAACCTGGCAGGCCGCAGGAAAAGAGGGGGGGATGAGAGAGCGCCCCCCTCCTGAACTGTACCAGGCCACATGCCCTCAACATTGGGAGGGTGCTTTGGGGTAGCCCCCCAAAACACCTTGTCCCCATGTTGATGAGAACAAGGGCCTCATCCCCACAACCCTGGCCGGTGGTTGTGGGGTCAGTGGGCGGGGGGCTTATCGGAATCTGGAAGCCCCCTTTAACAAGGGGACCCCCAGATCCCGACCCTCCTCCCTGTGTGAAATGGTAAGGGGGTACAAAAGTACTCCTACCATTTCACTAAAAAACTTTCAAAAATGTTCAAAATGACAAGAGAGAGTTTTTGACAATTCCTTTATTTAAATGCTTCTTCTTTCTTCTTTCTTCTTTCTTCCTTCGGTTTCTTCCTCCATCTTCTTCTTCTTCTGGTTCTTCCTCCGGTGTTCTCGTCCGGCATCTCCTCCGCGGCGTCGGCGTCTTCTTCCCTTCTTCTCCTCGGGCCGCTCCGCATCCATGATGGCATGGAGGGAGGCTCCTGTTCTTCTCTTCATCTTCTTGTCTTCATCTTCTTGTCTTCATCTTCTTTTTGGGCCGCTCCGCATCCATGATGGCATGGAGGGAGGCTCCTGCTGTGTGACACTTCTCCTCTTCTGACGGTTCTTAAATAACGGGGGGTGGGGCCACCCGGTGACCCCACCCCCCTCTGACGCACGGTGACTTGACGGGACTTCCCTGTGGGGTCACGGGGAATGCCACAGGGAAGTCCCGTCAAGTCACTGTGCGTCAGAGGGGGGCGGGGTCACCGGGTGGCCCGCCACCCCCTTATTATTTAAGAACCGTCAGAAGAGGAGAAGCATCACACAACGGGAGCCTCCCTCCATGCCATCATGGATGCGGAGCGGCCCGAAAAGAAGATGAAGACATGAAGATGAAGAGAAGAAGATGAAGAGAAGAAGATGAGGAGAAGAAGATGAAGAGAAGAGCGGGAGCCTCCCTCCATACCATCAAGGATGCGGAGCGGCCCGAGGAGAAGAAGGGAGGAAGACGCTGACGCCGCAGAGGAGATGCCGGACGAGAACACCGGAGGAAGAACCAGAAGAATCCAGGGGGGAGGGCCGGGATCTGGGGGTCCCCTTATTAAAGGGGGCTTCCAGATTCCGATAAGCCCCCTGCCCGCAGACCCCCACAACCACCGGCCAGGGTTGTGGGGATGAGGCCCTTGTCCCCATCAACATAGGGACAAGGTAAAAAAAAAAAAAAAAAAAAGTGCTTGCTTCGGCAGCACATATACTAAAGTTGGAACGATACAGAGAAGATTAGCATGGCCCCTGCGCAAGGATGACACGCAAATTTGTGTTAGAAAAAAACAAAAACATAGGGACAAGGTGTTTTGGGGGCTACCCCAAAGCACCCTCCCAATGTTGAGGGCATATGGCCTGGTACGGTTCAGGAGGGGGGGGGCGCTCTCTCGTCCCCCCCTCTTTTCCTGCGGCCTGCCAGGTTGCGTGCTCAGATAAGGGTCTGGTATGTATATTTGGGGGGACCCCACGCCGTTTTTTTTTTAAATTTGGCGCAGGGTTCCCCTTAAAATCCATACCAGACCTAAAGGGTCCGGTATAGATTTTGAGGGGGACCCCACGCCATTTTTTTAAATTTTGGCTGGGGTTCCCCTTAATGTCCATACCAGAACTGAAGGGCCTGGTATGGAATTTAGGGGGACCCCCACGTCAATTTTTTTTTTTTTCATTTTGGCCAGGGTTCCCCTTAATATCCATACCAGACCTGAAGGGCCTGGTATGGAATTTAGGGGAACCCCCCACGTCATTTTATTTTATTTTTTTAATTTTGGTTCGGGGTTCCCCTGTGGGGAATTCCCATGCCATTTTTATCAAAGAACTTCTATGTGTATTGTCGGACCAGCAATGCATTAATAGCCGCGAGTAGTTTTAACTGACTTTTTTTCCTTTGAAATGTCATTTTGCTGTCAGACTGTTCTAAACACGGGAAACATGCGCCCCTTTACAGGCATACTATAGACACCCCCCAGGTACGAAATTTAAAGGGATATTACACTTTTATAGTTTCACTTTAAGCATTATTAAAATCACTGCTCCCGAAAAAACTGCCGTTTTTAAAACTTTTTTTTGCATTGATCCATGTCCCCTGGGGCAGGGCCTAGGTCCTCAGACACTTTTTATGACAATACCATGAATATAAGCCTTTAAAATTAGCAGTTTTGATTTCACCCTATAGACTTTTAAAGGGTGTTCCGCAGCATTTGAATTTGCCGTGAACACCCCAAATTGTTCGCTGTTCGGCGAACTTGCGAACAACCGATGTTCGAGTCAAAGCTCATCCCTAATACTGATACATTGCTCAGTTCATGTGCACTGGTGTGACCCCTGGATCCCATGATCACTGTATTTGATGGACACAGAGGATAATGCTGCTCGGTACCCGGCGATCAATCATAGCAGTCACATGATTCCATTCATGACAGCATGCTTACTATTGTGATGCTGTGATTGACCCACAGCTATCACATGGTACCTGGCACACTGTACCATATGATTATCTGTAGCTAATCACAGCATCACAATAGTAACCAAGCTGTCATAAATGAAAGCCATTAATCACAGTTAAAACTTAGATTGTTGTGGTGGTCATGGCCTAGCGCATGGAGCCGTAGGTCACACTTTACAGCGGCTCCCGGTCCTACGGATCTCCACGATACTACAGCGTGGACATCTCGCCTCACATCGCTCCTACACCGCACAGATGGGCAAAGGGAAGCCCAAGGAGCACCCCAAGCCCGTCGGAGATCGTACTCAGAGCGATCTGGGCAGATTTGTGACCCGGCTTCCGCGGCCTACAGCTCACAGGGGAAGACCAAGATGGCGCCGGCACCTCCGTCCCCCACCCGCTCTGAGCCTTCAGACGCCATACAGGTATGCTCCAGGGCTCGTTCTGCCTCACTAGCTGATCTTGGGCCCACACTGCAGAGCCAACCCAGCTCACACAGCCCCTAAAATCAGTCACAGACATCCCTAAACTCAGGGGACGGATGGGACTTAAAATTGCAGATGCGATCCCTCCATACATATATGCGCTCCCTCCCAACAAAAGCCGATTTTGAACATTACACCGCCCGCATGGAAAAAACATACAGGCAGGAGATTGCGGAGCTTAAAAGGGACATGGGAATCTGCATAGAAGATGTGGAACATACCGCAAAGGGCATATGTACTACCCTGCAATCCCATGAGGACATTTTGAACTCTCATACTGTCCTAATCCAACAGCTCATGTACCACCAGGACGATATTGAAAACCGTAACAGATGGAATAATATTAGAATACGTGGCATCCCTGAAACCATTGAGCATAAAGACCTGGCAGGGGCTGTGACCTCTATCTTTAATCAAATACTCCAACAACCCAAGGACACTCACATTGAATTGGATAGAGTACACAGGACCTCAGGCCCCCACAACCCAGACTCTGCTTATGTCCGTGACACCCTGTGTAGAGTACATTTTTATAAAGTAAAGGAAAACATCATGCGAGTGACAAGCACACAGGACTCCATCAGACTCAACGACACCCCTGTCATGCTACTCCCGGACCTCTCCCGCCAAACGCTAGCCATGAGGCGCTCCCTAAAGCCCCTCACTTCAATCCTGCAAGAGAGACAAATCAGATACCAATGGCGTTTTCCGTTTCAACTGCGAGTCCAGCATGAGGGCAAGACGGCCCTCTTTCGTACCCTGGGAGACTTACCACAATTCCTGAGCACCTTGGAACTTCTGCAGGTTTCCTTGCCAGACTGGCCTCTCCCAACTACCACCCCTGGCCTTCCATTCAACATGCAATGGCAGAAGACCGGCAGGCAGAAGCGCCCCAGATCCTGCGCCCCTGCGAAGAATCGTCAAACTATTATCTTCTATCCACACCTTAGAAATTACACATAAGAAAGACCTCGCACATAGTACCTTCGTGGATCTCTCCAACTCCCGCAGAGACCTACTTTGCATCTTAGACGCAAACACTCTTATAGCCAGAGACAAAGGATGAAATCGTCACTACATGCTAGCCAATAAGTGCGGACAACACCTAGCTAAGATCTTGCATCCTCGTCCCCCCCCGACGCCCCATACCATTCATTTGCAAAACAAGCCAACAAAAGATCAGAACTCCTAGGGGCATTGCGGATGCTTTTCAACACTATTATTCTCAATTATACAACCTCCCCGCGCGACCTCAACAATCCCCACGACACAACTCACAACTCCCTGACATGGAAAATTACATATTAGAAACGGCCCTCCCACAAATAGACCCCCCCACTTCCACAGCCCTAGAGGAAGTCCTGACGTCTTTGGACTTCCTATTAGCTATTAAAGGATTGAAATCGGGAAAATGCCCGGGGCCTGATGGCTTCTCACCCAGATTCTACAAATCATTTGCCCATTCATTAGCCCCACTTTTAGCAGCGGCGTTTAACTATCTAGATGATGATCATCCTCTCTCCAAATCCCTCCTTTCTGCCACCATCTCAGTCATACCTAAACCTGGAAAAGACCCCTCTCAATGTACTAGTTATAGGCCCATTTCCCTCCTTAATATGGACGTTAAACTCTTTGCCAAGATCCTAGCCATTCGTCTTTCACCCCTTTTACCCTCCATTATACATAGAGATCAAGTGGGCTTTGTCCCTGGTAGGGAGGTCAGGGACAATACCACAATAACGATCCACCTGATTTCTTACATCCGCAAACACAACCTGAAGGCCTGCATCCTCTCTTTCAACGCTGAGAAGGCGTTTGACCGGGTCAATTGGCAGTTTCTACGCCTTTCTCTAGAACAGATTGGACTCGGTCCTTCATTCATATCCAAGGTGATGGCGCTTTATTCTCATCCCACAGCCTCTGTGCTGGTCAATGGCTCCTCATCCACCCCATTTGTGATCTCCAGCGGAACTAGGCAGGGTTGTCCGTTGTCTCCCTTGCTTTTCGTTCTAGTGATGGAGCACTTGGCTACGGCCATTAGGCAAAACAATAACATCATGGGAATACCTACGCCATCATCTGAAGTTAAACTCTCACTTTATGCAGATGATCTCCTTGTCTACATTCAACAACCCCATACCTCACTACCCTCCTAAATGCAAGAGTTCCGCAGATTTGGAGATTTAAGTAATTTTAAGCTCAACATGTCTAAGACAGAAGCCCTTAACATATCCCTAACTCCCTCTACCCTCACACAACTACGGGCTAACTTCCCATTCCAATGGGGAACAAGGGGCATCTCCTACCTTGGGGTCACCATCCCATCCAACCTAGCCGACCTTTACAACCTCAACTACCCTCCTATCCCGAATCCGGAAAGAATTAGATACGTGGAATCAAACGCCACTACCCTGGTTCGGCCACATCAATACATTAAAGATGGATACACTACCTAAATTACTATACGTTTTCCAGACGATTCCGATACTCATCCCTCAACGGTTCTTTACTTCTCTACGATCTATGTCTATATGCTTTGTCTGGCAACAGGGGATGTCTCATATTCGACATGCCTTGTTGACATACCCCAAAACACGGGGTGGGGTTGGCCTTCTGGACTTCGAAATGTACCACAGGGCTGCAGTCCTCTCTAGGATCCTCGAGTGGTTCCCTCGCCCATTCCCCAAGGCATCCACTGTCATAGAACAGGACCTCTCCACTTCTGACCTTCGAGCTCTGCTCTGGGGATATGGTCGAAAACTGTCCACCTTAGCTAATTGCTCTCCATTAACGACTGCAGCACTATACCTGTGGTATAGAAAGGGACTATTAACACTACTATCCACTGACCCCTCACCACTTACTTCGCTCTTCGATCACCCAGATCTCCCTCAGGGCATGGGCTCCAACTCACTGGGCCCATATTCACGGGATGCCTGGCCTACAGCTAACTCATTCATACACCCGAATACGGGCATGCCTGCTCTTCCAAGAGACAGAGGTAATTGGCTTACAGCCCTACGTATTTCCTCCTTTTGCTCTGACTTGTTTTCTTCCACCCACACTCATAGACCTCTAACTGGCTACGAGCAGCTGTGTTCTCTCTCGGAAATGCCTAAACATTTGCTATCCACTAGGGATGAGCTTCGAGGTTGAGTCGAACTCATGTTCGACTCGAACATTGGCTGTTCGCAAGTTCGCCGAACAGCGAACAATTTGGGGTGTTCGTGGCAAATTCGAATGCTGCAGAACACCCTTTAAAAGTCTATTGGAGAAATTAAAAGTGCTAATTTTAAAGGCTTATATGCAAGTTATTGTCATAAAAAGTGTTTGGGGACCCGGGTCCTGCCCCAGGGGACATAGATGATTGCAAAAAAAGTTTTAAAAACGTCCGTTTTTTCAGGAGCAGTGATTTTAATAATGCTTAAAGTCAAACAATAAAAGTGTAATATCCCTTTAAATTTCGTACCTGGGGGGTGTCTATAGTATGCCTGTAAAGGGGCGCATGTTTCCCGTGTTTAGAACAGTCTGACAGCAAAATGACATTTCGAAGGAAAAATTCCATTTAAAACTACCCGCGGCTATTGCATTGCCGACAATACACATAGAAGTTCATTGATAAAGACGGCATGGGAATTCAACACAGGGAAACCCTGAACCAAAATTAAAAAAAAAAAAAAATGACGTGGGAGTTCCCCTAATTTCCATACCAGGCCCTTCAGGTCTGGTATGGATTTTAAGGGGAACCCTGCGCCAAAAAAAAAAAAAAAAAACGGCGTGGGGTCCCCCCAAAAATCCATACCAGACCCTTATCTGAGTACGCAACCTGGCAGGCCGCAGGAAAAGAGGGGGGACAAGAGTGCGCCCCCCCTCCTGAACCGTACCAGGCCACATGCCCTCAACATTGGGAGGGTGCTTTGGGGTAGCCCCCCAAAACACCTTGTCCCCATGTTGATGAGGACAAGGGCCAGGGTTGTGGGGGTCTGCGGGCAGGGGGCTTATCGGAATCTGGAAGCCCACTTTAACAAGGGAACCGCCAGATCCCGGCCCCTCCCCTGTGTGGAATGGTAAGTGGGTACTTACCCCTACCATTTCACAAAAAAACTGTCAAAAATGTTAAAAATGACAGACAGTTTTTGACAATTCCTTTATTTAAATGCTTCTTTCTTCTATCTTCCTTTATCTTCTTCTGGTTCTTCTGGCTCTTCTGGTTCTTCCTCCGATGTTCTCGTCCAGCATCTCCTCCGCGGCGTCTTCTATCTTCTTCTCCTCGGGCATGGGGGGAGGCTCCCACTCTTCTCTTCATCTTCTTCTTCATCCTCTTCTCTTCTTCCTTCTTCTCTTCTTCATTTTCTTCTCTGGGCCGCTCCGTATCCATGCTGGCATTGAGGGAGGCTCCCACTGTGTGACGGCGTCTCCTCGTCTGACGGTTCTTAAATAATGGGGGCGGGGCCACCCGGTGACCCCGCCCACCTCTGACGCACGGGACATGACTGGACTTCCCTGTGGCATTCCCCCGTGACATCACAGGGAAGTCCTGTCAAGTCACCGTGCGTCAGAGGGGGGCGGGGTCACCGGGTGGCCCCACCCCCCATTATTTAAGAACCATCAGAGGAGGAGACTCCGTCACACAGCGGGAGCCTCCCTCCATGCCAGCATGGGTGCGGAGCGGCCAGGAGAAGAAAATGAAGAAGAGAAGAAGGAAGAAGAGAAGAGGATGAAGAAGAAGATGAAGAGAAGAGCGGGAGCCTCCCCCCATGCCATGGGTGCGGAGCGGCTTGAAGAGAAGAAGATAGAAGACGCCGCGGAGGAGATGCTGGACGAGAACGCCGGAGGAAGAACCAGAAGAGATAGAAGAACCAGAAGAAGAAGATGAAGGAAGATAGAAGAAAGAAGAAGCATTTAAATAAAGGAATAGTCAAAAACTGTCTCTTGTCATTTTTAACATTTTTGACAGTTTTTTAGTGAAATGGTAGGGGTAAGTACCCCCTTACCATTTCACACGGGGGGGCAGGATCTGGGGGTCCCCTTGTTAAAGGGGGCTTCCAGATTCCGATAAGACCCCCGCCCGCAGACCCCCACAACCACCGGACAGGGTTGTGGGGATGAGGCCCTTGTCCTCATCAACATGGGGACAAGGTGTTTTGGGGGGCTACCCCAAAGCACCCTCCCAATGTTGAGGGCATGTGGCCTGGTACGGTTCAGGAGGGGGGGGCACTTTGAGGGGACCCCACGCCGTTTTTTTTTGCGCAGGGTTCCCCTTAAAATCCATACCATTACATACCAGGTCTGGTATGGAATTTAGGGGGAACCCCACGTCATTTTTAAAAAAAATTTTGGCCGGGGTTCCCCTTAATATCCATTCCAGACCTGAAGGGCCTGGTATGGAATTTAGGGGGACTCCCACGTCATTTTTTTTTTTTTTAATTTTGGTTCGGGGTTTCCCTGTGTTGAATTCCCATGCCGTTTTTATCAATGAACTTCTATGTGTATTGTCGGCAATGCAATAGACGCGGGTAGTTTTAAATGGAATTTTTCCTTCGAAATGTCATTTTGCTGTCAGACTGTTCTAAACACGGGAAACATGCGCCCCTTTACAGGCATACTATAGACACCCCCCAGGTACGAAATTTAAAGGGATATTACACTTTTATTGTTTGACTTTAAGCATTATTAAAATCACTGCTCCTGAAAAAACGGCCGTTTTTAAAACTTTTTTTTGCATTGATCCATGTCCCCTGGGGCAGGACCCGGGTCCCCAAACACTTTTTATGACAATAACTTGCATATAAGCCTTTAAAATTAGCACTTTTGATTATTCATGTTCGTGTCCCATAGACTTTAATGGTGTTCGCGTGTTCGAGCAAACTTTTTTCCTGTTCGCATGTTCTGGTGCAAACTGAACAGGGGGGTGTTCGGCTCATCCCTACTATCCACCATTTACAAATTGTTACACTCACTGACTCACAACCAACTTCCACCTTACACGAGGAGATGGGCTACTGACCTAGGCAGAGATCTTTCACAGGATGACTGGCAAAAGTCATTTCACTTCACGCACAAGTCCTCCATCTCTTGCCATATACAAGAGAAAAATTTTAAACTTCTGGCAAGATGGTACAGGGACCCCCAATCGCTACACAAAATCTTTCCATCTACTACCACGACTTGTTGGAGATGTGGAGATTTAGAGGGAAGTTATCTCCATATATGGTGGAACTGCAATGCCATCCAGCCATTATGGTCACAGGTCTTTGCCATATACAGTAGCCTCTACAATAGACATACGACGCCCACGCCTGAAGTGGCACTGCTGTCCATCCTACCAGGCTCAATACCCTCTCAGAAACGCTGCTCCGCTTTTTTCTCTCAGCAGCTAGGCAACTCATACCACTCTACTGGAAGACTACTACCACTTCACCGTTGTCCTCTTGGGTCTCCATTATTAACGATATCATGCGAATGGAGGAGATGATCGCCCTAGACAATGACACTTATGATAAATTCAAAACTTTATGGCTAGTTTGGATTGATTACTCCACCTCAAATGCCCTAAAAAATTTGCTAAAGCCACCTAACTCAATAGACTCTACTCAGAACTCCCAGTGTGTTGCCCCAGGGCCTTCCAGCTCGACTTGACCCCTCCATCCTTACCTGTTCCCTACCCTCTCTCCTCCTCTTTCTCTTTCTCTTTACTTCACCATCCTCTCCTTCCCCTTCCTCTTATGATATAAGTAACAGACGTTGAAACTAATGATTTTTAGTTGTTCTGTAACATGGTTACTTTATTATTCATGGTATTGAAACTATGCCAAACTAATATTTATCCATTTCTATATACTATGCTGTTTTATATGTATAGTTTGTTGCACAGGCAAACTGACTTCTACCATGCTATTTGCTATATAAACGTTTTGCCAAATGTTGAATGGCATTGTATAACCTTGCAAACTTGATAAAAATATATTTGACTCTAAAACTATAGATTGTAACAGCAATAACAGTGTAAATAAATGATTGTATGTAAAGACAAAATAGTAAAATAAAATGAAACAATTTTAGAAAAAAAATGTTTAAAACATTGAATTTTATTTTTAGTTACATATCTACTATGTCACTAGTCAGTATCCCTGATCAATGCCACGCCAGTCATATGATGACGCTGTACTTCACTGGTAAAAAAAAACAAATACAACTTTTATTTATTTTCTTCATTTTCCAATAAACTGTGACAAAAAATGTACTTAAAAAAACGTGCTATGCCTCCTATTAGATATCTTGGACTGTCTACTAGGGATGAGCAGAACACCCAGTTCAGTTCCCACCAGAACCTGTGAACGGACCGAAAATTTACACGAACGTTAGAACCCCGTTGACGTCTATGGGACTCAAACGTTCAAAATCAAAAGTGCTCATTTAAAAGGCTAATTTGCATGGTATTGTCCTAAAAAGGGTTTGGGGACCCGGTTCCTGCCCCAGGAGACATGTATCAATGAAAAAAAACTTTTAAAAACGGACATTTTTTCGGGAGCAGTGATTTTAATGATGCTTAAAGTAAAAAAAAAAAAGTGAAATATTCCTTTAACCGGTTCAATAGAGGGCATTTTCACCACCTTCCTTCCCAGACCAATTTTTAGTTTTCAGCGCTGTCGCACTTTAAACGACAATTGCGCGGTCATGCGACGTTGCACCCAAACGAAATTGACATCCTTTTTTCCCCACAAATAGAGCTTTCTTTTGGTGGTATTTGATCACCTCTGCGGTTTTTATTTTTTGCGCTATAAACAAAAGAAAAGCGACAATTTTGAAAAAAACACAATATTTTTTACTTTTTGCTATAATAAATATCCCAATTTTTAAAAAAAAAAACAAATTTTTTTTCTCAGTTTCGGCCGATACGTATTCTTCTACATATTTTTGGTAAAAAAAAAATCACAATAAGCGTATATTGATTGGTTTGCGCAAAAATTATAGCGTCTACAAAATACGGGATAGATTTACGGCATTTAAAAAAAATAATAATTTATTTATTTTTTTACTAGTAATAGCGGCGATCGCGATTTTTTTATTCATGACTGCGACATTATGGCGGACACATCAGACACTTTTGACACATTTTTGGGACCATTCACATTTATACAGCGATCCGTGCTATAAAATTGCATTGATTACTGTATAAATGTGACAGGCAGGGAAGGGGTTAACCACTAAGGGGACACAAGGGGTTAATTATGTTTCCTAAGGGAGTGATTCTAACTGTAGGGGGTGGGGACGTACAAGGGGAGGAGACCGATCACTGTTTCTCTGTACTGGGAACACAGATCGGTCTCCTCTCAACTGACAGGACGTGGATCTGTGTGTTTACACACACAGATCCACGGTCCGGCCCGGTTAACGGGCAATCGTGGGTGCCCGCCGGACATCGCGGCCGCCGGGCACACGCACCGGGTCCCGAGCAACGCCTAGACGGCCGGGAAGCACAGGCCATCATATGACGTCCACCCAGGATGGGAGATCCCATCTGTGGACATCATTTGACAATGGCCGGGTAGTAAAGTGGTTAAATATCATACCTGGGGGTTGTCTATAGTATGCCTGTAAAGTGGCACGTGTTTCCCGTGCTTAGAACAGTCCCTGCACAAAATGTCATTTTTAAAGGAAAAAGAGGCATTTAAAACTGCTTGCGGGTTTAATGTAATGTCGCGTCCTGGCAATATGGATGAAAATCAGTGAGACAAACGGCATGGGTACCCCCCAGTCCATTACCAGGCCCTTTGGGTCTTGTATGGATATTAAGGGAAACCCCGCACCCAAATTAAGAAAAGGCGTGGGGCCCCCAGGCCCTATATACTCTGAACAGCAGTATACAGACGGTGCAAACAAGGCAGGGACTGTAGTTTGTTGTTAAGTAGAATCTGTTTGTAATTTTGAACTGGTACATTTTTAACATGTTTAGCTCCAGCCAAAAAATCTATTTTAAGCTTTTTGGAAAACATAGGGGAGGGTTATCACCCCTGTGACATTTGTTTTGCTGTCTATGCTCCTCTTCAGAAGATTTCACCTCACTTTTTGTCCCAATGACAAATGTTTTTTGAAAATATGGGTTTTTTTGTGAAACAAGGATTGGTGATAAAGCATCAGTGGAAAGGAGAAATGTTTTTCCCATATTAACTCTTACAGGAGTGAATTTCCCTTCCTAGGGGTAGATTTCATCTCACTTCCTGTTGTCTCCTTCCATTTGCAAGTTGGAGTCGTTTGTAAGTTGGATGTTTGAAAGTAGGGGCCTGCCCTATATACTCAGCAGAAATTTGGGCCTTAGGTGTTGTTGTGGCCACAACACTGTAAGCCCTCACAGGGCCCTGCTGTGAAATATTTGATCAAGAATTGTAATTACATGCCCCTGTTGAACAGGGGCAGAAAAATTGGGCCTTTGGTGGTGGTGGTGCTGGTGCCACAACACTGTAAGTCCTCACTCGCTCTTGGTGGGCGCAGAAACGGGCCCTGCTGTGAAATATTAGATCAAGAATTGTAATTACATGCCCCTGTTGAACAGGGGCTGAAAAATTGGGCCTTAGGCACTGGTGCTGGTGCCACAACACTGCAACCCCTCAAAGATACTCTAGTTGGAACGCAGGAATGAGACCTGCTGCAAAGTATTGCATCAAAATTGTAATTACACGCCCCTGTTAAACAGTTGGCGTGGCGTCAACCACCTCTGAACCTGCCCCTGCAGAGCTGACAGAACCTCTGCCCCAGTGTGGCTCCTGTCCCCCAAGCACACCAGCTCAAGCACCGCATGGCATCTTTTGGCCTGCGTACTTGCGTAGCCCCTTGAATGGCTACGGAGCACCACTGGTTCCGAGGACAAAGCACAGGAAGAGGCCATGGAGGAAGAAGAAGAGGAGGGGGTGGGGGAGAGAGGTGTGTCACAATCATTAGTAGTGGCATTTTGGAGGCGTGGTGGCGGAACAACCTCCAACACTACTATACCTTGTCCTGCATCCTTCCCAGCTGCCAGCAGAGTCACCCAATGCGCCGTGAAACTTAGGTAACGTCCCTGTCCATGCCTGCTGGACCATGAGTCAGCGGTAATATGCACCTTACCGCTGACCGCCCTGTCCAGCGAGGCATGGACATTGCCTTCCACATGCCAATAGAGAGCCGGAATCGCCTTCCATGAGAAAAAGTGGCGTTTGGGTACCTGCCACTGAGGAACCGCACATTCCACAAACTCACGGAAGGGGGCAGGGTCTACCAACTGAAAAGGCAGCAGTTGAAGTGCTAGCAATTTTGCCAAGCTTGCATTTAACCGCTGGGCATGTGGATGGCTGGGAGCAAACTTCTTTCGGCGGTGCAGCAGCTGGGGCAGAAAAATTTGCCTGGTACAATCTGACGTCGGTGTACCAAAAGCAGATTGCCCACAAGTACTTGGCTGTGACACACCTAATTCTACACCTTTATTCCTCTCAGTGCAGGTCTCAGAGAGGACTGAAGGTATAGATGGGTTGGAGATCTCAGCTGATGAGGAGCAAGCAGAGGTCCTCTTTGTTCTTTGGTGTGGGTCTTTTAGATACGCTTGCCAACAAACTGCATGGCAGGTCAACATATGTCTGGTCAAGCATGTGGTACCCAAGCGGGAGATGTTTAGGCCACGCAAGAAACGCTTGAGACATATGTTGCAAATAGCAGCGGTGCGATCTGATGCACTCGTCTCAAAAAAGGCCCACACCAAAGAACTTTTTGAATAACGCGCAGAGACTGCAGCGCCCTGCACATGTGGAGCTTTGGGGTGTGATGCAGTCAATGTGCTGCCCTTAGGCTGGCCCCTGGAGGGCATCCTGCCTCGTTGGTGATGTGCTGCCTCCTCCTCCTCCTCCTCTCTCCTATCAGGCACCCACATTGAGTCAGGGACCTCATCATCCCCTCCCTCCTCATCACTGGAGCAAACCTGGCAGTATGCTGCAGCAGGGGGAGCATGACTGCCAGATTGCTGTCCTTCTTGGGCACCCCCTCTGTTCGTGCTCATGTTACTGCCTTCATCGAGCTCAGTTCGAGGGACTCCTCAGGAGGACATGGTGGGGCTAGGGAAGGAGTCACTGATGACATTGAGCCGAGGGAAGAGGCCGCTGCTTTGACAGACAAAGTACCCTGAGCATGGGTGAGAGAGGATGAGGAGGATGAGGACGGCTTGGTCATCCACTCAACCAAGTCTTCTGCATGTTGCGGCTCAACATGGCCAGCTGCTGAAAAAAAGGCCAAGCGTGTCCCACGACCAGCACTAGACACAGAGCCTGCTTGCCCTCTCTTATTGGCTTGTGACTGTCTGCCTCTCCTTCTTGGCCTTCCAGACATACTAATGGCCTGTAGCTGCACTAAGCTGGGATATATATATATATATATATGTACTGATACTGCAGCTAGCAAAATCAACTGCCTGCCTGTAGTATGAGAACACCACCAACCTTCTACAGGTAGCTTTAGCTCAACACTGTGCAGAGCTCGCAAAAAAATAACTTGTAGGTTTAGCTGAACACTGTGAGGAGGACGCACCACACTAACTTGTAGTTTTAGCTGAACACTGTGAGCAGGACGCACTACACTAACTTGTAGGTTTCGCTGAACACTGTGAGGAGGACGCACCACACTAACTTGTAGTTTTAGCTGAACACTGTGAGCAGGACGCACTACACTAACTTGTAGGTTTCGCTGAACACTGTGAGGAGGAAGCACCACACTAACTTGTAGTTTTAGCTGAACACTGTGAGCAGGACGCACTGCACTAACTTGTAGCTTTTAGATGAACACTGTGCAGAGGTCTCACTACACTAACTTGTAGTTTTAACTGAACACTGTTAGCAGGACACACCGCACTAACATGTAGTTTTAGCTGAACACTGTGAGCAGGACGCACTGCACTAACTTGTAGCTTTTAGATGAACACTGTGCAGAGGTCTCACTACACTAACTTGTAGTTTTAACTGAACACTGTTAGCAGGACACACCGCACTAACATGTAGTTTTAGCTGAACACTGTGAGCAGGACGCACTGCACTAACTTGTAGCTTTAGATGAACACTGTGCAGAGGTCTCACTACACTAACTTGTAGTTTTGGCTGAACACTGTGAGCAGGATGCACTGCACTAACTTGTAGGTTTAGCTGAACACTGTGAGGAGGACACACCACACTAACTCGTAGTTTTAGCTGAACACTGTGAGCAGGACGCACTGCACTAACTTGTAGCTTTAGATGAACACTGTGCAGAGGTCTCACTACACTAACTTGTAGGTTTAGCTGAACACTGTGAGCAGGACGCACTGCACTAACTTGTAGCTTTAGATGAACACTGTGCAGAGGTCTCACTACACTAACTTGTAGTTTTAGCTGAACACTGTGAGCAGGACACACCGCACTAACTTGTAGTTTTAGCTGAACACTGTGAGCAGGACGCACCGCACTAACCTTGTAGTTTTAGCTGAACACTGTGAGGAGGACGCACTGCACTAACTGTAAATAGTCTAGCTGCCTGACTGTGGTACTAATAGGATCAAAAGAACACCAGCAATTTTCTTCAGGTAGCTGTAAATACTGTAACAGGACAAGCCTGCCTGTCAGTAAGAAGATAACAGGAACGGATCTATCTAAACTGAATACAGTGTATATATATATATATATATATATATATATATATATATATATATATATATATGCAACACCTGGGATGCATATATATACACAATACACTGTAAGTGCAGCTAACTCACTGATTGTCCTGCCTAATCTATGTAACTCAAATGAAATGACACTGTCTCTCTGTCTATCTATCTCTCTTTCAACACTGGAACACACACTGCACAGGGCTGCCGCGCAGGCGGCCTTATATAGTGTGGGGCGTGTTCTAAACCCCCTGAGCCATAATTGGCCAAAGCCACCCTGGCTTTGGCCAATTACAGCTCTCTCTACCGACGGCGCTGTGATTGGCCAAGCATGAGGGTCATAGTGCATGCTTGGCCAATCATCAGCCAGCAATGCACTGCGCTGCCGCAGTGAATTATGGGCCGTGATGCACCACACGAATTTGGCGCGAACGGCCCATAACGTTCGGAATTCGGCGAACGACCGAACAGCCAATGTTCGAGTCGAACATGGGTTCGACTCGAACACGAAGCTCATCCCTACTCAGAATAAATAAAGAGATGAAAGCTATTGGCTACTGCCCCGTTTATAGTCCCGACGTACGTGTTTTACGTCACTGCGTTCAGAATGATCGAATTTTCCGACAACTTTGTGTGACCGTGTGTATGCAAGACAAGTTTGAGCCGACATCCGTCGGAAAAAATCCTAGGATTTTGTTGTCGGAATGTCCGATCAATGTCCGACCGTGTGTACGGGGCATAAAAGTTGAAGACACGGACCACGACTGTGAACCGTTACATAGATGTACTCATAAAGTTTGTGTCCGGCTACTGAGGGAAGTGATGTAGGCACCTTTCTCCACGTGACTAAACAGTCAAATTGGCAGCGTCTGCAGTGGAAAATACGTTTCGTGTTCTTGAATTGAGCAAAACGGAATCTGTAACTGTTATGCAATGGCATTTTCGATCACGATTCAGAAAAGAACCTCCAACCAGAAAATCTATCTATGTTTGGCATAAAAAATAATGAAACTTGAAAACCTGTATGACCGTTAATAGTCTCTGTTCCAGGTTTCATTCTTTTTTTTTTTTGTTCTCACCTCAAATGTTTTTTTTTAACAATCCTTAATGTCACCATTCCTTCTCCTCGTCCTCCCCTATGTACTGGTTTGTTCAGGGGGCTCCACCTCACATTTACTTGACTCACTCCCTGGCTCCACGCAATGGTTATTTCCTTTTTCTTGCCCTCATGGTATAGTGGAGCTCAGGGATCAGTCTATTTTATTCTAGGGGATCCCCCCTTCTGCCTGCTCCCCCCCTATTAGGGCATTCCCTCCTAGGAGGGCCAGCTTTCTTCTTTCAGGTGACGGTCTCGCTCCTTCTCCTGGTAGGCAACGGGTGCCAACGTAAATTTTTTTTTTCTCCTTTCCTGATTGACGTACACTTAGTTGGCGCATGTTGTCTGCTGGGGGGGGGGTGTGGGACGGCCCTCAAGGGTTTACAAACATGTTACTTATGTGCTAGCAGGGCTTAGACTGTAAGAATTTCACATTGACATTGATCACCTATGTAGTGGACTTGACCAGAGTGGTCACAGTGTGCCTCCCCCTGGCTCCGATAGGTGAACTTATGTTCTTTCTCCTGTCGGACCCAGACTCAATCAACCTCCTTAGGTCGGTGTGAACCTCTTCTGGGTAAGGGTCCAGACAGGGAGGGACCCCTGGTCCGCATGGATTGGGATTGCTACTGTATGACACACCATCTAATGCTTCTCTTTTTTACTCCTTTCTTCTCTTCTTCTACTTTCACTCTTTTCTACCCTCCCACCCCTCCCCACCCCCTCCCCCGCCCACCTTCCTCTCAGATGCAGGGTCTCACTGGATCTCCTACTTATAAGAACGCAGGAAGAGACCTCAATGATGCCGGGGATGCCTCCTATCCGCCAGGGACAGCAACAATGACCGGTAAGATTCATACGCACATAGTACACAACCAATTTACACCCCATGACTGACACCACACAGACGGATGGGAAACTTAAGATATTTTCCCACAATGTACAGGGCTTCAACTCACCAGTGAAGAGACGCAAAATAATGCAACAGTTACATACACTGAAGGCAGATGTGGCACTGCTCCAAGAGACTAATTTTCCAGCTACCTATAATCCTAGTTTCCTCCATAAAAACTTCACGCATTTTCACTTAGCTAATGTTGTCAACAAAATGTGAGGAGTGACGATATGCTTCTCCAACAGAATTCACTTCTCTCACTCGAAAACAATTACAGACCCTGAGGGCCATTACATCCTAGTCTCCGGAATGATTAATGGAGAGGCTTACAATTTTGTCTCCTATTATACCCCAAACACTCATCAAGAGCTACTCTTCGACACTACTCTTAAGGTCTCGAAGCTTCATTTCCTGGGCACAGTGATATGGATCAATGCAAAAAAAGTTTTACAAACGGCCGTTTTTTCGGGAGCAGTGATTTTAATAATGCTTAAAGTGAAACAATAAAAGTGTAATATTCCTTTAAATTTCGTACCTGGGGGTGTCTATAGTATGCCTGTAAAGGGGCGCATGTTTCCCGTGTTTAGAACAGTCTGACAGAAAAATTACATTTCAAAGAAAAAAAAAGTCATTTAAAACTACTCG
Source organism: Lithobates clamitans (assembly GCA_037952925.1). NCBI lineage: Eukaryota > Metazoa > Chordata > Amphibia > Anura > Ranidae > Lithobates > Lithobates clamitans. The sequence continues at coordinate 244,931 of JBBGZY010001739.1, read as the reverse complement.
CGGCTATTAATGAATTGCCGGTCCGACAATACACATAAAAGTTCATTGATAAAAACGGCATAGGAATTCCCCATAGGGGAACCCCGAATCAAAATTTTTTTTAAAAATGGCATGGGGTCCCCCTAAATTCCATACCAGGCCCTTCAGGTCTGGTATGGATTTTAAGGGGAACCCCGTGCCAATTTTTTTTTTTTAAATGGCGTGGGGTCCCCCCAAAAATTCATACCAGATCCTTATCCGAGCAAGCAACCTGGCAGGCCACAGGAAAAGAGGGGGGATGAGAGAGTGCCCACCCTCCTGAACCGTACCAGGCCACATGTCCTCAACATTGGGAGGGTGCTTTAGGGTAGCCCCCCAAAGCACCTTGTCCCTATGTTGATGGGGACAAGGGCCTCATCCTCACAACCCTTGCCCGGTGGTTGTGGGGGTCTGCGGGCGGGGGGGCTTATCGGAATCTGGAAGCCCCCTTTAACAAGGGGACCCCAGATCCCGCCCCTCCTGTGTGAAATGGTAAGGGGGTACTAAAGTACCCCTACCATTTCACAAAAAAAGTGTCAAAAATGTTAAAAATTACAAGAGACCATTTTTGACAATTCCTTTATTTAAATGCTTCTTCTTTCTTCTATCTTCTTTCTTCTATCTTCTATCTTCTATCTTCCTTCGGTTTCTTCCTCCATCTTCTTCTGGTTCTTCTGGTTCTTCTTAAAAATGACAAGAGACAGTTTTTGACAATTCCTTTATTTAAATGCTTCTTCTTTCTTCTATCTTCTATCTTCTATCTTCCTTCGGTTTCTTCCTCCATCTTCTTCTTCTTCTGGTTCTTCTGGTTCTTCCTCCAGTGTTCTCGTCCAGCATCTTCCATGCGGCGTCTTCTTCCCTTCTTCTTCTCGGGCCGCTCCGCATCCATGATGGGAGGTTTCCCCTGTGTGACGCTTCTCGTCTTCTGACAGTTCTTAAATAACAGAGGGTGGGGCCACCCGGTGACCCTGCCCCCCCCTGATGCACAGGGATTTGACAGGGACTTCCCTGTGGCATTCCCCATGATGTCAGAGGGGGGCGGGGCCACCCGTTACGTACCCCAGCTAGTTGGTAAGTATGGTGGGAAAAAGCATGTTGTGTCAGTCCTGAGCCCGGTCTCTCCAGGCTCACAGTAGCACACCCCCAACTGCTCTGAGGCATTTCTCCCTTGAGCTCCAGCAGCCTTGTGTCTTCCTTCTTTCAGGCTCAGTGAACCAGACCATTGTTAAGGATGATTATTGATTGTGTGCTCGGCAGGCTCGGCCTGAACCGCTCGCCCATTCCTAATTTTCACTCAATCACTATGGAATTTTCTTTTTCTTCTTTTTTTTTTTTAACATCAACGTTTATTGAAGAAAAGGTATAAAGATATGGAGTCGCAGCTCCACTTGATGAGAATACAGAAGTTAAGTATGTAAAGAACAACTTATGATTAAGCGTATTAATATTCTGTTGCAGTAAGATGTTATCTATCTTGAAGTTTTAAATTCTATTTGTGTTAACATACTAAAAATTATATCACAAACAAAAACCTCATATTTTAAAAGATGTCTTAAAAAGTGGAAAGAATTTTAGTCCTGAAAGAGGAGAAATTAGAAAGAGAGGAATAGTGTAGGAATGTTGGATCATGAAATACATCACTTATCATATTTATTACATTGCAAGGTAAATCCTATTATAGCAATTATCAAGATCCGCATAATCAGTTATAGCAGTTTTATAAACCATTGAGTGATTAGTTCCTCTGTAAAGATCATACACGTAGCAGCATTAAACATCAACGTGTATTTAATAGATTTGAGTATGCCTGAGAATATTTCTATTGAAACCAGGGCGACCACGTATCGTGGAAGCGTTCAGCGTTGTCACCCGATTGGGCAATGGTTTCCTCCATCTAACAGACATCAGACACTTTGCGCAGCCAATCTTGAATGGTTGGGATGCGCGTTGACTTCCAAAAGAGAGGAATGAGCGCTTTGGCAGCATTCAGTAAATGTTTGGAGAGTGAACGTTTGTACTTTATGATAGGGAAATCCGTGAATTGGAGGAGGCAAAATGCCGCGTCTAGCTTCAGTTTCGTCTCTGTGATCTGAAACACTTTCTCCCTGACTTCTGACCAGGAAGACTTCAACACAGGGCAGTGCCACCAAATGTGTAGTAAGGTGCCCCTCTCATTGTGGCAGCGCCAGCAAGTGTCAGGGTGTTGAGGGAACCATGAATGTAGCTTTACAGGGGTGGCATACCATTGTGTAAGCAACTTATATGCTGTTTCCTGAGTTCTGGTGCTCAAAGAGCACTTATGGGCAAATATGCAAGCTTTCTGCCACTGTTTGTCCATAAGCAAAATACCCAGTGCCGTTTACCAACGCTGTTTGAATCCGTTCCCGCCAGAACCACCTCTGATCTGAATCCATCTATAGGCAAGTGATGTTGCTTTGGAGATGTGTTCATCTGCATTGCAGACTGATTCTAGTTCGGTCAGTGGTCTGCTGAAGCCTTTTTTGTTGTATGATTGAGGTAGCTGCGGCATTGAAAATATGTCCATAACGGCAGGCCTGGGAGGTGATTGTCTGCCTTACTGGCTGTGAAATCTCTGAACTCGTGGTTGAGGAAACAGTGCATGGCTAGAAGAGGTTTGTTTGAGTTTGTAGGATGTAAGTTATGATTCCCGATTCCCGGTATAAAGTCGGGGTTGTCCTGCAGAGGGGTCAGTGGACTTAGGTGTGATGAGAAGTTTGAGAGTCTAGTTAGTTTATGGAAAATTGCTAAAGTAGTGCCTATAAGTGGGGTGTGATTTTACAGATGTTGGACAACTCGCCCACGGAATCCATGGAGAAAACCAAATGGGTATAGGATTTAGCATATCTTCCAGTTCTACCCAGTCTTTAAGTTCATGGTGACAATGTCAGTCAATAATCCTAGTTACATGTGAGGCAAAATAGTAATTTCTGAAGTCAGGGATGCCTATCCCTCCTCTATCTTTAGCTTGCGTTAACCAGGTGAATTTAACTCTGGGTTTTTTATGGGCCCAAAAAAAATGTAAATTGCATGGAATGTAGAGCTTTGAAAAAACTCTGGGGGACTTTTATTGGCAGGTTCCTGAATAAGTATAGGACTTTTGGTAAAATAGTCATTTTGCCAATAGCAACTCGTCCAAACCAGAAGTACTTTGTGTGCCAGTTTTGGAGGTCCGTGCAAATTGTATTTAGTAAGGGCAAAAAATTACGCTCATAAGTTTGGGATAACTTGGGAGTCGGCCATATCCCTAAATATTTAAGCGCCGAGTCCTTCCACCTAAAGGGGCAATTGGATTTGATGGTCTCGAGAGTATTCATGGGGATGGAGATGTTCATTGCTTCGGATTTGGAATAATTAATTTTCAGGTTTGAGATGTATCCAAATAGGGAGAATTATTTCATTAAGGAGGGGAGTGAGGTGTGTGGGTTGGATATGAAGAATAGCAGATCATCTGCATAGGCCGCTATTTTGAACTCCCTTCGGAATTCATTTTCTGTATTCTGCAAAAAAATCTGGTTGATCCTGCTGTTTACTGTTCCTCCCTATTTGTCTTTGCCCCTGCTTCAGTCTCTGATTGTGTAGACCAGTGTTTTTTTTTGTTCTGAAGCCTGTGGTGGATGCACAAAACTAACACCATACGTGAACAATAAAAAAAAGGGTATGTCTCTGGGCCACCTCCCGAAGAAATACCCCCAGGGGCACTATCCAAATCTCCTCCATGGGGGTGCTAGTGGATCCAATCTATTACTACAAAGGTGTACATGCAGTTGCCAAAACCTGGGATCGAATCAGAAAGCTTTCAATTTTCATTTTAACACTCTCTCAATGAGCTATTTTGGCCTGTTAAGTCTTTGCTGAAATGCAGGATCAAATCTTGGCAGCTGTTGCCACATCTACTGACCATGCTCCAATTTCATTTCCCTTCTAAGCTGTTCAATTCCTCCTTTTTCCATCTCCTTATCTGTGCAGCCCATGTGAATATAGAGTCACACATTGGGCGTATATAGTCCCACATGACATCCCACTCCCTTCCTTCTCCTCCTCCATGCTAACTAAACACAGTGGAATGATATTATATGTTGATTGATGGAGGTTTTACCTCCCTGTAATGTTAATCACATACAAACCAGAGAAACAGGTTGGTGGGGCATAAACCAGGTTGGGAGTAGCAGAACCTCCCTCTAGATAACTCACACCATATTTGTACACAAAAATAATAAAGATTTGAGCTCAAATACATAATTGTATGACACTTTAGAACATGCATTTGATATTAAGTATGCATTTTTCCTTTGTATTTCAAAGGCTATTTTCTTTTAACAAGTGATCGGCAACAGAGGACTAGAAGCTTCACCCACAGATCTTTCCCTGCAGATGGACTGAGAGAAAGCTGGGTCACGTTAAAGTTGTATATCAATCACAAAAAAGTACTTTTTAATTAAAAGAAAAGCTAATGTAAATTAAACAGTGTGTGTTTAGTACCATTTTATCCACTTGTCTACCAACTCTGGAAAGAAACAAACCAAACCACAGCACACCAGCTCAGCCCAAGTGTAGGATCAATAGATACGGCTTCAGCCCTGCTCCATCGAGGCCATGCCCCCAATACATTTTACCCTGTGGGTGGGGCAAAATGCATTAGGGGCTTAGCCTGGATGGAGCCTGGCTGAAGCCATATCTATTGAGCTGGTGTGCAGAGGTTTCACTTTTTTCTTTGTGGAGTGTGCACCTGTGTGCCTGCACACCTAAGTGGAAGTAACCAGAGCCCTGGATGGTTATCTGGAGCAGCACCCCAAGGTTTATATGGTCACACTTGATTACCAATGTACATTTATAAAGAGCATGCTAATCAAGGGGTTAAATGAAGCTCACAGTTACAACTGCAGCTGTGAGCCTACTACTAGCGAAGGGCTTAAAAGTAATTAAGATGCCCTAGAGCTGACCGTTAGAATATGCCTCATCAATCAAATTTGGGGGGATATCCCTTATCCAGAATTATTTTCTTTAGCACAAGGCTCTGTTGTTCGTAGTCTTCCAGTCTGGTACAATTATGCCTCAAGAGATGAAACTGACTTTTGGGAACATTACGGACGCATCTGGGATGGTGGAAGCTGGAAAGATGGAGAAACGAATTCCCAGCGGTGGGTTTTGTAAAGTTTTTGACAGTAATTGTGGAATTGATATGGAAAAGTTCTAGATCTAAAAAACATAGGGATAGAGGGTCAACCACTGAGGTAAAAGATAGGCCAAAGGTGTTGGAGTTGCAGTAAGCCACAAATTCTTGGACTAAACTCAAAGTACCGTCCCAGATGATGATAATATTATCAATATACCGGCCATAGAAGGCCAGGTGTGCCGCAAAAGGACTGTGATCCCAGACACACCTGGTCTCCCACAACCCCATGGTCAAGTAGGCATAACTGGGGGCAAAATTTGCCCTCATAGCTGTGCCCTGCTTTTGGAGGTAGTAATCCTCTTCAAATAAAAAATAGTTATGTTCCAAGCAGAACGTGGTAGCCTTGAGGATGAAATCTGTCTGTGTTGAGGAGGGGATCCTCAGCAAGGAAATGTGATACAGCTCTGAGGCCTACATCATCGGGTATTGAGGTGTATAGGGAACAAACATCCAGTGTGACCCAAACATAGGAGGGTTCCCAAGTGTCAGGGCACAATAGTTAAAGGAGGTGGGTGCCATCCAGAATGTAGGAAGGGAAGAAATGTAGCAAAATACACTTTGGCTTAAATTTATGAAGAAAAATTTTTATTTGCAAAATTTTAAAACAGAAACTAAGAAAACATTTTTTTAATTTTTTTTTATGTTTATATAGCAAAAAAAAACAAAAAACAGTGGTGATTAAATATGACCAAAAGAAAGCTCAATCTGTCTCAAAAGTGAACCAAATTTTATTTGGGTACAGTGTTGCATACCTGATTAATAATAATTCGAAGTGTGACAGTGCTAAAAACTTAAAACTGGCTTGGACATGAAAGGGGTGAAAGTGCCCAGCACTGTAGTGGTTAATAAATGTGTATTGGTGGGAATTAAATTTTATCAAGATGTTTTAAGGCTTCAATGTGCATGTCAACATGCACTGTTTGAAGCAAATATTTGGCCAAACAAAAGCCTTACCGTGTGTCTGACTGAAATAACATGTGGTCTTAAGAAAGCCATGACTTCAGCTACAAACTATAGGTGAGAATAATAAACATTACTGAGCATAACTGCAAATACTTTGATAAAGCATTTTTTAAATGATTTTGCACAAATCTTCATTTTTGGCCATAAATTTACTTAACCCCCCCGAACATGATATAGATTATGAAAGCAGAGACACTGTGAAATAAAAAAAAATAGTAGTTGAAGTTTTTATGTATTTGCTCAGCTGTTTATTGTAACGAAACCCCGAGAATGAAAGGGATTAAAGCCGCTTAGGACATTCCATTTCCGAACACAAAGGCAGCTACCGAGCACTCCGGTCAGCCGAACAAGAACCCTATACGAATAATTCTTCCCCCCCAAATACGAGACGAGGCTCTGTCTTGAGGGTCAAACTGGACTCAACTCATTTATTTTCACACATGGACACAACAGATAAAATAACTCAGATACTCTTTCCCCGCACCCTTTTAAAAGAGGGCGGGTTAAACCGTCCAATGACATTAGACACACAGGTCAGGTGTGTTCAAACTTCTCATCAGTACACAGTCTTATCAACAGAGGGCTGCTGGAGGAATCCCCCCTCCCTCCATAGAGATACGCATCCTGTTATCCAGGGCAGACAGACACAATAGAACATTGGAATACAGCCCCGCCCCAAACCAGCACAGCAAACAGTACACAACAGCAGGAGACAACACACAATATATACACAAAACATTGTGAAGCAGTCACTATCTATAATATGGCACATACGGGGTTCCCAGAGTTTTGTGTTTTGGGGGGACATTGACTTGAATCCAAAGTAACATTATTTCAGGGTCCCCAGGCATACACCTCACAAAGAGTATTGTTCCCTTAAAATACAGGGCCCACAGTCGAAAGGCAAGAGGCATGCATTCAGTCCTCTACAAAAGTCTCTGTCCCGGCTAGGTCTGTCACATTTCTCCCCTTTCGGCAGGAGACTAACACAGAAGGAGACCCCAGACAGTTTGACTCCAAAGTTAGTCAGTAGTTCCTGCCCCCCAATGCTGGTATCCACACAGTACCCCAAATAAATTGTCCCAAACATAGCATTACTCACCCAGCCAACCTCTGCCTCTCTCAGAGAACATGCCCGCCCCTGGGGAGAGGCCTGGACTAGCCCTTCTCCCTGAAGATCTTTCAGCCGCTGGAGAGAAGACAGGGTGACTGGGCTCACTCCGTCATGCTGTTGGAGATCTGGGCCGACCGCCCAGCATCCCTGGGGTATACAAGTGGAGACTGAAGTCCCATTCACTTTTGGTAGGTGAAAATCCCCCAGTGCTTGCAAAGCATGGCTGCCATCCTCCTGTCCCAGTGCCGCACCAATTTTTGGGGTTGTGTCAGTGAAGACCGAAGTCCCATGCACTACCACAGAAACTCCCTCTTCTGTTAGGTGAGGGCAGAGGCTTGCAGCACTCTGCTCTGTTGCCAGCTCTTCTGCTGGGTTGGTGGCATCATTCTGGGGTGCCATCTGCTGCTGGGACGGGACCATCTCCTTCACACCCTGGGCCTCCGGAACCACCGCAGGTGTAGGGCAGAGGTCTTGGACCCTCTGTCCGGTGACCAGCGCTTCAGCTGGGGAAGTTCCTTGTAACTCCACAGATACTGCTGTTGGTGCTGGGCAGAGCACAGTGAAGTTTGGCCCTAATACCAGCTCTTCTGCTGGAGGCTCATCAGGTTGTTCTTCCTCAGCATAAAAGTCTATCAAATCCCCTGTTTCTGCAACTGGTTTCTGGAGATAGAAGTTCACAATCTCATGTCCGTGGAACCCAGAAGATGCTATCAGTGCTGGGCAGAGGTTAGCAGAACTCTGCCCTGTTGTCAGCACTTCAGCTTTGGGGATGGCAATCTCCAGATTTTCCACTGCCGATTCTTCAGCCAGGATTTCAGAGTTGTCAGCTGGTAATTCCTGATAGTCCCAGGCAAAGGGAGCCCCACCCTGTTGCTGAGCAGAGTCCAGCAGCTGTCTGTAGGCGATCTCCAGCTCCCATTCCTGAACGGCCAGAAACTCCAAATCTTCCTGTGCCCAGTGCCCTTCGGAGACATTCAGTCTTCGCTCTGTGTGCTCCCTTATTTCCTCAAAACGCCACTCCTGATCACTCCCAAAGTCAGGGTCCCTGGACAGCCTCCAATACAACAATCCCAGACCATCATAGTCACAGCCTTCCGTGGGGCTGTCATCCGCTGACCAAAGGCACTCTTGGGCTACATACCATCGGAGGGTTGTAGCTCTCGTCCAACCGCATCTCTTCCCGGATCAGCCTGCTTAACTCAGCTGTCCACTCCTGCTTCAGTTGTTCCCCCAATAACAGCATTTGTATGTCATACTGCGACCAGTACCTTACATGGATGGAGGGGAGAACTTTTCCCTGGTGTTGCTGCTCACGGGCTAGCGCTTCCTTTCAGAGTTCGCATCGGATAGAATCAGACCATCCCAGCAGGACCTGCTCTGATACTGGTTCTCTATGCTGTATCTGCATCTCTCGCAACCTCCCTCTGAATTCCTCTTCCATGGCGGCTGGTATCTATACCTCTCCTCTCCTTTCAGTTGGTGCTGCTGTGACTTCTGCTGTTGCAACACCGCTTTTCTGTAGCCAATCTGCATCCACAGCCGCTATAACTAGGTCTATGATCTCCGCTGTAGGGTTAGGACCATAATGTGCCAGTCTTATTTTAACAGCCCGATCGAACCATGCCTCTTTGGGTGTCCTGTCTGTTATGCTGGGCCTTTTGATTATGTTGGGTCTTTCAGCTCTATCCATTTCGACTAGTTCTGCGATAATGTCCCTCTTCTTTGGGTTGTTGGCCGGTCGGCCCCGGTTCTCCAGTAAGTCCTTGAGGGAAGAGAGCTTTAGCCGTTCATACTGTGCTTACATCTTGTAGCTGTCCTTCTGGGCTGTGGGAATGACCCCGCTGCTTGCCACCAGTTGTAACGACACCTCGAGTATGAAAGGGGTTAAAGGCGTTTAGGACATTCCATTTCCAAACACAAAGGCAGCTACCCCCCAAAATACGAGACGAGGCTCTGTCTTGAGGGTCAAACAGGACTCAACTCATTTATTTTCACACATGGACACAACAGATAAAATAACTCAGAGACTCTTTCCCCCCACCCTTGGAAAAGAGGGCGGGTTAAACCGTCCAATGACAATAGACATACAGGTCAGGTGTGTTCAAACTTCTCATCAGTACACAGTCTTATCAGCAGGGGGCTGCTAGAGGAATCCCCCCTCCCTCCATAGAGATACATATCCTGTGATCCAGGGCAGACAGACACAATAGAACATTGGAATACAGCCCCACCCCAAACCAGCACAGCAAACAGTACACAACAGCAGGAGACAACACACAATATATACACACACAACATTGTGAAGCAGTCACTATCTATAATATGGCACATACGGGGTTCCCAGAGTTTTGTGTTTTGGGATGACATGGACTTGAATCCAAAGTAACATTAGTTCAGGGTCCCCAGGCATACACCTCACAAAGAGCATTGTTCCCTTAAAATCCAGGGCCCATAGTCGAAAGGCAAGAGGCCTGCATTCAGTCCTCTCCAAAAGCCTCTGTCACGGCTAGGTCTGTCATATTTATCAAATGCATATTTTCAGGAAAAAAGATAATAGTAAATTAATTTTAGTGCAAACACACAATACACAGTTTTTTGGTACAATATAAAAGATGAAGTTGCATTAAGTACATAGATGCCAAAATGAAAAATAATGCTCTGCACTTACGGCAACTCTTCCCAGGTTTAAAAACTACAATGCACTCTCCTATCCTCCCAACGGGGAGAATAGTGCAAACACTTTAACCCCTTCAGATCCGCACTATAGCCGAATGACGGCTATAGCGTGGATCTACTTTTCCGGGAGGCCGTCAATGGATGTTCTCCCCTTTGCACGCTCCCTGCACGCCCCCTGCAGGGCACACACGGTGCACGCTCTGATCACCGAGTCAATGAGATTAGGGGGATCACAGATCGAAGTAAGCGGGCGCACGTGTGTGTATAAAAAAATATATATATATATATATATATATATATATATATATATATATATATATATGCCCCACACGGACCATCACCAACGTTACCCTGTCACGGCATGTGCAGGGTGGGGCCACCGATCCGGGCGGTAATTACCACTGTAACCAATGCCCACATATCCCAGCTGTGTCGGCTACGATGGAAAAACTTGTGCCGCTGCCATGGCGCCTGAAAATGATTTCACACCGGAGACACGGTACATGGCGCTGATGCGCTGAGGGAACCCATCCAGTCACCCAAGTCACCATACCCAAATAGGGCGGAAGGAGAGGGAAAGGCAGGGCACCCAGAGCACATCGATAACTTACTAACCAGTTAGTGCAATGCAAATGATGCCGTGAGATAACATAACCTGGCATTGTGTTTGTTCCGAGTATGTGGACTCCAAATGGGTGCACTAATATCTGGTGCAAGCCTCACACATGGACAGAAGGGGAACACTCCCAATCCAGAAATGAAATGCCTCCATCCCTGTTACATATAAAAATATGGGGGGTAGAGAAGAAAAATACTTATTATTTATAATTTATTTTTTGTCTCTGTGTGGGGTAGATATATACAGTCACCTTAATGGACTGTATATTTGAACCCCCCCCCCCCGACAACATTTTTTACTTTTCACCTTTGTGTGAAATGGAAGTGTATAGTCACCATATTGGACTGTATATTTGTACCCGCCAGAGATGAAAAAGGTTTTTTTTTTATTTTGTTTTGAAAATCTATAAATAAGTGAAGGAACAGCAAGGTGTGCCGGACTAAGTGTAGGTTAATCAGAAAGGGGATTTTACTAGACAACAGCCAAATGGGGTTGTAGATCAACAGGCATTAAGATAAAGGAGTCTGTAGTCACAGTGTCCAGAGTGTGTCGTAGTGGGTTCACCGGCAGGTAGGATGGATCAGCTTGCCAGGACCCTACCTTGCGGTATAGGAACCATCAGGGAACGCACTCAGAACTGAACCGGTTGTGACGTCAAGACATGTTAGGTGATGTGTTTCAAAGCAATATTGTATACATATGTTTACATAGATGGTTACATAGTTGGTAGGGTTGAATAAAGACACCAGTCCATCCTGAGTGAGTATGTATATAGGCAATAATGAATCAATTAAATTAGATAAATATATAAATACACAATTATAAATATATAAATATATAAAGTGTCTCTTCAGTATTGCAGCAGCGCTGTGCACCCCAATTAAACAGGGTCTCTTTCTTAATCTATTTCAGAAAGTTCAAACATGGATCTGATAGCCAGAGTCCCACCAATAAATAATCAAGATGTATTCTGTGAGGGTAGTAATCCTTTCACCAAGCGATACACCACGTGCTGGGGTCCCCAATGAAAACTCACTCACCAGAAATCAGATCAATAAAAGCCTTGATTAATAGTAGTAAATCTGCCTCAATATCCAAAGCGACCACCAGATGTCAGTATTATTCACAGTAGTTCCAATAGGATATGTAGAAGAAACAAAAATGCTCACATAGCGTGATACTGCTAAACATCTTTATTTGAACCATCCAAACATCCCCTTAAAACCATGCGTACCAAAATTTAATAAACATTGAGCAAAGATAACAAAGTGCACTGTGCCTGATTGCGTCCTCCAGTCGTGAAAACCTGTCGGGAGCGCTCCCTGTGTGTAACCACAGTCACACGCTTCCTGGTTCCTCGGTTGGTGGAGCACATGCGTCACTTCCTGTGCGACACGTCCCTAACGTTTCGTCACTTCCTGGACTTCTTCTGAGGACGCCCTCAGAAGAAGTCCAGGAAGTGACGAAACGTTAGGGACGTGTCGCACAGGAAGTGACGCATGTGCTCCACCAACCGAGGAACCAGGAAGCGTGTGACTGTGGTTACACACAGGGAGCGCTCCCGACAGGTTTTCACGACTGGAGGACGCAATCAGGCACAGTGCACTTTGTTATCTTTGCTCAATGTTTATTAAATTTTGGTACGCATGGTTTTAAGGGGATGTTTGGATGGTTCAAATAAAGATGTTTAGCAGTATCACGCTATGTGAGCATTTTTGTTTCTTCTACATATCCTATTGGAACTACTGTGAATAATACTGACATCTGGTGGTCGCTTTGGATATTGAGGCAGATTTACTACTATTAATCAAGGCTTTTATTGATCTGATTTCTGGTGAGTGAGTTTTCATTGGGGACCCCAGCACGTGGTGTATCGCTTGGTAAAAGGATTACTACCCTCACAGAATACATCTTGATTATTTATTGGTGGGACTCTGGCTATCAGATCCATGTTTGAACTTTCTGAAATAGATTAAGAAAGAGACCCTGTTTAATTGGGGTGCACAGCGCTGCTGCAATACTGAAGAGACACTTTATATATTTATATATTTATAATTGTGTATTTATATATTTATCTAATTTAATTGATTCATTATTGCCTATATACATGTTCTACTATTTAAGCAGCTGCTACTAGTCATATTATTATTTATGTGCCGCACATACACCGTTAGAATATTGTACTAAGCGCAGAGCATTGTTGTTTTTTTAGGACGGGCATATACAACATACATTCATCCTGAGTGAGTGTCTACAATTGTCCCTATCCCTGTACATTGTGTTTCATGAAGATGCTCATCTATTATATTATTATTTATTTAAGGTATCCATATAGCACCATCAATTTACTCAGTGCTCCACACATACATTGCACACTCACATCGGTCCCTACCCTCAAGGAGCCCACAATCCAAGATCACCAACTCACATTCAAAAACTAGGGCCAATTGTGGACAGAAGCCAATTAAACTACCACCATGTCTTTGGAGTGTGGGAGGAAACTGGAGTACCCAGAGGAAACCCACACAGGCACAGGGAGAACATGCAAACTCCAGACAGGTAGTGTCGTTGTTGGAATTTGAACCAGCGACCCTTTTTACTGCTAGGTAAGAGTGCTACCCACTACACCACTGTGCTGCCCTTCACAGTGTTTATATGCGCTCTGTCAGCTCAAATAGAGAGAAATGAGCGATTAATCTACTCTTTATAGTGGGGAGTCCATACATGAGAGTTCAAATGCAGCAAGAGGTGTATAGATGGTCACAGATGGGCTCACTCTGGATGGCTGCCGGCTCATAACAAGCTAGAAGGGGATCTGTAGATATTAAAAAACAAAGAAGAGAGCAGCGTCATCTAAGTGCAGCGTGATAAAAACATTTTAATATAGGAAAGACAAGTTTAAACTCACAACATTGTAGAGATTACATCACATGTGAAATGGTATAGGAAGTTCATCCACTCCTGGGGGAAGGCGGTCGGCTCGCAGGTGGAGAGGCAGCTCCCGGCTGCGCTCGTGGCTCCCAATGCTTCCTGGTTCTCAGATTCGGCTCATGGGCTGCTGGACACGTCACTTCCACATGGTGAGAGAGTGGGGGGGAGCGTGCATTCGGAGCATGAGTGCTCCCTTATCAGGCTATCGTCTGTGATTCTCCTCTCCTTGCTTTTTAAGAGCCCTTTCACACTGAGCCACGCCGGGTGTTAGCGGTAAAGCGCCCCTAAGCTTATCAGCGCTTTACCGTCATTTTAGTGCCGCTAGCGGGGCACTAGCGGCCGAAGAAAGGGTTAATTGTGCCCGAAAGCGCTGCTGCTGCTGCCGCTTTCCAGGCGCTTCAGCAGTGCTGCCCATTCATTTCAATGGGCAGGGGCGGTGAAGGAGCAGTGTATACATTGCTCCTCCACCACCCCAAAGATGCTGCTTGCAGGACTTTTTCTAACGTCCTGCAAGTGCACTGCTCCAGTGTGAAAGCACTCGAGCTATCACACTGGGGCTGCAGGGGAGGCATTTTTCAGGTGCTTTACAGGCGCTATTTTTAGCCCAAAAGGGCCTGAAAAACGCCCCACTGTGAAAGGGGTCTAAAAGCTCAGCTCCTCCGTCTTATCCGTGTGCAGAGAAAAGATTGCATCCCATAGCATAATACAGCTTTAAAACCTTTTATTTTGTTTATGCGGTTGTAAATATTCTCACAATTTCTCAGTGATCAAAAAGCATTTAAAATCAGGAAGACGGGGACGATTTGCGCTCCACAGCTTCAAACAGGAAGTGACACAATGATGCTGGAAGCTCTGCCCTTTGCATTTCATCATTGAGATGTCATCAGGAGCGATGCAATCTTGCTACACTTCCCGGCTATGCCTGTTTGCTTGTTAAACTGATTTTTGGACTAACCAAAAATGGCCGTCAAATATGTGGCACGGGGTTGCCAGGATACCACATTCTATATATAGCCAGGAAGTGTAGCAAGATGGCATTGAGAAGAGAAGCATTGTGTCTTGGAAGAAGCACGTCACTAGAGGCACTTTTAAAATACTTGCACAGAAAGCAATTATATATGTGGACTGGAAATATAGACATTTCACTGGAAGCAGTTTGTGTAATAAATTTGTGTTATCTATATCTTATAAGAGCACTGTGATTTATTGGTTTTGCGTTAGGTGTTTCATTTACCAAAACAAAAAAAATAATTGGAAGGAAAAAAACATGGCATGCACAAAAGTAAAGCCATGTACATAGCATACCAATGAAGTCATTGGATAGTCAAAAGTCAGACATAACACACCAACGCAGGGTGTGTAGTTTTGCACCAGGTTTTATCACTGTTTCTTAATTATTAATTCTAATGTTGCACCATTTTATTTTAAACATAAATAGCAAACATGTCAAGTCTTAAACTCGCTTGTCCCATGATATCGCAAAAAAAACTATAGTAATCGAAAATCTCCATAGGTGATGCTTTAAAAGCCTTTACAGGTTATCAGTTTGGAGTTCACCATGAGCTCTGGCACTGGGATTATTGCTCTCATTTTAAAATTCTCAGCGATACCTTACATGTATTTTATGAGTTTGCACATAGTCCGAGATACATACAGTTTCCTGTTAGGATCAAGGACATGATCAGATGGCAAGCTAGGGTCACCATGGATTTACAGTAAGGACATGGTCAGTAGCCAAACCTGAATCATACATGAAGAGCTGGAGAAGCATAGTCAGGCAGCAGGCCGAGGTTATAACAGGAAGACAGCAGAGTGTGGTCAAAGGAAAGCCGAGGCCAGAGTCCAGAATCCACAAAGTAAGGTCAGGAGCAAGCCGGGTCAGCAACGGGTGATTGGACAGCAAGAGCAGGAACACAGCAACACAGGTCATGGGTAGCTGATAAACATCCAGCAATGAGCACACATCTGAGCACACATCTGGGCCTCCTTTAAATAGGCACCTTGGTGCCATTCCCAGGATTGGACATACAAGGGCAAGGATGTGCTTGTTGATTCGCACTGGTGCACACAGATGTGCTCCCCTGAGAGTGCATGTTGGTTACTGGCCCGAGCTTGTCAGTATTCTGGAACATGTGCACAAGCATTAGCTGCATTTAAATGAATATTAGCTGCTTTAGCTGTGCGAATATTGGTGCCTTAACATTCGTTTTTTTTGTCTTTTTTCTAAATATTCTCAGAGCCCAAAAAACTTTGAAGAAATCCCTGTTACTTATTTTCTTTGTTGGGGTACTTCTCAGTACATTTATTGAGGAAAAGTAAGTATTCATAAGATATTTCGCAAAATGTATAGGTTTTAAAGGTATACGCCAGTGAAATGTAAAAGTTGTGCTATGTAACTCTAAGATACAACCCATCTCCTTGGTGAGTCTGATTAAAAAAACACAGCTTTATATGACTGGGGGAGGATTTTTGGGTGAATCTCCTCAATGAAACAATAAAACTTGCCAGAGTTTCTAATCCTGCCATGATTCAACTGAACCAAAAACTATTTTGACTAAAAGATCACTTCTTAAGGAGGCCACAGGACAGCTTTACCAAATTTGGCATCATTGGGTGAGGATTTCCTGGATATTAAAAAAGTTGACTAATGTCGCGTACACACGAGCGAAATGTCCGACAGAAAAAGTCAGATGGAAGCTTTTCATCATCTATTCCGATCGTGTGTGTGCCTCATCAGACTTTTTTTTTCAAAAATTCTGACGGACCTAGAAATAGAACATGCTCTAATTATTTCCAAAGAAACCAATTCCTGTCGGGAAAACCGCTCATCTGTATGCTGTTCCGACGGACCAAAAACAACACATGCTCTGAAGCAAGTACGAGACGAAAGCTATTGGCTACTGGCTATTGAACGTCCTTTTTCTAGTCCCGTCGTACGTGCTATATGTCACCGCGCTCTGGACGGTTGGACTTTGGTCAGACTTTAGATTAACCGTGTGTAGGCAAGACCGCTTGAATGGAACTCCGTCGGAGTTCCGTTGGAGAAACCTTCGGAGTTTATTCCAACGGCTAAACCGGTCGTGTGTACGCGGCATTAGAGATCTCAGGGTGGAGGTTATACTGATTAATCCTATCAAAAGTCTGCGACAGATGGCCACAGTCCTTAAAGCATCCTTCATATTAGTCTTATGTTTACTTAATCTGTATCATAGACAGGCTCTGTCATGGTAAATCTTTATCCTCCAGTCACCTCTACATACATCCTTTTAGTTTCTTCCACTCCAAGGTGAAATGTTGATACATAATGATCCAAGCCATCATGTCTAAGATTGCTTCTTGTTAAAGGGTCTTTAGTGTACAAAAAGGATTTTTTCCCTGCCTGCAATATTTTTCTCTAAATTAAGAAAATGTATAATATAGAAAATATGTTTAGGTCACCCACTTTCAACAGCAATAGAGGCCTCTATATTTTTACTTTGACAGTTTTCTTGAACAGGAAAGTTGATGGAACACTTAGAAAAGAACAAATAACCAAATAAACTCCATACTATATAAGTTTCATTGTTTTGGATAGAATTCCAATTTAATCAAATTTAGACTAAAACTGGCCATTTAGCAGATCAGGTGATAATCAGCCTGCTTATGGAATGCTGGTATTTGTTCTACTTTAAGGCATAGCAAGCAAACATTTTAATGAATGCATATGATGTCAGTGATGTGTCGTCTACAATAAACTTTAAAGCGGGGTTCCACCCAAATTTTGAACAATATCTGTATGTATTCTCTACCTTGCCTAGATGCTGACATGCCGTTTAAAAAAATTTAAATCGCCGTAATTACCTTTTATTTTTCTATTCTTCTTTGCACTTCCTGGTTCTCCTCCCGTGGGAGTAGGCGTGTTTCTAGCCTCTCCCAGACTCCTGGGAGCTAGTCTCAGGCTTCCCAGGATGCCACTGAGCATGTGCGGGAACGAGCGGTGAATGCTGGGAGCACAGCATTCACCACATCCAGGAAATAAATGCTTGTGGACTTCAAATGCCCACAATGAAGATGGAAACCGCCTGCAGTGAATAATATAAGTTATTCTTTCCGACGAAATCTGACACAGGCGGACATATTACACACAATATGTGAGTATGTAATGCTGAGAAGAAAAGTTTGTGAATAAACGCAAAAAAAAAAAAACGATAGATAGGTGGACCCCCGCTTTAAGTAAAACCATTGTTTACTCAACTCACTTGCCTTCATTATGTAAGCCAACCCTGTCCTTTGTAGATTAGACCTTCATTGAGGACCTTCAGCTGTCAATAACCCCAGCTATAACTGGACTACACAGTTAGTATATGCTTGTATTTTATTACCATAGTGACATTACCAAATTATAATTATTTAGGAAAGCAACTTTGGCTTTCAGTTTTCAGGTAACATTTTAATGATTCCCCCTTTTTTATCCTAAGTTATAGCAAGGTTCCTAATATTGATTTGCTCACCAACAATGGCTTATCTTGACAAATCAGTCTAAAAATGTAAATTGGTTTTGAAAGTTCAAAACAGAAGATTTCAAGATTGGCTTAACAAAAAATGTAGGGGCGTGACCTGGCCGGAGACCAAGATGGCAGCATAAGCTGATAGCTCCTGCGACCCAGGGACCGAATCTTGCCCTAAAGGTAGCCTACACCCTAGAACTAGCATGAACAGATCCACCCAGAGCTCATCGGCATCCCGCACAGCTATGGACCCAGGTACACAGCTAAACAGAAACATTCCAGAGCTATTCCGGACCCAGTGCCAGTCGGCACACGTGGCATCCCAGGCCCAGACCCCGAGCTCTCCTAGCTCACTGCATGGCTCGCTGATGACGGGAGGCTCAACCCCTGGAACCGGGCGAGTGCAGCCCCCCAGTTTGTTTGACCTCGAGAAAGTGGCCTCTGATATCAAAAACACGGTCACAGCCGCGATAGCCGACCTGAAATTAGATATCCAGGCAGTGGCTCACCGCATTGATGATGTGGCGCAATCCACCCTGACCCATGCGGCTGCCTTTCATCAGGTGCAAACCACCTCCGATTCTCAGCTCTCTCACTTATTTGAATTACACAGACATTTTGAGGATCTCGATAACCAAGGCAGGAGACACAACAGAGTTTGGGGGGTCCCTGAGAGCACTGACCCAGGATCAATACAACAGACCATCTGCACAATATTTAATGACTTGATTGACCACCCTGCAGACTCTCCTATTGAAATGGAGAGGGCTCATCATGCCTTGCACCCCCAACCCCGTGAGAATGAGCCACCCAGGGATATAATATGCTGTGTGGTTAACTTTCCACTTAAGGAGGAGATCCTTTGCAAAGCAAGAGAGAGAGGTCAAATTCTCCACAATGGTGCTGAAGTCAAACTATTCCAGGATTGTCCCAGATAACGCTACAAAATAGGAGAGTAATGCGCCCCCTACTGGATGCTCTCCGCACCCTGAACATACAATATCGTTAGAAATTCCCCTTCGGTTTGTCAGCATCCGTCAGGGGACGCTCTGCCTTACTTCGCACGCCGGAAGAACTACAAGGCTTCTGTGAGCAGCTTGACCTCCCATGTATTGAGCTTCCGGACTGGTGTTCTTTCTATTTCCCCGTGGAACCATGGCTCCCGGTTTCCCTCAATCCCTCTCCAAAGGCTCAACGTCAGAGACCTCGCAGACACAGAACGAATATGGCATCTCCGGGCCCCCCGCTCGTCTCGCCGAGACCTCTATCAACGCAGCCCGGGCTCCCCTTCCTCACCCTCCACGAGAAGGGACCGCCAGGAAGCTTGAAGATGTGTGCCCCACTCCTGCCATGAATCGTCACCTGTGAGTAAGCCCCTTAGCCCATGATCCCACAGCTTCCTTCTTTATATGTGCTCCTTTCATTCTCTGCATCTCCTCTCCCCCCTGGCTTCATCACCAGACTTTCATCTCTTCATGCCTCTCCCTCCACTCCTGACCAGCTGAGGCTGCAACGCCCTGACGGAAAAGGTGCTGTGGAGATTTTCCCCTTTACCCATGCACAGCTTTCTAATGATCACGGAAAAACGGCACTGTTAACCTAGCAGCGGAATCATAGAACTGCCAACAGTGATAGCATATAGCCGCAACTTTAGAGGCCTTACCCACTCAAGGTAATACTCTTCATTTTACACACGCACCAGGGTTGCCTCTAAGTTACCTGTCCCGTGTCTTGCACAGTTCAATGGATCATTCCGGAGACAGGGCCCTGTGACCTCTCCCTGGGACTTTCCACCCAATCTTGTGCCTCAACCTCACACACAGCTGCAAATTTGCACCGACTCCCCATACACTGACCAGGTGCGGAAGTACAGGACGATCAATACCTACTAATGCCTTGAGATATGTTCCTTCCTAATTTGCTATTTTGGTTACTGTGCGCCTTTTGACTTGTTTATTTCTCTATTTTTTCCCCCTTTTTTTTGAATACCTGGGTTATACCACTGAGCTACCTTCATGAGGCTCGTTATCCGCATTAGGATGGACTGCCCTACACATATAGCTTAACGCACAAGTATCCATAGCTTCAGCTATTTGGAGCTTACCTATTACCCTCAATTATATGCATATCCAGGTTTTCAGATGCTCACCTAGATGTTTTAATTGGGATAATAGGGTACATCTTATGCCTGATTTAAAGTACCCCATAGCTAAATCTGTCCGGGCGACAGGCGTGCACCTGGACAATGCATTCACCCAGGTTCTTAAGTAAGAGCTGCTGTCTAAATTCCTTTCCTCCCCACCTCAAAAACACCTTAAAACCCACAGTGTACTGCGGCAGCAAAGCCAGATTGCTTTGACACTGTCATGAAGTCTAAAACATTAGCAACACATTCCCTGACGTTGAAGTGCATATCCCTTAATGTGAAAGGCCTTAACGTACCGGAAAAAAGGTCCCAAGTCTTATCGTCCCTCACTAAACACAAAGCACACTTCATCTTCCTACAAGAGACCCACTTTTGCTCGGATGCCATCCTTAAACTTTCTAACCACATATACCGCTCTGCCCTTAATGCCACCAGTTCTGAAACTGAAGACCAAAGGCGTTTTGATATGAATCTCCAAACGCGCAAACTTTCCACTTATCAGACTCTCTTATAGACCCAGAGGGTAGATTTATCTTTCTCAAAGGCTCATACACTTCCAAGCCAATAACCCTAGCTAACATCTATTGCCCCAATGACCAACAGGTCGCATTCTACAGAAAAACCTGTGATCTCCTAGCCTTTTTCCAGAAAGGGTTAGTGCTATTGGGCGGCGACTTCAATGTCCCCTGAACCCAATATTAGACTCCTCCACAGGAACCTCAACCTTAACATACAGAGCACTGCGACAGATTAAATTGCAGTTCCAAAACCTAACCCTTCATGACACGTGGTGCACTCTGTCACTCTTGGATATGGACTACACTTTTTATTCGGCCCCCCATCAGAAATATTCTAGGATCGATTACTTTTTTCTCTCCCAGAAGGATTTACCCTTCCTACAAAAGTCCACTATAGAACCAATGTTTTTATCCAACCATCACCCAATCACAGTCACACTATCTTTCCCTGAAACCTGCTCTAGAACGAAGCTTTGGCGGCTAAACCTCTCTCTACTTAAAGATCCTTCTTCGATTGACCACGTGCACACACAACTCCAGCAATACATCAATGAAAACTTGAACCCAGAACCCATTTCCTTTTGGGAAGTGCATAAATGCGTGATTCGGGGGGAATTAATCGCCCTTGCCGCGGAAGCCAAGAAACAACACCGAGAGACCATTAATACTCTCCTCAACACAATGAAATCTCTGGAATTAACCCACAATTTGACACAGGCACAATCCACCCTAAAAGACTTGGTACATAACTGCTCCCTTCTATTGGAGGAACTGGAGAACAGGACAAGTGTATCCCAAGGGTGCACCACCATTCAGAGACCCAAAAGGTCCAACCTAAATCCCACTGGAAGATAGCACAAGACACAGGTTTATGATAAATATGTGTTTGTTGTATAAGTCAGTCTGGCTTCTGTTATTTCATGTGTCATGATTAAGTGCACCCTGAATTTGGCCAAAGAAAGAGTGGGTGATTCTATAGGCTTTAGCAATTGTTTGGATGCTGTAAAAACATAAACAAGTAATTTAAATTCGATCTTGGAAAGGCCTGGAGGTTTAAAAGTGAATGTTGAGCTAAGAAGGGGACCACAGAGACTCAGTCAGTTCCAAGATAATTTGATACCTTTGTTTTGAGAAGTGCTATGCTATTGGGCAAATCCACCATATGCAAAGACAAGTTCCTAACTGAGTAAGGATAAGAATATCTTGAAATCTCCTCAACATTCTTTATTTCAAGCTGGTCATACACTGGTAGAATTTTGTTAGAAGATTTTCATTTTCAGAAGATTTGTTTGATTTACTGATGGTTAGTGGGGTGAAACCAATGATAGTTCTTGACTAAAATGATGAGAAGGTTTGAATTAGCTGGATGGAAAATTTTAATCAAATGAGTGAAATTCTAACCTTAAATGTGATTTTCATTTGGGATAAATTGCACATATTGTAATAAACACGTTCTAAAGCACAAAATAATCCTTTTGATTACATCTGGGGTTCCATCCAAGTAGCAGGCCTGGAAGCATTTTGAAGACCCTTCAAACAAAATTAGGTAACATCTACTGATGTATGGCCAGCTTTAGCTGTGCCCACTTACTGATGAGAGAGTTCTGTGCCATAGCATGAGACACATTAGAATACTTCCACTCAGAGTGCGCATGCGTGGCACTCTGTGATGGCTGCCTGAACACAGAGCTCCGCACCGCTCCGTCCATTAAGCGCACCCTGCAGCAATATTATCAGCCCCCACGACGCCAGACCGGGTCCAGAGGGGATCGCGATCATACGGCCACGATTGGATGCCAGTGGGAGCATCAAGGGGAGGCCTCACAGCTCAATTTGCAGCGCTTACAGGGGCAGACGAAAATCCCAAGATGGCGGCGGAACGGCCGCCTCACGAGACCCTTACAGGGAGCTCAGGGTCTCATACATGGTGGGACGCTTTGCATGAGGAGGTATGTGGAGTGGCCCCCTCACCCACAACCAGCGAAGGCCCACTGTCACCGGCCACTACGGTATCCCTCCTGGACCAGACCCTGGATGGAATGCACAAGCTACTGTCCCCCTCAGCGCCCATCACCCCAGGCCTAATGTTTCATATCAGGAGACAGGCCCGCCTGCCTCACAGCGCCAGGACATTACATTCATATTCTCTAAATTTGCAGAAATGCTGGATAGACTGCATCCAGAATCACCTCTGATATTAAGGCGGACCTCCAACTCCTAGGCTCCCGCATTAAAAACATTGAAAACAAAGTTGACGATACGATCGATCGAGTTAATCAAAACACTGATCGCTTTCAGGATCTGCATGACCAACTTGAGTGTGCCATGGCGAAAATAGATGACCTGGAGAACAGATCCAGAAGGCTACATTTTAGGATCAGGGGTCTGCCTGAGTCCGTCACGGACGTCCCGGATGCAGTCCATTCCCTAATTAAAAATCTTATCCCTGACATCCGAGCACACAGGTTGGAGCTCGATCGTGCGCATAGGGCCCTGGGACCTCCCCTCCAGGATGGCCTGCCATGCGACATTGTGGTCAAACCACACTACTACAGTGTCAAGGAGGAAATCATGAGGAGAGCCCATACCACCCCACAGATCCAGCTGATGGGACACCAGATACAAATCTACGCGGATATCTCACCCTTCACTATCCAGAAAAGGCGGACGCTCAAACCCCTCCTGACGGTTCTTACACAAAGGAATATCAAGTATTGGTGGCTTTTCCCCTTCAGCCTGAAATTTGATTTCAACGGCAAACCTTTTCCAAGAAGGTGAACAACTACTGCAAAAACTGGGACTTCTTCCAAAGGATCCACCTTCCCCTATGCAGACCGCATCATCCGGCATGACCAAAGGTCCCCCTCCGTCTAGCCCATTGTCCTCTCTCTGGATGACACCCAAAAACAAGAAGGCTAAGGAAGGCCTCCCCCCATGATCGTGAGGGAATCCCTCCCTTCCACCATACACTTCCTATTTTTGTTCTGGTCGGGATCCTCCTTAACCCATGGCATTTATGCCCAACTGACTCTTCTCCTCATTTGTCTGATTTTTGGGACTGTTACTACCCAGGCCGTACTGGCTATACCCCCTTCCTGAGTACCTAGCCATTCTGTGATATCTCGGGACTTCAATTGTGCAGGCGCAATTCCCCCTCATCTTCAACATTTTTCTTTCTATTTTTTTTTTTTTTTCTTTTTCTTTTTTTATCTTCTCTTTTTCTCAGAACCTGCACGGACTTCCAACTGGACTTTAGGGTCTTTCTGCTCCAATTGCAGGTCTGAACAACCAGACACGCCTCTAATGACGCTGCCAGAGGGAACTATCCTAGCCCCTCACCCCAAAGTTAGGCTGGGGTCTGGTCGGGTCCAATAGGCTCCTTTCTTCTCCTTCCCCCTCCTCCTTCCCTTCCCCCCAGTCAGCGCTCCTGATCCAGATATCCTAAGCTAGCGCTTTTGATACTCCCCCCATTCCCCTCCCATCTCCCATTATACCCCAAGTCTCGGTCATTCCTTTTTTGATCTTTAAGGGACTTATTTCTTAAATGATTGTATTTCTCCCCCTTTTTTTATATATATATATATATATATATATATATATATATATATATATATATATATTCTATTTCTGGTTTATTTTGAGATATTAGTTTAGGGTGCGGAGGACGGAGCGGGTCCAATGCGCCTGCTCCCGCACTCGGAGTGGTTAACCATAGTGGTCTTGCTACTCCTGGTTCGGGAATCCCCCCCTCATTGGGGGGTCACCATGTTTGTTTCTCTGAGACGGGTGGTATTGTTCTCACCTCTATCTCGGAGCTCACTTCTCCTTATTTTTCTTCTTTCCTCTCTTTCTCACCTCTCGACTTTTCCTTTCAGCGACCGATGTGGTCTCTCTCCTTCACAATAAGCAGCTTGAAATCCTAGTGCTTTCTCCTGAGGCATGCATTCTAAAAATGGCCACTACAACGAAGGTAAGTGCTCGGGGATCGCCCGCTTTCTCCCTTAAGCTGCTCCATGGCTGACCACTCCTCACATAGACCTGCTCTACGCATTGCCACCCACAACGTTCAGGGACTCAATTCCCCTATGAAACGTAGGAATATACTATTCTTACAGGAAACACATTTCCCTAAATCATACTCTCCTTCATTCATTCATACCAAATTCCCCAGATTTTATTTAGCTAACTCTGACAATAAAACCAAGGGCGTAGGCCTGTTCTTCTCTCGCAGGACTCAATTCTCCCTGGTCTCTGAATTCAAGGACCCGGAGGGTAGATTTTTGTTGGTAAAGGTACTCATTGACGAACAACTTTACACCCTTATTTCATATTATGCGCCAAACCAGGGGCAGGCAAAGTTCTTTAAGTCCCTTTTCCAAACCCTCTCCCCTCTAACTGAAGGGCTAGTCATTTATGGGGGAGACTGCAACATAACCTTTGATGCGGGAATTGATAAATCATGCCCCCCAGGCAAAAACCGGGTCCGTCCCACCAGGCAGAGTCTGAATGTGGCCAGACAGATATTCCATCATGGCTTGATTGATGTCTGGTGGGAAATGAACCCGAAGGCACGGGATTATACGCACTACTCCAACCCGCATCAATCTTTTTCTAAAATAGATCACTTTTTTATTCTTCAACAACATGTTCCACTGATACAAAGGTCAGATATTAAGGACTCTGCCTGGTCGGACCATTCCCTTCTCCTATTGACTCTGAATGGAGGTCCGTCTCAGCGCTCAGGATTCCACTGGAGATTAAATGCCTCCAACCTTAGCAATCCCACTCACGTTTGTGAAATTGAAAAACACATTCAGGAATACTTCCGACTGAATGACGTGGACAGCATCTCCCCTTCCACCCTGTGGGCGGCCCACAAGGCAGCAATCAGGGGTAGCTTAATCCAGATCTCGTCTAGAATTCGCAAAGCTCGCAAGTTGGAAATTGCTAGGCTGGAAGGGGAGTTTGCATCTCTAAGCTTATTGCATAAATTCAAACCCTCTTCGGACTCCGCAAATAGGCTAGAATCATCCCGCATGGCCCTGAACCTGGCTCTCACTGCAATAGCAGAAAATAACCTCAGATGGGAGGGGGGTAGGTTTTACCACCAAACTGACAAATTTGGTTCTAGATTAGCAATAAAATTAAGTGACGGTTCCCTCACACAGAACCCCAAAAAAATTATGGAAGCCTTTCACAACTTTTATTGCTCTCTATATAGCAAGGTGGAGAAGGAACCCTCCCCAGACATTATAGACTCTTTTTTGGAATCAGTGAAGATCCCACACATCAGGACACAGCATAGGGACGAATTAGAAGTTCCGATCTCAACAGAAGAGGTAGCACGGGTCATTAAAAACCTCAAAAATAATTCAGCTCCAGGCCCAGATGGTTTCTCGGTCCCATATTATAAGCACTTCTCCCCATTACTCTCCCCATACTTAGCTTGTTTTTTTAATCAGCTTCGGTCTGGAACGCCCCTTGACAAGACTTCTAATTCGGTGTTCATAACAGTGATTCCTAAGCCAGGAAAGGACCCCAGTTGCATCTCCAATTATAGGCCTATATCATTACTTAACAATGATCTTAAAATCCTAACAAAAATTATAGCGGACAGAATTTCCAACTTTATTGGCCTTTATATACATAGGGATCGGCTTTATTCCCGGGCGACAAATGCGCATTGTTCGCTGACAACATCTTGCTTTTTATACCTTCATCGCTTACCTCCCCTCCTAGTTTATGCAAGGTGTTTTATGATTTTGGCAAAGTATCGGGACTTACGGTCAATTATTCCAAATCTCTGGCTCTCAACATTAACCTACCAGACCAGTTGGTTTCTCAGCTTAAAAACAACTTTAGGTTTGGATGGACAGAGATAGCGCTCCCCTATTTAGGGAATAACTTGACCGCGACCATAAACAAACTCTACTCAGCCAACTTTCCTGCGATTTTTCGTAAACTGGAGGATGATTTATCCACATGGGACAAACTGGGCCGTTCCTGGCTAGGCAGGGTGAATTTGGTGAAAATTACCCTTCTGCCCCGTATCCTGTATCTCTTCAGATCTTTACCTATCCCCATCCCTAAAGACCGTCTACGGAATTTCCAATCGAAAATCATGAAGTTTATATGGGGATCCAAGGGGCATAGAATTATCCACGGTATATTCTAAAATTGCTCACCCTGATTGGGTTCGTATGGAAAGACAAGCTATTCCTCACTACACTCTAGATTACATACTTTGGTGCTCTACTAAGACCAGACCGGCCATACTAGCACCCACACTCTCTCACTCCTTGACACTGTGAGATTCCCTTAGACTCAACTCACACTTGATCTCCCATTGGTGCCCTTTATCCCACATCTTCAGAAATCCCCTTTTCCCGCCTGGACAGGACATTAAAGCCTTTCAATGGTGGTTAGATAAGGGGCTTTATAGGATTGGTCACTTTGTTCACCCGACAGGCCCCCTCACCTTTTCTTACTGCACCAGTAAACTTGACATGCCAGGGTTGGAAAGGTTCAGACTCCAACAGTTATCCCACTTTATCAGATCTCTAGGGCGCTCCGTTCACAAACCTTTGACCATTACGGAATATGAACTGTGGTGTGGTCAGGCCATGGAGCAGAGGGGGGGAATAACAGTGATTTATTGAGCACTTGCTAGGGCTGAGTCTAAAACACTATTCATGAGGGAATGGGAGACTGATCTACAACAACAATGGACCCTGTCTGAGTGGCACAGAGCTTCCATTACTGCTTCTCAAGGCATTCTCAATATTGCGCTAGTTGAAGCTAACTTAAAAATTCTTAAGCGGTGGTATATGGTCCCTTTACGGATAGCTAAAATCTTCCCAAACGCATCCCCCTTATGCTTCCGTAACTGCGGACATATTGGTTCCATGCTTCATATCTGGTGGGAATGCCCCAAAATAAGGGATCTATGGAACAAAATATTCCAGATTATCAGGATAATAAGAATTTACCTATTCCAAAAACACCACAATACGCACTATTGAACTTCCCCATCCTGGGGGTACCAAAATTAGCCCAAAATCTTATCAGGTTCATCCTTATTGGAACTAAATTGACAATAGCCCGAGCGTGGAAACAGCCCACAGTCTCACTTCTGTTAGTTAAACGAAAAATATCCTGGATTATGGCTCAGGAAAAAACAATCAGCATCCTCCTGGACACGGTAGACAGAACCGAGGCAGTATGGGAACCCTGGGCCAAATACGTATCCACTGATCAGTTCCTCTATCCCTGCTTAACTACTTGGTATCCGCGCTATAGCCGAATGACGGCTACAGCGCGGACCTACATTCCCGGGAGGCCGTCATATGACGGCCTCCCCTGTGCACGCTCCCTGCGCGCGCCCTGTAGGGCGCGCGCTGGGCGCGTTGTGATCACCGAGTCTCTGAGACTCGGCTGATCACCGATCTGTGTAAGGGGCCGGTCCCGGCCCCTTACCATGTGATCAGCTGTCAGCCAATGACAGCTGATCACATGATGTAAACAAAAGATCGGTAATCGTTTTTTTTTTTTACTCACGCTGACAGCGCGAGTAGAAAAAAAAAGCCGATCACCGGATCGGATGTGAGGGACATCGGTCCCCAAGTGGAAGAGGCACATCTGCCTCATCAGTGCCCAATTAAAGTGCCACCTAACACTGCCCACAGTGCCACCTAACAGTGCCCACAGTGCCACCTAACAGTGCCCACAGTGCCACCTAACAGTGCCCACAGTGCCACCTAACAGTGCCCACAAGTGACACCTATCAATGCCCACAAGTACCACCTATCAATGCCCACCTGTAGTGCCAATCAGTGCCACCTGCCAGTGCTGCCCATCATTGCCACCCATCAGTGCCCATCACTGCCACCCATCAGTGCCCATCACTGCCACCCATCAGTGCCCATCACTGCCGCCTCATCAGCGTACATCAATGAAGGAGAAAAAATACCCGTTTAAAATTTTTTATAACAAAATATAAAAAAATAAACTTTTTTTTAAAAAAAAATTCAGTTTTTTACATTTTTTTAATAAAAAGTAAAAACCGCAGAGGTGATCAAATACCACCAAAAGAAAGCTCTATTTGTGGTGAAAAAATGATAAAAATTTCATTTGGGTACAGTGTTGTATGACCGCGCAATTGTCATTCAAAGTGCGTCAGCGCCGAAAGCTGAAAATTGGTCTGGATAGGAGGGGGGTTTAAGTGCCCGGTAAGCAAGTGGTTAAATGTGGAGGAGCGAGTACCACACCGTCTTTTCTCGCTCTATCTACACATCTTTTTCCTATCCTCTTTTTCCTCTCTATACTCTTTTCTGTTTTCGCTATCCCTTTATTATCTTGGTTTGATTATTAGGTACAGCTTGGTTTAATACGAGGTTACTAATTACACAGTGCAGCATTGCCATATGCAACAATATTTGGATGTACCCATATATACTTCTACAGGCTCTCATTACAGGTCCTCTCCCATAGAGCGGCTCTTGCTAGACAGCCTGGAGCGGTATAATGAGTGACCTAATGGCTATCAGGGAAGGGTGACACTCCTCGGACTCCAACACAGTTAGTACCCATTGGGGTGTTGGGACTGAGGAATAATCCCTAAACACGGCTGTTGATGTACACTACTCATTGTTACCTATTCTCCACGTAGATCCTTGTGAGCTTTGGCTTTGCCACTCCTCTACAACATACAACTTATGTCTTATATGATTATTGTTTCTTTTAGCTGTACCATGTTATTTTTCAAATGTTGAAACCTCAATAAAAATCTATTGAAAGAAAAAAAAAACAGAATACTTCCACTGGCTATTTAACAAGCGATTTAACTTTGTGTTATCCCACTGTGTAGTATTACTTTAGCATGTTAACATGATCATAGAATCATAGTCAATGGGGGGGATTAACTAAAACTGGAGAGTGCAAAATCTGGTGCAGCTCTGCATAGAAATCAATCAGCTTTACTGTCAAAGCTTAACTGAACAAGTTAGAAGCTGATTGACTACCATGCACAGCCACCCCAGATTCTGAGTGCTCCAATTTTATTTAATCCCCTCCACTGTGTCCTAAAGATACACATTTTTGGTCCCAGTGAAATACAGTTTTATTTAATAATCAATGTTGTTTTATGTAACAATGACTGTGCCTTCTCCCAGGAGAGATGTCAATGAAGAAGTAGGAGGGGAAACAACAGAGGAAGAAGTAAAAAGAGGTATCCTGGATACGATCCAGCAATTGGTCAAGGGCACTGCCAAGGGTGCAGGCCAGAGTGTGCTGAATTCATTAACTTGTAAAATTTCTAAAGAATGTTAAAACATGAATTGGAAGTCATTTGATGAAGAATATTGTTTAGCTAAATGCTTAATATTTGATAAAAAATAAGAATATCACATGCACTGTGTTTTCTTCTTCTTTATTACTTTATATGATGAACCTATTTTAGTTGGGCAAAATATAGTCCCTAGAGCACTTTCCAGGGAATGTAATCACCTATCAAGTTTCAATTGGATAGTATAGATCTATAAGTGTTGGCACCACAGGGTTGTTCTGTGGACAGCACAATTAATGATATTATATACTATGCCACATCCTAGAATAGATATGTGTAGGAATTGGAAGGAATTTACATTTCAGGCATATTGTACTATTTGTTTAAAAAATGTACAATGTTTATTTATTACAAACCATTCATGAAAAAGACTAGGAGAAGAATAAAAACAACAACATAGGTGTATGTGATGAAAAAAACATGTTCTCGGTGACCAACCAGACAGTCCAGAGTTCAAACTGACCCTGCATGGACTGGTTTGGTAGGTTGACAAAAAATTCTTACGGCTTGACAAGTGAGCCCCTAAAGAATAACACAAGTATATACAAATGGGATGATCTAATCATTTATCATACAATGGTTATATATAAAGGGTTTGAAGAAGCCAAACCAAAATAGATCAATTCTGCTTCAATGTTCAAAGGTACAATCAAGAATTGCTCCTTGTGTGAAATTCAGGAGTGTTTTCTCATTGAATTTTTGTATGAACAATACAGATGGCACGATATAAGCGAAATGCTGTACCAATCGAAGGTTTATGCATTATATAGAGCAGTGTTTCTCAACTCCAGTCCTCAAGGCGCCCCAACAGGTCATGTTTTCAGGATTTCTCTCAGATGAAACAGCTGTGGTAATTACTAAGGCAGTGAAACTGATCAAATCACCTGTGCGAAATAATGGAAATCCTGAAAACATGACCTGTTGGTGCGCCTTGAGGACTGAAGTTGAGAAACCCTGATATAGAGTATGCCTTGATACACCATCTGCGTCTATTGAGTGGATGTCCTTGCAAGAATTCCCTAATGTGAAATCTAATCTTCTATACTGTATATATGACCCACTCTGGATTAAAAAGCAACAGAAATTAAAATCAAGATTGCCAAGATGCTTATCTGTGTGGGGGAGGTTATGTACTATATACACCAATGGGGATGACTCTCATATCTTCAGGTCACAGCTCACCTCCTCTGGACCACGTTTTGTTTTCAATTTTGCTGTCCAATTCCCTGGTGTTTTGAGTTCAAACCAACTGGCCAATTCCACAATAAGTTTGTTCTTGAATGTCATGCGTTTATAGATGCTGGACTGACACATTTCCTCATGGTGTATAAACATTAGTTGGGTGGCCACCCGTAACTATTTACATATTTAATACATATCTAAGGGGTTAAAACATTGTTACAATATAGCTCTGTATTGAATCAGAGTCAGATTAAGATATGAAGTCAATTTGAGAGGAGGGGCAGGTTAGCTGGGTCATATTTTTAAACATGGCTTGTGTTACATGTTGTTTATGTGATCAATTTTAACCTTTAAAATGAAGAATTAGTTTTGTATGTGAATGAAAATAGTTGCACATTTCCATTCATAGCCCCCCCCCCCCCCCCCCAGACACTAGAATGGTTGTCTAATAAAATGTTTTACCAATAGAATTCATTAAGTGGGATGGCTGGGGTTGAGCCCATATCCACCCTGTTGTTGGAGTATTTGTGGTGCCCCCATAGCAAGCTGCTTGCTGTGGGGGCACTTGACAGGAGGGAGGGGCCAGGAGAGGCGAAGAGGGACCCGAGAAGAGGATGATCCAGGCTGCCCTGTGCAAAACCAACTGTACAGCGCAGATAAGTATGACACGTTTATTTATTTTATTTTTTTAAACAAGAATTTATAATCACTTAAAATTATATAGCATACAGTTGTGCTCATAAGTTTACATACCCTGGCAGAATTTATGATTTCTTGGCCATTTTCAGAATATGAATGGTAACACAAAAAAAATTCTTTCACTCATGATTAGTGTTTGGCTGAAGCCATTTATTATCAATCAACTGTTACTGTACTCTTTTTAAATCATAATCACAATAGAAACTACCCCAAATGACCATGATCAAAAGTTTACATACCCTGGTGATTTTGTCCTGATAAAATGCACACAAGTTGATACAAAGGGGTTTGAATGGCTATTAAAGATAGCCATCCTCACCTGTGATCTGTTTGCTTGTAAGGATGAGCTGAACCCCCCGATTCGGTTCGTACCAGAACATCCGAACAGGCAAAACATTTGTAAGAACACACGAACACCATTAAAGTCTATGTGACACGAACATGAAAAATCAAAAGTGCTCATTTCAAAGGCTTATATGCAAATTATTGTCATAATAAGTGTTTGGGACCCGTGTCCTGGTCCAGGGGACATGGATCAGTGCAATTTTTTTTTTTTTTAAATGAAGGTTTTTTCGGGAGTAGTGATTTTTTAATGCTTAAAGGGAAACAATAAAAATGAAATATTCCTTTAAATATCATGCCTGGGGGATGTCTATAGTATGCCTGTAAAGTGGTGCATTTTTCCTGTGCTTAGAACAGTCCCGCAGCAAAATGACATTTCTAAAGGAAAAATTGTCATTTAAAACTGATCGTGGCTGTAATAAATTGTTGGGTTTCGGCCGGCAATATAAAACTCATAGAAAAAAAAGAGCATGGGTCCCTCCCTCAGTCCATTACCAGGCCCTTTGGGTCTGGTATGAATATTAAGGGGAACCCCGAACCAATTTTTTTTTTTAAATTGCGTGGGGGTCCCCCCAAAATCCATACCAGGCCCTTCAGGTCTGATAATCCTAGACTCTGCTTGCCATTTCAGCCTCAAATCCAATCGTTGTCAAAAGTTTGTAGAATTCACCTCCGTAACATCTCTAAAATTCGCCCCTTTTTAACAAATGAAACCACCAAGCTCCTCCTTCACTCCCTTGTTATCTCTCGACTTGACTATTGCAACTCCCTTCTCATTAGCTTACCTCTCCATAGGCTATCCCCTCTTCAGTCTATCATGAATGCTGCTGCCAGACTTATACACCTTACCAACCGCTCAGTGTCTGCCAACCCTCTACTCCAATCCCTACACTGGCTCCCAATCACCCAGCGATTCAAAATACTAACCACAACATACAAAGCCATTCACAACTCTGCCCCGAGCTACATCACTATTCTCGTCTCCAAATATCACCCAAATCGACCTCTCCGCTCTTCTCAAGACCTCCTTGTCATGGTTATGCAATAGAGTTTGTCGATCAGCATACCTGTCTCCATGTGTTCATCTCTAGAGACCGGCTGACCCTCACCTGACTGCTTTTGTAACCTCTCCTCCAAGCATGGCCCCACCCCAGGCCCCTTTGGGGAACCCTATATTAACCCGTGCACTGCAAGCCAGCAGTGCTGATCAACCATTGTGTGTTAGCCTCTGTGTGTACTTGCTGTGTTTCCTACATCTGATTCCTGTTACCGACTTTGGACTGTTCTTAACTATTCCTGTCTGTTCGTGACCCTGACCTTTGGCGTGTTCCAGACCACCCCTGTTTGCCTGTGACCCTGAACCTTGGCATGTACTCTGTTGTCCTTGTCTGCTTGTGGCTCCGACCTTGGCTTGTCCCTTACTTTCCTTGTTGTTCCAGCCTGCTGCCTCCTTCCTCTTCTCCTGTAATCTACCGTGAGCGTGAGCTGTGAGACCCTGGGGGCCGCGACCTGAAGCCAGACTGCAGCGCAGTCCATCCTTACCATTAAAGGCTCTGGTGAACACCTGCTGGCTCTTAGACTCCGCGCCCTGGGGAATCTATGCTCTAGCTTCCAGTGGGATCTGTGTCAGTGATCCAGTAGACCTGCTTCCTGGACCTCCCAGGGTTCAGTCCGCAGCAGTCAGCCATAGGGTCCACTACCTTACAGTGCACTCCTGATCCCAACGGTGTGCATCTGTCACCCAGCTTCTAGGTGACCTGACAGTTTGATCAGCCATGGACCCGGCTGATGTGCCGCTACCCCCAGATGATCCATTGCAGGGCTTAGTTCACAGACTTGAGACCCAGGAATCGCATCAGACCCAAGTGATGCGATTCCTTCAGGATTTGGCATCCCGTTTTGAACAGGTTCAGGCCTCATTAGGACCCCCGTTTCAACAACCTCAACCGCTATCTGCTGCTGCACCTATCGCATCAGTCGCAGCCACACATTCATTACAACTGCCAGCTCCGGTCCGTTTCTCTGGGGACTCCAAGGCTTGCAGGGGGTTCTTTAGCCAGTGCATGATTCATTTTGAACTTCAGCCCCAAAACTTTCTGTCCGATCAGGCGAAAGTAGCCTATATTATATCCCTTCTGTCCAGCGAGGCGCTAGCTTGGGCTGCCCCTCTGTGGGAACTGAATGATCCAGTGGTTTCTACCCTGTCTGATTTCTTGAAACTTTTTCGGAATATCTTCGAGGAACCGGGTCGTGTCTCCTCAGCGCCTAGCGCTCTTTTACGTCTCCGTCAAGAGTCCGCTTCTGTGGGACAGTATGGTCTTCAGTTCCGTATCCTCACAGCTGAATTGAGCTGGAATAATGAGGCCCTAGTTGCAACCTTTTTACATGGCCTCTCCGATAGAGTGAAGGATGAATTAGCAGGAAGATCCCTTCCTGCTGACCTGGACGGTGTCATCACCTTGTGTAACCAGATCGATATTCGCTTTCAGGAGAGGGCCCTGGAAAAAAGACGCCAGCACTCCCCGTCCCTTAGGCAGCTTGAGCTCCCAGTCCCTTCTCTTCGATCCGAGGAGCACCCCCTGCCTGCTGAGGAACCTATGCAGCTGGGCTGGACCAAGTTGTCTCCTGAAGAACGCGCTAGGCGCAGAACTCTGGGCCTGTGCCTCTACTGTGGGGCCAAAGGTCATTTTCGTGACACTTGTTCTCTTCGTTCGGAAAAACGATCGGGGCTAATACATCTGGAAGGTGGAGTATTAGACCCTGAAGTATCACCTTCACCTTCTCGTTTTCTTCTTTCTGTGTTCCTTCATGTCGGCACTTCCTCTCGTTCGGTCTCGGCACATCTGGATTCCGGACCCGCTGGCAATTTAATGGACTGGGGAACTGCGTCTTCCATGAGACTTACCCTTTTGCCCCTTACAACGCCATTGGTGGTCTTGGCGATTGATGGCACTGTTCTCCAAGGGGGCCCTATCTGCTTCCAGACCCTCCCTGTTAAGATGTCAGTAGGGACACTCCACCAGGAGTGGATATCCTTCCTTGTCTTACCTAAGGCTTCGTCTCCTATCATATTAGGTCTTCCTTGGTTACGGCTCCATTCTCCACATGTTGACTGGACTGCTGGACAGATCTTGATTTGGGGTTCCTCCTCCTGCCTACTCAAGGTTACCCCAAAAGAGAATCCTCCTGTTGCCACCATCCCAGTATCTTCTGCTCTTCCCGCTGCGTATAGCGATTTCTGGAATGTCTCCTGCAATAGTCGGGCTGAGGCACTCTCTGGGTCGTGTGGCACTCTGGATGAGGAGCCTACCTGTGAACCTGAGCCGATCAGTCACTCCAGTTTGCATGGCCATTTCCCTTTGCCTGTCCCTGGACCCCAATGGACACACACCTAGGCTGACTCGTCCACCAGTTCCACAGTCGCTACGCCCTGTGATGTAATTCTGGTGGTCGCTGCACCTGGCAATGCTGTTCAGTCGGCCTCTGCACCAGTCCAGCCTATGCCCAGTGAGCTTCCCGCTTCTTGTTCAGGACCTTCTGTAACCTGGCCTAACCCTACTGCTACTACGTTCGTTCAAACCTGTTTAAGAGGCTCAATCCATCCTTTGGATAGACTGCCTCATTCGGCCAGGTGGGGTTTTTAATCTTTTGTTCAGGGCTCTCTGCATTCTGTTTGTGTTCCGGCTATCCAGCTTAACTCTTGTGACACGTCCCCTTTTAACCAACCTGACCTCAGGGATCCACTGACCTCTACCCAGTCTGATGGTCCTGTGTTGGATGTCCAGCACATCTTTAAGGGTCTGGTGGACCCTGCTCAGACTTCTGATGGTCTTCTCATGCCCTTACCCATTTCTAAAAAGCCTTTAGTCCTCAATAAGTCCTTTCGTCCTCTCCTTACCTCAGTTCCGGCCTCTGAGGATAATCTAAAGTATGAGGTTAGTCAAGTTTTGTATTCCCGGCTCCGTAAAGGCATTCTTCAGTACCTCGTACATTGGAAAGGGTTTGGTCCTGAGGAGAGGTCTTGAATCACTGCATCTGAGGTCTTTGCTCCTCGTCTATTGAGGAGGTTCCATCTGGAGTTTCCCTTTAAGCCTGGGCACAGGCGGGGGAGGAGGAGGTCTTAAGAGGGGGGGTACTGTCATGGTTATGCAATAGAGTTTGTCGATCAGCATACCTGTCTCCATGTGTTCATCTCTAGAGACCGGCTGACCCTCACCTGACTGCTTTTGTAACCTCTCCTCTAAGCATGGCCCCACCCCAGGCCCTATCGGGGAACCCTATATTAACCTGTGCACTGCAAGCCAGCAGTGCTGATCAACCATTGTGTGTTAGCCTCTGTGTGTACTTGCTGTGTTTCCTACATCTGATTCCTGTTACCGACTTTGGCCTGTTCTTAACTATTTCTGTCTGCTTGTGACCCTGACCTTTGGCGTGTTCCCGACCATCCCTGTTTGCCTGTGACCCTGAACCTTGGCGTGTACTCTGTTGTCTTAGTCTGCTTGTGGCCCGACCTTGGCTTGTCCCTTACTTTCCTTGTTGTTCCAGCCTGCTGCCTCCTTCCTCTTCTCCTGTAGTCTACCGTGAGCTGTGAGACCCTGGGGGCCGCGACCTGGAGCCAGACTGCAGCGCAGTCCATCCTTACCATTAAAGGCTCTGGTGAACACCTGCTGGCTCTTAGACTCCGCGCCCTGGGGAATCTATGCTCTAGCTCCCAGTGGGATCTGTGTCAGTGATCCAGTAGACCTGCTTCCTGGACCTCCCAGGGTTCAGTCCGCAGCAGTCAGCCGTAGGGTCCACTACCTTGCGGTGCACTCCTGATCCCAACGGTGTGCATCTGTCACCCAGCCTCTAGGTGACCTGACACTCCTGCTTTCAAGCTCTCTCATCTCCTCCTCCCATGCAGGTCTCCAGGATTTCTCCAGAGCCTCTCCCATCCTCTGGAACTCACTACCTCCATCTATCCGGATATCCCCTACTCTTGCTACCTTCAGGCGATCCCTGAAAACTCATCTCTTCAGGAAAGCCTATCAGGTCTCCAACTAATCTCCTACCACTTCCACCAGCTCATTCCCCACAGTTACAACCTTTTGTACCACCTGCCCCACACTATTAGATTGTAAGCTCTTCTGAGCAGGGCCCTTATTCCTCTTGTATTTTATTGTATTATAACTGTATTGTCTCCCTTTTATATTGTGAAGCGCTGCGTAAACTGTTGGCACTATATAAATCCTGTATAATAATAATAATAATAATAATAATAATAATAATAATAATAATAATATGGAAATTAAGGGGAACCTAGCACCAAATTTAAATGGAGTAGGGTCCCCCCTAAAATCCATTCCAGACCCTTATCTGAGCGTGCAACCTGGCAGGCAGGCAGGAAAAGAGGAAGGGGCAAGAAAGCGGCCCGCCTCCTCCTGAACTGTATCAGGCCACATGCCCTCAACAGTGGGAGGGTGCTTTAGGGTCTGACCCCAAAGCACCTTGTTCCCATGTTCCAATTCACAAGGGGACCCCCAGATCCCGGCCCCCCATGTGAATTGGAAATGGGGTACATTGTACCCCTACAATTTCACAAAAAAAGTGTAAAAAATGGTAAAAAAGACAAGAGACAGCTTGGGACAAGTCCTTTATTAAAAAATAAAAAAATGAAAATGTCCTGCGATGTTCCGAAAAAGGAAAAAAAAAGCTGCAACAGTTCCGCCTCCATGGCAGGCTCCCGCCGAGTGATGCTTCTTCTGGGTGACAGCTGTTATATAGCTGAGGGTGGGGCCACCCGGTGAAGCAAACTGTGACCCCACCCCCTCCACGGGACTTGCCAGCAAGGTTGCATGCTCAGATAAGGGTCTGGTATGGATTTTGGGGGGCCCTACGTCATTTTTTTTTTTTTTTGTTCAGGGTTTCCCTTAATATTCATACCAGACCCAAAGGGCCTGGTAATGGACTGGGGGGGGGGGGGAACCCATGCCCTTTTTTTCAATGAGTTTTATCTATATTGCCAAGACCCGACAATACATTACAGCCTAGATCAGTTTTAAAAGTCAATTTTTCCTTTAGAAATGTAATTTTGCTGTGGTACTGTTCTAAACACGGGAAAAATGTGGCACTTTACAGGCATACTATAGACACCCCCCAGGCATGATATTTAAAGGAATATTTAATTTTTATTGTTTCACTATTAGCATTAAAAAAATCACTGCTCCTGAAAAAACGTCTATTTTTGAAAAAAAAAATTGCATTGATACATGTCCCCTGGGGCAGGACCCGGGTCCCCAAACACTTTTTATGACAATAACTTGCATATAAGCCTTTAAAATGAGCACTTTAGATTTTTCATGTTAGTGTCCCATAGACTTTAATGGTGTTCCGGCGGCTTTCGAATTTGCCCCGAACACTGCATATTGTTAGGTGTTCGCCGAACATCCAAACAACCAAAGTTCGGTCCAAACTTATGCTCGGGCTGAACTATTAGCCCATTCCTACTTGTAATTAGTGTGTGTGTGTGTGTGTATAAAAGGTCAATGAGTTTCTGGATCCCTGACAGATCCTTGCATCTTTCATCCAGTTCTGCACTGACGTTTCTGGATTCTGAGTTATGGGGAAGCAAAAGAGTTGTCAAAGTATCGGCGGGAAAAGATAAAAGAATTGTATAAAACAGAAAAGGGATATAAAATGATATCCAAGCAATTGAGAATGCCAATCAGCAGTGTTCAAACTCTAATCAAGAAGTGGAAAATGAGGGATTATGTTGAAACCAAACCTTGGTCAGGTAGACCAACTAAAATTTCAGCCACAACTGCCAGGAAAATTGTTCGGGATGCAAAGAAAAACCCACAAATAACTTCAGATGAAATAAAGGACTCTCTGAAAACATGTGGTGTGGCTGTTTCAAGATGCACAATAAGGATGGACTTGAAGAAAGATGGGCTGGATGGTCGAGTCGCCAGAAGAAAGCCATTACTAAGCAAATGCTACAAAGTATCCCACTTACAATACACCAAACAGCACAGAGACAAGCCTCAAAGCTTCTGGCACAAAGTCATTTGGTGTGATGAGACCAAAATTGAGCTCTTTGGCCACAACCATAAACTCCACATTTGGAGAGGAGTCAACAAGGCCTATGATGAAAGGTACACCATTCCTACTGTGAAACACAGAGGTGGACCGCTGATGTTTTGGGGATGTGTGTAAAAAGGCACAGGAAATTTGGTCAAAATTGATGGCAATATGAAAGCAGTATGTTATCAAAAAATACTAGAGGAACATTTGCATTCATCACCCAGGAAGCCGTGCATGGGACGTACTTGGACATTCCAACATGACAATAATCCAAAACACAAGGCCAAGTCGACCTGTCATTGGCTACAGCATAATAAAATGAATGTTCTGGAGTGACTATCTCAGTCTCCTGACCTCAATATCATTGAGCCACTCTGGGGAGATCTCAAACGTGCAGTTCATGCAAGACAGCCCAAGAATTTACAGAAGCTGGAAGCTTTTTGCCAAAAGAAATGGGCAGCTTTACTATCTGAGAAGATAAAGAGCCTCATCCACAAATACCACAAAATGCTTGAAGCTGTCATTGATGTTAAAGGGGGCAATACATGGTATTAAGAACTGGGGTATGTAAACTGTTGATCAGGGTCATTTGGGTAGTTTCTGTTGCCATTATGATTTAAAAAGAGTAAATACAGTTGAATGATAATAAATGGCTTCAGCCAAACTTTAACCATGAGTGGAAGAAAAGTTTTTGCGTTATCATTCATATTCTCTGAAAAATGGCCAAGAAACCATAAATTCTGCCAGGGTATATAAACTTATGAGCACAACCTTATTTCCAACTGTAGTCACCATTATTACATTTGCATAATGTTCTCATATCCCCTCTTAAAAACCTTTTCCTCCTCTTCCAGGGAGAATACATTTATTTTTTTATAATCTTTCCTCATAACTTAGGTCCTCCATCCTCCTTTACTAACTTTGTTTGGCCTTCTCTGAACTCTTTCTACTTAAAGGACATGTTTAAGGAGGACTGATGAATGGCAGAATTATAGTTTTATCTCTTTAATAAATACTTTTTTTGAATACATGGTAGTACTCTGCTGGCTATGGTGGCTGCAGCTTTGAATTGTATGCTATAACTGAGCCTATGGTCTAGAAGTACCCCAGAACTTTTTTCATCCACAGTTACCACAGAGGAAGACCTCCTAATGCATGGCTTGCATGCATATAGGTCTATAAGGACTCCAGATATTTAAAGCGGTAGTAAACCACCAGAAACTGCACAGCATTTGTATTCTAACTTTCCATAACTTGACTTTGTGAGATAAATATCTTGACATAAAAGTGAAACAGTTTTTGGCTTCTTTGTATGACAATGTAATAACTATGAGTGAAGCCAGCTCTGTCCCACTTAAGCTTTGGAGGAAAGCTAAGGGGGTCGACCATTAAAGTCTAATTTGTTTCTGAGAGTTCAGAACACTAAGGCAGCATGAGTTGTGAGGGCGAAGGCCCATGCTATTGTTGTGTTGTGTGGTTCCTTTGGGTGAGATGCCTGCTCATTTCCAGTTCAGCAGCAAGTAAGGAGGCATCTCCCTACACGGGGACACAGACAGCAGTTAAAACCCTCTTTCTGGAAAAGAAGAAAAGGGCTTCTAATTGGCATAAAAAATTATCAGCTAAACATAAAAATACTTTTGCGTTATTGGTTACCCTACTTGAGACTTGTGGCAGACCCCATGGAAAAAAGTCCAGTCTAGGTCTTTTGCTAATAATTTTGCTAATAATTAGAGTGCACACCTGTATACTCACACAGGTCTCCAGTAAGACCTGGACACAGAATTGAAGGCTTCATCACACCGAGACTTTTCAAAGCTTTTGGACTCCAGACTAGGGATGAGCTGAACACTCCCTGGTTCGGTTCGCAGCAGAACATGCGAACAGGCAAAACATTTGTTCTAACACACAAACACCATTGAAGTCTATGGGACACGAACATGAATAATCAAAAGTTGTAATTTTAAAGGCTTATATGCCAGTTATTGTCATAAAAAAGTGTTTGGGGACCTGGGTCCTGCCACAGGGGACATGTATCAATGCAAAAAAAGTTTTAAAAAAATGTTTTTTCGGGAGCAGTGATTTTAACAATGCCTAAAGTGAAACAATAAAAGTGAAATATTCCTTTCAATTTCGTACCTGGGGGGTGTCTATAGTATGTCTGTAAAGTAGTGCATGTTTCCCATGTTTACAACAGTCCCTGCACAAAATGACATGTCTAAAGGAAAAAAAGTCATTTAAATGTACTCTCGGCTATAACAAATTGTCGGTCCCGGCAATACACATAAAAGTCATTGAAAAAAACGGCATGGGATTCCTCCACAATCCATTAGTAGGTCCTTTGGGTCTGGTATGAATATTAAGGGGAACCCTAAACCAAATTTAAAAAAAAAAATTGTGTTGGGGTACCCCCAAATTTCATACCAGGCCATTCAGGTCTGGTATGGATATTAAGGGGAACCCCGTGCCAAAAATATAAAAAAAAAATGGCGTGGGGATTCCCCCCAAAATTCATACCAGACCCTTATACAAGCATGCAAAGAGGGGGGACAAGAGAGCACTCCCCCCTTCCTGAACCTTACCAGGCCACATGCCCTCAACATGGGGAGGGTGCTTTGGATTAGCCCCCCAAAGCACCGTGTCCTCATGTTGATGGGGACAAGGGCCTCATCCCCACAACCCTTGCCCGGTGGTTGTGGAGGTCAGTGGGCGGGGGGCTTATCAGAATCTGGAAGCCCCCTTTAACAAGGAGACCCCCAGATCCTGGCCTCCCCCCTGTGTGAAATGGTAACGGGGTACGAATGTACCCCTACCATTTCACAAAAAAAGTGTGAAAATGGTAAAAATGACATGACATGGCTTGGAACAATTCCTTAATTAAAAAATAAAAAAATAAAAATGTCCCACAAAGTCCATTCATCTTCTTTTTTTCTCTCTTTGATAGACCGAAAAAGAAAAAAGAAAAAAAAAAAAAAGCTGCACACCGCCACCGATCTGCCTCCATGGGAAGCACCTGCCGTAGGAGGCTCCTCCCGCTCTGACGCTACAGGGAAGCCAGGGGACGTCACAATGTGGCCCCCCCCTCAGTTATAAAAGAACTGTCACCTGAGAGGACGGTCCTTACGGTGGGTGCCTCCCATGGAGGCAGATTGGCGGCGGCTTTTTTTTCCTTTTTCGGTCTGTCGGAGCGAGAGAAGAAGAAGAAGACTTTGTGGGAAATTTTTATTTTTTTTATTTTTTAATAAAGGACTTGTCCCAAGCAGTGTCATATAATTTTTACCGTTTTGACACTTTTTTTAAGAATTGGTAGGGGTACATTTGTACCCCGTTACCATTTCACACGGGGGGGCCGGGATCTGGTGGTCCCCTTGTTAAAGGGGGCTTCCAGATTCTGATAAGCCCAAAACCTGCAGAGCCCCACAACCACCGGGCAAGGGTTGTGGGGATGGGGCCTTTGTCCTCATCAACATGGGGACACGGTGCTTTGGGATGCTACCCCAAAGCATCCTCCCCATGTTTAGGGCATGTTGCCTTATCGGTTGAGGGGAACACTCTATCATCCCCCCTCTTTTTCTGGGGTCTGCCAGGTTGCCTGCACGGATAAGGGTCAGGTATGGATTTTTGGGGGGCCCCACACCATTTTTTTTATTTTGGTGCGGGGTTCCCCTTAAGATCCATACGGGACCTGAAGGATCTGGTATAGATTTTGAGGGGGACCCCCACGTCATTTTTTTTATCTATATTTTTTTTAATTTGGTTTGGGTTCCCCTTAATATTCATACCAGACCCAAAGGGCCTGGTAATGGACTGTTGGGGAATACCATGCCGTTTTTATAGAAATATTTCACTTTTATTGTTTCACTTTAAGCATTATGAAAATCACTGCTTCCGAAAAAACGGCCGTTTTTAAAACTTTTTTTTATATTGATACATGTCCCCTGGGGCAGAACACCCCAAATTGTCCACTATTCATCGAACAGGTGACCACCTGATGTTCGAGTCGAACTTACGTTCGACTCAAACATCAGGCTCATCCCTACTCCAGACCCTGATAAAGCTGCAAACCATCCCCTCCACTCAGATACAACACTCTGGAGCCCTGCACTCTGCATTAGTGCAAACCCTGTGTCATGTTTCCCTATAATAACAGTGGCAGGACTAAGCACTGTCACAATACATACATGCATGCAGTAAATATTTTTTTAAATTTTCACAATGCTAATATTTAGCACTATTAAAGTAGTTACAAAGCCATTTGTTATGTCTCTACAATCCCCTCTGTTAGATAACATGTGCTCCACTGAATGTTCTTTATGAAAAAAAAGCTGAATTTTTTATCTCTCCTCTCCACGTCTGACAGACTCTTAAACCCCACAAACGTCTGGGGCTGGATGGCCTCCCCAGTTTATATTATAAAAATTTGCAACCGAATTAGCCCCTCTTCTCACTAATTATTTTAATGCATTGCTCGGGCAGCACTCCTTTGGTCAAGACACATTGACAGCGCTCATATCTATGATACCGAAGTCAAATACTAACAATACACTATGGTCTAACTACAGGCTTATATCCCTTTTAAATGTGGATATTAAGATCCTAACCAAAATTTTAGCTTTGCGTCTCAATCCGATTATTGGAGGATTGATTCATAAAGATCAAGTAGGTTTTATACCTAAACAGCAAGCCAGTGATTACGTTCGACGTGTCGTCCTTTTACAACACTTGGCCCATTCTCGCAAAATACCGATGCATCTCCTTTCCCTTGACATAAGGAAGGCTTTTGACACTGTTTCCTGGCCTTACCTGTTATACATCCTCCAACGATGGGGTTTCGGCCTGCATTTTCTAGGTTGGATCAGTGCCTTATATACCTGCCCATAAGCATATGTACAATACTCTGGGTTTCATTCAGAACCCTTCCCCATTTCACGAGGAACGAGACAAGGCTGTCCCCTATCCCCCTACTTTTTGCTCTCGTGATCGAACCCCTTGCAGCCCTGATCAGAGCAAACCCTGATATCCGAGGCTTAGAGGTAGCTTCAACCACTCATAAACTGTGTCTCTTTGCTGATGACGCATTATTATTTGTTACATCACCTCACACTACCCTACCTAACCTCCTGAATACATTAGATAAGTTTGGTTTGATTTCCAGGTTGGAAGTTAAACAAACTAAATCCAAAGCCCTCAATGTGTCTCTGCAACAGACTGAGCTTGTGCAGCTCCAAAAAATTTTTTCCATTTCTCTGGTCCCCATCATCAATACCCTATTTGGGAATTAAACTGACTGGTGATCCGTCTAGCCTGTTTCACTCTAATTATCTCTCAATGTT
This sequence comes from Lithobates clamitans, assembly GCA_037952925.1. Classification (NCBI taxonomy): domain Eukaryota; kingdom Metazoa; phylum Chordata; class Amphibia; order Anura; family Ranidae; genus Lithobates; species Lithobates clamitans. The sequence goes on along the minus strand of JBBGZY010001739.1, from coordinate 200,307 downwards.
ATCCCAACTATCCTCACTACTTAACTCTTGGCAACCCTTATGTGTTTCCTGGCTCGGACGTGAAAGTGTCTTTACTGCCAAAACTGCTGTACCTGTATAGAGTCCTTCCGGTTGCGATCCCCCCCATTACCATCGGGTCATACAAAATCGAGTCTTTAAATATATCTGGGGCCCCACTAAACCCAGAGTTGCTAGACCGTTTTTACTCTATAACAAACTTAGTAGAGGCCTGGGCATACCTAACTTCCTACAATACTACCATGCGGCCCAACTGGCTCAGACCATATTGTATCACTCTAAAACCGAAACACCTCTCTGGGTTAGCCTTGAAGCTATAGATCTTCATCCAGTCACTGTAACTAACTTGCTGTGGCTGCCTACCGTGGCGCGTGGCCCTATCATAAACCCTATAACACTACACACCCTTAAACTCTGGGACAAGTTGAGGAGCCCCTTCAAAGTGATCTGACCACACTCCCCACTCCTATCCTTTCTGGGTCACCCTCTTTTCTACCCTGCATACACCGAATCAACCTCATTCCAAGCCTGGATCTGGGTGGGTCTGACTCGCATTTGTGACTTAGTTAGCGGAGATACCGTAAAATCATTCCCAACCATTCAAGCGCAAGCACAGATGCCGCACAAAGAGTGCTTTCGATACCTCCAAATTGCGCACTTTGTCCAAACTACCATCAGGTCTTGTTCTGGACTAGATAATCGAACTGAATTTGAGAGCATGTGCGACTCGGACCCACATGCTCCAGGTATTATCTCTTGCCTTTATACCCATCCCACGTGCCCCCCCACCCTCCCCACCTATGCTCAGTGATGGTCCAAAGATTTACCAATTGATTTAGAAACGGAAGACTGGACGACCATTTGGACCAACACAAAAAAATTGTCTCAAAATGTTGTAGCCTCAGAAGCCAACTATAAAGTGCTAATGCGATGGTAACTGGTCCCAACCAGAATTGCTAAATTTCTGCCTGAATATCTCCCGAATTGTTTTAGGGGTTGCACTGACAGAGGCACGCACATGCACATATGGTGGACATGTCCGCTTGTGCAATGTTTCTGGGCGACAATATTTCGAATGGCCTCCACTCTCCACCAAGTTACTCTAGACCCGAACCCTACTATAGCCCTACTTAATTTTATTCCACAAGACTACACCATGTTTGACTTCAACTGGGGTATCCGGATTGGTCTCCGCTCACCGAGATCTGCAAGGATGAGATCCAGGAAGAAATACAGTCTGGCTTCAGATGCCCACGCTTAAGATGGCCACGGCCTGCTGGAGCCATTGAGAATATACCCCAAATAGAACTCAGTGAGCGGAGACCAATCCGGATGCCCCAGTTGATTGTGGTGGAGAGGAGCCTGTGACCGTGATACTCTATGCTGTTTGCCCCTTTCGGGGTTTCGGGAGTCGGTGAGTGGGGACCCGTGAGGGGGAGCACAACAAGTCACACTATCATCTAAGAGCACCCCAGTCACAGCTTGGAGTTAACTTTGAACATTTAATTTTGAACATTGGATGTGAACATTTTGATTGATCACTATATGGACTATAATTTTTATTATCACTTATTATGTATTACTATTGTCCTGCTTACACCTGTGATATAGAGGTTTGCAGGAAACCAATGGTCTAGCACATTTATAATTAATTTAATTTTACTTGGTTTAAGGTCTGTGTATGGGTTTTGCGGATAGGGCAGTATTTATGCTGACCTGTTGGTGAAAACCTAATATTTAATTAGGGGTTCAACACATAACCCCCAAATATTAGTTTGTTATACTGTGTAAATATGATCACATGTATTAGGTATGAATTGATTCACTGCAGACTGCACTATTGCACACTAATTTTCTGCACTTTATAGGGTTGATACTACCAACAGGGGTACTATTGAAGTTACAAGTGGTTTTAGGTACAAGGCACTATATAATAAAAAAAAACCCCTACCACGTCACCCCATTATCCTCAAGGGAGCGCCATACCCCAGTATACAAGTCAAACATTTTGTGGAGTCTCCTTAGGGAAGCTTCTTCAGGGGGGCTGCATACCTTACATCTAGTCCTAAGCGCAGCGGTTTATATATATCTAATACACAAGACTACACCAGATCGCAATTACGTCTCCTCCTTCAACTATTCACCGCAGCCAAGCAAACAATTGCCAAGGCCTGGAAGACACCCACACTCAGTATAGCTGAACTGAAAAACAGGGTCACCCAGGCAGTGATACACAGCAAGATTGAAGTGACAATCATGGATAAGGTCCCCCAGCACTTTAAAATCTGGCAACCTTGGATAGAGCACTTTTTGCCCCCTGATATAGCCAAGCACCTCTTAGAACCCTGAGACCATTGTAAATATTAGCGACGGTTTTGCTGTTGCACCTGGGCCCGTGTGGTCCGACCGACCAGTACCCTCCCCTTTCCTTCCTTTCTCCTCATCTCTACCCTGCTCTCCTCCCCCTTCCTCTATCCCCCCTTTTCTACTTTAGATAACCATTGGTATTGTACTCTGTCTTTGGAGATGGTCATGGTTGTTTTTGTGTCCGACTCCATAGGAATTGTCTCCAGTAGCCCCCTACTGTTAAGTTAGGGACATTACTCCTTCTTAATGTTAGCATTATTGGCTTGTACTGGATTTTGTGCTCTCCGACAGAGTACCCATTCATTGAAACCTTACATGTATTTAACCACCGTTATATTGTTTTGTTGAGATCTACTCTGTTTTATGTACTCGCCTTATCTTGCATTGAAATGCTTGTAACAGATACTTGTTAATTACCAATAAAAATATTTGAAAAGGAAAAATGTTTACGTATTGACCTCTTAAAAGAGATTTTTTTTTTTGAGAATCATACTTACCTCTGTGGATGCAGCATTGGTCTGATGCTGCATTTGTCTCCTGGCGCCTCTACACTGGGAACCGAGCGATCGAACACCACTGATCGCTCGTTTTTCAGAGATCCCAGAGCAGAGAGCTTCAGACTGTCAGTCACAGCTCTCTGCCCTGCCCCCTCCTTGCTCACTGGAGTGCTGGGCTGTGGAGGGGTCAGAGCGGCCATCTCAGGCTCTAGCCGAGAGGCTGAGATGGGTGTCATTCGAGGCACCTGGCAGATCCAGACTTTATTGTCGTGATGACGCTGTGCCTGGACTGAAATAGGTGATGTCAGCAGAGAGTGGACTTCAGCTGGCTCTCTGCTAAAAACGTGTCACAGGAGTTATAGTGGATTGTAATTCTACAACAGAAAATTAGAATTAATAATCAAATGTACAGAATATACAAATAACTGGGAGCAACGTCATGCGAACCACCAACAGAAGTACATGGAAGCTACACAGTGGTGCCCAATCAATAGGTCCCAGCAGAGATGGAGTTAGTGTCAACTGTGAATCACACATACCTGCCCAATGAACCACCAGGGGGCCACACAGAAAACCTCCAAAGTGGGGGCCAGCTCCCTGCTGCCTTAGTGTGGCTGCAGGGGGCTTAGTAAGAAGTCCTGGAAGATAACTGTAGAAATATATAATTAGGTAAGGCTCTATAGCTCAGTTAAAACAGTAAGGGGAAAAGGACAAAAAGGTCCTCAGTACTCACCAGCAACAAAATGTATAAGTAACAAGATAGAACCAGGGATGCTAGAAGGATCGATGAGAGTAAATCAATCACTGCTACTGGTAAATCATTAGAAAAAAACTAAATAAAAAAGAGGAAAAGAATTGTATGTAATAATCGCCAGAAGCAACAAGGGTAAAAAAGCAAAGGGATTTTCTTGATCATCGGAAGCAAGCTCACTAATAAATCCTACCTGTTGGATCAGCTGAGTAGACTAAGCCGCAAACAGGAAAATCAAGTGCTTTCCAATGGAGCATTGGTTGTGATGAAAATGTGTAGTATATCACATCCAGTGTGGTGTATGGGCCAGGAGAATACAGCCAAAGTGCCTGAATGAAGCAAGGTAGTAAAGTGAATCAGTGCTGTGATATCTTGTGCCTGCATGTGAAAAATCATATAGCGAATATATGGTGGATGAAATAGGCAGGGAGTGGGAGGCGATGACAAGCCGGAGAGCGGGCTGGCCTTATATGAAGGCCAGCCCTTGGGTGTCCATACAGCCACGGGCTGCAAAGGAGGTGACCCAGCACAATAGAGGGGCTGACGGCCAAGCGGGACACAAAGCAGGCAGCGATTAGGAGGATCAAAGGCTGGGAAGCATTGAAAGGGCAGAACTGGATAGAAAACGGCTAGACATGCTCCAAGTCAAGTCACTTAAGGGACCAGGCACCCATGAAGAAGTGGAGCACATGACGCTACCTGTAAAAGAAAATTACAATGACATTAAAGTAAACTAATAACAACAGTGTAATAACATGTATAAAGAGAAAATTATATTTACAATCATATATTAATTGCATTAATACAGACAATTAGAGAAAATAAACAAGTATGATACATAAATTAAGATATAAATGCAATGGTACACATTAATGGAAGATTAGCAAATAAACATTGCCACCTACAGAAAAGAAGGGGGAGGAGCAAAAGGGCACTGTTACCGGTGTTTGGCCTCTGAGATCGAAAGAAGGGGGGCTTTAAAGGGTGGTAGTAGCCATGGTGGAAAGGCGGAGGGAGATAGACAAGGAGGGAAGGTAAACCTCATATAAGAACCCAGTAAATCAGAGGGCCCATAAAAACCTTATAGAAAATAATAGGAAAAATGAGAAATGTAGCCCAATATCAATATTCTGACAAAAAGGATTTAAAGCTAATATATTAATTCAAGCCAGGATATTTCATAGTATCTAAACTATGTATCCACTTGGTTTCTAGTCGCAAAAGGGGAATATCAATACTGCCACCTTGAACATGTGTGGGCACATGTTCGAGTGCCGCAAATCGTACTACATTTGCATCAAAATTGTGTTAGCAATGTGTCTGTTTTGGAGGTTTTCTGTGTGGCCCCCTGGTGGTTCATTGGGCAGGTATGTGTGATTCACAGTTGACACTAATTCCATCTCTGCTGGGACCTATTGATTGGGCACCACTGTGTAGCTTCCATGTACTTCTGTTGGTGGTTCGCATGACGTTACTCCCAGTTATTTGTATATTCTGTACATTTGATTATTATTTCTAATTTTCTTTTGTAGAATTACAACCCATTATACCCCTGAAGAAGCCAATGTATTGGCGAAACTAGTAGGGATTAATTCAATTCCTCCACTGGTTGTAATATATCTGTGTATGCTCCTATATGTACTTGTACTGTAAATGAAATGCATTTACTTGGTTTATAATAATTTTTGTAATAAAATCAACTTAATTTTAATCATTTGTTTTTTGTAAAAAATCTTTGGGCACCACAATAATACTACCATTCCATCCATTTTTTCATCTACTTATTGGGATGAGGTGCCTTATCTAACTAAAGACAGACACACCACACACACACACCACCAGCTCCATTTTTCGTGTCACAGGAGTGCAAAACACATTGGACTCCCGTGATCCATAGGAGGAGTACAGCCAAACGAGCTTTGGCTATACTTCTCCTTTAATGTGCTTTGCTTTTTTCTTTAATTATGAGCTTTAATTTTTAAATTGTTGCATGTGTATTAGGGTTTATACCCCTAAAATGATCAGTTAATGCAGACAAAGACATGTGAGATACTAAGGACAGAGTGTGTAGCTGGAAAATAAGGATTAAAAGTAAATTCCCTGCACTGCTGCCCCTTTCTATCCAGATAATTACTTTTCACAGGACTGCTCACTAATAGTGCACTGGCTGCAGTGGCTATACTGGCAGCTATTCTATTACCTTTCATTGATTAAGATTGGTTAAGATGTACTGTATGTCAGTGGCAAGCCATCCATTAGGGATGCACGGGTGCTGTGCATCCCTAATGGATCTACATTAGGGATCTACATACAGGGCACTGGACTATGGATTACAATAGCGGGGGTGTGTTTTTCTGAAGCATGTGATTAGAGCCAGAGGCTGTAATAGGCTTCCAAAAAAAGGGTGGGCTCGGGGTGCCGAACACTGAGCCCCAATTCCCCCAGTTGTGAGAGAATAGCGAATGAGTATTTGCATTTCTCACACCGATTCTTCTCCCAGCCAATCAGAAATTGGGTCGTGAGACCGGTTTTCCAATTAGCCGAAGGGAGAAGCGATGCTATTGGCCAAGGGGGAGGAGAAGAAGGGAGGAGATGTGCCTCCTTACCTCTGTTCTGCCCATCCCCTCCTCAAGCCAGGGGCTGCTGGATGACTGAGACGGATGGTGAGCCATCCCTGGAGTGGCGGCTGGTGTGTCCATCATTCCTCTCTTGCTTCTTCCCCAGCCGCCACTCCAGGGATGGCTCACCATCTGGCTCAGCCATCCAGCACTCCCTGGCTCGAGGAGGGGATGGGCAGGACAGAAGTAAGGAGGCTGTCCATCTTCTGCAGCTGCGGCGGTGGCAGGGGGTGTATATGGTGTTCCCGGTGTTCGTCTCCCACCGGGGGAGGCGGGTGGAATTTGTTTGCAGGTGTTCATCTCCCGCCAGGGGGGTGGGTGGGTGTATGATGTTCCTGGTGTTAGTCTCCCACCAGGGGGTGGCTTTGGTTTGCCGCCCCAAATTATCGTGCACTAGCCACCAATGCTGTATGTGAAGATCGGTGCTGCCAGATACCACTGAGTTTTCAAGTGGAGCTTACATAAAAAAATTTGCTGTGGGCCATTACGACCTGTAGTCCCTCCCTGATGGCCTGCCTCAACAACCTGCTCAAACTGCATCCAATCAGGCAGTCTCTTTACCTACATAGCTTGTAGATTTTAAGACATTACATACTGTAATCAAATTGTAATAGGTATGGTCAACCTTAGAAACATGGTGGCCTCACAAGGCTGAAATGTAAAGATATAAATGGTAGTTCTGTACATTTGCTCAAGCCCTTATATTTGCAAAACCAACTTTTAATTCCTGTCCCACAATCCAACACCCCTACCCTCCTTATAAAAGAAAACCAGTAAAATAAAAACCAACAACTTGATAACTGTAGTAGACAGCTTTTCCCATCAGTATTGTCATATGGACCTATTTTTTTCAAGTGTTTTAAGGTTAACAAAGGTGAATTTGTAGGCATTTATATTTATCAAAATGTTTTTAGGCTTTGATTATGAGTCAACGCACATGGCTTTAAGCAAATAATTGGACAAATAAAAACATCATATTATGTGTCAGACTGAAATCACATGTGGCTTTAAGAAAGCCATGACTTCAGATACAAACAATAGGTGAGAATACTAAACAAAACCAGTGTAACTTTTAACCCCTTAGTGAAAGAGAGTCAAACAAATCTTAAAGCCTGAAAACAATTTTGCGACTTTGATATGTGTTAGTAAAACTGTATATCATTGCAACTACTTTGTGTATCCTGGTGTATTATCTCTTGTTTTTTCAGGACAAATTGAGCTTTCTTTTAGTGGTAATGGACATCAACAGATTTTATTATCATTTCTTGCTGATACCATAACTTACCACCAAATCACAGCCCCAAATAAATTCTCAAGCTCTTTATGATTGTAGCTATACCACATATGTGCTTGTTTATGTCCAGAATTGATGGTGCACATTTTTTTTTTATTCTATCGAAAACACACTGACATTGATATGAATTTAAACATTTATAATACCAAAAAAGTATTACTTGATTGTGAAAGCACCTCTCTCTTTTTTTGTTATTATCATTTATGGAAGGTGACATTTTTCATACTTAAAAGGGGCAGCTTCACATATTGTATGTATGGGGTTTAAGGGAAGACACCTTTGAGTATATGATTCATTTTAAAAAAATGCTTAAAGAAATTACAAAATATACTGACCTGTCTTTTGACGCTGACCTTGACTTTTAACCCTTACCTTGACTCTAACAGTAACCCTAGCACTGGCCTAGATCAAACTCCTGTTCTAGCTATTTTTTCTTTCTTTCTTTTTTTTATTATTTATTTTAACACACTTTTGTTTATTTACATTATTCTCTCCTGCAGGAGAAAAAGATACAATGTATATTTGTCATCATTCAGAAAAGAAAGGAAAAAAAAAAGATGGGCTGCACATAGACTGATCACTGTAATAGCCAATTTGAGGCTATCACATTGATCAGGTGACCAGGTACCAGGTGTTAAGGGTTTTGAACATTACATTAGTACGAACATTAGTACGAGAGCCAATGAGAGCACAGTCTCTATGCTGGAAGCGCGCCATGCTCCCAACAGAAAGACAGCTACACAGGTATGCAGCCCCATGGATAAAGACCTAAAGACCCAATTGAGGGAGGCTGCATATCAGCGAACTGTCAGAGGGAAGGAGTTAACCACTTGCCCACTGGGCACTTAAACACCCTTCCTAAGCAGACCAACTTTCAACTTTCAGTGCAGTTACACTTTGAATGACAATTACTCAGTCACGCAACATTGTACCCATATGAAATGGTTTTCCTTTTTTCACACAAATAAAACTTTCTTTTGGTGGTATTTAATCACCACTGGGTTTTTTTTTTTTTTGTACTATAAATGAAAAAAGACTGCAAATTTTGTAAAAAAATAAAATTTTCTTAGTTTTGATTATAACAATTTGCAAATTAGTCATTTTTCTTTATAAATTTTGGCCAAAATTTATACTGCTACTAGGGATGAGCCGAACACGCGAACACCGTTAAAGTCTATGGGACACGAACATGAATAATCAAAAGTGCTAATTTTAAAGGCTTATATGCAAGTTATTGTCATAAAAAGTGTTTAGAGACTGGGGTCCTGCCCCAGGGGACATGGATCAATGCATAAAAAAAAGTTTTAAAAACGGTCGTTTTTTCGGGAGCAGTGATTTTAATAATGCTTAAAGTGAAACAATAAAAGTGTAATATTCCTTTAAATTTCGTACCTGGGGGGGGGGGTGTGCCTATAGTATGCCTGTAAACGGGCACATATTTCCCGTGTTTAGAACAGTCTGACGGCAAAAGGCAAAGGAAAAAAAGTCATTTAAAACTACTTGCGGCTATTAATGAATTGCCGGTCCGACAATACACATAAAAGTTCATTGATAAAAATGGCATGGGAATTCCCCACAGGGGAAACCTGAACCTAGGCCCTTCAGGTCTGGTATGGATATTAAGGGGAACCCCCGGCCAAAATAAAAAAAAATGGCGTGGGGTCCCCCTCAAAATCTATACCAGACCCTTCAGGTCTGGTATGGATTTTAAGGGGAACCTTGCACCAAAATTTAAAAAAAAAATGGCCTGGGGTCCCCCCAAAAATCCATACCAGACCCTTATCTGATCACGCAACCTGGCAGGCCGCAGGAAAAGAGGGGGCAAGAGAGTGCCCCCCCTCCTGAACTGTACCAGGCCACATGCCCTCAACATAAGGAGGGTGCTTTGGGGTAGCTCCCCAAAAACACCTTGTCCCCATGTTGATGGGGACAAGGGCCTCATCCCCACAACCCTTGCCCGGTGGTTGTGGTGGTCTGCGGGCGGGGGGCTTATCGGAATCTGAAAGCCCCCTTTAACAAGGGAACCCCCGGCCCTTCCCCCTGTGTGAAATGGTAAGGGAGTACAAAAGTACCCCTGCCATTTCACAAAAAAAGTGTCAAAAATGACAAGAGACAGTTTTTGACAATTCCTTTATTTAAATGATTCTTCTTTCTTCTTCTTTCTTCTTTCTTCTTTCTTCTATCTTCTATCTTCTATCTTCCTTTGGTTTCTTCCTCCATCTTCTTCTTCTTCTGGTTCTTCCTCCGGTGTTCTCATCCTGCATCTTCCTCCGCGGCACCGGCGTCTTCTTCCCTTCTTCTTCTCGGGCCGCTCCGCATCCACCATGATGGGAGGCTCCGCTGTGTGACGCTTCTCCTCTTCTGACGGTTCTTAAATAACGGAGGATGGGGCCACCCGGTGACCCCTCCCCCAGGTACGAAATTTAAAGGATTATTATACTTTTACTGTTTCACTTTAAGTATTATTAAAATCACTGCTCCTGAAAAAACGGCCATTTTTAAAACTTTTTTTTGCATTAATCCATGTGCCCGGGGCAGGACCCAGGTCCCCAAACACTTTTTTATGACAATAACTTGCATATAAGCCTTTAAAATTAGAACTTTTGATTTCTTCCATAGACTTTTAAAGGGTGTTCCGCGGCTTTCGAATTTGCCGCGAACACCCCAAATTGTTCACTGTTCAGCGAACTGGTGAACAGCCGATGTTCGAGTCGAACATGAGTTCGACTCAAACTCGAAGCTCATCCCTAACTGCTACATATCTTTGGTAAAAATAACCAAAATAAGTATATTATTTGGTCTTTGTGAAGGTTATAGAGCCTACAATCTATGGTGCCAATCTCTGAAAATTGATCACACCTGATGTACTAACAGCCTCATTTCTTGAGACACTAACAAGTCAGAGCAGTACAAATACCCTGCAAATAACCCCTTTTTGGAAAGTAGACAGTCCAAGGTATGGTGAGTTTTTTGAAGTTGTAATTGTACCCAACAATTCTTTGCAAAATTAAGATTTTTTTTCCACAAAATTGTCATAATTGTCACAAGTTATTTTTCTCCCACAACATATGTATATCACAAATTACACCCCAAAATACATTCTACTACACCTCCAAAGTATGGCGATACCACATGGGTGAGACTTTTTCACAGCCTGGCCACATGCAGGGAGCACCATCAGGTGTTCTAGGGACATAAATTACACATTTAATTTCTAGACTACCTGTTACACTTTTGAAGGTCCTGGAGCACTCGGACAATGGAAACACCCAAAAAACTACCCACATTTGTAAAGTTAACACCCCAACATATAATCTATGAGGCATAATGAGTGTTTTGAACACGTCATTTTTTTCCACAAGTTTTTGGAAAATGGGGAAAGAAAATGAAAACGCATTTTTTTTTACAAAAAGTTGTCAATTTATAAGATATTTCTAACACGGCATGTACATGCAAAAAAATACGCCCCAAAACAATTTCTGCTACTCCTATTGAATATGACGATACCACATGTGTGAGACTTTTAGACAGCCAGACCACATACAGAGGCAAAAAAATGCAGGGAGCACCATCAGGTGTTCTAGGGGCATACGTTACTAATCTATTTGACTACCTATTACACTTTTGTGAGACACTGTGGTGGCACTGATTGGTACTGTAGTGGCATGGATGTGGCACAGATGAGCACTGATGTGGCATGGATGTGGCACGAATAAGCACTGATATGGCATGGATGCGGCACAGATGATCACTGATATGGAATGTATGAGCACTGATGTTGCACGGATAATCACTGATGTTGCATGTATGAGCACTGATGTTGCACAGATCACTGATGTTGCATGTATGAGCACTGATGTTGCACGGATAATCACTGACGTTGCATGTATGAGCACTGATGTTGCACAGATCACTGATGTTGCATGTATGAGCACTGATGTTGCACTGATAATCACTGACGTTGCATGTATGAGCACTGATGTTGCACGGATCACTGATGTTGCATGTATGAGCACTGGTGTGGCATGGATGAGGCACGGATGAGCACTGATGTGACATGAATGTGGCATGGCCACTTCACACAGAGGTGTGAAGAGACACCTGTTTATGTTTATCAATTTGCACGGTTAAGACTGTAGCACCACACTCCACTGTTTCTCACCTTAATCTCAAGATGATTGCTTCAGAGACTTGTTATGTGTTATGTGTAATGTTGTGATCAATCAGATATCCCAACTTCAGGTCAGACTTGCTGGCATCATAAGTATAAACACAGAACACCTTTAGATAATAGCAGGAGACCCCAGTAGCAGAGTGTTTTCCATGTATTCCAATGGCTCTAGTTCACACCATGCAGTCAGTTCCCGGTCGGTTTCTGGTGCAGGAACTGACCGGACACTGACCAGAAACTGACTGCATGGTGTGAACTAGAGCCATTGGAATACATGGAAAACACTGTGCATGCAATTTGTGCAGGAAAAAAAAACTCACAGAACTGCATCTGGTGCTCTTCAGGAAACATATCTAAAACACACTGCAGTCTTTAATGCTCAGTTTACAGCTTTTTAACGTCAACAGACTGGAGAGAAATACAAGATTTGGGACCTTGTTGCTGGTTTATAGCTTCCCTGTTGAAATGAAAACCCCCAACCATTTCTTGGGGGGGTTCAGTCTGACAGTCCCTTTAAGCAGCTCAGCAGATAACTTCCGGCCGGATGTGATCGCGGCAGCAAGCCTCCCTTCACAGCTCCGTCTCTCCTGTATGAAATCCGCGACAGTGGAGTGTTCACAGCAACCTGCCGAGCTTACCACTGGATAGAGGAGAGAACGCTGAATCTAGCGATGCCATCCTCTACCGCAAAGAAGTCTGCTAAGGCACCGTCGGATCAGAGACAGTCTCGCTCCATAAAGGAAACGGCGCCTAGCCCCGCCCCCCCCATCTTGTCTTCTCCGCCGAAGGAACAGCGCGCCAAGACGGCTGCTGGTAAGATGGCACAGGCTAAAGATACAGGGGGAGAAACATCAGAGAATGCACTGGCAAAATCAGTGGACATAGAAGCGATCACCAGGCCAATATTAGAGGCGATAGGTGCTAGCAAAGCAGAACTCATGGGGCGCATAGATCACCTCTCCTCTGAATGTAACCTAATAAGACACGACCTGGATAAGTTCAGAGGCAGGATGACCACAGTGGAGACACGTGTCTCTGAGATAGAAGATACCTCTCATGACCATGGTGCTCAAATAGCTGAGCTAAGAGACCAAGTTAGGTCACTACAAAACAAAGCCATTGACGCAGAAGACCGCCAGAGGAGAAATAACATCCGCGTGGTGGGACTTCCAGAGGGAGCTGAAGGAGACAAACCTGCCCAATTTGCCGAACGGCTTTTCAAGCAACTTCTGTCCCTGCAGGATATGCCTCCTACCTACGTAGTCGAGCGAGCTCACAGAGTTCCAGCAGGCCGCAGACCCCCAGGAGCATACCCTAGACCTTTTTTGGTTCGCTTCTTGAATTACCGAGATCGTGACATGATTCTGTCCCAAGCCAGGAAAATACAAGAGCTCCGACATGAAAATGAAAGAGTGATGCTGTTCCCAGATTTCTCAGCAGCGACGCAGCAGAAGCGACAATCGTTTACTGAAGTTCGTAGACGCCTGAGAGAGAAGGAAGTCAAATACAGCATGATGTATCCCAGCAAGCTCAGAATACAACATAAAGGGTCGGTGAAATTTTTTGAACACCCAGAGGAAGCCTCTGAATGGATGGATAAAGAGCTCTAAAGTCTTAATAAACGACATGCTGGCAGGCAAGTGAAGAGGAGATGCCTTACGGTAAACTTTGTTTTTGTTTTTCTTGCTTTTTGGCTGCTTGTTTTTTTGGGTTTTTTTTTTTTTGTGAGGGGGAAAATTTTCTACTCCCATGAAGGGGCAAGAGAATCCCAGCCTTCACTGTCTAAGAGCCCCGCAGCGCAGGTACAATGCATGAGGAAAGTCTCAATATCCAGGATACAACTCTGGTGGTATAACCGACACCCTCTCCTCACACACTGCAGACCGTGGCAATGGCCAACGAGGGTTTTTTTTTTTTGTGTTATCACGGGGATCACAATCCTGTTCTTTATTTTCTATTCTGTTTTTTTAAGCTCTCCTTGATTTATTTATGATTTTTCTCTTCTCTGTCTACATATTACCTGAGAATTTCACTTAATCAGTGTCTTATGTAATATCATAAGCACATCCACTTCGTCTGACAGGAGCTAGTGGAGGGGACATGGACTACAAAAGGAACTGCCGAACTTTCGATTACTGCGGTGGGAATTCACCGCAATTTTTTTGTTGCTGTTGTTTTGTTCAGGGATCAAGCTATGTACCGGTATGGTTTGGTTGGTTGCTGGTATAAAAGCAAGGGTGGGATGTTCTAGGGCCACAGCTCGACTTAGGGGTTATTATTATAAGTATGTTTTCCTCACAGATATGCTGGATATTTCAATTGGGGCTAGTCCCCCTTGGCGGACGTTGCTCTGGCCAACATTTGACAATGAAAGTTGTAATGGTGGATGATATTAGGATTGTGTCTTGGAATGTTCGAGGCCTTAACCACAAACTTAAGAGGGCCTCAGTATTCCAATACCTCAAACAGATCCGGCCGCATATCATACTTCTACAGGAAACACATCTGGATGGCAGTAAAATACTTTCACTACGTAAACCATGGGTTCAAAAAGCCATACATTCAACATACTCCACATTTGCTAGAGGTGTTTCTATCCTAATTTCCAAATCTATACCGTGCACGATCCATCATGTGTTTACTGATCCAGAAGGCAGATATGTGGCTATAGTTATAGAAATCTGTCACAAAACTATCATACTAGTGAACGTGTATATGCCTCCGCCCTTTCGGGTCAAGATGCTATATGACCTCTTGACGAAAATGGCGCCATATGCTCACCTCCCTGTGGCTGTGTTGGGGGATTTCAATGCCATTCTGGATGCGGTGTTGGACGCCTCCAACCCGGCTAGGGGGGGTTCGGCTGACTTAAATGGTTGGAGGACTGTAGCGGAGGTTACGGAGCTGTGGCGATGGAAGCACCCAGATGATAAATGTTTCTCACATGTGTCAACGGCTCATAGGTCTTCTGCAAGGATAGATTTAGCATTTGGGAATAATCTACTACTACCTTATATAAAAGATATCGTATATATGGCTGGTGGTCTGACAGATCACAACCCCCTTGCGGTTACCCTATCATTCACTGCGGAAACAAAGGGAAGATGCTGGCGTCTCGCCCCTGGATGGATACAGGACGAGCAGGTCTCCGTCCAGGTGACGGAGGCCATCCAGTCTTATTGGTCATCCAATGTCGACACAGCAAATCCTCATATAGTATGGGATACTTTTAAGGCAGTGACAAGGGGAGAATACATATCTGCTATAAAAACAGCACGAAAGCAGGACAGGGAAGAAACTGAGCTCTTTCAACAGAGGGAAAGGGAATGTGCCAGGGCCCATGCGGAGTCCTCCACGAGGGCCTCGTATGACGCCTTACTGGAGGCGAGACGCTCCTTATCCATACACTTTACGAGCCAAGCCCGAGCCGACATGACAAAGAGGAACCACACAGTTTTTGCGGAGGGGGATAAGAACGGGAAACTGTTAGCAATGTTGGTTGCTGATTATCACCCGTTAACCAACATCCCAGTCATAAAAGACCAGAGGGGAAACTTGCTAAACGAACCAGAAAGTATCATGCAGGAATTTATTAAGTTTTATTCTTCTCTATACTCACCTATTCCTTCCTATGACTCAACTGAATTGGACTCCCTTTTAGGAGACCTAACACTACCAAAATTATCAGAGACCGACATGGACAATTTAGAGGCTAAAATTACAGTGAAAGAAATTCAGACAGCAATTTTCACTTTCCCTCAGAACAAGGCCCCTGGGCCAGATGGGTTCCCAATTGATTTTTATAAGGCTAACGTGGAAGTCTTGGCCCCTAGACTTAACTTACTTTTAGAATACTGCCACAAACATGATGCCCTGCTGGACTCTATGCTAGAGGCTTACATGGTTCTTCTACTAAAACCAGGGAAAGACCCAAAGGAATGTGCATCGTACCGGCCGATAGCTCTGTTGAATACAGACTTAAAAATTTTAACAAAGATTTTGGCCATTAGACTGGCGGAAGTACTCCCCTCTATTATTAACATAGATCAAACAGGGTTTATGTCGGGGAAATCAACAGACACTAACTTAAGGAGACTGTTCACTCACTTACAAATACAATCAGGGGCTTCCAACACTAGAGTGGTGGTCTCTATTGATTTTGAAAAGGCCTTCGACTCTGTAGATTGGTCATTCATGTTTAAGGTCTTGGAGTTTATGGGTTTCGGCCCAAGTTTTAGGAAATGGGTGGCCATGCTCTATAGACGTCCGAAAGTGGCGGTCCGACTGGGAACGTCCACCTCGGATTTCTTTGAAGTGGGTAGGGGAACCAGGCAAGGCTGCCCGCTGTCCCCTTTCCTGTTCGCCCTTGCCCTGGAGCCACTGGCGGTAGCACTTAGATCCTCTCCATCAATTAGATCCATACGAGTGGGTACAATAGAAGAGACTCTGGCACTATACGCAGATGATTTACTATTATTCCTCGATGATCCGGGAGATTCCTTAAGAGCGGCACTAGAAATCATAAATCATTTTGCAACCTTCTCGGGTCTAAAAGTAAATTGGGGAAAATCATCCATCCTACCAATAGATTCAGGGGCCAAGGAAAGAGCAGATCCCCACTTACCGCTACAATGGGTCACGTCCCTTAAATACCTGGGGGTACAGATCACCCCAAACGTTCAAGACTATATGCCCCTTAATTTACTGCCCCTGATAACGGTATTGAAGCAAAAAGTACAAACTTGGAAAAAACTTCCGTTATCCTTAATAGGGCGCATCAGTTTACTAAAAATGAAATTTTTACCGGTTATACTATATTTCTTGAGACATGCACCTGTCTGGATACCACGGTCATTTTTCCGGAAACTAGACAGTATTGTCTCATCTTTCATTTGGGCTCCTAAAGCTCCCAGAATAGGACTCAAAGTACTGCAAGAACCGGGGGAGCAAGGGGGATTGGCACTGCCTAATTGGCACAAGTACTACATAGCGGGGCAGATGGTGTTCGCACACAGGTGGTTGGTAACAGATCATGGAGATGCGGCTACAGTCTTGGAGGCGGCTCACCTGGGATCCTACGACAGTCTGCGTTTTGCTTTGTTTAGGGGTACCAGGTCAGAGTTGCCCCTAACGCTAACAATGAAAGCCACTATTAAGGCCTGGGAGACAGCAGTAAAACTGGCGTGCCCTAGCTATGGGGGGTGTCACCTTCAACTCCTATTTGGATGAACCCGACTTTACCCCAATTTTACAACTTGCCAGATCCTATGATCTGGGCTAGTAGAGGAATCAAGACATTAAAAGACATAACAACCTTTGGTGAATTACTGACCTTCTCCCAAATGCAGTCGAGACACGATCTCCCCAACTCATAGTTGTTTCGTTTTTTACAAGTTAGACACGCTTTTCAGACGCAGTTTGGAGAGAGGAAGGTGGAATCTCTGCCCTCGTCTCTTGAAACGCTGCTAGCCGATGAGAACCTGACCAAACCCCTTTCAAACACATATAAAGAACTATTCAAGGTAACCCCACTGGCAATTACCAGATGCAGGGAAAAGTGGGAGGTGGAGGTTCCAGATATACAGGGTGAGGACTGGGATGATCTATGGACTCAACCATTCAAACATCTGGTGTCTGCAAGGGACAGATTAATTCAGTTCAAGTTTTTACACAGAAGCTATTACACACCAGCTAGATTAAAAAAGATTTTTCCCACAGCCTCGGCAGAGTGTTGGAGATGTTCTCACTCACCTGCAGATGCTAACCACATCTTTTGGCAATGCCCCCAGATTCAAAGATTTTGGACTGATATCACAACCTGCATAGCGGAATTAATATCAACACCGATCCCATTGACAGTCAGGGTTTGCCTGCTTGGACTGGTAGATGAGGTAGTACCCACACGGGCCATGCGCACAATGCTGAATGTTCTGTTTTTTCATGGTAGAAAGGCTATTTTACTGGCATGGAAAAGACCAGAGGCACCGAGTATCTCCTCCTGGAAAAGCCAAGTGAACTCCATGCTACCCTTTTATAAAGCTACTTATGAATCCAGGGGGTGTAGGAAAAAATTTGATAGGGTATGGCAATCGTCGTTTAATTCCAACAACACAGTGGGGTAGTGGAAGAGAGTACTGAATAGATATAGAAGTACTATACATAACATGTCCCTTGGCGGAAATACGCAATATGAGGGTTTTGACTAGGGGAACGCCTGTTGAAATTATCACTAGTATACGTATTTAAAAATGTAAGCACAAATTCTTGTTCCGGAATGGGTGGAAAACTGAAGATCTGTTTTATGTCGAGCTGTGGTTCGGGGGGGGGGGGGGGGGGAGTTGGGGGAGGGGAATGTGTTTAGTTAGTAGGTCTCTGATAGATAGGGATATGGTCATGTTGACCAAGTATGGATGGTGTCCAAATGACACGTCCAAATGTTGTTTTTATATGTCTTTTAAAACAAGAAATAAACAGAATTTTTCAAAAAAAGCAGCTTAGCAGATTGTTTCTTCCTGAAGCTTGTTGCTCTTTACCTTGCAATGATGGAAAGCACAGGGAGAGAGGGGAGAAGAAAGAATTTGTTGCTACTGCAGCCTGGACTGTGCCTGTCCCTAGCAGTTGGGCTAGTAAGGATTGTTTTTGGCCAACAAGGCTGATTGATTTAAGCTTCACTCACAGGACCCAACAGATGGGAGATACAATCATACGAGGCTTCTGGAGCCCGAGGAAGAAAGGGCTTGAGACAGCTGTATGTGTTTGCTGCTGTAAGCCTGTGGAGACAGGGATCTGGACTGACAAATAGAATTTTCACAGCACATTTACCAGCTTGCCAGCAAAAAAAAACTAAACTATTGCACTGTCTAACAATTTGCATTAAAACAAGTTTTAGTTACAAAATGCCAGAAGCCCAGCACAGCACAATAGCAGCTGAGCGTGTCCAATAAGTTATTATTAATTCTATTATAATTATTTAGGAAAGATGTTGAACGAGGCTGACAGAAGTCTGAATGATGTCCTGAGCACCACCATTGCTGGGGGCACAATTGGGGGCACAATTGGGGGCACAATTTTTTACCCAGAGACAACCTCCTGAAAGCAGGATCTGTCCCTGGACACTGGGGATGCCTGCTCTCTCTATTTTAGGCAAAACTGACCAAACACTTAAAGAGAAGTAAATAACTGCCCTGAATGGCTCCATGCTATATAAAACAATACAAAGATT
Organism: Lithobates clamitans; assembly: GCA_037952925.1. Taxonomy (NCBI): domain Eukaryota; kingdom Metazoa; phylum Chordata; class Amphibia; order Anura; family Ranidae; genus Lithobates; species Lithobates clamitans. The sequence goes on along the minus strand of JBBGZY010001739.1, from coordinate 181,369 downwards.
TGGGCTGGAATTCCACATAAACTTATTATATATTAAAACTCAATAGCAGATCAGGAGATATTTGGGATGCTTAGTTGGTGATAATATTTTTCCCACATGAAGTAGGTAAATATTTTAATAAATACATTATATATCAGGTATGTGTTCCCAAGAAAAATGTGACGTTTAAGACAAACTTTATTTAAATTTCTGTGTACTCAACTTGTTTTTCTTTGATTATATAAGCCAACCCCGTTCTTCGTAGTATAGACATTCACTGAAGTGTTCCAGCTGTCTACATTCTCAGCACCAACTGAACTACCAGGTAAGTAGATGCTGGATAATTATTTTATTATTAACTACATCAATATCGGGCACTTCCGCTTCTTCCTGTCCAGGACAATTTTCAGCTTTCAGCGCTGTCACACTTTGAATGACAATTGCGTGGTCATACAACACTGTGCCCAAGCTACATTTTTATCATTTCCTTCCCACAAATACAGCTTTCTTTTGGTGGTATTTGATCACCACTGGGGTTTTCTTTTTTTTTGCTAAACAAACTTAAAAAGACCAACATTTTTGAAAAAAAAAACAAAACTGATGGGCAATGATAAGCAGTAGGGATGAGCTTCGTGTTCGAGTCGAACCCATGTTCGACTCGAACATCGGCTGTTCGGTCGTACGCCGAATTGCGAACGATATGGGCCGTTCGCGCCAAATTCGTGTGGCGCGTCACGGCCCATAATTCACTGCGGCATCGCAGTGCATTGCTTGCTGATGATTGGCCAAGCATGCACTATGACCCGCATGCTTGGCCAATCACAGCGCCGCCTGAACAGAGAGCCGTAATTGGCCAAAGCCAAGGAGGCTTTGGCCAATTATGGCTCAGGGGATTTAGTACACGCCCCACACTATATAAGGCCGCCTGCACGGCGGCCCTGTGTAGTGTGTGTTCCGGCGTTGAAAGAGATAGACAGAGAGACAGTGTCATTTGATTTGAGTTAGATAGATTAGGCAGAACAGTCAGTCAGTTAGCTGCACTTACAGTGTATTTTGTATATATATGCATCCCAGGTGTTGCATATATATATATATACACTGTATTCAGTTTAGCTAGATCCGTTCCTGTTATCTTCTAGACTATTTACATTTAGTGCAGTGTGTCCTGCTCACAGTGTTCAGCTAGATCCGTTCCTGTTATCTTCTAGACTATTTACATTTAGTGCAGTGCGTCCTGCTCACAGTGTTCAGCTAGATCCGTTCCTGTTATCTTCCTACTGACAGGCAGGCTTGTCTTGTTACAGTATTAACAGCTACCTAAAGAAAATTACTGGTGTTCTTTTGATCCTATTAGTACCACGGTCAGGCAGCTAGACTATTTACATTTAGTAAAGTGCGTCCTGCTCACAGTGTTCAGCTAGATCCGTTCCTGTTATCTTCCTACTGACAGGCAGGCTTGTCTTGTTACAGTATATAAAGCTACCTGAAGAAAATTACTGGTGTTCTTTTGATCCTATTAGTACCACGGTCAGGCAGCTAGACTATTTACAGTTAGTGCAGTGCGTCCTGCTCACAGTGTTCAGCTAGATCCGTTCCTGTTATCTTCCTACTGACAGGCAGGCTTGTCTTGTTACAGTATATAAAGCTACCTGAAGAAAATTACTGGTGTTCTTTTGATCCTATTAGTACCACAGTCAGGCAGCTAGACTATTTACAGTTAGTGCAGTGCGTCCTGCTCACAGTGTTCAGCTAGATCCGTTCCTGTTATCTTCCTACTGACAGGCAGGCTTGTCTTGTTACAGTATATAAAGCTACCTGAAGAAAATTACTGGTGTTCTTTTGATCCTATTAGTACCACGGTCAGGCAGCTAGACTATTTACATTTAGTGCAGTGCGTCCTGCTCACAGTGTTCAGCTAAACCTACAAATTAGTGGGGTGCGTCCACCTCACAGTGTTCAGCTAAAGCTACCTGTAGAAGGTTGGTGGTGTTCTCATACTACAGGCAGGCAGTTGATTTTGCTAGCTGCAGTATATATATATATAAATATATATATATATATATATATCCCAGCTTAGTGCAGCTACAGGCCATTAGTATGTCTGGAAGGCCAAGAAGGAGAGGCAGACAGTCACAAGCCAATAAGAGAGGGCAAGCCGGCTCTGTGTCTAGTGCTGGTCGTGGAGACGGTGCATCCTCATCAGCACGTGGCCATGGGACACGCTTGGCCTTTTTTTCGGCAGCTGGCCGTGTTGAGCCGCAACATGCGGAAGACTTGGTCGAGTGGATGACCAAGCCGTCCTCATCCTCCTCATCCTCTCTCACCCATGCCCAGGGTGCTTTGTCTGGCAAAGCAGCGGCCTCTTCCCTCGGCTCAATGTCATCAGTGACTCCTTCCCTAGCTCCACCATGTCCTCCTGAGGAGTCCCTCGAACTGTTTGACCACAGTGTTGGGTGCATGCTCCAGGAGGATGCCCAGCATTTGGAAGGCTCTGATGATGATACTGAGCTTGATGAAGGCAGTAACATGAGCACGGACAGAGGGGGTGCCCAAGAAGGACAGCAATCTGGCAGTCATGCTCCCCCTGCTGCAGCATACTGCCAGGTTTGCTCTAGTGATGAGGAGGGAGGGGATGATGAGGTCACTGACTCAACGTGGGTGCCTGATAGGAGAGAGGAGGAGGAGGAGGAGGAGGCGGCACATCACCAACGAGGCAGGATGCCCTCCAGGGGCCAGCCTAAGGGCAGCACATTGACTGCATCACATGTGCAGGGCGCTGCAGTCTCTGCGCGTTATTCAAAAAGTTCTTTGGTGTGGGCCTTTTTTGAGACGAGTGCATCAGATCGCACCGCTGCTATTTGCAACATATGTCTCAAGCGTATCTCACGTGGCCAAAACATCTCCCGCTTGGGTACCACATGCTTGACTAGACATATGTTGACCTGCCATGCAGTTCGTTGGCAAGCGCATCTAAAAGACCCACACCAAGGAACAAAGAGGACCTCTCCTTGCTCCTCATCAGCTGAGATTTCCAACCCCACTAGACCTTCAGTCCTCTCTGAGACCTGCAGTGAGAGGAATGAAGGTGTAGAATTAGGTGTGTCACAGCCAAGTACTTGTGGGCAATCTGCTTTTGGTACACCAACGTCAGATTGTACCAGGCAAATTTCCCTGCCCCAGCTGCTGCACCGCCAAAAGAAGTTTGCTCCCAGCCATCCACATGCCCAGCGGTTGAATGCTAGCTTGGCAAAATTGCTGGCACTTCAACTGCTGCCTTTTCAGTTGGTAGACTCTGCCCCCTTCCGTGAGTTTGTAGAATGTGCGGTTCCTCAGTGGCAGGTACCCAAACGCCACTTTTTCTCACGGAAGGCGATTCCGGCTCTCTACCGGCATGTGGAAGGCAATGTCCATGCCTCGCTGGACAGGGCGGTCAGCGGTAAGGTGCATATTACCGCTGACTCATGGTCCAGCAGGCATGGACAGGGACGTTACCTAAGTTTCACGGCGCATTGGGTGACTCTGCTGGCAGCTGGGAAGGATGCAGGACAAGGTGCAGTAGTGTTGGAGGTTGTTCCGCCACCACGCCTCCAAAATGCTAATGATTGTGACACACCTCTCTCCTCCACCTCCTCCTCTTCTTCTTCCTCCATGGCCTCTTCCTCGGAACCAGCGGTGCTCCGTAGTCGTTAAAGGGGCTACGCAAGTACGCAGGCCAAAAGATGCCATGCGGTGCTTGAGCTGGTGTGCTTGGGGGACAGGAGCCACACTGGGGCAGAGGTTCTGTCAGCTCTGCAGGGGCAGGTTCAGAGGTGGCTGACGCCATGCCAACTTAAGGCAGGAATGGTGGTTTGCGACAATGGCACCAACCTCCTCTCTGCCCTCCGACAGGGACAAATGACCCATGTGCCCTGTTTGGCTCACGTCCTTAACTTGGTGGTGCAGCGGTTCTTGGGCAGGTACCCGGGCTTACAGGATGTCCTGAGGCAGGCCAGGAAAGTCTGTGTGCATTTCCGCCGGTCATATAATGCCAGTGCTCGGCTGACGGACCTCCAAAAGGAGTTTAACCTGCCCAAGAACCGCCTAATCTGTGACATGCCCACCAGGTGGAACTCAACGTTGGCCATGCTGCAGCAGGTGCACACGCAGCAGAGGGCCATCAATGAGTACCTGTGCGACTATGGCACCAGGACAGGGTCAGGGGAGCTTGGTTTTTTTTCCCCACGCCAGTGGGCCATGATCAGGGATGCATGCACTGTCCTGTCACCATTTGAGGAGGCCACGAGGATGGTGAGCAGTGACAGTGCATGCATCAGTGACACTGTCCCCCTTGTCCACCTGTTGGAGCACACGCTGCGTGGAATAATGGACAGGGCACTTGAGGCAGAACAGAGGCAGGAAGAGGAGGACTTCCTTAGCTCTCAAGGCCCCCTTTATCCAGACAGTGTTCCTGCGTGCCCGCCGATCACACAGGAAGAGGACGAGGAGGAGGAGGAGGAGGAGGAGGAAGATTGTGTCAGTATGGAGGTGGAGCCTGGCACTCAGCATCAGCAGCAGTCTTTAAGGGATCAGTCCCAAGAAACACATGGACTTGTACGTGGCTGGGAGGAGGTGGCTGCGGACCATGTCGTCCTTAGTGACCCAGAGGACTCCGGACCGAATGCCTCAGCAAACCTACGCTACATGGCCTCCCTGATCCTGCAAAGCCTGCGTAAGGATCCTCGTATTCGTGGTATCAAGTAGAAGGACCAATACTGGCTGGCAACCCTCCTTGATCCACGTTACAAGGGTAAGGTTGCGGACCTTATCTTGCCATCGCAGAGGGAGCAGAGGATGAAACATCTTCGGGAGGCCTTGCAGAAAGGTCTGTGCAACGCGTTCCCAGAGACTGGGAGGTTACAAACTCCTGTTTCTGGACAACGTGTTGCTGAGGCTTCGGTCAGTCAAAGAAGGAGCGGTGGAGAAGGTGGCCGTCTGACCGATGCGTTCAGACAATTTTTTGGTCCGCAGCCCCAAGGTATGATCGGTTCCAGCAACCATCGCCAGCGTCTGTTTTACATGGTGCAGGAATACCTAGGGGCAAGATCAGACTTGGACACCTTTCCCACCGAAAATCCTCTGGGTTACTGGGTCTTGAGGATGGATCACTGGCCAGAGCTTGCACAGTATGCAATTGAGCTACTGGCCTGTCCTGCATCCAGCGTTCTTCAGTGCTGCTGGAGGCGTGGTAACCGATCACAGGGTGCGTCTGTCCACCGACTCGGTCGATCGACTGACCTTCATAAAAATGAATCAGTCTTGGATCACCACCAGCTACCAAGCACCTGATGCTGATGTAACCGAATAATTTTTTTTGAAATCTCAGATCCCTTCAAAGACTGCCTATGCTGATGCTGAGTGACTATCCCTGAGTAATTATCTTCTTCCTCCTCAATCATCACGCTGATAGCTTGTAAGAACATTTTTGGTTCTGGGCGCCACCACCAGTGCCTAAGGCACAATTTTTCAGCCCCTGTTTAACAGGGGCGTGTAATTACAATTTTTGATGTAATACTTTGCAGCAGGGCTCGTTCCTGCATTCCAACTAGAGTGTCTGTGAGGGGTTGCAGTGTTGTGGCACCAGCACCAGTGCCCAAGGCCCAATTTTTCTTCTCCTGTCTAACAGGGGCGTGTAATTACAATTTTTGATGCAATACTTTGCAGCAGGGCTCGTTCCTGCATTCCAACTAGAGTGTCTGTGAGGGGTTGCAGTGTTGTGGCACCAGCACCAGTGCCCAAGGCCCAATTTTTCTGCTCCTGTCTAACAGGGGCGTGTAATTACAATTTTTGATGCAATACTTTGCAGCAGGGCTCGTTCCTGCGTTCCAACTAGAGTGTCTGTAAGGGGTTGCAGTGTTGTGGCACCAGCACCAGTGCCTAAGGCCTAATTTTTCAGCTCCTGTTCAACAGGGGCATGTAATTGCAATTCTTGATCTAATATTTCACAGCAGGGCCCTGTGAGGGCTTACAGTGTTGTGGCCACAGCAACATCTAAGGCCCAAATTTCTGCTGAGTATATAGGGCAGGACCCTACTTTCAAACATCTAACTTACAAACGACTCCTACTTGCAAACGGAAGGAGACAACAGGAAGTGAGATGAAATCTACCCCTAGGAAGGGAAATTCTCTCCTGTAAGAGTTAATATGGGAAAAAAAATTCTCCTTTCCACTGATGCTTTCCAATCCTTGTTCCACAAAAAAACCCAAATTTTCAAAAAACATTTTTCATTGGGACAAAAAGTGAGGTGAAATCTTCTGAAGAGGAGGAAAGACAGCAAAACAAATGTCACAGGGGTGATAACCCTTCCCTATGTTTTCCAAAAAGCTTAAAAAAGATTTTTTGGCTGGAGCTAAACACGTTAAAAATGTACCCGTTCAAAATTACAAAGAGATTCTACTTAACAACAAACCTACAGTCCCTGTCTTGTTTGCACCGCCTGTATACTGCTGTTCAGAGTATATAGGGCCTGGTGGCCCCACACCTTTCCTTATTTTAATTTGGGTGCGGGGTTCCCCTTAATATCCATACAAGACCCAAAGGGCCTGGTAATGGACTGGGGGGTACCCATGCCGTTTGTCTCACTGATTTTCATCCATATTGCCATGACCCGACATTACATTAAACCCGCAAGCAGTTTTAAATTAGATTTTTTCCTTTAAAAATGACATTTGGTGCAGGGACTGTTCTAAACACAGGAAACACGTGTCACTTTACAGGCATACTATAGACACCCCCAGGTACGATATTTAAAGGAATATTTCACTTTTTTTTTTTTTACTTTAAGCATCATTAAAATCACTGCTCCCGAAAAAACGGCCGTTTTTAAAAGTTTTTTTTGCATTGATACATGTCCCCTGGGGTAGGACCCGGGTCCCCAAACCCTTTTTAGGACAATACCATGCAAATTAGCCTTTAAAATGAGCACTTTTGATTTTGAACGTTCGAGTCCCATAGACGTCAATGGGGTTCTAACGTTCGTGCGAACTTTCGGTCCGTTCGCAGGTTCTGGTGCGAACCGAACCGGGGGGTGTTCGGCTCATCCCTAATAAGCAGCACTAATACATAGCTCCCAACTGTCCCTGATTTGGAGCAATGTCCCTCTTTCCCTCATTCCTCCTCATTTGTCCCTTATTTTGATCTGATCTACATAGATGTATATAAAATGAACTTTGTATCTATCACAAAGTGTTTCCCAGTGCTACACCTGTCACCCGATTTCTAAATTGCTGCATTTGTAAATTCCAGAAGCCAATATAAAGGAAATTTAATGGTAAAAAAGCCCTTGTGGGTTTAACCAATCTTGTTTTTCTTGTATAATTCTCCTTTAAGGGGGCGTAGTAGGGGGTGTGTCCTATGCCTGCATACTTTTGCTGATAGGTGTCCCTCATTCCCATCCCAAAAAGTTGGGAGGTATGCTAATAGGTGGCACTGATGGGCACTGAGAGATGGCACTGGATAAGCAGCACTGACAGGCATTGCTGATGGGGCACTGATTGGCACTGATTGACACATTTATGGGCACTGACAGGTTACATAGTTAGAGGAAACAAAGTGATTTTGTGCAAAACAATAATAAAGTGATAGTGGAGTGGTACTACAGTGTAAAAAAATTTTATACAAGTGATTAGATTAGATTTTAATTAGAATTAGATTTTGCAGCACTACATCTAGTTGTTTTTATTTTTTAGTAGCGCAGAGGTCCTCACATTTTTCATCTTTAGGTTACATAGTTAGTAAGGTTGAATAAAGACACCAGTCCATCCAGTTCAACCTGAGAGAGTGTGGGTGCGTGTCTACAATTATCCCTATTTTTTTTTTAAGGTACCCATATAGTGCTGTCAATTTACACAGGGCGCTCCACACGTACATTGCACACTCACATTGGTCCCTACCCTCAAAGAGCCCACAATCCAAGATCCCCAACTCACATTCATATACTAGGGCCAATTGTGGACAGAAGCCAATTAACCTACCAGCATGTCTTTGGAGTGTGGGAGGAAACCGGAGTACCCGGAGGGAACCCACACAGGCACAGGGAGAACATGCAAAGTGACCCTTTTTACTGCTAGGTAAGAGTGCTACCCACTACACCATTGTGCCACCTGTGAAGGTGTTCTTTATGGGTAACAGGCTGGCAGCTGATGGGCAGTGATTGGCAGCTGATGGGTACCTCTGATGGGGGCTGCACTGATAATCAATGTGCTGATTATCAGCTTAGACCCTCCTCTGACAGGGAGAGCCGCCGATAAAAGCTTTAAAAAAATGTTCAAAAAAATATACTAGGAAGAAAGAGAGTATTGAGTATGAGGGGGAACCCAAGATTAAGGCTGATATAATAAAATAGTTTAAAATCAGGATCAAGGTAATATGGTCACAAATGAAATAAAAATGAAAATTAAATTAATACAAAAATAAAAATAAAATTAGAATAATAAAAATCAAAATCAAAATCAAAATCAAAATAAAATAAAAATAAAATAAAAAATGAATGAAAATAAAATAAAAATATAAAATATAAAAAAAAAATAAAAAAAAATAAATAAAGTGAAAATAAACATAAAAATAAAATAAAATAAAAATGAAAATAAAAATAAAATCCAATAAAAAATAAAAAAAAAAAATCAAATTAAAAATAAAATGAAAGTGACATGAATTTGCGAAATAGTTGTTATGATCCCAGAGGATCCAAAATAGGTATGCAAGGACTTATCTGGCTAAATACTGCTCAATTACCTTATCATCTAGGGAGGAGAATATACCTCTAAAAATTTGTTAAAAAACAATTTAGATCTAAATCAATGTTCATTCCTATGGGTTGGAGAGTGTCTAATTGGAAAATCCATTTCGTTTTGGGAGATCTTATTTTTCTTATTTTCCCCTCTCCAGTGGCCTTTGATTTTGTCTATGCCATAGAAAATCATACATGTTGGATCCATATTATGATGGTCCCTGAAATGTCTGGGCCTTAGGTGTTGGTGGTACCAGAACACTGTAACCCCTTACAGTTACACTTGTTGGGCGCAGGAACGGGCCCTGCTGTGAAATAATATATCAAGAATTGTAAAACCGTTCTTGGTATTATTTATATGTTTCCAGATCCTTACATGTAGTTCTCTTGTGGTTCTACCCACATATTGTTTATGGCAGGGGCACTCTAACACGTAGGTTACATGTGTACTGTTACATGTAATAAACTCTCTTATATTGTATTTAGTTCCTTTTGCCATAGAGGTGAATTCCGTTTTTTTCTTGCTGTTTTTTTTGCTAGTCCTACATGGAAGACATTTTCCACATTTGAAGAAGCCCTTAAGCTGGCTTGATATTTTTATTTGCTTTGGTGGATCCAGGGCATTATGTACCAATCGGTTTCTAAGGTTTCCACAATTGAAGAAGCTCATATACTCACCTGGTTTTCTTTGCTTATCAGCACATATCTGAAGACATGTAGTAAATATGTTAATGCACCTTTATGCACATTCATGTATTAGTGCACATTCACGATTTAACAATTTTTTTATTTTATTGAATTTACTTTGTATACACCAGTAGTCCTTTGGGTTATTAAGGAGAGGTGCACAATAGAACAGCGCTAACATCTACTTTGCTTCTTTTTTCAAACTTTTATTAACTCCAATTCCTAAATATCTTATCTTTATTAGGAAATAATACAGTAGAAAGCTAGCATTCATAAGATATATTACGTATAATGATTATTTATTTACACATAATCCCAAAAGCCTCATGCACCTTCTCTCCAAACCTGGGAACAAATTAAATCACAGAGACCATTATCTGGGGACTCTTCTCATTCATACAAGAAAAACCTTCTAGAAACCATTAGTATAGTTAGTAAATAAATAAAAATAATATTTTCAATCTAACATCCTTTGCAATTTTTTTACAATAACCAACATCCTTTGGCAATGATTGAGTGAGGACTAGCGTGGATAGTACAGGTGATGCAACAAGCATCCCCATTCAAGATAGACATCCTTGGAAACCATAAACAATGGAGATTTGAACTTTGGTTCTTGTGAATCACTTCCAATGACATCTACGAACCTGCTGTGCTCTTCCTTTTTCTACTTTCCATGAGAAACCACAACAAGTAAGGTCTGGAAAGCATCAAGCAAAGCCATATAATTAAAAAACACTTAACCTGCCCATAATGTCAGGTGTACTGGATCTTTGGTGTTGGGTTAGAGCAAACAAACATTGAAGTTTTTATTGTATTGGAATAGGGATGAGCGGACCCCCCCCCCCCCATGTTCAGGGTCAGGGTTCAGTTTGCAGCAGAACATGCAAACAGGCAAAACATTTGTTCGAACACGCAAACACCGTTTAAGTCTATTGGACACGAACATGACAAATCACAAGTGCTAATTTTAAAGGCTTATATGCAAGTTATTGTCATAAAAAGTGTTTGGGGACCTGGGTCCTGCCCCAGGGGACAAGAATCAATACAAAAAAAAATTTGTAAAAACTGACGTTTTTTCGGAGCAGTGATTTTTTTAATAATGCTTAAAGTGAAACAATAAAAATGAAATAATCCTTTAAATATCATGCCTGGTGGGTGTCCTTAGTATGCCTGTAAAGTAGCGCAACTTTCCTATGTTTATAACAGTGCCACAACAAAATTACATTTCTAAAGGAAAAAATATGTCATTCAAAACTACTCGTGGCTGTAATGTATTGTCGGATCCTGGCAATATAGATAAAAAATCCCAAAAATCCTCCAAAAAAATGGTGTGGATGTCCCCCCCCCCCAATCCATACCAGGCCTTTCAGGTCTGGAATGGATATTAAGGGGAACCCTGCACCCAAGTAAAAAAAAATGGCGTGGGGGGTCCCCCAGGCACTATATACTACTGAAGAGCAATATATATACTATATGGCATGCCCTATATACTCTGCAGAAAATTGAGCCTTAGGTGTTGGTGGTACCAGAACAGTTATGCCTATGCCCTCACAGTTACACTTGTTGGGCATATGAACGGGCCCTGCTGAGAAATATTATATCAAGAATTGTAAGTACATGCATATGTTAAACAGGGGCAAAAAAATTGGGCCTTGGGTGGTGGTGCCACAACACTATAACTCCTCACAGATATATATATATATATATATATATATATATATATATATACATATATATATATATACATATATATATATATATACATATATATATATATGTGTTGTTGGTGTGGACAGAGAGATAGCTTGAGTTAGATTAAGCAGGCAGGATATATATATACACATACATATATATATATACATATATATATATATATATACATGTATGTATATATATATATATATATATATATATATGTATATATATATATATATGTATGTATATATATATCCTGCCTGCTTAATCTAACTCAAGCTATCTCTCTGTCCACACCAACAACACACTACACACGGCCGCTATGTAAGCATGTAAGCAACCTTATATAGTGTGGGGGGCATGGACTTAGTCCCCCTCAGCCATGATTGGCCAAAGGCCCCCTGCCTTTGGCCAATTATGGCTCTCTCAGCAGAGCACGCTGTGATTGGCCAAAGCATGCAGGTCAAGTGCATGCTTTGGCCAATCATCATACAGCAATGCACTGCGATCTCGCAGTGCATTATGGGGCGTTCCGTGGCGCTCTAATTTTCCACGACCGCCCCATATGTTCAGTTCGTTTTAGAACAAACCAACACCCGATGTTCGAGTCGAACCGTGGGCTCATGCCTGTATTAGAACATCCATTTCATGTGTGCCTAACATAGGATGCCTCATGTTATTTTCAAGTTATCTGTTCAATTGTGTTTTCTTTCCATGAATCCAAATTATCCACAGAGCTCAAAGATGTTCACCTTGAAGAAATCCCTCTTACTCCTTTTCTTTCTTGGGACCATCACCTTATCTCTTTGTGAGCAAGAGTAAGTATATATAATAGTTATTTTTTAAATAAGTATAGACTTTTAAGGACTACTCTGGACAAATGGCTAAGCATATAGGTAAAATACATATATGAGGATTGTGGACTGTGGACATCTCATCAATGACTTTTATTTTAAAAACACATTTATATTACTGGGACAGCAAGTGAGGGCCAATCTTTTTGACTGGGACAACAAGAAAAACCTGGAAGAGTTTCTAATCCTAGAAATACAGAAAGGAGCACCAGACCAAAACTGGATTAATAAAGTCTAAGACAATTTTGATTGCTGGTGAATAGGTCACAAAAAAAAGAAAAAACAGACAACATGTTTCAGGTACAACAACACTACCCCTTCATCAGGGTTCAACATAGAATAAATCTTTGATGGACTTGGAGAAACATTGACCTCAAAGATCTATATTAGAACCGGTATTGATCTCTGCACATAGAGCAACAATGTGACAGCAGTTGCTGGGTAGCAGAGTTTCTAATTCTTCCCTGTTTAAAACAAACCAAAAGAAACATTTGACTGTTTGTCCCCTTCTAAAGAGACCCTGAAACCTACTTAAATGATTACAGGTGAGGTTAGATGTGATAATGTGAGCATGGGAGGAGTTTGGTTAAGTGTACAGGTGTGAGGGTGGGGGTGATGGGTGCAGGAACAGTGTTTAGAGTGGATGTGCAGGCACAATAATCAAGTGGGGGGCAGTGTTGAAAAGAGGGGAGACTCATGGCACCTTCCCATACACAGAGAGCAGCATATGGCTGGAGTACTCACCTGCCGGTCTTTGCTTAGTCCTAAAACCCAGCTCAGTACCTTTCCATCTTCTGCAGCCAATGGTTCCACAAAACATGTGCATGACAGTTATGGACTATCACCACAATGTCATTGCAATATTTCACATTTAATCAAATGTTGCAAAACATTACATACGTTAGTGTGATGCAGTGCCATTCAATTAAATGTCACCATAGCACACCTTGTCACTTGCACAACATTGTGTCTACTGTCTAAAAATGGTACATGGAAGTTTGTCCATTACTGCTTGTTGTACTGCTAAGCAGATCCATTGGAAGGTGCATGGGGGTGCCTTTTACAATTAATGGCACCACATTAAGGAGAAGAGCCATGGCAGCAGTTCCCATTCAGACCCTGTAGCCAACATTGCAACTGTTCCTCAAACAAACTCCTGCAGGTAACAGTGGCTACGGCTACACCAACATCTCAGCACCGCCCATCTCTTTCTGGCAGCAACTGACAGACCAGGCGTATAAAGGATGACAGCGGAGAGTCCCAAGTCAACCTGACCTACAGTACAGGAAACAAAGGCACAGTCTTACGTGTTCCCTTATTAAAGGGCAATTTTTTTTCTTGTTCCATGTGTAGATTGATATTTTCAAACAACCAGTGTTACAAAATTACACTATTTGAGAGTACAAAGGTCATTTACATTATTCATGTGATATTATCCATAGAATCCATAAATTTGGGTATGATGGGTCTCATACAATAATACAGATGGAGACAAATAATCCTAACACTGTACAAGGGCAGAGTGGAGTCACCAATATGAGAGATTTACTTTGAATGTCTTGGGAGATGCCCAACATCTTTAAAGGGCCAAGGTGTGGTAAAGGCAAGAGTATGGCAGAGAATGTGTAACAATGAAGGGTAAGGGAGGAACGGAGAAGGACAAAGAGGGGGAGGGCAATCAGGGGTGGGAGGAAGGTGGGAAGGAGAACAGGATAAATATATACCAATGGTGCACCACCATTCAGGGGATCAAAAGGTCCAGCTAAAATCCCACCAGAAGATAACATGAGGTCCAGGGATATGGCAAATATTTGTTCATTGTATCAGTCAGTCTGGCTTCTATTTTTTTTCATGCAGCACAAAGTTGATTCTTGACTTGGTTTTGGCCAAAGAAAAAGTGGATTATTTTCTAAGCTTTAGCAATTGTTTGGTTGCTGTAAAAACATGAAAAAGTAATTTGAACTAGAGGGAAAAAATGCCCCCTTGGGACTTTAACGCAGTTTAAAACATTTATTGATATAGAAAAGAGATATACTTTATTGTCCAAAAATTCTAAAATTGTCATGTGAATATTAAAATCCTACATAATAGCTCTGACTAAGCCACATGATTCCCATATTGGAATAATATATCCATCCAAAAATATATGATATGAATCATAAAAAATTAATAAAACAGCCCCTGTTATATTTATTTATTGTGTATGCATTTTTTATGATTGATAGTATATATTTTTGGATAGGTGTATTTTTCCAATATGGGGGATCATGTTTATTAGACATGTGCATTCGTTTTCGTCCGAGTGCATTTTCGTCAGAATTTCGGGTATTTTCGTTATCGTTTTAATAAACGATAACGAACGTGCAGAATCCGAAAACCGAAAGATCCGACATAAACAAATGCTTTATTTTCGTTTTCATTGCAAAAACAGTTCGATATAGATAGGAGATTCGACATGACGCTGACAATAACAATCTTTGTCCATCGAACCTGTGGTCGAATGTGCCTAACCTTAGCTCTATTAGTCCAAGATTATTCTACATAGAGAGAAAAGATTTGACATAGAGAGAAAAGATTTGACATTATAGAGACAATAGAAAAAAAGGTTGACTGTACCTAACCTAACTCTATTAGTCCAAGATTATTCGACATAGAGAGAAAAGATTTGACATAAAGATCTGACAAAGCCGTTGCCGCGAGTGGACATTTATGGTCAAATGCTCCGCCCATAGGCTATAGAAGAAATCTAATGTTGGTTGGCTAGTAATAATAATTAATATATATAATTATTACTAGTGTCATACAACATTAGAATTCTACTATAGCTTGTAGGCGGAACATTCGACTGGAAATGTATGATTGCGGCGTCGTACAGTTTAGCTGCTCTGTCGAATCTTCTTAAAACATTTGACAGACACCATAAGCCTTCAATGACAGATTCGACTTTAATTATTTCGAATTTTCGGACGAATGCATTTTTTAATGAAACAAAATAAATAAAAACAAATTTCGGGAGTAATTAAATACATTTATTTTTCGGATGAAAACAAAATTCCGAAACAAAATATTTCAGTGTGCACATGTCTAATGTTTATGGCTTAGTCAGAGCTATTTTGTAGGATTTTAATATTCACATGATGATTTTGAAAATTAAAATCTTCTAAAAAAAAATTCTACCATTGTATGGCCTGCTTAAAAGGATACATTTAGAGGGGATTTCAAGATATCCTTAACCTTACTCAATTAGGAACGTTTTTCCACATGTGGTGGACTTGCCCAATAGCATGGCACTTCGGGGAACAAACTATTTCAGATGATCTCAGAACTGATGGTCTCTGTGGTCCCTTTCTTAGCTCAATATGCACTCCTGAACCTCAAACCTCCAGGCTTTTCCAAGATTAAATTCAAATTACTTGATAAAGGCAATAGGAGTATTGACAGCTCATCTCCAAATAGCATAACGTAGAAGGAAAAAATGCCCCCTTTGGACTTTAACACAGTTCAAAATATACTACACTATACTACAACATTTATTGATGTAGAAAAAATATATACTTTATTGTACAAAAAAATCTAAAATCATCATGTGAATATTAGAATCCTATATAATAGCTCTTAGAATAATATATCCATTTAAAAATATATAACATTAATCATAAAAAGTGCATGCATAATAGAGGCTGTTCTATGTATTGTTTTATGATTGATATTATACATTTTTGGATGGATATAATAATCCAATATGGGGATGTTTATGGCTTAGTCAGAGCTATTACTGTATATACGATTTTATTATTAACATAATGATTTTTAAATTTTTTTGTACAATAAAGTATATATCGTTTCTATATTAATAAATGTGTTAAATATTTTGAACTGTGTTAAAGTCCCGAGGGGGCATTTTTTCCTTCTACTTTATGCTATTTGGAGACGAGCCGTCAATACTCTTATTGCCTTTATCAAGTAATTTGAATTTGATCTTGGAAAGGCCTGGAGGTTTGAAGTTTAGGAGAGCTAAGAAGGGGACCACAGAGATCATTAGTCCTGAGATCATCTTAAATATTTCTTCCCAGAAGTGCCATACTATTGAGCAAGTCCACCATATGTGGAGAAAAGTTCCTAATTGAGTAAGGATAAGGTTATCTTGAAATCCTCTCTACATGTATCCTATTAAGCCGGCCATACACTGGTAGAATTTTGTCAGAAGATTTTTAATTTTTAGAAGTTTCGTTTGATTTGCTAATGGCTAGTGGGTTCAAACTGATGAATGTTTTTGGCCATAATGGTGAGAAAATTTACTGAAACAGGATGGAAAATTTTGGTTGAGTGAGTGAAATTCTAACCATGAATGTGATTTTTGTTTGGAAAAAATTGCTAACATTGTAAAGAGCAAGTGCTAAAGCACAAAAAAAACACATTTTAATATACCTGAGATTCCGTCCAAGTAGTAGGTCTGGAGGTCTAAAAAAAAAAAAAAGTTGACTCAACAATGGCAAGATTGAATGTTCTGATGAATGATTTCACTTTCAATCTGTTATTAATTTTCAAATAGAAAAATACAACTGGAACAATAATCCAAATGGAATACAGTACATACAAAATACAGAATATAAGTCCTCCAACATCAATTACAAGCTTATATAAAAACATTCTATAAAGATCAAGAATGACCGAGGTCGCCGCTGGGTGAACAGAGGTGCTATTAATTATCTCCCGTCACCTTCATAGTCAGTGTAACAGAACCTGTTGGTGGTGTTCGGAGCTCCAATCAGTCCGAGACCCATCAAGCATCCCAGCAATACCACATAAACCTAAGGAAAACAAAACATTGTATGTGATGTGATGTGGTTGGTTAAGACTGTCTTGCTTTATCTGGATAATTTAAGATCTACAGGCATACCCCACTTTTAAGTACACAATGGGGTTTTTTTTCTAAAGCTGGAAAGTACAAAATAAGGCTCACTTCTGCATAGAAACCAATGAGCTTCTAACCCCAGATTGTTCAATTAAGCTTTGGTTATAAAACCTGGAAGCTCATCATAGGCGTGCGCACGGGGTGTGCCAAGTGTGCCTGGGCACACTCTAATCACCCATGCAGTGTTTGTGTAGTCCCATGCCGGCTGTCTCCTGAGATCTGCCTGGGCTGCTGTGAAATGCTGCATCCAGATCCAAGCAATGTTTAGCCCGCACTGAGACAGTATCACATTGAGCACTGCAGATATTGGGGCTTGTACGATCCGCTCAGTGTGCGACACTGTCATGTATTGTAACTGTATGCAGGGAGAAAGAGGAGCTGTCAAAATTCAGCGGTGATGTCCGGGTAGGGCGGGACTGAGCAGCTGTCGAACACCAGCCAATAGGATGGGGTTTGGGTGGGCCACTAAGTGCTTGTGGCTCCCCCCTTTCTTAAGCAGCCCAATAATTGGCTGGTGTTCAATAGCTGCTCAGACCTGCCCACCCCCGACATCACCGCTGGATTCTGACAGCTCCTCTCTCTCCCTGCCTGCAGTTACAATACATGACAGCGTCACACACTGAGCAGATCTTATAAACCCCAATATCTGCTCAATGTAATCTCCTCTGTCAGTGCTTCCAATCAGTGCCACCTGTCAGTGACAATCAGTGCATCAAATCAGTGCCACCTGTCAGTGCTACCCGTCAGTACCAGTCAATGACAATAAGTGCCACCTGTCAGTGTCAGTGCCACCTGTCAGTGCTAATCAGTGCCGCCTTTTAGTGCCAACCAATGCCACCCATCCATCCCATCAGTGCTGCCCTTCAGTCAGTGCCACCTGTCAGTGCCAATCAGTGTCACATGTCAGTGCCAGTCAGTGACAATCAGTGACACCTGTCAGTGCCAAACAGTGCCTCCTATCAGTGCCAATCAGTGACAATCAGTGCTTCCAATCAGTGCCACCTGTCAGTACCCATCAGTGCTGCCAATCAGTGCTTCCAATCAGTGCCACCTGTCAGTGCCTATCAGTGCCCATCAGCACTGCCTATCAGTGCCAATCAGTGCTGCCAATCAGTGCTCATAAGTGCTGCCTATCAATGACCATCAGTGCCACCTATCTGTGCTCATCAGTGTTGACTATAAGTGCTGCCTTTCAGTGCCCATCAGTGCTGCCAATTAATGCCCATCAGTGCTGCCAATCAGTGCTACCAAATGCTGCCAATCAGTGCTACCTATTAGTGCCAATCAGTGCAGCCTATCAGTGCCATTAGTGCTGCCAATCAGTACCACCTATCAATGCCAATCAGGGCCCATCAGTGCTGCCTATCAGTGCTGCCCAACAGTGCTGCCAATCAGTGCTTTCTATTAGTGCCAATCAGTGCCACCTATCAGTGTCAATCATTGCTGCCTATCAGTGCCACCAAACAGTGCCTATTAGTGCCCATCAGTGTGACCAATCAGTGTCACCTATCAGTGGCCATCAGTGCTGCCTATCAGTGCTGCCAATCAGTGCCGCCTATCAGTGCCAATTAGTGCTGCCTGTCAGTGTCCATCAGTGCACTGCATGCAGGGATGGGGAGATTAACTCAGCAGCCAGGCTAATTGTCCATGGAGGGCTGGTCTGGTTGGGCACAACTGAAATCTGATGATGTTTATTAATGGCACATGCCAATCTTTAGTATAATAGGTAATCACCTCACTACTATATACAATTAACTACTGGAGGGAAAATAAAAAAGTGTCAGTAAAATGCTTGCCGCTAAGCACTGTTATGTGTTCCCACACCAAAAAAAAGGTGCAGCGCTAACTTACTAATCAATAACTTAACAGTAATGGTGGAACCCTCTAATGTATGGAAATCTCAATAAACTTCAATATTACCACAATACCGGTCTCTGATACACAACTTCACATATGATACACATCAAACTGAATTTAAGACATACTGTATAAAATTAAACTTAGCAGGGATTGTGGAAACCCCTCCTATAGAAATTTGCCATACAGATTAACTTCAAGTGCAACAACTTTTTAGTTGGGAGGTTCCCTCCATTATAGCACTTTGGAATTTTTATTTTTTAGATTGTTACACTTAATTTTCTGTTTTAGTTACTATTATATAATGTGCATTTTTGCACTTGAAGGTCATTTTCCACCGCCCTTGCTCATCCATGTCTTTATGGATCTTGCTTTGTGCACTGGTGCGCAGTCATGTTGGAACAGGAAGGGGTCATCCCCAAACTGTTCCCACAACGTTGGGAGCATGAAATTGTCCAAAATGTCTTGGTATACTGACGCCTTAAGAGTTCACTTCACTGGAACTAAGGGGCCAAGCCCAAGCCCTGAAAAACAACTCCACACCATAATTCCCCCCTCCATCAAATTATTCGGACTACTGCAAAACCAAGGTACATAAAGACATGGATGAGCGAGTTTGGGGTGGGAGAACTTCACTGGCCTGCACAGAGTCCGGACCTCAACCCGATAGAACACCTTTAGAATGACTGTGAGCCAGGCCTTCTCATCCAACATCAGTGCCTGACCTCACAAATGCTCTTCTGGAAGAATGGTCAAACATTCCCATAGACACACTCCTAAACCTTGAGGACAGCCTTCCCAGAAGAGTTGAAGTTGTTCTAGTTGCAAAGGATGGACAAAAATCAAATTTTGAACCCTACGGACTAAGACTGGAATGCCATTAAAGTTCATGTGCGTGTAAAGGCAGGCATCCCAATACTTTTGACAATATAGTGTGTGTGTGTATGTGTATATATATATATACATACACACACACATGTGTGTTTGAGCTTTGAAATAGACTGGGCACGCCTATGAAGCTTATTGGTTTCTAAGCAGAAGTGAGCCTGATTTTGCACTTCCCAGCTTTAGTAAATAAACCCCATTGCGTACTTGTCTGAACCAATGAAAAAGCAAATAACTGTTGGGACTGGTGAATGATTTTTCTGAATTTCCACATAAATGAAATGATAGTGGTGCATGACCAGATTTAGCTATGTCCACTTACTGATGGGAAAGTGCTGTGCCATAGCGAAGAACACAACTGAATGCTTCTGCTGGCTATTCAATAAGGGATTCAAGTTTTGTGTAGTATTCCTTTAGCATGTTAATGTGGTCATAGAATAATAGTCAATGTGGCCTAAAAATACACATTTTTGGTCCCAGTGAAATACAGTTTTTGTGTAATAATCAATGTTGTTTTATGTAACAATAACTATGTCTTCTCACAGGAGAGGTGCTGATGAAGACAATGGAGGAGAAATGACAGAGGAAGAAGTAAAAAGAGGTCTCTTCTTGGATACTGCTAAGGATGTAGCCAAGACTTTGGCCGGGAAAATGTTGGAGAGTCTAAAATGTAAAATTACTGGATGTAAACCCTGAATTGGAAGTCCCCTGATGTGGAATATCATTTAGCTTTGAAAATGCTAAATGTCTAATAAAAAATAAATATATATCACATGCACTGTGTTTTCTTTTCTTTTTATTTCTTTTTTTTTTATATATGATGAACCTATTTTAATTGGGGAAAATATAGTTCTTAGTGCCCTTTCAAGGCTATGTAATCACTTATCAACTTTCAGTTGGATCCATCAGCCTCACTGATCCAGATAGATGCTTCACTTTATCTAATCAATAAAAAATCATACAGAATATATCAGCCAATGCTTACTCTCAGGTCAGGTTTACACCAGTACAGTGCAGTCTAGCATGTTGGTTCCATGTATTTTTTTTACATGTTCCCATGCATTGCTTGTAGGGCAGCCCTTTCATTTCAATGAATTTCCATACCTGTGAGAAACACTTCATATCCTTTTTATTCACAACTGGGAAATGCTTACAGGTACTTGATTCTGTACCATGCACACAATGGTTTCTATGCATTTCCTTCACAGGTTGGACAATGTTTTTCCTAAGTTGGCAGGTTGGGTATTATGCCCGCACAAGTTGGGGACAGGACAGGGAGGGGAATTGTATTTTCTATTGGTTAGAGACATGTAGGTACACTGTACAGATCTGAGACAAATGGTACAGTAAACTAAATAGAATATTACTGAGTGTTCTTCCTCTACACTTTTCATGCATAGATATAAGCTGTGGTATTGACGCAGAGAACCCTGGAGCCTCATAATTTTTCTTGCATGATCTATGGCCTCTTTGAAACCCTTCACTTGAATGTTCGAGGCATGAACAATAAAATTAAGAGATCAGTTATATTCTCCTTCCTTAACCACTTGCCTACAGGGCACTTCCACCACCTTCCTGCCCAGGCCATTTTTCAGCTTCCAGCAATGTTGCACTTTGAATGACAATTGCGCGGTCATGCTACACTGTACCCAAACACATTTTTTATCATTTTCTTCACAAAAATAGAGCTCTCTTTTGGTGGTATTTAATCACTGCTGTTTTTTTTTTTTTTTTTTACAAAAAAAAGACCAAAAATTTTGAAAAAAAAAATGTTTTTTTACTTTTTTTCTGTCAGTAAATTTTATAACTAAGTTATTTTATCAGTTCACTGATGTGTACTGATTAGGCAGCACTGATGGGCACTGATAGGCTGATCTGGTGGGCATTGATGAGGTGGCACTTATGGGCACTGATAGGTGGCACTGATATGTGGCACTGATGAGCACTGATAGGCGGCACTGATGGGCACTGTTAGGTGGCACTCATGGGCACTAATAGTTGGCACTGGTGGGCACTGATAGGCGGCACGGGTGGGCACTGATAGGCGGCATGGATAGGAGGTACTGATGGGCAAGGATGGGCATTGATGAGAGGCACTGATGAGGCAGCATGGATAGGCAGTACTGATGGGCACTGATGGGCATTGGTGGGTGGCACTGATGGGCTGGGCGACACTGATAGGCATTACTGATGGGCATTGATTGACAGCAGTGATGGGTATTGATGGGCAGCACTGATAGGCAGCACTGACTGGTATCGCAAATGGGCACTGATTGCTGCAACTGATGGGCACTGATAGCTGGCATTGATGGGCAATGGTGGGCACTGATTTGTGACAATATTTTACAATATTGTAATCAGGGCACTGATCATCAGTGACCTGATTACATTCCTAGCTGTACCCTGTGAGGAGATGCCACTGATCGGCACTACACATCCCTGACCATTCCAAGTATTCACCCTTTATCACCACTCTCTGAACTCGCCCTTGTAGGCGGTTTTCAATCCATGTACTCACCCTATGGTCCATGCCAACGGACCTTATTTTGTACAGTAAACATTTATGGGGAACTGTCAAATGCTTTTGCAAAATGCAGATACACCACGCCTACGGGCCTTTCTTTATCTAATAAACAATAAAGTGCAGCGCTAATATGTGAAAAAATACAATTGAGTTCCACCAAGTGACATGTAAAACAATTAGTGACAAAACATATTGCAAATACAAGTAAAAAGCAAAACTGAAATCACAAGTGTATGTGAAAAAAATCCAAAAGTCCTTGATAAGTCCACAAATAAATATAAAGAACACCCATCCAAGAGAGGTAGTGACGAAAGGTGCCTAGATATGATCCACCAAAACGTGTATGAGTAGAGTCTGCTTACCAGACGGCGATGACTGCTATTATGGCAGTCTCGCCCAGCATAGGGATTATGGTCTCCCAAAACCCAAGGTACAATGCGGGATCGGTGGTTCTAATACTCCATCAAACCGGAAATACAAAAGAGAACACAGGGTAACAAGTGTAGCAGTGTGTGCCCGCATGAGCTCTGGGAGTGATCCCACACGGGATCGTGAAGTCAGTCCTTGTCACGGTGGCAGCGGCTACTAGAGAGGGAGCTGAACACCGAACCCCCTCACTACCGGAGAACCTATTCGGGTACCACGCCAACGACTGGTTGCTGTTTCCTTCTGTGGTTACCCACAGCAACTTCCTTTAGCCGCTGCCACCGTGACAAGGACTGACTTCACGATCCCGTGTGGGATCACTCCCAGAGCTCATGCGGGCACACACTGCTACACTTGTTACCCTGTGTTCTCTTTTGTATTTCCGGTTTGATGGAGTATTAGAACCACCGATCCCGCATTGTACCTTGGGTTTTGGGAGACCATAATCCCTATGCTGGGCGAGACTGCCATAATAGCAGTCATCGCCGTCTGGTAAGCAGACTCTACTCATACACGTTTTGGTGGATCATATCTAGGCACCTTTCGTCACTACCTCTCTTGGATGGGTGTTCTTTATATTGATTTGTGGACTTATCAAGGACTTTTGGATTTTTTTCACATACACTTGTGCTTTCAGTTTTGCTTTTTACTTGTATTTGCAATATGTTTTGTCACTAATTGTTTTACATGTCACTTGGTGGAACTCAATTGTATTTTTTCACATATTAGCGCTGCACTTTATTGTTTATTATACTTTTGGAAGTCAGATACAGGATTTTTTCAGGGTGCTGGCAGCTTTTTTCTTTTTCCTTTTATTAATCTAAGCGCAGCTTTTACCCAATTTGGGTCTCCTTTTTTACTTTCTTTATCTAGATGGAAATTCACCTCATAGAAGGTTAATAGATTGGTTTGGCAAGAATTATTCTTCATGAATCCATGCTAATGATACAGTTTTTATTACTAAAATCTTGTATATAGTCCCTTATCATCCCTTCCAAGAGTTTACATACTATTAATGTTAGGCTAACTGGTCTGTAATTCCCATAGATGTATTTTGGGCCCTTTTTAAATATTGGTGCTATATTTTCTTTTCTCCAATCTGCTGGTACCATTCCAGTCAGTAGATTGTCAGTAAAAATTAGGAACAATGGTCTGGCAATTACTTGACTGAGTTCCCTAAGTACTCTCGGGTGCAAGCCATCTGGTCCCTGTGATTTATTAATGTTAAGTTTCCCAAGTCTAATTCTAATTCTGTCCTCTGTTAGCCATGAGGGTGCTTCCTGTGATGTGTCATGAGTAGGGATGAGCCGAACACCCCCCCGGTTCAGTTTGCACCAGAACTTGCGAACAGACCAAAACTTTTCACGAACATTAGAACCCCATTGAAGTCTATGGGACTCGAACGTTCAAAATCAAAAGTGCTCATTTTAAAGGCTAATTTGCATGGTATTGTCCTAAAAAGGGATTGGGGACCCGGGTCCTGCCCCAGGGCACATGTATCAATGCAAAAAAAAGTTTTAAAAACGGCCGTTTTTTCGGGAGCAGTGATTTTAAAATAAATATATGAATGAAATGAATAAAAGTGTAATGTTCCTTTAAATTTCGTCTATAGTATGCCTGTAAAGGGGCGCATGTTTCCCGTGGTTAGAACAGTCTGACAGCAAAATTACATTTCAAAGGAAAAAAAGTCATTTAAATCTATTCGCTGCTATTAATGAATTTAAAAACTGCATGGAATTTCCCCACAGGGGAACCCTGAATCAAAAAAAAAAAAAAAACTGGCGTGGGGGTCCCTCTAAATTCCATACCAGGCCCTTCAGGTCTGGTATGGATATTAAGGGGAACCCCACGCCAAAGTTTTTAAAAAAATGACGTAAGGGTCCCCCTCAAAATTCATACCAGATCCTTCAGGTCTGGTATGGATTTTAAGGGGAACCCCGCACCAAAATTAACCACTTCAATACGGGGCACTTAGACACCCTCCTGCCCAGACCAATTTTCAGCTTTCAGCGCTGTCGCAGTTTGAATGACAATTGCGCGGTCATGCTACACTGTACCCAAACTAAATTTTTATCATTTTGCTCCTACAAATAGAGCTTTCTTTTGGTGGTATTTGATCACCTCTGCGGTTTTTATTTTTTGCTAAACAAATAAAAAAAGACTGAAAATTTTGTAAGACCGAAAATAAGTAAGTTTTCTCTCTCACTGATGGGCACTGATAAGGTGGCACTGACAGGCACTGATACGGCGGCACCGATGAGGTGGCACCAATGAGCGGGCACTGATGATGGACACTGATATGTGGCACTGATGGGCACTGGTAGGTGGCACTGATGGGTGGCACTGATATGCAGCACTGATGGGCACTGATAGGCAACACTGATGGGCACTGATAGGCGGCACTGATGGGCACTGATGGGCACTGATACGTGGCACTGATACGTGGCACTGATGGCCACTGATACGCAGCACTGATATGCGGCACTGATAGGCATCCCTGGTGGCACTGGCAGTGGTAGGCATTGGAGTGGGCACTGATTGGCAGCTGCCTGGGCACAGATTGGTATTTCCCTGGTGGTCTAGGGGGCATACCTGGTGGTCCATGTGGTGGCCATCCTGGTGGTCCTGGGCGGTTTCCCTGGTGGTCCTGGGTAGGATCCGAGGGGGGGCTGTGCTGATAAACAATCAGCACAGACCCCCCCTGTCAGGAGAGCAGCCGATCGGCTCTCCTCTACTCACGTGTTGCCAGAGGCGAGTGAGTAAAAGCCGATCACCGGCTCTTCCTATTTACATCGTGATCAGCCATGATTGGACACGGCTGATCACGTGGTAAAGAGTCTCTGTCAGAGACTCTTTACCTAGATCGGTGTTGTGGGGTGTCAGACTGACACCCAGCAACAACGATCGCCGCGATGCGCGCCCCCGGGGGCGCGCAGCGGCTCGATATCCTGATCACGTCATATGACGTCCGGTCAGGAATATCAAACCACTTTGCTGCCGTCATTTTGTAATAGGGCGGGCGGCAAGTGGTTAAAAAAATAAATTGACGTGGGGTCCCCCCAAAAATCCATACCAGACCCTTATCTGAGCACGCAACCTGGCAGGCCGCAGCAAAAGAGGGGGGACGAGAGAGCGCCCCCCCCTCCTGAACCGTACCAGGCCACATGCCCTCAACATTGGGAGGGTGCTTTGGGGTAGCCCCCCAAAACATCTTGTCCCCATGTTGATGAGGACAAGGGCCTCATCCTCACAACCCTTGGCCGGTGGTTGTGGGGGTCTGCGGGCGGGGGCTTATCAGAATCTGGAAGCCCCCTTTAACAAGGGGACCCCCATATCCCACCCCCCTCTGTGGGAAATGGTAAGGGGGTACTTGTACCCCTACCATTTCACAAAAAAACTGTCAAAAATGTTAAAAATGACAAGAGACAGTTTTTGACAATTCCTTTATTTAAAGTCTTCTTTTTTCCATCTTCTATCTTCTTTCTTCTATCTTTCTTCGGTTTCTTCCTCCATCTTCTTCTTCCTCCGATCCTCTGCTTCTTTCTCCGGTGTTCTCGTCCGGCATCTCCCTCTGCGGCATCTTCTTCTCTTCATCTTCTTCTCTTCGTCTTCTTTTCTTCATCTTCTTCTCTTCATCTTCCTTTCAGGCCGCTCCGCATCCATGATTGGATGGGAGGCTCCCGCTGTGTGACGCTTCCCTCTTCATCTTTTTCTCTTCATCTTTTTCTCTTCATCTTCTTCTCTTCATCTTCTTGTCTTCATCTTCTTGTCTTCATTTTCTTTTCTGGCCGCTCCGCATTTATGATGGCATGGTGGGAGGCTCCTGCTGTGTGATGCTTCTCCTCTTCTGACAGTATTTAAATATCGGGGGCGGAGCCTCCGGTGACCCCGCCCCCCTCTGATGCACGGGGACTTGACAGGGATTTTCCCATCATGTAGAATGCCACAGGGAAGTCCCCGTCAAGTCCCGTGCGTCAGAGGGGGGCGGGGTCACGGGTGGCCCCGCCCTCCGCTATTTAAGAACAGTCAGAAGACGAGAAGCGTCACACAGCGGGAGCCTCCCTCCATGCCATCATGGTTGCGGAGCGGCCCGAAAAGAAGATGAAGACAAGAAGATGAAGACAAGAATTTGAAAAGAAGAAGGTAAAGAGAAAAAGATGAAGAGAGAAGCGTCACACAGCGGGAGCCTCCCATCCAATCATGGATACGGAGCGACCCGATAAGAAGATGAAGAGAAGAAGATGAAGATAAGAAGAAGAAGAGAAGAAGATGAAGAGAAGAAGAACACTGGAGAAAGAAGCAGAGGATCGGAGGAAGAAGAAGATGGAGTAAAAAACCGAAGGAAGATAGAAGATGGAAAAAAGAAGACTTTAAATAAAGGAATTGTCAAAAACTGTCTCTTGTCATTTTTAACATTTTTGACAGTTTTTTTGTGAAATGTTGGGGGTACTTTTGTACCCCCTTGCCATTTTACACAGGGGGGCAGAATTTGGGGGTCCCCTTGTTAAAGGGGGTATCTACATTCCGATAAGCCCCCCGCCCGAAGACCCCCACAACCACTGGCCAAGGGTTGTGGGGATGAGGCCCTTGTCCTCATCAACATGGGGACAAGGTGTTTTGGGGGGCTACCCCAAAGCATCCTCCCAATGTTGAGGGCATGTGGCCTGGTACGGATCAGGAGGGGGGCACTCTCTCCTCCCCTCTCTTTTCCTGCAGCCTGCCAGGCTGCGTGCTTGGATAAGGGTCTGGTATGGATTTTTGGGGGGCCCCCACACCATTTTTTTTTAATTTTGGCGCGGGTTTCCCCTTAAAATCCATACCAGACCTGAAGGTTCTGGTATAGATTTTGAGGGGGACCCCCAAGCCATTTTTTTTTAATCTATTTTTTTTATAAATTTGGTTTGTGGTTCCCCTTAATATTCATACCAGACCCAAAGGGCCTGGTAATGAACTGTTGGGGAATCCCATGCCGTTTTGAAAGGAATATTTCACTTTTATTGTTTCACTTTAAGCATTATGAAAATTACTGCTTCTGATACATGTTCCCTGGGGCAGAACACCGCTAATTGTCCACTATTCATTGAACAGGCGAACACCTAATGTTCGAGTCGAACTTATGTTCGACTCAAACATCGGGCTCATCCCTACTCCAGACCCTGATAAAGCTGCAAACCATCCCCTCCACTCAGATACAACACTCTGGAGCCCTGCACTCTGCATTAGTGCAAACCCTGTGTCATGTTTCTCTATAATAACACAGTGGCAGGACTAAGCACTGTCACAATACATACATGCATACAGTAAATATTTTTTTTTAATTTTCACAATGCTAATATTTAGCACTATTAAAGTAGTTACAAGGCCACTTGTTATGTCTCTACAATCCCCTCTGTTAGATAAGATGTGCTCCACTGAATGTTCTTTATTAAAAAAAAGCTGAATTATACCTTATATCAGAGCATTTCCC
Source organism: Lithobates clamitans (assembly GCA_037952925.1). Lineage (NCBI taxonomy): Eukaryota > Metazoa > Chordata > Amphibia > Anura > Ranidae > Lithobates > Lithobates clamitans. The sequence continues at coordinate 153,312 of JBBGZY010001739.1, read as the reverse complement.
ATTGCGCATGTGACTCCTCGGCTCTCTCCTCTCAACGTCTGACAGATACAGCGGGAGGGGCCAAGAACTCCAACTTACGTTAGCTAAAAAGAGGGGAGGAGAGGAGGAGAGAGCCTAGGAGTCACGTGAGTGCCGGGAGAAACTCTGAAGTAAGGTAGATATGGGCCTTTTTTTAATAAAGGACATACAGTGGGGCACATGTTATTATCTAACAGAGGATTGTAGAGACATAACACTATTATTTTAAGAGCAAGAAGGGAGGATCGTGGAGTGGATGGAGCTGACAGGCAGGAGGGGGGGTCGGGGGAGAGAGGAGACACAGCGGATGATGGAGGCACATAAACTAACCATGGTGTCAGCAGCCATGATAAGATGTGGTCAGTTTACAAGGGGGAGGGCAGAAACTGGCAGGATCAGCCAGGTTTTTTTAGGTGATACAGGGGGCCAAATGACAAGCACTGTGCTGTATAACATGTTTTAAAGGAACAGGATTTTTTTTTTTTAGGGTTACAAACATTTTAAATCTTAGGCATCTATTTATAAATATTTTCACCCAAGATTCAAAAAACATTTGAAAATGTGTAAATCTTGGGTAAAAATGTTTACGTATTCGTGCTCCCATTAGACTCAGACTGGCTAAAGACACGCACACCAGCAACCCGATCAAGGTACTTTCAGAGTTCCGTAAACGATTGGCGAAACTATATGAAGCAAAGGCTACATTTCCTTTGCATCAGGCAGAGAAGCTTTTTCAGGATATGCCAATCCCGACACTGTCAGACACCAGTCATGAGTCTATGGAAAGCACGATCACAGTTGAGGAGGTTCTCTCAGCCATCAAGACTCTAATGCCCCGTACACACAGTCAGATTTTCCGATGGAAAATGTCAGATCGGAGCGTGTTGTCGGAAATTCCGACCGTGTGTGCTCCATCGGACATTTTCCATCGGATTTTCCGACACACAAAGTTTGACAGCAGGATATAAAATTTTCCGACAACAAAATCCGTTGTCGGAAATTCCGATCGTGTGTACACAAATCCGACGGACAAAGTGCCACGCATGCTCAGAATAAATAAAGAGATGAAAGCTATTGGCTACTGCCCCGTTTATAGTCCCGACGTACGTGTTTTACGTCACCGCGTTCAGAATGATCAGATTTTCCGACAACTTTGTGTGACCGTGTGTATGCAAGACAAGTTTGAGCCAGCATCCTTCTGAAAAAATCCTAGGATTTTGTTGTCGGAAAGTCCGAACAAAGTCCGACCGTGTGTACGGGGCATTAAACCTCCCAAACGTCCGGGGCTGGACGGCCTCCCCAGTTTATATTATAAAAAATTTGCAACCGAATTAGCCCCTCTTCTCACTAATTCTTTTAATGCATTGCTTGGGCAGCACTCCTTTGGTCAAGACACATTGACAGCGCTCATATCTATGATCCCGAAGCCAAATACTGACAATACACTATGGTCTAACTACAGGCCAATATCCCTTTTAAATGTGGATATTAAGATCCTAGCCAAAATTTTAGCTTTGCGTCTCAATCCGATTATTGGAGGATTGATTCATAAAGACCAAGTAGGTTTTATACCTAAACGGCAAGCCAATGGTAACATTCAACGCATTGTCCTTTTACAACATTTGGCCCGTTCTCGCAAAATACCGATGCATCTCCTTTCTCATGACATAAGGAAGGCTTTTGACACTGTTTCCTGGCCTTACCTGTTATACATCCTCCAACGATGGGGTTTCGGCCCGCATTTTCTAGGCTGGATCAGTGCCTTACATACCCGCCCACAAGCATATGTACAATACTCTGGGTTTTATTCAGAACCCTTCCCCATTTCACGAGGAACGAGACAAGGCTGTCCCCTATCCCCCTACTTTTTGCTCTCGTGATTGAACCCCTTGCATCCCTGATCAGAGCAAACCCTGATATCAGAGGCTTAGAGGTTGCTTCAACCACTCATAAACTGTGTCTCTTTGCTGACGACGCATTATTATTTGTTACATCACCTCACACTACCCTACCTAACCTCCTGAATACATTAGATAAGTTTGCTTTGGTTTCCGGGTTGGAAGTTAACCAAACTAAATCCAAAGCCCTCAATGTGTCTCTGCCACAGACTGAGCTTGAGCAGCTCCAAAAAAATTTTTCCATTTTACTGGTCCCCATCATCAATACCCTATTTGGGAATTAAACTGACTAGTGATCCGTCTAGCCTGTTTCACTCTAATTATCTCTCAATGTTATCCCAAATATCCTCGCTACTTAACTCTTGTCAACCCTTATGTGTTTCCTGGCTCGGATGTGTTGCGGCAGTGAAAATGTCTTTACTGCCAAAACTGCTGTACCTGTATAGAGTCCTTCCGGTTGCGATCCCCCCTATTACCATCGGGTCATACAAAATCGAGTCTTTAAATATATCTGGAGTTGCTAGACCGGTTTTACTCCTTAACAAACTTAGTGGAGGTCTGGGCATACCTAACTTCCTACAATACAACCATGCAGCCCAACTGGCTCAGACCATATTGTATCACTCTAAAACCGAAACACCTCTCTGGGTTAGCCTTGAAGCTATAGATCATTCAGTCGCTGTAACTAACTTGCTGTGGCTGCCCCCCGCGGCGCGTGGCCCTATCATAAACCCTATAACACTACACACCCTTAAACTCTAGGACAAGTTGAGGAGCCCCTATCCTTTCTGGGTCACCCTCTTTTCTACCCTGCATACACCGAACCAACCTCATTCCAAGCCTGGATCCGGGTGGGTCTGACTTGCATTTGTGACTTAGTTAGCGGAGATACCGTAAAATTATTCCCAACCATTCAAGCGCAAGCACAATTGCCGCACAAAGAGTGCTTTCGATACCTCCAAATTGCGCACTTTGTCCAAACTACCATCAAATCTTGTTCTGGACTAGATAATCGAACTGAATTTGAGAGCATGTGCGACTCGGACCCACATGCTCCAGGTATAATCTCTCGCCTTTTTACCCATCTCACATCCCCCCCCTCTACACTCCCCACCTATGCTCAACGATGGTCCAAATATTTAGCAATTGATTTAGAAACGGAAGACTGGACGACTATTTGGACCAACACAAAAAACTTGTCTCAAAATGTTGTAGCCTCAGAAGCCAACTATAAAGTGCTAATGCGATGGTATCTGGTCCCAACCAGAATCGCTAAACTTCTGCCTGAATATCCCCCAAATTGTTTTACTGATAGAGGCATGCACATATGGTGGACATATCCGCTTGTGCAATGTTTCTGGGCTCCACTCTCCACCAAGTTACTCTAGACCCGAACCCTACTATAGCCCTACTTAATTTTATTCCACAAGACTACACCAGATCGCAATTATGTCTCCTCCTTCAACTATTCACCGCAGCCAACTCAGTATAGCTGAACTGAAAAACAGGGTCACCCAGGCAATGATACACAGCAAGATTGAAGCGACAATCCTGGATAAGGTCCCCCAGCACTTTAAAATCTGGCAATCTCGGATAGAGCACTTTTTGCCCCCTGATATAGACAAGCACCTCTTAGAACCCTGAGACCATTGTAAATATTAGCAACGGTTTTGCTGTTGCACCTGGGCCCGTGTGGTCCGACAGACCAGTACCCTCCCCTTTCTGACTGTCCCTCTTTTCTTCCTTTCTCCTCATCTCTACCCTGCTCTCCTTCCCTTTCCTCTATCCCCCCTTTTCTACTTTGGATAACCATTGGTATTGTACTCTGTCTTTGGATATGGTCATGGTTGTTTTTGTGTCCGACTCCATAGGAATTGTCTCCAGTAGCCCCCTACTGTTAAGTTAGGGACATTACTCCTTCTTAATGTTAGCATTATCGGCTTGTACTGGATTTTGTGCTCTCCAACAGAGTACCCATTCATTGAAACCTTACATGTATTTAACCACTGTTATATTGTTTTGTTGAGATCTACTCTGTTTTATGTACTCGCCTTATCTTGCATTGAAATGCTTGTAACAGATACTTGTTAATTACCAATAAAAATATTTGAAAAGGAAAAATGTTTACGTATTGACCTCTTAAAAGAGATTTTTTTTTTTGAGAATCATACTTAATTCTGTGGATGCAGCATTGGTCTGATGCTGCATTTGTCTCCTGGCGCCTCTACACTGAGAACCGAGCGATCGAACACCACTGATCGCTCGTTTTTCAGAGATCCCAGAGCAGAGAGCTTCAGACTGTCAGTCACAGCTCTCTGCCCTGCCCCCTCCTTGCTCAGGCTCTAGCCGAGAGGCTGAGACGGGTGTCATTCTAGGCACCTGGCAGATCCAGACTTTATTGTCGTGATGAAGCTGTGCCTGGACTAAAAGAGGGGATGTCAGCAGAGAGTGTACTTCAGCCAACTCTCTGCTAAAAACGTGTCACAGGAGTTCAAAACACATTGGACTCCCGTGATCCATAGGAGGAGTACAGCCAAACGAGCTTTGGCTATACTTCTCCTTTAATGTGCTTTGCTTTTTTCTTTAATTATGAGCTTTAATTTTTAAATTGTTGCATGTGTATTTGGGTTTATACCCTTAAAATGATCAGTTAATGCAGACAAAGACTAGGGAGATACTAAAGACAGAGTGTGTAGCTGGAAAATAAGAATTAAAAGTAAATTCCCTGCACTGCTGCCCCTTTCTTTCCAGATAATTACTTTCCATAGGACTGCTCACTAATAGTGCACTGGCTGCAGTGGCTATACTGGCAGCTATTCTATTACCTTTCATTGATTAAGATTGATTAAGATGTACTGTATGTCAGTGGCAAGCCATCCATTAGGGATGCACGGGCGCCGTGCATCCCTAATGGATCTACATTAGGGATCTACATACAGGGCACCGGACTATGGGTTACAATGGAGGGGGTGTGTTTTTTGAAGCATGTGATTACAGCCAGAGGCTGTAATAGGCTTCAAAAAAAAGGTGGGCTCAGGGCGCAGAACACTGAGCCCCGATTCCCCCCAGTTGTGTGAGAATAGCGAATAAATATTCGCATTTCTCACACTGATTCTTCTCCCAGCCAATCAGAAAATGGGTCGTGAGACCGGTTTTCCAATTGGCCGAAGGGAGAAGCGATGCTATTGGCCAAGGGGGAGGAGAAGAAGGGAGGAGATGTGCCTCCTTACCTCTGTCCTGCCCATCCCCTCCTCGAGCCAGGGGGTGCTGGATGACTGAGACGGGTGGTGAGCCATCCCTGGAGTGGCGGCTGGTGTGTCCATCCGTCCTCTCTTGCTTCTTCCCCAGCCGCCACTCCAGGGATGGCTCACCATCTGGCTCAGCCATCCAGCACTCCCTGGCTCGAGGAGGAGCAAGACAGAAGTAAGGAGGCTGTCCATCTTCTGCAGCTGCGGCGGTGGCAGGGGGTGTATATGGTGTTCCCGGTGTTCGTCTCCCACCGGGAGAGGCGGGTGGAATTTGTTCCCAGGTGTTCCTCTCCCGCCAGGGGGGTGGGTGGGTGTATGATGTTCCCGGTGTTAGTCTCCCACCGGGGGTGGTTTTGGTTTGCCGCCCCCAATTATCGTGCACTAGCCACCAATGCTGTATGTGAAGATCGGTGCTGCCAGATACCACTGAGTTTTCAAGTGGAGCTTACATAAAAAAAATGTGCTGTGGGACATTATGACCTGTAGTCCCTCCCTGATGGCCTGCCTCAACAACCTACTCAAACTGCATCCAATCAGGCAGTCTCTTTACCTACATAGCTTGTAGATTTTAAGACATTACATACTGTAATCAAATTGTAATAGGTATAGTCAGCCTTAGAAACATGGTGGCCTCACAAGGCTGAAATGTAAAGATGTAAATGGTAGTTCTGTACCTTTGCTCAAGCCCTTATATTTGCAAAACCAACTTTTAATTCCTGTTCCACAATCCAACACCCCTACCCTCCTTATAAAAGAAAACCAGTAAAATAAAAACCAACAACTTGATAACTGTAGTAGACAGCTTTTCCCATCAGTATTGTCATATGGACCTATTTTTTTCAAGTGTTTTAAGGTTAACAAAGGTGAATTTGTAGGCATTTATATTTATCAAAATGTTTTTAGGCTTTGATTATGAGTCAACACACATGGCTTTAAGCAAATAATTGGACAAATAAAAACATCATATTATGTGTCAGACTGAAATCACATGTGGCTTTAAGAAAGCCATGACTTCAGATACAAATAATAGGTGAGAATACTAAACAAAACCAGTGTAACTTTTAACCCCTTAGTGAAAGAGAGTCAAACAAATCTTAAAGCCTGAAAACAATTTTGCGACTTTGACATGTGTTAGTAAAACTGTATATCATTGCAACTACTTTGTGTATCCTGGTGTATTATCTCTTGTTTTTTCAGGACAAATTGAGCTTTCTTTTAGTGGTAATGGACATCAACAGATTTTATTATCATTTCTTGCTGATACCATAACTTACCACCAAATCACAGCCCCAAATAAATTCTCAAGCTCTTTATGATTGTAGCTATACCACATATGTGCTTGTTTATGTCCAGAATTGATGGTGCACATTTTTTTTTTATTCTATCGAAAACACACTGACATTGATATGAACTTAAACATTTATAATACCAAAAAAGTATTACTTGATTGTGAAAGCACCTCTCTCTTTTTTTGTTATTATCATTTATGGAAGGTGACATTTTTCATACTTAAAAGGGGCAGCTTTACATATTGTATGTATGGGATTTAAGGGAAGACACCTTTGAGTATATGATTCATAAAATGCTTAAAGAAATTACAAAATATACTGACCTGTCCTTTGACCCTGACCTTGACTTTTAACCCTTACCTTGACCCTAACATTAACCCTAGCACTGGCCTAGATCAAACTCCTGTTCTAGCTATTTTTTCTTTCTTTCTTTTTATTATTATTTATTTTTACACACTTTTGTTTATTTACATTATTCTCTCCTGCAGGAGAAAAAGATACAATGTATATTTGTCATCATTCAGAAAAGAAAGGAAAAAAAAAAGATGGGCTGCACATAGACTGATCACTGTAATAGCCAATTTGAGGCTATCACATTGATCAGGTGACCAGGTACCAGGTGTTAAGGGTTTTGAACATTACATTAGTATGAACATTAGTACGAGAGCCAATGAGAGCACAGTCTCTATGCTGGGAGCGTGCCATGCTCCCAACAGAAAGACAACTACACAGATATGCAGCCCCATGGATAAAGACCTAAAGACCCAATTAAGGGAGGCTGCATATCGGCGAACTGTCAGAGGGAAGGAGTTACCACTTGCCCACTGGGCACTTAAACACCCTTCCTAAGCAGACCAACTTTCAACTTTCAGTGCAGTTACACTTTGAATGACAATTACTCAGTCACGCAACATTGTACCCATATGAAATGGTTTTCCTTTTTTCACACAAATAAAACTTTCTTTTGGTGGTATTTAATCACCACTGGGTTTTTTTTTTTTTTTGCACTATAAATGAAAAAAGACTGCAAATTATGTAAAAAAATAAAATTTTCTTAGTTTTGGTTATAACAATTTGCAAATTAGTCATTTTTCTTCATAAATTTTGGCCAAAATTTATACTGCTACTAGGGATGAGCCGAACACGCGAACACCGTTAAAGTCTATGGGACACGAACATGAATAATCAAAAGTGCTAATTTTAAAGGCTTATATGCAAGTTATTGTCATAAAAAGTGTTTGGAGACCGGGGACCTGCCCCAGGGGACATGGATCAATGCATAAAAAAAAGTTTTAAAAACGGCCGTTTTTTCGGGAGCAGTGATTTTAATAATGCTTAAAGTGAAACAATAAAAGTGTAATATTCCTTTAAATTTCGTACCTGGGGGGGGGGTGTCTATAGTATGCCTGTAAACGGGCACATATTTCCCGTGTTTAGAACAGTCTGACGGCAAAATGACATTTCAAAGGAAAAAAAGTCATTTAAAACTACTCGCGGCTATTAATGAATTGCCGGTCCGACAATACACATAAAAGTTCATTGATAAAAACGGCATGGGAATTCCCCACAGGGGAAACCTGAACCAAGGCCCTTCAGGTCTGGTATGGATATTAAGGGGAACCCCGGCCAAAATAAAAAAAAATGGCGTGGGGTCCCCCTCAAAATCTATACCAGACCCTTCAGGTCTGCTATGGATTTTAAGGGGAACCTTGCACCAAAATTTAAAAAAAAAATGGCCTGGGGTCCCCCCAAAAATCCATACCAGACCCTTATCTTGCCCGGTGGTTGTGGTGGTCTGCGGGCGGGGGGCTTATTGGAATCTGAAAGCCCCCTTTAACAAGGGGACCCCCAGCCCTTCCCCCTGTGTGAAATGGTAAGGGGGTACAAAAGTACCCCTGCCATTTCACAAAAAAAGTGTCAAAAATGACAAGAGACAGTTTTTGACAATTCCTTTATTTAAATGATTCTTCTTTCTTCTTCTTTCTTCTTTCTTCTATCTTCTATCTTCTATCTTCCTTTGGTTTCTTCCTCCATCTTCTTCTTCTTCTGGTTCTTCCTCCGGTGTTCTCGTCCTGCATCTTCCTCCGCGGCACCGGCGTCTTCTTCCCTTCTTCTTCTCGGGCCGCTCCGCATCCACCATGATGGGAGGCTCCGCTGTGTGACGCTTCTCCTCTTCTGACGGTTCTTAAATAACGGAGGACAGGGCCACCCGGTGACCCCTCCCCCAGGTACGAAATTTAAAGGATTATTATACTTTTATTGTTTCACTTTAAGTATTATTAAAATCACTGCTCCTGAAAAAACGGCCATTTTTAAAACTTTTTTTTGCATTAATCCATGTGCCCGGGGCAGGACCCAGGTCCCCAAACACTTTTTTATGACAATAACTTGCATATAAGCCTTTAAAATTAGAACTTTTGATTTCTTCCATAGACTTTTAAAGGGTGTTCCGCGGCTTTCGAATTTGCCGCGAACACCCCAAATTGTTCACTGTTCAGCGAACTGGCGAACAGCCGATGTTCGAGTCGAACATGAGTTCGACTCAAACTCAAAGCTCATCCCTAACTGCTACATATCTTTGGTAAAAATAACCAAAATAAGTATATTATTTGGTCTTTGTGAAGGTTATAGAGCCTACAATCTATGGTGCCAATCTCTGAAAATTGATCACACCTGATGTACTAACAGCCTCATTTCTTGAGACACTAACAAGTCAGAGCAGTACAAATACCTTGCAAATAACCCCTTTTTGGAAAGTAGACAGTCCAAGGTATGGTGAGTTTTTTGAAGTTGTAATTGTACCCAACAATTCTTTGCAAAATTAAGATTTTTTTTTCCACAAAATTGTCATAATTGTCACAAGTTATTTTTCTCCCACAACATATGTATATCACAAATTACACCCCAAAATACATTCTACTACACCTCCAAAGTAATGCGATACCACATGGGTGAGACTTTTTCACAGCCTGGCCACATGCAGGGAGCACCATCTGATGTTCTAGGGACATAAATTACACATTTAATTTCTAGACTACCTGTTACACTTTTGAAGGTCTTGGAGCACTCGGACAATGGAAACACCAAAAAAACTACAAATTTGTAAAGTTAACACCCCAACATATAATCTATGAGGCATAATGAGTGTTTTGAACATGTCATTTTTTCCCACAAGTTTTTGGAAAATGTGGAAAGAAAATGAAAACGCATTTTTTTTTTACAAAAAGTTGTCAATTTATAAGATATTTCTAACACGGCATGTACATGCAAAAAAATACGCCCCAAAACAATTTCTGCTACTCCTATTGAATATGACGATACCACATGTGTGAGACTTTTAGACAGCCAGACCACATACAGAGGCCCAACATGCAGGGAGCACCATCAGGTGTTCTAGGGGCATACGTTACTAATCTATTTGACTACCTATTACACTTTTGTGAGACACTGTGGTGGCACTGATTGGTACTGTAGTGGCATGGATGTGGCACAGATGAGCACTGATGTGGCATGGATGTGGCACGAATAAGCACTGATATGGCATGGATGCGGCACAGATGATCACTGATATGGAATGTATGAGCACTGATGTTGCACGGATAATCACTGATGTTGCATGTATGAGCACTGATGTTGCACAGATCACTGATGTTGCATGTATGAGCACTGATGTTGCACAGATCACTGATGTTGCATGTATGAGCACTGATGTTGCACGGATAATCACTGACGTTGCATGTATGAGCACTGATGTTGCACAGATCACTGATGTTGCATGTATGAGCACTGGTGTGGCATGGATGAGGCACGGATGAGCACTGATGTGACATGAATGTGGCATGGCCACTTCACACAGAGGTGTGAAGAGACACCTGTTTATGTTTATCAATTTGCACGGTTAAGACTGTAGCACCACACTCCACTGTTTCTCACCTTAATCTCAAGATGATTGCTTCAGAGACTTGTTATGTGTTATGTGTAATGTTGTGATCAATCAGATATCCCAACTTCAGGTCAGACTTGCTGGCATCATAAGTATAAACAAAGAACACCTTTAGATAATAGCAGGAGACCCCAGTAGCAGAGTGTTTTCCATGTATTCCAATGGCTCTAGTTCACACCATGCAGTCAGTTCCCAGTCGGTTTCTGGTGCAGGAACTGACTGGACACTGACCAGAAACTGACTGCATGGTGTGAACTAGAGCCATTGGAATACATGGAAAACACTGTGCATGCAATTTGTGCAGGAAAAAAAAACTCACAGAACTGCATCTGGTGCTCTTCAGGAAACATATCTAAAACACACTGCTGTCTTTAATGCTCAGTTTACAGCTTTTTAACGTCAACAGACTGGAGAGAAATACAAGATTTGGGACCTTGTTGCTGGTTTATAGCTTCCCTGTTGAAATGAAAACCCCCAACCATTTCTTGGGGGGGTTCAGTCTGACAGTCCCTTTAAGCAGCTCAGCAGATTGTTTCTTCCTGAAGCTTGTTGCTCTTTAACTTGCAATGATGGAAAGCACAGGGAGAGAGGGGAGAAGAAAGAATTTGTTGCTACTGCAGCCTGGACTGTGCCTGTCCCTAGCAGTTGGGCTAGTAAGGATTGTTTTTGGCCAACAAGGCTGATTGATTTAAGCCTCACTCACAGGACCCAACAGATGGGAGATACAATCATACGAGGCTTCTGGAGCCCGAGGAAGAAAGGGCTTGAGACAGCTGTATGTGTTTGCTGCTGTAAGCCTGTGGAGACAGGGATCTGGACTGACAAATAGAATTTTCACAGCACATTTACCAGCTAGCCAGCAAAAAAAAACTAAACTATTGCACTGTCTAGCAATTTGCATTAAAACAGGTTTTAGTTACAAAATGCCAGAAGCCCAGCACAGCACAATAGCAGCTGAGCGTGTCCATTAAGTTATTATTAATTCTATTATAATTATTTAGGAAAGATGTTGAGTTGAGTTTTTTTTTCCTGCACAAATTGCATGCACAGTGTTTTCCATGTCCTGACAGAAGTCTGAATGATGTCCTGAGCACCACCATTGCTGGGGGCACAATTGGGGGCACAATTGGGGGCACAATTTTTTACCCAGAGACAACCTCCTGAAAGCAGCATCTCTCCCTGGACACTGGGGAGTGGGGATGTCTGCTCTCTCTATTTTAGGCAAAACTGACCAAACACTTAAACAGAAGTAAATAACTGCCCTGAATGGCTCCATGCTATATAAAACAATACAAAGATTTGGGCTGGAATTCCACATAAACTTATTATATATTAAAACTCAATAGCAGATCAGGAGATATTTGGGATGCTTAGTGGGTGATAATATTTTTCCCACATGAAGTAGTTAAATATTTTAATAAATACATTAGATATCAGGTATGTGTTCCTAAGAAAAATGTGACGTTTAAGACAAACTTTATTTAAAATTTCTGTGTACTCAACTTGTTTTTCTTTGATTATATAAGCCAACCCCGTTCTTCGTAGTATAGACATTCACTGAAGTGTTCCAGCTGTCTACATTCTCAGCACCAACTGAACTACCAGGTAAGTTGATGCTGGATAATTATTTTACTATTAACTACATCAATATCGGGCACTTCCGCTTCTTCCTGCCCAGGACAATTTTCAGCTTTCAGCGCTGTCACACTTTGAATGACAATTGCGTGGTCATACAACACTGTGCCCAAGCTACATTTTTATCATTTCTTTCCCACAAATACAGCTTTCTTTTGGTGGTATTTGATCACCACTGGGGTTTTCTTTTTTTTTGCTAAACAAACTTAAAAAGACCAACATTTTTGAAAAAAAAACAAAAACTGATGGGCAATGATAAGCAGCACTAATACATAGCTCCCAACTGTCCCTGATTTGGAGCAATGTCCCTCTTTCCCTCATTCCTCCTCATTTGTCCCTTATTTTGATCTGATCTACATAGATGTATATAAAATGAACTTTGTATCTATCACAAAGTGTTTCCCAGTGCTACACCTGTCACCCGATTTCTAAATGGCTGCATTTGTAAATTCCAGAAGCCAATATAAAGGAAATTTAATGGTAAAAAAGCCCTTGTGGGTTTAACCAATCTTGTTTTTCTTGTATAATTCTCCTTTAAGGGGGCGTAGTAGGGGGTGTGTCCTATGCCTGCATACTTTTGCTGATAGGTGTCCCTCATTCCCATCCCAAAAAGTTGGGAGGTATGCTAATAGGTGGCACTGATGGGCACTGAGAGATGGCACTGGATAAGCAGCACTGACAGGCATTGCTGATGGGGCACTGATTGGCACTTTTATGGGCACTGATTGACACATTTATGGGCACTGACAGGTTACATAGTTAGAGGAAACAAAGTGATTATGTGCACAACAATAATAAAGTGATAGTGGAGTGGTACTACAGTGTAAAAAAAAATATTATACAAGTGATTAGATTAGATTTTAATTAGAATTAGATTTTGCAGCACTACATCTAGTTGTTTTTATTTTTTAGTAGCGCAGAGGTCCTCACATTTTTCATCTTTAGGTTACATAGTTAGTAAGGTTGAATAAAGACACCAGTCCATCCAGTTCAACCTGAGAGAGTGTGGGTGCGTGTCTACAATTATCCCTATTTTTTATTTAAGGTACCCATATAGTGCTGTCAATTTACACAGGGTGCTCCACACGTACATTGCACACTCACATTGGTCCCTACCCTCAAAGAGCCCACAATCCAAGATCCCCAACTCACATTCATATACTAGGGCCAATTGTGGACAGAAGCCAATTAACCTACCAGCATGTCTTTGGAGTGTGGGAGGAAACCGGAGTACCCGGAGGGAACCCACACAGGCACAGGGAGAACATGCAAAGTGACCCTTTTTACTGCTAGGTAAGAGTGCTACCCACTACACCACTGTGCCACCTGTGAAGGTGTTCTTTATGGGTAACAGGCTGGCAGCTGATGGGCAGTGATTGGCAGCTGATGGGTACCTCTGATGGGGGCTGCACTGATAATCAATGTGCTGATTATCAGCGTAGACCCTCCTCTGACAGGGAGAGCCGCCGATAAGAGCTTTCAAAAAATGTTCAAAAAAATATACTAGGAAGAAAGAGAGTATTGCGTATGAGGGGGAACCCAAGATTAAGGCTGATATAATAAAATAGTTTAAAATCAGGATCAAGGTAATATGGTCACAAATGAAATAAAAATAAAAATAAAATTAGAATAATAAAAATCAAAATCAATTTCAAAATAAAAATCAAAATAAAATAAAAATAAAATAAAAAATGAATGAAAATAAAATAAAAAAAAATATAAAAAAATAAAAATAATAAATAAATAAAGTGAAAATAAACATAAAAATAAAATAAAATAAAAATGAAAATAAAAATAAAAATAAAATACAATAAAAAATAAAAAAAAATAATCAAATTAAAAATAAAATGAAAGTGACATGAATTTGCGAAATAATTGTTATGATCCCAGAGTATCCAAAATAGGTATGCAAGGACTTATCTGGCTAAATACTGCTCAATTACCTTATCATCTAGGGAGGAGAATATACCTCTAAAAATTTGTTAAAAAGCAATTTAGATCTAAATCAATGTTCATTCCTATGGGTTGGAGAGTGTCTAATTGGAAAATCCATTTCGTTTTGGGAGATCTTATTTTTCTTATTTTCCCCTCTCCAGTGGCCTTTGATTTTGTCTATGCCATAGAAAATCATACATGTTGGATCCATATTATGATGGTCCCTGAAATGTCTGGGCCTTAGGTGTTGGTGGTACCAGAACACTGTAACCCCTTACAGTTACACTTGTTGGGCGCAGGAACGGGCCCTGCTGTGAAATAATATATCAAGAATTGTAAAACCGTTCTTGGTATTATTTATATGTTCCCAGATCCTTACATGTAGTTCTCTTGTGGTTCTACCCACATATTGTTTATGGCAGGGGCACTCTAACACGTAGGTTACATGTGTACTGTTACATGTAATAAACTCTCTTATATTGTATTTAGTTCCATTTGCCATAGAGGTGAATTCCGTTTTTTTCTTGCTGTTTTTTTTGCTAGTCCTACATGGAAGACATTTTCCACATTTGAAGAAGACCTTAAGCTGGCTTGATATTTTTATTTGCTTTGGTGGATCCAGGGCATTATGTACCAATCTGTTTCTAAGGTTTCCACATTTGAAGAAGCTCATATACTCACCTGGTTTTCTTTGCTTATCAGCACATATCTGAAGACATGTAGTAAATATGTTAATGCACCTTTATGCACATTCATGTATTAGTGCACATTCACGATTTACCAATTTTTTAATTTTATTGAATTTACTTTGTATACACCAGTAGTCCTTTGGGTTATTAAGGAGAGGTGCACAATAGAACAGTGCTAACATCTACTTTGCTTCTTTTTTCAAACTTTTATTAACTCCAATTCCTAAATATCTTATCTTTATTAGGAAATAATACAGTAGAAAGCTAGCATTCATAAGATATATTACGTATAATGATTATTTATTTACACATAATCCCAAAAGCCTCATGCACCTTCTCTCCAAACCTGGGAACAAATTAAATCACAGAGACCATTATCTGGGGACTCTTCTCATTCATACAAGAAAAACCTTCTAGAAACCATTAGTATAGTTAGTAAATAAATAAAAATAATATTTTCAATCTAACATCCTTTGCAATTTTTTTACAATAACCAACATCCTTTGGCAATGATTGAGTGAGGACTAGCGTGGATAGTACAGGTGATGCAACAAGCATCCCCATTCAAGATAGACATCCTTGGAAACCATAAACAATGGAGATTTGAACTTTGGTTTGAATCACCTCCAATGACATCTACGAACCTGCTGTGCTCTTCCTTTTTCTACTTTCCATGAGAAACCAGAACAAGTAAGGTCTGGAAAGCATCAAGCAAAGCCATATAATTAAAAATACACTTAACCTGCCCATAATGTCAGGTGTACTGGATCTTTGGTGTTGGGTTAGAGCAAACAAACATTGAAGTTTTTATTGTATTGGAATAGGGATGAGCGGACCCCCCTCCCCCCATGTTCAGGGTCAGGGTTCAGTTTGCAGCAGAACATGCAAACAGGCAAAACATTTGTTCGAACACGCGAACACCGTTTAAGTCTATGGGACACGAACATGACAAATCACAAGTGCTAATTTTAAAGGCTTATATGCAAGTTATTGTCATAAAAAGTGTTTGGGGACCTGGGTCCTGCCCCAGGGGACAAGAATCAATACAAAAAAAAAGTTGTAAAAACTGACGTTTTTTCGGAGCAGTGATTTTTTTAATAATGCTTAAAGTGAAACAATAAAAATGAAATAATCCTTTAAATATCATGCCTGGTGGGTGTCCTTAGTATGCCTGTAAAGTAGCGCAACTTTCCTATGTTTATAACAGTGCCACAACAAAATTACATTTCTAAAGGAAAAAATATGTCATTCAAAACTACTCGTGGCTGTAATGTATTGTCGGATCCTGGCAATATAGATAAAAAATCCCAAAAATCCTCCAAAAAAATGGTGTGGATGTCCCCCCCCCCCCCCCCAATCCATACCAGGCCTTTCAGGTCTGGAATGGATATTAAGGGGAACCCTGCACCCTGCACCCAAGTAAAAAAAATGGCGTGGGGGGTCCCCCAGGCACTATATACTCTGAAGAGCAATATATATACTATATGGCATGCCCTATATACTCTGCAGAAAATTGAGCCTTAGGTGTTGGTGGTACCAGAACAGTTATGCCTATGCCCTCACAGTTACACTTGTTGGGCATATGAACGGGCCCTGCTGAGGAATATTATATCAAGAATTGTATGTACATGCATATGTTAAACAGGGGCAGAAAAATTGGGCCTTGGGTGGTGGTGGTGCCACAACACTATAACTCCTCACAGATATATATATATATATATATATATATATATATATATATATATATATATATATATATATATATATATATATATATATGTATACATATACGTATATATATATATATATATATATATATATATATATATATATATATATACATATATATATATATATACGTATATATATATATATACATATATTTATATATATACATATATATATATATATACGTATATATATATATATATATATATATATATATATACATATATATATATATATATATATATATATATATATATATATATATGTATATATATATATATGTATATATGTATGTATATATGTATATATATATATATATATATATATATATATATATATATATATATATATATATATATATATATATATATATATATATCCTGCCTGCTTAATCTAACTCAAGCTATCTCTCTGTCCACACCAACAACACTACACACGGCCGCTATGTAAGCATGTAAGCAACCTTATATAGTGTGGGGGGCATGGACTTAGTCCCCCTCAGCCATGATTGGCCAAAGGCCCCCTGCCTTTGGCCAATTATGGCTCTCTCAGCAGAGCACGCTGTGATTGGCCAAAGCATGCAGGTCAAGTGCATGCTTTGGCCAATCATCATACAGCAATGCACTGCGATCTCGCAGTGCATTATGGGGCGTTCCGTGGCGCTCTAATTTTCCACGACCGCCCCATATGTTCAGTTCGTTTTAGAACAAACCAACACCCGATATTCGAGTCGAACCGTGGGCTCATGCCTGTATTAGAACATCCATTTTATGTGTGCCTAACATTAGGATGCCTCGTGTTATTTTCAAGTTATCTTTTCAATTGTGTCTTCTTTCCATGAATCCAAATTATCCACAGAGCTCAAAGATGTTCACCTTGAAGAAATCCCTCTTACTCCTTTGCTTTCTTGGGACCATCACCTTATCTCTTTGTGAGCAAGAGTAAGTATATATAATAGTTATTGTTTAAATAAGTATAGACTTTTAAGGCCTACTCTGGACAAACGGCTAAGCATATAGGTAAAATACATATATGAGGATTGTGGACTGTGGCCATCTCATCAATGACTTTTATTTTAAAAACACATTTATATTACTGGGACAGCAAGTGAGGGCCAATCTTTTTGACTGGGACAACAAGAAAAACCTGGAAGAGTTTCTAAATCTAGAAATACAGAAAGGAGCACCAGACCAAAACTGGATTAATGAAGTCTAAGACAATTTTGATTGCTGGTGAATAGGTCACAAAAAAAAGAAAAAACAGACAGCATGTTTCAGGTACAACAACACTACCCCTTCATCAGGGTTCAACATAGAATAAATCTTTGATGGACTTGGAGAAACATTGACCTCAAAGATCTATATTAGAACCGGTATTGATCTCTGCACATAGAGCAACAATGTGACAGCAGTTGCTGGGTAGCAGAGTTTCTAATTCTTCCCTGTTTAAAACAAACCAAAAGAAAAATTTGACTGTTTGTCCCCTTCTAAAGAGACCCTGAAACCTACTTAAATGATTACAGGTGAGGTTAGATGTGATAATGTGAGCATGAGAGGAGTTTGGTTAAGTGTACAGGTGTGAGGGTGGGGGTGATGGGTGCAGGAACAGTGTTTAGAGTGGATGTGCAAGCACAATAATCAAGTGGGGAGACTCATGAAAAGAGGGGAGAATCATGGCACCTTCCCATACACAGAGAGCAGCATATGGCTGGAGTACTCACCTGCCAGTCTTTGCTTAGTCCTAAAACCCAGCTCAGTACCTTTCCATCTTCTGCAGCCAATGGTTCCACAAAACATGTGCATGACAGTTATGGACTATCACCACAATGTCATTGCAATATTTCACATTTAATCAAATGTTGCAAAACATTACATACGTTAGTGTGATGCAGTGCCATTCAATTAAATGTCACCATAACACACCTTGTCACTTGCACAACATTCTGTCTACTGTCTAAAAATGGTACATTCAAGTTTGTCCATTACTGCTTGTTGTACTGCTAAGCAGATCCATTGGAAGGTGCATGGGGGTGCCTTTTACAATTAATGGCACCACATTAAGGAGAAGAGCCATGGCAGCAGTTCCCATTCAGACCCCTGTAGCCAACATTGCAACTGTTCCTCAAACAAACTCCTACAGGTAACAGTGGCTACGGCTACACCAACATCTCAGCACCGCCCATCTCTTTCTGGCAGCAACTGACAGACCAGGCGTATAAAGGATGACAGAGGAGAGTCCCAAGTCAACCTGACCTACAGTACAGGAAACAAAGGCACAGTCTTACGTGTTCCCTTATTAAAGGGCAATTTTTTTTCTTGTTTCATGTGTAGATTGATATTTTCAAACAACCAGTGTTACAAAATTACACTATTTGAGAGTACAAAGGTCATTTACATTATTCATGTGATATTATCCATAGAATCCATAAATTTGGGTATGATGGGTCTCATACAATAATACAGATGGAGACAAATAATCTTAACACTGTACAAGGGCAGAGTGGAGTCACCAATATGAGAGATTTACTTTGAATGTCTTGGGAGATGCCCAACATCTTTAAAGGGCCAAGGTGTGGTAAAGGCAAGAGTATGGCAGAGAATGTGTAACAATGAAGGGTAAGGGAGGAACGGAGAAGGACAAAGAGGGGGAGGGCAATCAGGGGTGGGAGGAAGGTGGGAAGGAGAACAGGATAAATATATACCAATGGTACACCAACCATTCAGGGGATCAAAAGGTCCAGCTAAAATCCCACCAGAAGATAACATGAGGTCCAGGGATATGGCAAATATTTGTTCATTGTATCAGTCAGTCTGGCTTCTATTTTTTTTCATGCAGCACAAAATTGATTCTTGACTTGGTTTTGGCCAAAGAAAAAGTGGATTATTTTCTAAGCTTTAGCAATTGTTTGGTTGCTGTAAAAACATGAAAAAGTAATTTGAACTAGAGGGAAAAAATGCCCCCTTGGGACTTTAACGCAGTTTAAAACATTTATTGATATAGAAAAGAGATATACTTTATTGTCCAAAAATTCTAAAATTGTCATGTGAATATTAAAATCCTACATAATAGCTCTGACTAAGCCACATGATTCCCATATTGGAATAATATATCCATCCAAAAATATATGATATGAATCATAAAAAATTCATATAACAGCTTACTTTATAGATCCTTGTAAACTTACTTTATGTATCTTTATAACATTGTATACTCAATAAACTTCTTTTGACAAGGAAAAAATTCATATAACAGCCCCTGTTATATTTATTTATTGTGTATGCATTTTTTATGATTGATAGTATATATTTTTGGATAGGTGTATTTTTCCAATATGGGGGATCATGTTTATTAGACATGTGCATTCGTTTTCGTCCGAGTACATTTTCGTCAGAATTTCGGGTATTTTCGTTATCGTTTTAATAAACGATAACGAACGAGCAGAATCCGAAAACCGAAAGATCTGACATAAACAAATGCTTTATTTTCGTTTTCATTGCAAAAACAGTTCGATATAGATAGGAGATTCGACATGACGCTGACAATAACAATCTTTGTCCATCGAACCTGTGGTCGAATGTGCCTAACCTTAGCTCTATTAGTCCAAGATTATTCTACATAGAGAGAAAAGATTTGACATAGAGAGAAAAGATTTGACATTATAGAGACAATAGAAAAAAAGGTTAACTGTACCTAACCTAACTCTATTAGTCCAAGATTATTCGACATAGAGAGAAAAGATTTGACATAAAGATCTGACAAAGCAGTCGCCGCGAGTGGACATTTATGGTCAAATGCTCCGCCCATAGGCTATAGAAGAATTCTAATGTTGGTTGGCTAGTAATAATAATTAATATATATAATTATTACTAGTGTCATACAACATTAGAATTCTACTATAGCTTGTAGGCGGAACATTCGACTGGAAATGTATGATTGCGGCGTCGTACAGTTTAGCTGCTCTGTCGAATCTTCTTAGAACATTTGACAGACACCATAAGCCTTCAATGACAGATTCGACCTTAATTATTTCGGATTTTCGGACGAATGCATTTTTTAATGAAACAAAATAAATAAAAACAAATTTCGGGAGTAACTAAATACATTTATTTTTCGGATGAAAACAAAATTCCGAAACAAAATATTTCAGTGTGCACATGTCTAATGTTTATGGCTTAGTCAGAGCTATTTTGTAGGATTTTAATATTCACATGATGATTTTGAAAATTAAAATCTTCTAAAAAAATTCTACCATTGTATGGCCTGCTTAAAAGGATACATTTAGAGGGGATTTCAAGATATCCTTAACCTTACTCAATTAGGAACGTTTTTCCACATGTGGTGGACTTGCCCAATAGAATGGCACTTCGGGGAATGAACTATTTCAGATGATCTCAGAACTGATGGTCTCTGTGGTCCCTTTCTTAGCTCAATATGCACTCCTGAACCTCAAACCTCCAGGCTTTTCCAAGATTAAATTCAAATTACTTGATAAAGGCAATAGGAGTATTGACAGCTCATCTCCAAATAGCATAAAGTAGAAGGAAAAAATGCCCCCTCTGGACTTTAACACAGTTCAAAATATACTTCACTATACTACAACATTTATTGATGTAGAAAAAATATATACTTTATTGTACAGAAAAATCTAAAATCATCATGTGAATATTAGAATCCTATAAAATAGCTCTTAGAATAATATATCCATTTAAAAATATACAACATTAATCATAAAAAGTGCATGCATAATAGAGGCTGTTCTATGTATTGTTTTATGATTGATATTATACATTTTTGGATGGATATAATAATCCAATATGGGGATGTTTATGGCTTAGTCAGAGCTATTACTGTATATACGATTTTATTATTAACATGATGATTTTTAAATTTTTTGTACAATAAAGTATATATCGTTTCTATATCAATAAATGTGTTAAATATTTTGAACTGTGTTAAAGTCCCGAGGGGGCATTTTTTCCTTCTACTTTATGCTATTTGCAGACGAGCCGTCAATACTCTTATTGCCTTTATCAAGTAATTTGAATTTGATCTTGGAAAGGCCTGGAGGTTTGAAGTTTAGGAGAGCTAAGAAGGGGACCACAGAGATCATTAGTTCTGAGATCATCTGAAATATTTCTTCCCAGAAGTGCCATACTATTGAGCAAGTCCACCATATGTGGAGAAAAGTTCCTAATTGAGTAAGGATAAGGTTATCTTGAAATCCCCTCTACATGTATCCTATTAAGCCGGCCATACACTGGTAGAATTTTGTCAGAAGATTTTTAATTTTTAGAAGTTTCGTTTGATTTGCTAATGGCTAGTGGGTTCAAACTGATGAATGTTTTTGGCCATAATGGTGAGAAAATTTACTGAAACAGGATGGAAAATTTTGGTTGAGTGAGTGAAATTCTAACCATGAATGTGATTTTTGTTTGGAAAAAATTGCTAACATTGTAAAGAGCAAGTGCTAAAGCACAAAAAAAAACATTTTAATATACCTGAGATTCCATCCAAGTAGTAGGTCTGGAGGTCTAACAAAAAAAAAAAGTTGACTCAACAATGGCAAGATTGAATGTCCTGATGAATGATTTCACTTTCAATCTTTTATTAATTTTCAAATAGAAAAATACAACTGGAACAATAATCCAAATGGAATACAGTACATACAAAATACAGAATATAAGTCCTCCAACATCAATTACAAGCTTATATAACAACATTCTATAAAGATCAAGAATGACCGAGGTCCCTGCTGGGTGAACAGAGGTGCTATTAATTATCTCCCGTCACCTTCATAGTCAGTGTAACAGAACCCTTTGGTGGTGTTCGGAGCTCCAATTAGTCCGAGACCCATCAAGCATCCCAGCAATACCACATAAACCTAAGGAAAATAAAACATTGTATGTGATGTGATGTGGTTGGTTAAGACTGTCTTGCTTCATCTGGATAATTTAAGATCTACAGGCATACCCCACTTTTAAGTACACAATGGGGTTTATTTACTAAAGCTGGAAAGTACAAAATAAGGCTCACTTCTGCATAGAAATCAATGAGCTTCTAACCCCAGATTGTTCAATTAAGCTTTGGTTATAAAACCTGGAAGCTCATCATAGGCGTGCGCACGGGGTGTGCCGAGTGTGCCTGGGCACACCCTAATCACCCATGCAGTGTTTGTGTAGTCCCATGCCGGCTGTCTCCTGAGATCTGCCTGGGCTGCTGTGAAATGCTGCATCCAGATCCAAGCAATGTGTAGCCCGCGCTGAGACAGTATCACATTGAGCACTGCAGATATTGGGGCTTGTACGATCCGCTCAGTGTGCGACACTGTCATGTATTGTAACTGCATGCAGGGAGAGAGAGGAGCTGTCAGAATTCAGCGGTGATGTCCGGGTTGGACGGGACTGAGCAGCTGTCGAACACCAGCCAATGGGATGGGGTTTGGGTGGGCCACTAAGTGCTTGTGGCTCCCCCCTTTCTTAAGCAGCCCAATAATTGGCTGGTGTTCAATAGCTGCTCAGACCTGCCCACCCCCGACATCACCGCTGGATTCTGACAGCTCCTCTCTCTCCCTGCCTGCAGTTACAATACATGACAGCGTCACACACTGAGCAGATCTTATAAACCCCAATATCTGTTCAATGTAATCTCCTCTGTCAGTGCTTCCAATCAGTGCCACCTGTCAGTGCCAATCAGTGCCAGTGCCGCTCGTCAGTGCCAGTCAGTGACAATCAGCGTCACCTGTCAGTGCCAATCAGTGCATCAAATCAGTGCCACCTGTCAGTGCTACCTGTCAGTACCAGTCAGTGACAATAAGTGCCACCTGTCAGTGTCAGTGCCACCTGTCAGTGCTAATCAATGCCACCTTTTAGTGCCAACCAATGCCACCCATCCATCCCATCAGTGCTGCCCTTCAGTCAGTGCCACCTGTCAGTGCCAATAAGTGTCACATGTCAGTGCCAGTCAGTGACAATCAGTGCCACCTGTCAGCGCCAAACAGTGCCTCCTATCAGTGCCAATCAGTGACAATCAGTGCTTCCAATCAGTGCCACCTGTCAGTACCCATCAGTGCTGCCAATCAGTGCTTCCAATCAGTGCCACCTGTCAGTGCCTATCAGTACCCATCAGCACTGCCTATCAGTGCCAATCAGTGCTGCCAATCAGTGCTCATAAGTGCTGCCTATCAATGACCATCAGTGCCACCTATCAGTGCTCATCAGTGTTGACTATAAGTGCTGCCTTTCAGTGCCCAACAGTGCTGCCAATTAATGTCCATCAGTGCTGCCAATCAGTGCTACCAAATGCTGCCAATCAGTGCTACCTATTAGTGCCAATCAGTGCAGCCTATCAGTGCCATTAGTGCTGCCAATCAGTACCACCTATCAATGCCAATCAGGGCCCATCAGTGCTGCCTATCAGTGCTGCCCAACAGTGCTGCCAATCGGTGCTTTCTATTAGTGCCAATCAGTGCCACCTATCAGTGTCAATCATTGCTGCCTATCAGTGCCACCAAACAGTGCCTATTAGTGCCCATCAGTGTGACCAATCAGTGTCACCTATCAGTGGCCATCAGTGCTGCCTATCAGTGCTGCCAATCAGTGCCGCCTATCAGTGCCAATTAGTGCTGCCTGTCAGTGTCCATCAGTGCACTGCGTGCAGGGATGGGGAGATTAACTCAGCAGCCAGGATGATTGTCCATGGAGGGCTGGTCTGGTTGGGCACAACTGAAATCTGATGATGTTTATTAATGGCACATGCCAATCTTTAGTATAATAGGTAATCACCTCACTACTATATACAATTAACTACTGGAGGGAAAATAAAAAAGTGTCAGTAAAATGCTTGGCGCTAAGCACTGTTATGTGTTCCCACACCAAAAAAAAGGTGCAGCGCTAACTTACTAATCAATAACTTAACAGTAATGGTGGAACCCTCTAATGTATGGAAATCTCAATAAACTTCAATATTACCACAATACCGGTCTCTGATACAAAACTTCACATATGATACACATCAAACTGAATTTAAGACATACTGTATAAAATTAAACTTAGCAGGGATTGTGGAAACCCCTCCTATAGATATTTGCCATACAGATTAACTTCAAGTGCAACAACTTTTTAGTTGGGAGGTTCACACCATTATAGCACTTTGGAATTTTTATTTTTTAGATTGTTACACCTAATTTTCTGTTTTAGTTACTATTATATAATGTGCATTTTTGCACTTGAAGGTCATTTTCCACCGCCCTTGCTCATCCATGTCTTTATGGATCTTGCTTTGTGCACTGGTGCGCAGTCATGTTGGAACAGGAAGGGGTCATCCCCAAACTGTTCCCACAACGTTGGGAGCATGAAATTGTCCAAAATGTCTTGGTATGCTAATGCCTTAAGAGTTCCCTTCACTGGAACTAAGGGGCCAAGCCCAAGCCCTGAAAAACACCCCACACCATAATTCCCCCCTCCATCAAATTATTCAGACTACTGCAAAACCAAGGTACATAAAGACATGGATGAGCGAGTTTGGGGTGGGGGAACTTCACTGGCCTGCACAGAGTCCCGACCTTAACCCGATAGAACACCTTTAGAATGACTGTGAGCCAGGCCTTCTCATCCAACATCAGTGCCTGACCTCACAAATGCTCTTCTGGAAGAATGGTCAAACATTCCCATAGACACACTCCTAAACCTTGAGGACAGCCTTCCCAGAAGAGTTGAAGTTGTTCTAGTTGCAAAGGGTGGGCAAAAATCAAATTTTGAACCCTACGGACTAAGACTGGAATGCCATTAAAGTTCATGTGCGTGTAAAGGCAGGCATCCCAATACTTTTGACAATATAGTGTGTGTGTATGTATATATATATATATATATATATATATATATATACATACACACACACATGTGTGTTTGAGCTTTGAAATAGACTGGGCACGCCTATGAAGCTTATTGGTTTCTAAGCAGAAGTGAGCCTGATTTTGCACTATCCAGCTTTAGTAAATAAACCCCATTGCGTACTTGTCTGAACCAATGAAAAAGCAAATAACTGTTGGGACTGGTGAATGATTTTTCTGAATTTCCACATGAATGAAATGATAGTGGTGCATGACCAGATTTAGCTATGTCCACTTACTGATAGGAAAGTGCTGTGCCATAGCGAAGAATAGGGATGAGCTTCGAGTTCGAGTCGAACTCATGTTCGACTCGAACATTGGCTGTTCGCAAGTTCGCCGAACAGCGAACAATTTGGGGTGTTCGCGGCAAATTCGAATGCCGCGGAACAGCCTTTATAAGTCTATGGGAGAAATCAAAAGTGCTAATTTTAAAGGCTAATATGCAAGTTATTGTCATAAAAAGTGTTTGGGGACCTGGGTCCTGCCCCAGGAGACATGGATCAATGCAAAAAAAAGTTTTAAAAACGGCCGTTTTTTCAGGAGCAGTGATTTTAATAATGCTTAAAGTCAAACAATAAAAGTGTAATATCCCTTTAAATTTCGTACCTGGGGGGTGTCTATAGTATGCCTGTAAAGGGGCGCATGTTTCCTGTGTTTAGAACAGTCTGACAGCAAAATGACATTTTGAAGGAAAAAACTCATTTAAAACTACCCGCGGCTATTGCATTGCCGACAATACACATAGAAGTTCATTGATAAAAAGGGCATAGGAATTCCCCAAAGGGAAACCCCGAACCAAAATTTAAAAAAAAAATTGATGTGGGAGTCCCCCTAAATTCCATACCAGGCCCTTCAGGTCTGATATGGATATTAAGGGGAACCCCGGCCAAAATTTTTTAAAAAAATGACGTGGGGTTCCCCCTAAATTCCATACCAGACCCTTCAGGTCTGGTATGGATTTTAAGGGGAACCCCGCGCCAAAAAAAAAAAAAAAAAAAACGGCGTGGGGTCCCCCCAAAAATCCATACCAGACCCTTTTCCGAGCACGCAACCTGGCAGGCCGCAGGAAAAGAGGGAGGGACGAGAGTGCAGCCCCCCCCCTCCTGAACCGTACCAGGCTATATGCCCTCAACATTGGGAGGGTGCTTTGGGGTAGCCCCCCAAAACACCTTGTCCCCATGTTGATGAGGACAAGGGCCTCATCCCCACAACCCTGGCCGGTGGTTGTGGGGGTCTGCGGGCGGGGGGCTTATCGGAATCTGGAAGCCCCCTTTAACAAGGGGACCCCCAGATCCCGGCCCCCCCCCTGTGTGAAATGGTAAGGGGGTACTTACCCCTACCATTTCACTAAAAAACTGTCAAAAATGTTAAAAATGACAAGAGACAGTTTTTGACAATTCCTTCATTTAAATGCTTCTTTTTTCTTCCTTCATCTTCTGGTTCTTCTGGTTCTTCTGGTTCTTCTGGCTCTTCTGGTTCTTCCTCCGGCGTTCTCGTCCAGCATCTCCTCCGCGGCGTCTTCTATCTTCTTCTCCTCGGGCCGCTCCGCACCCATGGCATGGGGGGGAGGCTCCCGCTCTTCTCTTCTTCTTTTCTTCTCTTTTTCTCTTCTTCTCTCCTTCTCTTCTTCATTTTCTTCTCCGGGCCGCTCCGCAACCCATGCTGGCATGGAGGGAGGCTCCCGCTGTGTGACGGCGCTCCTCGTCTGACAGTTCTTAAATAACGGGGGGCGGGGCCACCCGGTGACCCCGCCCCCCTCTGACGCACGGGACATGACGGGACTTCCCTGTGGCATTCCCCGTGACGTCACAGGGAAAACCCGTCAAGTCACCGTGCGTCAGAGGGGGGCGGGGTCACCGGGAGGCCCCGCCCCCCGTTATTTAAGAACTGTCAGGCGAGGAGCGCCGTCACACAGCGGGAGCCTCCCTCAATGCCAGCATGGATTGCGGAGCGGCCCGGAGAAGAAAACGAAGAAGAGAAGGAGAGAAGAAGAGAAGAAGATAAGAAAAGAAGAAGAGAAGAGCGGGAGCCTCCCCCCCATGCCATGGGTGCGGAGCGGCCCGAGGAGAAGAAGATAGAAGACGCCGCGGAGGAGATGCTGGATGAGAACGCCGGAGGAGGAACCAGAAGAGCCAGAAGAACCAGAAGATGAAGGAAGATAGAAGAAAGAAGAAGCATTTAAATAAAGGAATTGTCAAAAACTGTCTCTTGTCATTTTTAACATTTTTGACAGTTTTTTAGTGAAATGGTAGGGGTAAGTACCCCCTTACCATTTCACACAGGGGGGGCCGGGATCTGGGGGTCCCCTTGTTAAAGGGGGCTTCCAGATTCCGATAAGCCCCCCACCTGCAGACCCCCACAACCACCGGCCAGGGTTGTGGGGATGAGGCCCTTGTCCTCATCAACATGGGGACAAGGTGTTTTGGGGGGCTACCCCAAAGCACCCTCCCAATGTTGAGGGCATGTGGCCTGGTACGGTTCAGGAGGGGGGGGGCCGCACTCTCGTCCCCCCCCTCTTTTCCTGCGGCCTGCCAGGTTGCGTGCTCGGATAAGGGTCTGGTATGGATTTTTGGGGGGACCCCACGCCGTTTTTTTTTTTTTTTTTGGCGCGGGGTTCCACTTAATATCCATATCAGACCTGAAGGGCCTGGTATGGAATTTAGGGGGACTCCCACATCATTTTTTTTTTTTTAATTTTGGTTCGGGGTTCCCCTTTGGGGAATTCCTATGCCGTTTTTATCAATGAACTTCTATGTGTATTGTCGGCAATGCAATAGCCGCGGGTAGTTTTAAATGAGTTTTTTCCTTCAAAATGTCATTTTGCTGTCAGACTGTTCTAAACACAGGAAACATGCGCCCCTTTACAGGCATACTATAGACACCCCCCAGGTACGAAATTTAAAGGGATATTACACTTTTATTGTTTGACTTTAAGCATTATTAAAATCACTGCTCCTGAAAAAACGGCCGTTTTTAAAACTTTTTTTTGCATTGATCCATGTCCCCTGGGGCAGGACCCGGGTCCCCAAACACTTTTTATGACAATAACTTGCATATTAGCCTTTAAAATTAGCACTTTTGATTATTCATGTTCGTGTCCCATAGACTTTAACGGTGTTCGCGTGTTCGAACGAACTTTTTTCCTGTTCGCATGTTCTGATGCGAACCGAACAGGGGGGTATTCGGCTCATCCCTAGCGAAGAACACATCTGAATGCTTCTGCTGGCTATTCAATAAGGGATTCAAGTTTTGTGTAGTATTCCTTTAGCATGTTAATGTGGTCATAGAATAATAGTCAATGTGGCCTAAAAATACACATTTTTGGTCCCAGTGAAATACAGTTTTTGTGTAATAATCAATGTTGTTTTATGTAACAATAACTATGTCTTCTCACAGGAGAGGTGCTGATGAAGACAATGGAGGAGAAATGACAGAGGAAGAAGTAAAAAGAGGTCTCTTCTTGGATACTGCTAAGGATGTAGCCAAGACTTTGGCCGGGAAAATGCTGGAGAGTCTAAAATGTAAAATTACTGGATGTAAACCCTAAATTGGAAGTCCCCTGATGTGGAATATCATTTAGCTATGAAAATGCTATGCTAAATGTCTAATAAAAAATAAATATATATCACATGCACTGTGTTTTCTTTTCTTTTTATTTATTTTTATTTTTTTATATGATGAACCTATTTTAATTGGGGAAAATATAGTTCTTAGTGCCCTTTCAAGGCTATGTAATCACTTATCAACTTTCAGTTGGATCCATCAGCCCCACTGATCCAGATAGATGCTTCACTTTATCTAATCAATAAAAAATCATACAGAATATATCAGCCAATGCTTACTCTCAGGTCAGGTTTGCGCCATTACAGTGCAGACTAGCATGTTGGTTCCAAGTGTTTTTTTTTTTTTTTACATGTTCCCATGCATTGCTTGTAGGGCAGCCCTTTCATTTCAATGAATTTCCATACCTGTGAGAAACACTTCATATCCTTTTTATTCACAACTAGGAAATGCTTACAGGTACTTGATTCTGTACCATGCACACAATGGTTTCTATGCATTTCCTTCACAGGTTGGACAATGTTTTTCCTAAGTTGGCAGGTTGGGTATTATGCCCGCACAAGTTGGGGACAGGGCAGGGAGGGGAATTGTATTTTCTATTGGTTAGAGACATGTAGATACACTGTACAGATCGGAGACAAACGGTACAGTAAACTAAATAGAATATTACTGAGTGTTCTTCCTCTACACTTTTCATGCATAGATATAAGCTGTGGTATTGACGCAGAGAGCCCTGGAGCCTCATAATTTTTCTTGCATGATCTATGGCCTCTTTGAAACCCTTCACTTGAATGTTCGAGGCATGAACAATAAAATTAAGAGATCAGTTATATTCTCCTTCCTTAACCACTTGCCTACAGGGCACTTCCACCCCCTTCCCGCCCAAGAAATTTTTCAGCTTCCAGCAATGTTGCACTTTGAATGACAATTGCGCGGTTATGCTACACTGTACCCAAACACATTTTTTATCATTTTCTTCACAAAAATAGAGCTTTCTTTTGGTGGTATTTAATCACTGCTGTTTTTTTTTTTTTTTCTACAAAAAAAAGACCAAAAATTTTGAAAAAAAAATGTTTTTTTTACTTTTTTTCTGTCAGTAAATCTTATAACTAAGTAATTTTTCGCCTTCACTGATGTGCACTGATTAGGCAGCACTGATGGGCACTGATAGGCTGAACTGGTGGGCATTGATGAGGTGGCACTTATGGGCACTGATTAGGTGGCACTGATGAGGAGGCACTAATATCCCGCACTGATGGGCACTGATAGGCTGAACTGGTGGGCATTGATGAGGTGGCACTTATGGGCACTTATTAGGTGGCACTGATGAGGAGGCACTAATATCCCGCACTTATGGGCACTGATAGGTGGCACTGATAGGTGGCACTGATGAGCACTGATAGGCAGCACTGATGGGCACTGTTAGGTGGCACTTATGGGCACTAATAGTAGGCACTGGTGGGCACGGATAGGCGGCACTGGTGGGCACTGATAGGCGGCATGGATAGGAGGTACTGATGGGCAAAGATGGGCATTGATGAGAGGCACTGATGGGCACTGATGAGGCAGCATGGATAGGCAATACTGATGGGCACTGATGGGCATTGATGGGTGGCACTGATTGGCGACACTGATAGGCATTACTGATGGGCATTGATTGACAGCAGTGATGGGTATTGATGGGCAGCACTGATAGGCAGCACTGACTGGTATCGCTAATGGGCACTGATTGCTGCAACTGATGGGCACTGATAGCTGGCATTGGTGGGCAATGGTGGGCACTGATTTGTGACAATATTTTACAATATTGTAATCAGGGCACTGATCATCAGTGACCTGATTACATTCCTAGCTGTCCCCTGTGAGGAGATGCCAATGATCGGCACTACCCATCCCTGACCATTTCAAGTATTCACCCTTTATCACCACTCTCTGAACTCGCCCTTGTAGGCGGTTTTCAATCCATGTACTCGCCCTATGGTCCATGCCAACGGACCTTATTTTGTACAGTAAACATTTATGGGGAACTGTCAAATGCTTTTGCAAAACGCAGATACACCACGCCTACAGGCCTTTCTTTATCTAGATGGAAATTCACCTCATAGAAGGTTAATAGATTGGTTTGGCAAGAATGATTCTTTATGAATCCATGCTAATGATACAGTTTTTATTACTAAAATCTTGTATATAGTCCCTTATCATCCCTTCCAAGAGTTTACATACTATTAATGTTAGGCTAACTGGTCTGTAATTCCCATAGATGTATTTTGGGCACTTTTTAATTATTGGTGCTATATTTGCTTTTCTCCAATCTGCTGGTACCATTCCAGTCAGTAGACTGTCAGTAAAAATTAGGAACAATGGTCTGGCAATTACTTGACTGAGTTCCCTAAGTACCCTCGGGTGCAAGCCATCCGGTCCCTGTGATTTAGTAATGTTAAGTTTCCCAAGTCTAATTCTAATTCTGTCCTCTGTTAGCCATGAGGGTGCTTCCTGTGATGTGTCATGAGTAGGGATGAGCCGAACACCCCCCCGCCGGTTCAGTTCGCACCAGAACTTGCGAACAGACCAAAACTTCACACGAACGTTAGAACCCCATTGAAGTTTATGAGACTCGAACGTTTGAAATCAAAAGTGCTCATTTTAAAGGCTAATTTGCATGGTATTGTCCTAAAAAGGGATTGGGGACCCGGGTCCTGCCCCAGGGCACATGTATCAATGCAAAAAAAAGTTTTAAAAACTGCCGTTTTTTCGGGAGCAGTGATTTTAAAATAAATAAATGAATGAAATGAATAAAAGTGTAATATTCCTTTAAATTTCGTATCTGGGGGGTGTCTATAGTATGCCTGTAAAGGGGCGCATGTTTCCCGTGTTTAGAACAATCTGACAGCAAAATGACATTTCAAAGGAAAAAAGTCATTTAAAACTATTCGCTGCTATTAATGAATTTAAAAACTGCATGGGATTTCCCCACAGGGGAACCCCGAATCAAAAAAAAAAAAACTGGCGTGGGGGTCCCCCTAAATTCCATACCAGGCCCTTCAGGTCTGGTATGGATATTAAGGGGAACTCTGCGCCAAAATTTAAAAAAAAATTACGTAGGGGTCCCCCTCAAAATTCATACCAGACCCTTCAGGTCTGGTATGGATTTTATGGGGAACCCCGCACCAAAATTAACCACTTCAATACGGGGCACTTAGACACCCTCCTGCCCAGACCAATTTTCAGCTTTCAGCGCTGTCGCAGTTTGAATGACAATTGCGCGGTCATGCTACACTGTACCCTAACTAAATTTTTATCATTTTGCTCCTACAAATAGAGCTTTCCTTTGGTGGTATTTGATCACCTCTGCGGTTTTTATTTTTTGCTAAACAAATAAAAAAAGACCAAAAATTTTTAAGACCGAAAATAAGTACGTTTTCTCTCTCACTGATGGGCACTGATAAGGCGGCACCGACAGGCACTGATACGGCGGCACCGATGAGGTGACACCAATGAGCGGGCACTGACGGGCACTGATGATGGGCACTGATATGCGGCACTGATGGGCACTGGTAGGCGGCACTGATGGGTGGCACTGATATGCAGCACTGATGGGCATTGATAGGCAGCACTGATGGGCACTGATACGTGGTGCTGATACGTGGCACTGATGGGCACTGATATGCAGCACTGATATGCGGCACTGATAGGCATCCCTCGTGGCACTGGCAGTGGTAGGCATTGGAGTGGGCACTGATTGGCAGCTGCCTGGGCACAGATTGGTATTTCCCTGGTGGTCTAGGGGACACACCTGGTGGTCCATGTGGTTGCCATCCTGGTGGTCCTGGGCAGTTTCCCAGGTGGTCCTGGGTAGGATCCGAGGGGGGGCTGTGCTGATAAACAATCAGCACAGACCCCCCCTGTCAGGAGAGCAGCCGATTAGCTCTCCTCTACTCGTGTCTGCCAGAGGCGAGTAAGGAAAAGCCGATCACCGGCTCTTCCTATTTACATCGTGATCAGCCGTGATTGGACATGGCTGATCACGTGGTAAAGAGTCTCTGTCAGAGACTCTTTACCTAGATCGGTGTTGCGGGGTGTCAGACTGACACCCAGGAACAACGATCGCTGCGATGCGCGCCCCCGGGGGCGCGCAGTGGCTCGATATCCTGATCACGTCATATGACGTCCGGTCAGGAATATCAAACCACTTTGCTGCCGTCATTTTGTAATAGGTTGGGCGGCAAGTGGTTAAAAAAAAAAATTGGCGTGGGGACCCCCAAAAATCCATACCAGACCCTTATCCGAGCACGCAACCTGACAGACCGCAGCAAAAGAGGGGGGACAAGAGAGCGCCCCCCCTTCTGAACCATACCAGGCCACATGCCCTCAACATTGGGAAGGTGCTTTGGGGTAGCCCCCCAAAACACCTTGTCCCCATGTTGATGAGGACAAGGGCCTCATCCTCACAACCCTTGGCCGGTGGTTGTGGGGGTCTGCGGGTGGGGGCTTATCAGAATCTGGAAGCCCCCTTTAACAAGGGGACCCCCAGATCCCAGCCCCACCCTGTGGGAAATGGTAAGGGGGTACTTGTACCCCTACCATTTCAAAAAAAACTGTCAAAAATGTTAAAAATGACAAGAGACAGTTTTTGACAATTCCTTTATTTAAAGTCTTCTTTTTTCCATCTTCTATCTTCTATCTTTCTTCGGTTTCTTCCTCCATCTTCTTCTTCCTCCGATCCTCTGCTTCTTTCTCTGGTGTTCTCGTCCAGCATCTCCCTCTGCGGCATCTTCTTTTCTTCATCTTCTTCTCTTCATCTTCCTTTCGGGCCGCTCCGCATCCATGATTGGATGAGAGGTTCCCGCTGTGTGACGCTTCTCTCTTCATCTTTTTCTCTTCATCTTTTTCTCTTCATCTTTTTCTCTTCATCTTCTTGTCTTCATTTTCTTTTCGGGCCGCTCCGCATCCATGATGGCATGGTGGGAGGCTCCCGCTGTGTGACACTTCTCCTCTTCTGACAGTTCTTAAATAACGGGGGGCGGAGCCACCCGGTGACCCCGCCCCCCTCTGATGCATGGGGCCTTGACAGGGACTTCCCCATCATGGGGAATGCCACAGGGAAGTCCCCATCAAGTTCCCGGTGCGTCAGAGGGGGCGGGGTCACCGGGTGACCCCGCCCTCCGCTATTTAAGAACAGTCAGAAGACGAGAAGGGTCACACAGCAGGAGCCTCCCTAAATGCCGTCATGGATGCGGAGCGGCCCGAAAATAAGATGAAGACAAGAAGATGAAGACAAGAAGTTGAAAAGAAGAAGATAAAGAGAAAAAGATGAAGAGAGAAGCATCACACAGCGGGAGCCTCCCATCCAATCATGGATGCGGAGCGGCCCGATAAGAAGAAGAGAAGAAGATGAAGATAAAAAGAAGAAGATGAAGAGAAGAAGAACACTAAAGAAAGAAGCAGAGGATCGGAGGAAGAAGAAGATTGAGGAAAAAACCGAAGGAAGATAGAAGATGGAAAAAAGAAGACTTTAAATAAAGGAATTGTCAAAAACTGTCTCTTGTCATTTTTAACATTGTTGACAGTTTTTTTGTGAAATGTTAGGGGTACTTTTGTACCCCCTTGCCATTTCACACAGGGGGGCAGGATTTGGGGGTCCCCTTGTTAAAGGGGGTATCCACATTCCGATAAGCCCCCCGCCCGCAGGCCCCCACAACCACCGGCCAAGGGTTGTGGGGATGAGGCCCTTGTCCTCATCAACATGGGGACAAGGTGTTTTGGGGGGCTACCCCAAAGCATCCTCCCAATGTTGAGGGCATGTGGCCTGGTACGGTTCAGGAGGGGGGGCACTCTCTCGTCCCCTCTTTTTTCCTGCAGCCTGCCAGGTTGCGTGCACGAATAAGGGTCTGGTATGGATTTTGAGGGGGACCCCCACGCCATTTTTTTTTTAATCTATTTTTTTTTATTATTTGGTTTGTCGTGCCCCTTAATATTCATACCAGACCCAAAGGGCCTGGTAATGGACTGTTGGGGAATCCCATGCCGTTTTTAAAGGAATATTTCACTTTTATTGTTTCACTTTAAACATTATGAAAATTACTGCTTCCGATACATGTTCCCTGGGGCAGAACACCCCAAATTGTCCACTATTCATCGAACAGGCGAACACCTAATGTTCAAGTCGAACTTACGTTCGACTCAAACATCGGGCTCATCCCTACTCCAGACCCAGATAAAGCTGCAAACCATCCCCTCCACTCAGATACAACATTCTGGAGCCCTGCACTCTGCATTAGTGCAAACCCTGTGTCATGTTTCCCTATAATAACACAGTGGCAGGACTAAGCACTGTCACAATACATACATGCATGCAGTAAATATTTTTTTTTATTTTCACAATGCTAATATTTAGCACTATTAAAGTAGTTACAAAGCCACTTGTTATGTCTCTACAATCCCCTCTGTTAGATAACATGTGCTCCACTGAATGTTCTTTATTAAAAAAACTGAATTATACCTTATATCAGAGAATTTCCCATTGCGCATGTGACTCCTCGGCTCTCTCCTCTCCACATCTGACAGATACAGCAGGAGGGGCCAAGAACTCCCACTTACGTTAGCTAAAAAGAGGGGAGGAGAGGAGGAGAGAGCCTAGGAGTCACGTGAGTGCCGGGAGAAACTCTGAAGTAAGGTAGATATGGGCCTTTTTTTAATAAAGGACATACAGTGGGGCACGTGTTATTATCTAACAGAGGATTGTAGAGACATAACACTATTATTTTACGAGCAGGAGGGGAGGATCGTGGAGTGGATGGAGCTGACAGGAAGGAGGAGGGTCGGGGGAGAGAGGAGACACAGCGGATGATGGAGGCACATAAACTAACCATGGTGTCAGCAGCCATGAAAAGATGTGGTCAGTTTACAAGGGGGAGGGCAGAAACTGACAGGATCAGCCAGGTTTTTTAGGTGATACAGGGGCCAAATGACAAGCACTGTGCTGTATAACATGTTTTAAAGGAACAGGATCAATTTTTTTTTTTTAGGGTTACAAACATTTTAAATCTTAGGCGTCTGTTTATAAATATTTTCACCCAAGATTCAAAAAACATTTGAAAATGTGTAAATCTTCGGTAAAAATGTTTACGTATTCGTGCTCCCATTAGACTCAGACTGGCTAAAGACACGCACAGCAGCAACCCGATCAAGGTACTTTCAGAGTTCCATAAACGATTGCAAAACTATATGAAGCAAAGGCTACATTTCCTTTGCATCAGGCAGAGAAGCTTTCTCAGGATCTGCCAATCCCAACACTGTCAGACACCAGTCGTGAGTCTATGGAAAGCACGATCACAGTTGAGGAGGTTTTCTCAGCCATCAAGACTCTTAAACCCCACAAACGTCCGGGGCTGGACGGCCTCCCCAGTTTATATTATAAAAAATGTGCAACCGAATTAGCCCCTCTTCTCACTAATTCTTTTAATGCATTGCTCGGGCAGCACTTCTTTGGTCAAGACACATTGACAGCACTCATATCTATGATCCGAAGCCAAATACTGACAATACACTACGGTCTAACTACAGGCCAATATCCCTTTTAAATGTGGATATTAAGATCCTAGCCAAAATTTTAGCTTTACGTCTCAATCCGATTATTGGAGGATTGATTCATAAAGATCAAGTAGGTTTTATACCTAAACGGCAAGCCAGTGATAACGTTCGACGTGTTGTCCTTTTACAACATTTGGCCCGTTCTCGCAAAATACCGATGCATCTCCTTTCCCTTGACATAGGGAAGGCTTTTGACACTGTTTCCTGGCCTTACCTGTTATATATCCTCCAACGATGGGGTTTTGGCCCGCATTTTCTAGGCTGGATCAGTGCCTTATATACCCGACCCCACAAGCATGTACAATACTCTGGGTTTCATTCAGAACCCTTCCCCATTTCACGAGGAACAAGACAAGGCTGTCCCCTATCCCCCTACTTTTTGCTCTCGTGATTGAACCCCTTGCAGACCTGATCAGAGCAAACCCTGATATCAGAGGCTTAGAGGTAGCTTCAACCACTCATAAACTGTGTCTCTTTGCTGACGACGCATTATTATTTGTTACATCACCTCACACTACCCTACCTAACCTCCTAAATACATTAGATAAGTTTGCTTTGGTTTCCGGGTTGGAAGTTAACCAAACTAAATCCAAAGTCCTCAATGTGTCTCTGCCACAGACTGAGCTCGTGCAGCTCCAAAAAAAAAAATTAAAAAAATATGGGGATTTAGTCACACCATATTGCTCAATTCGCTCCCTCACTAAAGTACCTCTCATTAGTGTCCACTTGTGTAATGGGTGGAGACCTTATGATTCTCCCATTTAGAAGAGTGTAATGCTCTCATGGTTCAGAGATGCAGGATCTCCCACTCCATGGATAGTGTAGGACCCACTGATTATGGGGTACTTTGTCGCAGTAAGTGGGCTTAGCACCATATAGCAATATGGTGTGACCAAATCCCCATATTTTTTGATAACGTTTTTTTGAAAATTTTTAGGTGTTTTAAATTAGCCTTGCTGGAGGTAAATGTCTTTTTTGCATGTGTGCGCTGTAATATTTTCTTCTTTTTACAGATATTGGTCATTTGCCAACGCTTCACCCCCAGGTTTGGGGGCTGGGGAGGGAAGGAGGGGGAGGGAAGGGGGGAGGAGGGAAGTATAGGGGAAGAGGAGGAGAAGGTAAATGGGGGTTTTTGTGTGTTTTTTTCTTTTGTTTCCTATATTTGAGAGGTTGTGGTTGTGGCTTTTCTTTTTTTTGTGTGGTTTTCTCACTGGGATTTGTAGGGAAGAAGTATATAACACTATATTGATAATGTGTTTAAGAAGGGGATGTTGATAGCCCCGAATTCTGTTTTTTTTTTTTTTCTTCCCCCTTTTTTTTTTTTTTTTTCTGTCTTTCTTTTTGAATATGGTATATAAATCACTATTAGGAATGAGCAGCTTTTTTTTTGTTGTTGTATGGTTCTGTGTGGGTGGTCAAAGCACGAGAAGACAAATGACATGGTAATAACACTATTTTTGGTTTGGTTTCTGTAATTGCAATCCATATGGGTGGGGGGGAGGGGTGGGGGGACGGGGAGGGGTTTGGGTTCTTCCCCTCTGTTTGCTCCCCACCCCCTTTCCATCCCCTTTCCCTCCGATAAACTTTAATTGCACCAATTTCACATTAACACAGTAGTTATAAATTTTTCTTTTTTATTTTATTTTTTTCACGGATACTCTCATTTGGAATATTATACTAGATTTTTTTTTTTTGATGTTTCATCATAGGAGCATTATAAAGGGACAGCACTATATAGAAGGAAGTCTGTTTGAAATAAGTATGCAAGTAAAGGCGCAGAGAACTAGAAATGACAATAATAACAACAAAAACAAAAGCAGGGGGGTGGGAAGAAAACTGAAATCTTCCCAGTCTCACAATAAATTCAATAAATGAATAGTGTCCACATGTATACGTCCATGGAGAAAAATGTATCACATTATCACATGTGGGGCATGATCTCACAGTCATATACATATAAAGGGTTCAAGGATCCAAGGAATGGTAAGTCCACAAGCAGGGCTGCCTTCATCAAGAAACGAAACCACATTCCAAATCCTAAGGAGAAACAGAAGAGAGAGGCGCCTCTGGGTGTAGACTAAAAACAGATTTTATTCATAAAAGGATAATGATGGTCAAACTCACATGTTGAAGGTCATCAGTAAGGCATAAAATAGTGAGCAGATACTGGAGAAGACATCATCCATCAAGAATTCAAATCAGTCAAACAGCTCCTGGCTGGGGGCTCTGCCTGTGTGTGAGGAGAGGTACCGCTGAGATGTATGGCCGGCCGCAGCGGTGACAGGTCACAGTACTAGGCGGAGAGCGTGGAAGAACGAAAACATCCGGCGAGGAGTGATGACGTCATAGATCGAGTGACGCGTTGCAGGGCGTACGGGCTGTGGTGACGTGACAGCCGCGCCCCTTCATCAGGCTGGAGATGGATGGGATTGGGCGGCTTAAAAAGTGGGAGGTGGGAGGGAGAGCCAGGACAGGAAGTGTGGTAATTGGTCTGGATAGAGGAAGGGGAGGGACAAGACCGGGACTAAAGGAAATGGTCAAAAAAACGATCAGAAGTGTCAGCAGTGAGGTGTATAGCAGAAAAGCATGACAATGATCAGGAGGCAGATGTATGAAAAGAAAACAGACTGATATGAAATGGAAGGGAAAAAACTGTGATATATGAATATATATAAATAAATCGATATGAGATAATATTGGTAAAAGCATGTGGCTGAAGAAACTAATGGGAGAATAAATACGAATGTATGAATGATAATGATGATGAAAATATAGAAAATAATGAGGGAATGAATAGTATGATGAATTTGGGGAGGGAAAAAGGCAAGTATATATAAATGAGTATCAGTTAATATAAATGAATGCATAGGTATAATGAGTCTGCGGAGGGAAAGAAAAGACAAACATATATAAATAAGTATATATGTCCATGCATATAGTAAATAATTATAATAGAGCTGGAAAAAGGACAACAGTATATGGATATATATACCATACGATAGTAAGAAGGAGGGGGGGGGGGGGGGGGGAAGGGAGGGAAAGAGCATGTATCTCTCCGTCACACACAAATCAGGCCTTATATAAAAACACACAATTATTTGAAAAAGAGATCTAGTTATTACTAAATAGATGGTGATTGGTAAAAATTATTATTATTATTGCATATGTGTGTGTACGTATGCGCACGCAGAAATGCGCACGCACACAGCACACACAAATGCAAGACAGGATCTAAAAATAATCATACAAAACCTAAAATAGCTGAAGATCAAGTGAAAAACAAACAAAGATTAAAACAAAAATTAAAAATAATGGAAATATATTAAAAGGAATATGTATAAAAAAGTTTTAAAGGATGGTGGAGATCTCTATGCTTTCGTTAATTCCTCCTGGCGATAGGGCATCTAAGGTGTATATCCAAAAAGTTTCCTGAGAACAGAGCTTCTTGAATCTCTCAGCGGGGGACAGGGATCTGGGGATTTGTTCGATTACCCATACCTTAAGTCCCGCTGTCGAGCTCTGATGGGCCACCGCAAAGTGTCTAGGGACACTGTGTGGGTCAGTGCCACCTTCAATTAGCCTTCTGTGCTCACCGAACCTCTGTCTGAGAGCCCTGATGGTACGGCCTACATAAATCAGCCCGCATGGGCAACTCAGACCATAAACTACGAAGTCTGATGAGCAGTTAAAGAAGTCTTTTAACATATAGGTTTTACCTTTAGTAACAAAAGACTTCTGACCATGATGGACGAAATGGCAAGTTTTGCACAAGGGCTTGCGGCACTGATACATACCCACCAGAGGTATTAGTGTAGGTGCAGCAGGAGAAGGTACAGTAGATTTGAGCTTACTAGGGGCAATTTTACTCTTTAAGTTAGGGGCCCTACGGTATGTGACTTTAGGGTGTGAAGGTAGTACAGCTGAGAGGTGGGGATCCTGTTGTAAAATATCCCAATGTTTAGATTTTTTCCATATGTTTAAATTTGTGGTGACTTCTGTTCCTTCCTTGCTCTTTCATCTCTTTTTTTCTCTTCCTCCCCAAGGCCTCCAATTCTCTGATATATAAATGACTAAGATGGTATTAATATAGGTATAGATAAAGGGCAAAGGGGAGTTTACCCCCCCCCCCTTTTTTTTTTTTTTTGTGAGAGAGGGAAGGAAAAAAAGAGAGGAAAAAATTGTGGTTGGTCCTAGTTTGAATTTAGATAGCCGCCCTCCCCCCCTCCCTACTATCCAGCTTATTTTTTCTTTTCTCTACTACCCCCTTTTTCTTTTTTATCCTTTTCTGTGATTAGGCCCGGTGTATAAACTGCTCAGAGACTAGGAAGAGCAGACAGCCCCGGAGTTCTACAGCTGACTATTTCTGTCCATAACCCCAATTAAGGTGACGCTCAGATACCGGGTTTAAACGGTGAGCGTAGTTTTAGCAAGACATTGCTAGTTTTGCCCTTGTTTTTTTTTTTTTTTTGTCCTAACTGTCTGTGGTTGGGTAGAGTCACCCTATGGATACTTTAAAGATAATATCATTAAATACGAAAGGCCTAAATACGCCAGAAAAAAGGAGAATACTCTTACAAGACTTTTGGATCACATGTGGTATTTATACAGGAGACACATTTCAGAAATGATAAAATCCCTATTTTAAAAAGTCGGGCATACCCGGCTGTCTATCACGCCGCAAATCAAACTGCAAAATCGAAGGGGGTTTCAATCCTCCTTTCAAGTAAGATACCATGGTGTTTGACAGATATGGTAAGCAACCCTGGAGGACGCTTTCTGTTCGTGAAAGGAAAAGTAGGAGAAGTTGGCGTCACATTGGCAACTTTGTATGCCCCCAATGACCACCAAGAAACCTTTATTGGCAAAGTGCTTAAACAACTGTATGATTTCACAGAAGGCCAGTTGATCATTGGGGGAGATTTAAATGTCCTTTTGAACCCAACAGAGGACACTTCCTCTGGAGTGTCTTCCATCTCCCGTAGCGCACGTAACCATATATCTCAAACTTTACATAAAGGTCAACTGATGGATATATGGCGCTTACTACATCCTACAGAAAAAGATTATACGTTCTTTTCGGCTCCCCATAAATCTTATTCTCGCATAGACTACTTTCTCGTCCCACATGCCCAACTCCATTCAGTACGAGAGGCCAATATAGGCTCCATTACTTGGTCAGATCATGCACCGATCTTCATGACGTATGACTTGCAAGAGATTCGAAATATGAGATCAACCCAATGGAGATTGAACGAAAGCCTCTTACAGGACAAAGATGTCCTGGAAGATGTGATCAGAGAATTAGATTCTTACTTCTCTATTAATGATACCCCAGACTGCGACCCTGGTATTGTGTGGGAAGCACACAAAGCAGTTATTAGAGGAGTATTAATCAAACATGGGGCCAGGATTACGCGAAAACGTGCAGAACAACTAAATCTACTGTTGGAGGAACTTGCCAGGTTAGAGACCAGTCATAAACGGTCCTTGTCCCCTTCGGTGGAGAGAGATCTCCATGTCAAGAGAACGCAAATCTCAGATCTTCTTTTCTATAGGGCCAAAGCCGCATTACAGATTTGTAGGAAATTTTCATACGAGTCAGGCGACAAATGCGGGAGGCTTTTAGCGAGGACATTAAGAGAGCAGAAGCAAATGAATTATATTCCACATCTGATATTACCTAATAAGTCAAGGGTTACAAAACCACACGACATAGTCAAAGAATTCCAAGAATATTATAAGGCACTGTACAATTTGCAGAATAAACCACCTTCTCAAGCCCAAATAGACCTGTACCTTTCACGGTCATTAATGCCTCAGTTATCAGAGGCAGATAGGATTAATCTTGACAAACCGATAACAATGGAAGAACTTCAGGGGACATTAAGAACTATTAAATTGAAGAAGGCTCTGGCCCAATATTATAAGACCCTTTTTCCCTCTCTAGTTCCATATATGCTCAAACTATTTAATGCCCTTGGAACTTCTGCAACATTTATAAAAGATACAACGCTAGCTCATATTACGGTAATCCCGAAAGAGGGAAAGGACCCTGCTTGTTGCGGAAGTTACCGTCCGATCTCCTTACTTAATGTAGATTTCAAACTTTTTACAAAGGTCTTGGCAAATAGGATTCAACAGTATATTCCGTATCTGATACATCTAGACCAGGTGGGATTTGTCCCTACTCGTGAAACAAGAGATAATACAACAAAAGTCCTTAATCTCCTGTATGTAGTGAATAAAACTCAGACGCAAGCTGTGTTTTTAAATACAGATGCGGAGAAGGCCTTCGATAGGGAAAACTGGAATTTTATGCGAACAGTCCTTCGATATGGAGGCTTCGGGAATAAAATGTTGCAGTGGATCGCTTCTATTTATTCCAATCCGGCGGCTCGAGTACGGGCCAACGGAGTGCTATCAGAAGCCTTCCAGATTTCTAATGGAACACGCCAGGGATGTCCCCTTTCTCCACTCCTTTTTGCCCTATCACTGGAACCATTTCTCTGTACTATAAGGTTAAATCAAGATATTACAGGAGTCCAGATAGGAGAGGCTAATTATAAGATTTCGGCATATGCAGACGATATGATGTTCTCCTTGACAAACCCTTTAATAACGATTCCTAATTTAATGAAGGGGTTTGAAGAGTATAGTTTTCTCTCTAACCTGCGTATTAACTTTACTAAATCTGAGGCCATGGGGGTTAATTGCCCTCAAACCTCAATAGAACATCTTAAGCAAAACTTTAAATTTAAGTGGACAGACAAAGCATTAACATATCTGGGTACGCAGCTGGCTCCTAATATTGATAAGATTTTTGGGTTAAATTTCCCTCCATTGCTTCAAAAAGTGAAGAATTTACTGAATAAATGGAAATTAGGTCTGCATTCTTGGATAGGGCGATGTAACATTATCAAGATGAGTATTCTCCCTAAATTTCTTTTCCTCTTACAGGCACTACCAATACGAATCCCATCTATGTATTTTAAACAATGTCAGAAATTAATTTTTGATTTTATTTGGGCATACAAGCAGCCCCGTTTACAGCGTAGTCAACTAATACGTCCTAAAAGACAGGGGGGATTGGCGGTCCCCGATATACGTAAATACCATCAGGCTATACATCTTAGTCGGGTCGTTGACTGGAATAGACATAAGGATCTGAAGCTTTGGGTACAGATGGAGCATACTCAGTCATCGGTCATACTGGGAAGGGCTCCTTGGTGCTTGGCACATATTTCTAAAGAGTAGGGATGAGCTTCGAGTTCGAGTCGAACTCATGTTCTACTCGAACATTGGCTGTTCGCAAGTTCGCCGAACAGCGAACAATTTGGGGTGTTCGCGGCAAATTCGAATGCCGCGGAACACCCTTTAAAAGTCTATGGGAGAAATCAAAAGTGCTAATTTTAAAGGCTTATATGCAAGTTATTGTCATAAAAAGTGTTTGGGGACCCGGGTCCTGCCCCAGGGGACATGGATCAATGCAAAAAAAAGTTTTAAAAACGGACGTTTTTTCAGGAGCAGTGATTTTATTAATGCTTAAAGTCAAACAATAAAAGTGTAATATCCCTTTAAATTTCGTACCTGGGGGGTGTCTATAGTATGCCTGTAAAGGGGCGCATGTTTCCTGTGTTTAGAACAGTCTGACAGCAAAATGACATTTGGAAGGAAAAAACTCATTTAAAACTACCCGCGGCTATTGCATTGCCGACAATACACATAGAAGTTCATTGATAAAAACGGCATGGGAATTCCCCACAGGGGAACCCCGAACCAAAATAAAAAAAAAAAAATGATGTGGGGGTCCCCCTAAATTCCATACAAGGCCCTTCAGGTCTGGTATGGATATTAAGGGGAACCCCAGCCAAAATTGAAAAAAAAAATTGACGTGGGGTTCCCCCTAAATTCCATACCAGACCCTTCAGGTCTGGTATGGATTTTAAGGGGAACCCCGCGCCAAAAAAAAAAAAAAAAAACGGCGTGGGGTCCCCCTAAAAATCCATACCAGACCCTTATCCGAGCACGCAACCTGGCAGGCCGCAGGAAAAGAGGGGGGGACGAGAGTGCGGCCCCCCCCCCTCCTGAACCGTACCAGGCCACATGCCCTCAACATTGGGAGGGTGCTTTGGGGTAGCCCCCCAAAACACCTTGTCCCCATGTTGATGAGGACAAGGGCCTCATCCTCACAACCCTGGCCGGTGGTTGTGAGGGTCTGCGGGCGGGGGGCTTATCGGAATCTGGAAGCCCCCTTTAACAAGGGGACCCCCAGATCCCGGCCCCCCCCCTGTGTGAAATGGTAAGGGGGTACTTACCCCTACCATTTCACTAAAAAACTGTCAAAAATGTTAAAAATGACAAGAGACAGTTTTTGACAATTCCTTTATTTAAATGCTTCTTCTTTCTT
The DNA here is from genome assembly GCA_037952925.1 of Lithobates clamitans. Classification (NCBI taxonomy): domain Eukaryota; kingdom Metazoa; phylum Chordata; class Amphibia; order Anura; family Ranidae; genus Lithobates; species Lithobates clamitans. The sequence goes on along the minus strand of JBBGZY010001739.1, from coordinate 108,484 downwards.
CTTTCTTCCTTCATCTTCTTCTGGTTCTTCTGGCTCTTCTGGTTCTTCCTCCGGCGTTCTCGTCCAGCATCTTCTCCGCGGCGTCTTCTATCTTCTTCTCCTCGGGCCGCTCCACACCCATGGCATGAGGGGGGAGGCTCCCGCTCTTCTCTTCATCTTCTTCTCTTCTTCATCTTCTTCTTCTTCTTCTTCTTCTTCCTTCTTCTCTTCTTCTCTTCTTCCTGTCTTCTCCGGGCCGCTCCGCAGCCATGCTGTGGCATGGAGGGAGGCTCCCGCTGTGTGACGGCGTCTCTTCGTCTGACGGTTCTTAAATAACGGGGGGCGGGGCCACCCGGTGGCCCCGCCCCCCTTTGACGCACGGTGACATGACGGGACTTCCCTGTGGCATTCCCCGTGACGTCACAGGGAAGTCCCTCAAGTCACCGTGCGTCAGAGGGGGGCGGGGTCACCGGATGGCCCCGCCCCCCGTTATTTAAGAACCGTCAGACGAAGAGACGCCGTCACACAGCGGGAGCCTCCCACCATGCCAGCATGGCTGCGGAGCGGCCCGGAGAAGACAGGAAGAAGAGAAGAAGGAAGAAGAAGAAGAAGAAGAAGAAGAAGATGAAGAAGAGAAGAAGATGAAGAGAAGAGCGGGAGCCTCCCCCCTCATGCCATGGGTGCGGAGCGGCCCGAGGAGAAGAAGATAGAAGACGCCGCGGAGAAGATGCTGGACGAGAACGCCGGAGGAAGAACCAGAAGAGCCAGAAGAACCAGAAGAAGATGAAGGAAGAAAGAAGAAAGAAGAAGCATTTAAATAAAGGAATTGTCAAAAACTGTCTCTTGTCATTTTTAACATTTTTGACAGTTTTTTAGTGAAATGGTAGGGGTAAGTACCCCCTTACCATTTCACACAGGGGGGGGGCCGGGATCTGGGGGTCCCCTTGTTAAAGGGGGCTTCCAGATTCCGATAAGCCCCCCGCCCGCAGACCCTCACAACCACCGGCCAGGGTTGTGAGGATGAGGCCCTTGTCCTCATCAACATGGGGACAAGGTGTTTTGGGGGGCTACCCCAAAGCACCCTCCCAATGTTGAGGGCATGTGGCCTGGTACGGTTCAGGAGGGGGGGGGGGGGCGCACTCTCGTCCCCCCCTCTTTTCCTGCGGCCTGCCAGGTTGCGTGCTCGGATAAGGGTCTGGTATGGATTTTTAGGGGGACCCCACGCCGTTTTTTTTTTTTTTTTTGGCGCGGGGTTCCCCTTAAAATCCATACCAGACCTGAAGGGTCTGGTATGGAATTTAGGGGGAACCCCACGTCAATTTTTTTTTAAATTTTGGCTGGGGTTCCCCTTAATATCCATACCAGACCTGAAGGGCCTTGTATGGAATTTAGGGGGACTCCCACATCATTTTTTTTTTTTAATTTTGGTTCGGGGTTGCCCTGTGGGGAATTCCCATGCCGTTTTTATCAATGAACTTCTATGTGTATTGTCGGCAATGCAATAGCCGCGGTAGTTTTAAATGTGTTTTTTCCTTCAAAATGTCACTTTGCTGTCAGACTGTTCTAAACACGGGAAACATGCGCCCCTTTACAGGCATACTATAGACACCCCCCAGGTATGAAATTTAAAGGGATATTACACTTTTATTGTTTGACTTTAAGCATTATTAAAATCACTGCTCCTGAAAAAACGGCCGTTTTTAAAACTTTTTTTTGCATTGATTCATGTCCCCTGGGGGAGGACCCGGGTCCCCAAACACTTTTTATGACAATAACTTGCATATTAGCCTTTAAAATTAGCACTTTTGATTATTCATGTTCGTGTCCCATAGACTTTAACGGCGTTCGCGTGTTCGAACGAATTTTTTTCCTGTTCGCATGTTCTGGTGCGAACCGAACAGGGGGGTGTTCGGCTCATCCCTACTAAAGAGCTTATTAAACATCCCCTGATAGGAAATACTATCAAAATTAGTGCGGCAATGCTCCCTAATATTGGTGTAACACCTGAGACCTCCCCCTTATACCCAATATTCTGGAATCCCTAATTTCCCCCAGGGATAGAAGATAGGGCATTTAAACACCTAGTTGAGGTGGGCTGCACACAGGCGCATAATTACATAAAAGGGGGGAAATGGCTGACAGTAACGGAGATGATTGAGTTACTCGGATTAAGATTCTGGAGTGCTCTCCAGATCACACACTTCCTGAGTACCTTTCCGGCACCGAGACAGTTTGAAAGGCCGCTTAATAATTTTGAGAAATTGTGTTCAGAGACGGGAGCAAAATCACACATCCTTTCAGCCAACTATGAGATAATAACTGTAGCAAGGGAAACTGTCCCTTTGAAATGTGTCCAGGAATGGGAACGAGAGTTGTGGATAAGCTTCAGTATAACACAAAAACAACAAATTCTTAGGTTTACACATGAATCGTCTATTTGTGTGAAGGCGCAGGAGACAAATTTCAAAATTTTTACTCGGTGGTATAGAACACCAGAGAGGTTGAAGAAGTTTTTCCCCGACTCATCTGACCATTGCTGGAGATGTCAATCAGATAGAGGTACGATGTTGCACATTTTTTGGGATTGCCCCAAATTAAAGAGCTTCTGGGCAGAGATCAGACATATTCTTCAGACTATCACTAACAGTAGGATACCAGAAGACCCGGCCTTTTTTCTTTTACACGTGTCCCAGATACCAGAAAAGATATGCAAGAAGTTAGTGATACGGCATCTTTTAGATGCAGCCAAGGCTTGTGTTCCATTGACATGGAGATCGACATCTTCGCCGACGATTGGGATGTGGTTACATAAAGTGAAAGAGATAAGCAAATTAGAGGATTTGGTCCTGTCCTCAAGGCATCAACAAGAGAGTTATTCCGAGACTTGGTCCTATTGGAATGCCTTTCTGGCCTCGGAGGAAGGAAGGGCCCTCTTAGAAGGGAATCTGAATAGTTAAAGCATATATTAAAGGAGTCTATATGTTCCCCCTTTCTTCTTGGGGGGCAAGGGTATGAGAAAGGTATCTCCAGGGATTGACTCTCCAATCTATTTTAGTATATATAGTGTTATCGGTATATGGTTCCCCTTTTTTTTTTTTTTTGGTTAATTTAGATAAAGGTATAAAATTGAATGGGACTAGCTCAAGAGTAAAGGGTAGGCAGGAGATTGGTGGAGGAAGAGTTATTCTGGATACAAAATTAATCTTCTGCTGGATGAGAATAATTTAGGTTATCATTATGTCTAAATATGTAATGTATTTTTTTTGTAGGCTCTGAGTATGTCCTATGCTTAAAATAAATAAATATATCTGGGGCCCCACTAAACTCAGAGTTGCTAGACTGGTTTTACTCCTTAACAAACTTAGTAAAGGTCTGGGCATACCTAACTTCCTACAATACTACCATGCGGCCCAACTGGCTCAGACTATATTGTATCACTCTTAAACCGAAACACCTCTCTGGGTTAGCCTTGAAGCTATAGATCTTCATTCAGTCACTGTAACTAACTTGCTGTGGCTGCCCTCCGCAGCGCATGGCCCTATCATAAACCCTATAACACTACACACCCTTAAACTCTGGGACAAATTGAGGAGCCCCTTCAAATTGAGCTCACCAAACTCCCCACTCCTATCCTTTCTGGGTCACCCTCTTTTATACCCTGCATACACCGAACCAACCTCATTCCAAGCCTGGATCCGGGTGGGTCTGACTTGCATTTGTGACTTAGTTAGCGGAGATACCGTAAAATCATTCCCAACCATTCAAGCGCAAGCACAATTACCGCACAAAGAGTGCTTTCGATACCTCTAAATTGCGCACTTTGTCCAAACTACCATCAAATCTTGTTCTGGACTAGATAATAGAACTGAATTTGAGAGCATGTGCGACTCGGACCCACATGCTCCAGGTATTATCTCTCGCCTTTTTACCCATCTCACATCCCCCCCTTCTCCCCACCCCACCTATGCTCAACGATGGTCCAAAGATTTAGCAATTGATTTAGAAACAGAAGACTGGACGACTATTTGGACCAACACAAAAAACTTGTCTCAAAATGTTGTAGCCTCAGAAGCCAACTATAAAGTGCTAATGCGATGGTATCTGGTCCCAAACAGAATCGCTAAATTTCTGCCTGAATATCCCCCAAATTGTTTTAGGGGTTGCACTGACAGAGGCACGCACATGCACATATGGTGGACATGTCTGCTTGTGCAATGTTTCTGGGCGACAATATTTCGAATGGCCTCCACTCTCCACCAAGTTACTCTAGACCTGAACCCTACTATAGCCCTACTTAATTTTATTCCACAAGACTACACCAGATCGCAATTATGTCTCCTCCTTCAACTATTCACCGCAGCCAAGCAAACAATTGCCACGGCCTGGAAGACACCCACACTCAGTATAGCTGATGATACACAGCAAGATTGAAGCGACAATCCTGGATGAGGTCCCCCAGCACTTTAAAATCTGGCAACCTTGGATAGAGCACTTTTTGCCCCCTGATATAGACAAGCACCTTTTAGAACCCTGAGACCATTGTAAATATTAGCGATGGTTTTGCTGTTGCACCTGCGCCCGTGTGGTCCGACCGACCAGTACCCTCCCCTTTCTGACTGTCCCTCTTTTCTTCCTTTCTCCTCATCTCTACCCTGCTCTCCTTCCCCTTCCTCTATCCCCCCTTTTCTACTTTAGATAACCATTGGTATTGTACTCTGTCTTTGGAGATGGTATCGGTTGTTTCTGTGTCCGACTCCATAGGAAGAATAGAATTGTCTCCAGTAGCCCCCTACTGTTAAGTTAGGGACATTACTCCTTCTTAATGTTAGCATTATCGGCTTGTACTGGATTTTGTGCTCTCCGACAGAGTACCCATTCATTGAAACCTTACATGTATTTAACCACCGTTATATTGTTTTGTTGCGATCTACTCTTTATCTACTCGCTTTATCTACTCGTTTTATGTACTCGCCTTATCTTGCATTGAAATGCTTGTAACAGATACTTGTTAATTACCAATAAAAATATTTGAAAAGGAAAAATGTTTACGTATTGACCTCTTAAAAGAGATTTTTTTTTGAGAATCATACTTACCTCTGTGGATGCAGCATTGGTCTGATGCTGCATTTGTCTCCTGGCGCCTCTACACTGAGAACCGAGCGATCGAACACCACTGATCGCTCGGTTTTCAGAGATCCCAGAGCAGAGAGCTTCAGACTGTCAGTCACAGCTCTCTGCCCTGCCCCCTTATTGCTCAGGCTCTAGCCGAGAGGCTGAGACGGGTGTCATTCTAGGCACCTGGCAGATGCAGACTTTATTGTTGTGATGAAGCTGTGCCTGGACTGAAATAGGTGATGTCAGCAGAGAGTGGACTTCAGCCAGCTCTCTGCTAAAAACGTGTCACAGGAGTGCAAAACACATTGGACTCCTGTGATCCCTAGGAGGAGTACAGCCAAACGAGCTTTGCTTTTTTCTTTAAACCCTTTCATGACTAAGCCTATTTTTGAAATTTGGTGTTTACAAGTTAAAATCCATACTTTTTGCTAGAAAAATACTTAGAACCCCCAAACATTATATATATATTTTTAGCAGAGAATCTAGAGAATAAAATGGCGATTGTTGCAATATTTTTTATCACACGGTATTTGTGCAGCGGTGTTTTAAACGCAAATTTTTGGAAAAGGGACATTTTCATGAATTTTAAAAAATCCAAACAGTAAAGTTACCCCAATTTTTTTGTATAATGTGAAAGATGATGTTATGCCGAATAAATAGATACCAAACATGTCACCCTTTATAATTGCACGCACTCGTGGAATGGCGACAAACTACGGTACCTATGAATTTCCATAGGTGACGCTTTAAAAAATTTTTACGGTTACCAGGTTTGAGTTACAGAGGAGATCTAGGGCTAGAATTATTGCTCTGACGATCGTGGCGATAACTCACATGTGTGGTTTGAACACCATTTACATATGCGGGCGCGACTTCCGTATGCGTTTTCTTCGCTGCGCGAGCTTGCGGGGACAGGGGCACTTTAATTTTTTTTTTTATTATTTATTTTATTTATTTTTTTACTTTATAAATTGTGTTTTTAAAAATTTTTTTTTTTTTTTTACTTTTATTGCTGTCACAAGGAATGTAAACATCCCTTGTGACAGTAATAGGTGGTGACAGGTACTCTTTATGGAGGGATGGGGGGTCTAAAAGACCCCCCATCCCTCCTTTACACTTCAAAGTATTCAGATCGCCGAAAACGGCGAATCTGATCACTGTGTACTTTTTTAAATTCGGCGCCATTGGCAGCCGAGTAAACGGGAAGTCACGTCATGACGTTGCTTCCGCGTTTTCAACGAGAAGGCTGGAACGAAGCTACTCACAGCTTCGTTCCAGCCCGCCCCCAGCCGCCGAAGGTACCCGATTGGACACCGGGCCTCCCGATCGCACGGGAGGCCCGGTAACAGGGGCGGGAGGCGGCGGGAGGGGGGGATGTCCCCTCCCACTCCTCCGGTATAACAACCGAGCGGCTTTTAGCCGCATTGGTTGTTATACACGGGTAGCCGATCGCCCGCTGTAAACAACGGTACCGGGATGATGCCTGCAGCTGCGGGCATCCTCCCGGTATAACCCCGGAAAGCCGAGTATGCATATCTGCGTACGGTCGGCGGGAAGGGGTTAATTATGAGCTTTAATTTTTAAATTGTTGCATGTGTATTTGGGTTTATACCCCTAAAATGATCAGTTAATGCAGACAAAGACTAGGGAGATACTAAGGACAGAGTGTGTAGCTGGAAAATAAGAATTAAAAGTAAATTCCCTGCACTGCTGCCCCTTTCTTTCCAGATAATTACTTTCCATAGGACTGCTCACTAATAGTGCACTGGCTGCAGTGGCTATACTGGCAGCTATTCTATTACCTTTCATTGATTAAGATTGATTAAGATGTACTGTATGTCAGTGGCAAGTCATCCATTAGGGATGCACGGGCGCCGTGCATCCCTAATGGATCTACATTAGGGATCTACATACAGGGCACCGGACTATGGATTACAATAGCGGGGGTGTGTTTTTCTGAAGCATGTAATAAGAGCCAGAGGCTGTAATAGGCTTCAAAAAAAAGGTGGGCTCAGGGCGCAGAACACTGAGCCCCGATTCCCCCCAGTTGTGTGAGAATAGCGAATAAATATTCGCATTTCTCACACTGATTCTTCTCCCAGCCAATCAGAAAATGGGTCGTGAGACCGGTTTTCCAATTGGCCGAAGGGAGAAGCGATGCTATTGGCCAAGGGGGAGGAGAAGAAGGGAGGAGATGTGCCTCCTTACCTCTGTCCTGCTCATCCCCTCCTCGAGCCAGGGGGTGCTGGATGACTGAGACGGGTGGTGAGCCATCCCTGGAGTGGCGGCTGGTGTGTCCATCCGTCCTCTCTTGCTTCTTCCCCAGCCGCCACTCCAGGGATGGCTCACCATCTGGCTCAGCCATCCAGCAATCCCTGGCTCGAGGAGGGGATGAGCAGGACAGAAGTAAGGAGGCTGTCCATCTTCTGCAGCTGCGGCGGTGGCAGGGGGTGTATATGGTGTTCCTGGTGTTCGTCCCCCACCGGGAGAGGCAGGTGGAATTTGTTCCCAGGTGTTCCTCTCCCGCCAGGGGGGTGGGTGGGTGTATGATGTTTCCGGTGTTAGTCTCCCACCGGGGGTGGTTTTGGTTTGCCGCCCCCAATTATCGTGCACTAGCCACCAATGCTGTATGTGAAGATCGGTGCTGCCAGATACCACTGAGTTTTCAAGTGGAGCTTACATAAAAAAAATGTGCTGTGGGCCATTACGACCTGTAGTCCCTCCCTGATGGCCTGCCTCAACAACCTACTCAAACTGCATCCAATCAGGCAGTCTCTTTACCTACATAGCTTGTAGATTTTAAGACATTACATACTGTAATCAAATTGTAATAGGTATGGTCAACCTTAGAAACATGGTGGCCTCACAAGGCTGAAATGTAAAGATGTAAATGGTAGTTCTGTACCTTTGCTCAAGCCCTTATATTTGCAAAACCAACTTTTAATTCCTGTTCCACAATCCAACACCCCTACCCTCCTTATAAAAGAAAACCAGTAAAATAAAAACCAACAACTTGATAACTGTAGTAGACAGCTTTTCCCATCAGTATTGTCATATGGACCTATTTTTTTCAAGTGTTTTAAGGTTAACAAAGGTGAATTTGTAGGCATTTATATTTATCAAAATGTTTTTAGGCTTTGATTATGAGTCAACACACATGGCTTTAAGCAAATAATTGGACAAATAAAAACATCATATTATGTGTCAGACTGAAATCACATGTGGCTTTAAGAAAGCCATGACTTCAGATACAAATAATAGGTGAGAATACTAAACAAAACCAGTGTAACTTTTAACCCCTTAGTGAAAGAGAGTCAAACAAATCTTAAAGCCTGAAAACAATTTTGCGACTTTGACATGTGTTAGTAAAACTGTATATCATTGCAACTACTTTGTGTATCCTGGTGTATTATCTCTTGTTTTTTCAGGACAAATTGAGCTTTCTTTTAGTGGTAATGGACATCAACAGATTTTATTATCATTTCTTGCTGATACCGTAACTTACCACCAAATCACAGCCTCAAATAAATTCTCAAGCTCTTTATGATTGTAGCTATACCACATATGTGCTTGTTTATGTCCAGAATTGATGGTGCACATTTTTTTTTTATTCTATCGAAAACACACTGACATTGATATGAACTTAAACATTTATAATACCAAAAAAGTATTACTTGATTGTGAAAGCACCTCTCTCTTTTTTTGTTATTATCATTTATGGAAGGTGACATTTTTCATACTTAAAAGGGGCAGCTTTACATTTTGTATGTATGGGGTTTAAGGGAAGACACCTTTGAGTATATGATTCATTTTAAAAAATGCTTAAAGAAATTACAAAATATACTGACCTGTCCTTTGACCCTGACCTTGACTTTTAACCCTTACCTTGACCCTAACATTAACCCTAGCACTAGCCTAGATCAAACTCCTGTTCTAGCTATTTTTTCTTTCTTTCTTTTTTTTATTATTTATTTTTACACACTTTTGTTTATTTACATTATTCTCTCCTGCAGGAGAAAAAGATACAATGTATATTTGTCATCATTCAGAAAAGAAAGGAAAAAAAAAAGATGGGCTGCACATAGACTGATCACTGTAATAGTCAATTTGAGGCTATCACATTGATCAGGTGACCAGGTACCAGGTGTTAAGGGTTTTGAACATTACATTAGTACGAACATTAGTACGAGAGCCAATGAGAGCACAGTCTCTATGCTGGGAGTGTGCCATGCCCCAACAGAAAGACAGCTACACAGATATGCAGCCCCATGGATAAAGACCTAAAGACCCAATTAAGGGAGGCTGCATATCGGCGAACTGTCAGAGGGAAGGAGTTAACCACTTGCCCACTGGGCACTTAAACACCCTTCCTAAGCAGACCAACTTTCAACTTTCAGTGCAGTTACACTTTGAATGACAATTACTCAGTCACGCAACATTGTACCCATATGAAATGGTTTTCCTTTTTTCACACAAATAAAACTTTCTTTTGGTGGTATTTAATCAGGCAGCAGGAAAAGAGGGGGCAAGAGAGTGCCCCCCCTCCTGAACCGTACCAGGCCACATGCCCTCAACATAAGGAGGGTGCTTTGGGGTAGCTCCCCAAAAACACCTTGTCCCCATGTTGATGGGGACAAGGGCCTCATCCCCACAACCCTTGCCCGGTGGTTGTGGTGGTCTGTGGGCGGGGGGCTTATTGGAATCTGAAAGCCCCCTTTAACAAGGGGACCCCCAGCCCTTCCCCCTGTGTGAAATGGTAAGGGGGTACAAAAGTACCCCTGCCATTTCACAAAAAAAGTGTCAAAAATGACAAGAGACAGTTTTTGACAATTCCTTTATTTAAATGATTCTTCTTTCTTCTTTCTTCTATCTTCTATCGTCTATCTTCCTTTGGTTTCTTCCTCCATCTTCTTCTTCTTCTGGTTCTTCCTCCGGTGTTCTCGTCCTGCATCTTCCTTTGTGGCACCGGCGTCTTCTTCCCTTCTTCTTCTCGGGCCGCTCCGCATCCACCATGATGGGAGGCTCCGCTGTGTGACGCTTCTCCTCTTCTGACGGTTCTTAAATAACGGAGGACGGGGCCACTCGGTGACCCCTCCCCCAGGTACGAAATTTAAAGGATTATTATACTTTTATTGTTTCACTTTAAGTATTATTAAAATCACTGCTCCTGAAAAAACGGCCATTTTTAAAACTTTTTTTTGCATTAATCCATGTGCCTGGGGCAGGACCCAGGTCCCCAAACACTTTTTTATGACAATAACTTGCATATAAGCCTTTAAAATTAGAACTTTTGATTTCTTCCATAGACTTTTAAAGGGTGTTCCGCGGCTTTCGAATTTGCCGCGAACACCCCAAATTGTTCACTGTTCAGCGAACTGGCGAACAGCCGATGTTCGAGTCGAACATGAGTTCGACTCAAACTCGAAGCTCATCCCTAACTGCTACATATCTTTGGTAAAAATAACCAAAATAAGTATATTATTTGGTCTTTGTGAAGGTTATAGAGCCTACAATCTATGGTGCCAATCTCTGAAAATTGATCACACCTGATGTACTAACAGCCTCATTTCTTGAGACAATAACAAGTCAGAGCAGTACAAATACCCTGCAAATAACCCCTTTTTGGAAAGTAGACAGTCCAAGGTATGGTGAGTTTTTTGAAGTTGTAATTGTACCCAACAATTCTTTGCAAAATTAAGATTTTTTTTTTCCACAAAATTGTCATAATTGTCACAAGTTATTTTTCTCCCACAACATATGTATATCACAAATTACACCCCAAAATACATTCTACTACACCTCCAAAGTATGGCGATACCACATGGGTGAGACTTTTTCACAGCCTGGCCACATGCAGGGAGCACCATCAGGTGTTCTAGGAACATAAATTACACATTTAATTTCTAGACTACCTGTTACACTTTTGAAGGTCTTGGAGCACTCGGACAATGGAAACACCCAAAAAACTACCCAAATTTGTAAAGTTAACACCCCAACATATAATCTATGAGGCATAATGAGTGTTTTGAACATGTCATTTTTTTCCACAAGTTTTTGGAAAATGTGGAAAGAAAATGAAAACGCATTTTTTTTTACAAAAAGTTGTCAATTTATAAGATATTTCTAACACGGCATGTACATGCAAAAAAATACGCCCCAAAACAATTTCTGCTACTCCTATTGAATATGACGATACCACATGTGTGAGACTTTTAGACAGCCAGACCACATACAGAGGCCCAACATGCAGGGAGCACCATCAGGTGTTCTAGGGGCATACGTTACTAATCTATTTGACTACCTATTACACTTTTGTGAGACACTGTGGTGGCACTGATTGGTACTGTAGTGGCATGGATGTGGCACAGATGAGCACTGATGTGGCATGGATGTGGCACGAATAAGCACTGATATGGCATGGATGCGGCACAGATGATCACTGATATGGAATGTATGAGCACTGATGTTGCACGGATAATCACTGATGTTGCATGTACGAGCACTGATGTTGCACAGATCACTGATGTTGCATGTATGAGCACTGATGTTGCACGGATAATCACTGAAGTTGCATGTATGAGCACTGATGTTGCACGGATCACTGATGTTGCATGTATGAGCACTGGTGTGGCATGGATGAGGCACGGATGAGCACTGATGTGACATGAATGTGACATGGCCACTTCACACAGAGGTGTGAAGAGACACCTGTTTATGTTTTTCAATTTGCACGGTTAAGACTGTAGCACCACACTCCACTGTTTCTCACCTTAATCTCAAGATGATTGCTTCAGAGACTTGTTATGTGTTATGTGTAATGTTGTGATCAATCAGATATCCCAACTTCAGGTCAGACTTGCTGGCATCATAAGTATAAACACAGAACACCTTTAGATAATAGCAGGAGACCCCAGTAGCAGAGTGTTTTCCATGTATTCCAATGGCTCTAGTTCACACCATGCAGTCAGTTCCCGGTCGGTTTCTGGTGCAGGAACTGACCGAACACTGACCAGAAACTGACTGCATGGTGTGAACTAGAGCCATTGGAATACATGGAAAACACTGTGCATGCAATTTGTGCAGGAAAAAAAAACTCACAGAACTGCATCTGGTGCTCTTCAGGAAACATATCTAAAACACACTGCAGTCTTTAATGCTCAGTTTACAGCTTTTTAACGTCAACAGACTGGAGAGAAATACAAGATTTGGGACCTTGTTGCTGGTTTATAGCTTCCCTGTTGAAATGAAAACCCCCAACCATTTCTTGGGGGGGTTCAGTCTGACAGTCCCTTTAAGCAGCTCAGCAGATTGTTTCTTCCTGAAGCTTGTTGCTCTTTAACTTGCAATGATGGAAAGCACAGGGAGAGAGGGGAGAAGAAAGAATTTGTTGCTACTGCAGCCTGGACTGTGCCTGTCCCTAGCAGTTGGGCTAGTAAGGATTGTTTTTGGCCAACAAGGCTGATTGATTTAAGCCTCACTCACAGGACCCAACAGATGGGAGATACAATCATACGAGGCTTCTGGAGCCCGAGGAAGAAAGGGCTTGAGACAGCTGTATGTGTTTGCTGCTGTAAGCCTGTGGAGACAGGGATCTGGACTGACAAATAGAATTTTCACAGCACATTTACCAGCTAGCCAGCAAAAAAAAACTAAACTATTGCACTGTCTAACAATTTGCATTAAAACAGGTTTTAGTTACAAAATGCCAGAAGCCCAGCACAGCACAATAGCAGCTGAGCGTGTCCAATAAGTTATTATTAATTCTATTATAATTATTTAGGAAAGATGTTGAACGAGGCTGACAGAAGTCTGAATGATGTCCTGAGCACCACCATTGCTGGGGGCACAATTGGGGGCACAATTGGGGGCACAATTTTTTACCCAGAGACAACCTCCTGAAAGCAGCATCTGTCCCTGGACACTGGGGATGTCTGCTCTCTCTATTTTAGGCAAAACTGACCAAACACTTAAACAGAAGTAAATAACTGCCCTGAATGGCTCCATGCTATATAAAACAATACAAAGATTTGGGCTGGAATTCCACATAAACTTATCATATATTAAAACTCAATAGCAGATCAGGAGATATTTGGGATGCTTAGTGGGTGATAATATTTTTCCCACATGAAGTAGTTAAATATTTTAATAAATACATTAGATATCAGGTATGTGTTCCTAAGAAAAATGTGACGTTTAAGACAATCTTTATTTAAAATTTCTGTGTACTCAACTTGTTTTTCTTTGATTATATAAGCCAACCCCGTTCTTCGTAGTATAGACATTCACTGAAGTGTTCCAGCTGTCTACATTCTCAGCACCAACTGAACTACCAGGTAAGTAGATGCTGGATATCTATTTTATTATTAACTACATCAATATCGGGCACTTCCGCTTCTTCCTGCCCAGGACAATTTTCAGCTTTCAGCGCTGTCACACTTTGAATGACAATTGCGTGGCCATACAACACTGTGCCCAAACTACATTTTTATCATTTCCTTCCCACAAATACAGCTTTCTTTTGGTGGTATTTGATCACCACTGGGGTTTTCTTTTTTTTTGCTAAACAAACTTAAAAAGACCAACATTTTTGAAAAAAAAACAAAAACTGATGGGCAATGATAAGCAGCACTAATACATAGCTCCCAACTGTCCCTGATTTGGAGCAATGTCCCTCTTTCCCTCATTCCTCCTCATTTGTCCCTTATTTTGATCTGATCTACATAGATGTATATAAAATGAACTTTGTATCTATCACAAAGTGTTTCCCAATGCTACACCTGTCACCCGATTTCTAAATGGCTGCATTTGTAAATTCCAGAAGCCAATATAAAGGAAATTTAATGGTAAAAAAGCCCTTGTGGGTTTAACCAATCTTGTTTTTCTTGTATAATTCTCCTTTAAGGGGGCGTAGCAGGGGGTGTGTCCTATGCCTGCATACTTTTGCTGATAGGTGTCCCTCATTCCCATCCCAAAAAGTTGGGAGGTATGCTAATAGGTGGCACTGATGGGCACTGAGAGATGGCACTGGATGAGCAGCACTGACAGGCATTGCTGATGGGGCACTGATTGGCACTGATTGGCACTTTTATGGGCACTGATTGACACATTTATGGGCACTGACAGGTTACATAGTTAGAGGAAACAAAGTGATTTTGTGCACAACAATAATAAAGTGATAGTGGAGTGGTACTACAGTGTAAAAAAATGTTATACAAGTGATTAGATTAGATTTTAATTAGAATTAGATTTTGCAGCACTACATCTAGTTGTTTTTATTTTTTAGTAGCGCAGAGGTCCTCACATTTTTCATCTTTAGGTTACATAGTTAGTAAGGTTGAATAAAGACACCAGTCCATCCAGTTCAACCTGAGAGAGTGTGGGTGCGTGTCTACAATTATCCCTATTTTTTATTTAAGGTACCCATATAGTGCTGTCAATTTACACAGGGCGCTCCACACGTACATTGCACACTCACATTGGTCCCTACCCTCAAAGAGCCCACAATCCAAGATCCCCAACTCACATTCATATACTAGGGCCAATTGTGGACAGAAGCCAATTAACCTACCAGCATGTCTTTGGAGTGTGGGAGGAAACCGGAGTACCCGGAGGGAACCCACACAGGCACAGGGAGAACATGCAAAGTGACCCTTTTTACTGCTAGGTAAGAGTGCTACTCACTACACCACTGTGCCACCTGTGAAGGTGTTCTTTATGGGTAACAGGCTGGCAGCTGATGGGCAGTAATTGGCAGCTGATGGGTACCCCTGATGGGGGCTGCACTGATAATCAATGTGCTGATTATCAGCGTAGACCCTCCTCTGACAGGGAGAGCCGCCGATAAAAGCTTTCAAAAAATGTTCAAAAAAATATACTAGGAAGAAAGAGAGTATTGAGTATGAGGGGGAACCCAAGATTAAGGCTGATATAATAAAATAGTTTAAAATCAGGATCAAGGTAATATGGTCACAAATGAAATAAAAATGAAAATTAAATTAATACAAAAATAAAAATAAAATTAGAATAATAAAAATCAAAATCAAAATAAAAATAAAAATCAAAATAAAATAAAAAAATTAAAATATAAAAAAAAATTAAAAAATAAATAAATAAAGTGAAAATAAACATAAAAATAAAATAAAATAAAAATGAAAATAAAAATAAAAATAAAATACAATAAAAAAAAAAAAATCAAATTAAAAATAAAATGAAAGTGACATGAATTTGTGAAATAGTTGTTATGATCCCAGAGGATCCAAAATAGGTATGCAAGGACTTATCTGGCTAAATACTGCTCAATTACCTTATCATCTAGGGAGGAGAATATACCTCTAAAAATTTGTTAAAAAACAATTTAGATCTAAATCAATGTTCATTCCTATGGGTTGGAGAGTGTCTAATTGGAAAATCCATTTCGTTTTGGGAGATCTTATTTTTCTTATTTTCCCCTCTCCAGTGGCCTTTGATTTTGTCTATGCCATAGAAAATCATACATGTTGGATCCATATTATGATGGTCCCTGAAATGTCTGGGCCTTAGGTGTTGGTGGTACCAGAACACTGTAACCCCTTACAGTTACACTTGTTGGGCGCAGGAACGGGCCCTGCTGTGAAATAATATATCAAGAATTGTAAAACCGTTCTTGGTATTATTTATATGTTCCCAGATCCTTACATGTAGTTCTCTTGTGGTTCTACCCACATATTGTTTATGGCAGGGGCACTCTAACACGTAGGTTACATGTGTACTGTTACATGTAATAAACTCTCTTATATTGTATTTAGTTCCATTTGCCATAGAGGTGAATTCCGTTTTTTTCTTGCTGTTTTTTTTGCTAGTCCTACATGGAAGACATTTTCCACATTTGAAGAAGACCTTAAGCTGGCTTGATATTTTTATTTGCTTTGGTGGATCCAGGGCATTATGTACCAATCTGTTTCTAAGGTTTCCACATTTGAAGAAGCTCATATACTCACCTGGTTTTCTTTGCTTATCAGCACATATCTGAAGACATGTAGTAAATATGTTGATCAAACGCAGCCACTGTACCCATAAATTCCCACCACTGTGCCCATTAAACGCAGCCACTGTGCCCATAAATTCCCGCCACTGTGCCCATCAAACACAGCCACTGTGCCATCAAACGCAGCCACTGTGCCCATCAAACGCAGCCACTGTACCCATAAATTCCCACCACTGTGCCCATTAAACGCAGCCACTGTGCCCATAAATTCCCACCACTGTGCCCATAAATTCCCGCCACTGTGCCCATCAAACACAGCCACTGTGCCATCAAACGCAGCCATTGTACCCATTAAACACAGCCACTGTGCAATCAAGCGCAGCCACTGTACCCATAAATTGCCACCACTGTGCCCATTAAACGCAGTCACTGTGCCCATAAATTCCCACCACTGTGCCCATCAAACACAGCCACTGTACCCATAAATTCCCACCACTGTGCCCATTAAACGCAGCCACTGTGCCCATAAATTCCCGCCACTGTGCCCATTAAACACAACCACTGTGCCATCAAACGCAGCCACTGTACCCATCAATTGCAGCCACTGTGCCCATTAAACACAACCACTGTGCCATCAAGCGCCACCACTGTGCCCATCAAGCGCCACCACTGTGCCCATTAAACGCTGCCACTGTGCCCATCAAACGCAGCCACTGTGCCCATCAAACGCAGCCACTGTGCCCATCAAACACAGCCACTGTGCCCATCAATTGCCGCCAGTTTTCCCCATCAATTGCCGCCAGTTTTCCCCATCAATTGCCGCCAGTTTTCCCCATCAATTGCCACCAGTTTGCCCCATCAATTCCTGCCAGTGTCCCCCCCGCCCGGCACTTACCTGTGTCAGGTCAGCTCGTTGCTCCACGCTCCCTCCGATCACAGCGCCTGTCGCTTCAGCCAATCAGGTGATAGGTAACCAGACCCAGTGCACCTGATTGGCTGAGAGGCGGGTCAGTGTTAGGAAATCAAATAAATCGCTTCCCTAACACGGCACTGTGTAAGCAGCGAACACACAGCAGTGTGTATGTATATATATATATATATATATATATATATATATATATATATATAGCCCTATGTGCTTTTATATGTGTCTTATCTATATATAATGCACTCTTTAAAAGTGCTTTAAAATGCATGGTTTTCCATTTTATGAACAAGAAAATAATGACATTATGCTGTTGGGCTGGTATAATAATGCTATGGGGCTGGTATGACATTTTTTCCAGGGCTGGTTTTCATACCCAGTCCAGCCCTGTCTGGAAAGCATCAAGCAAAGCCATATAATTAAAAAACCCTTAACCTGCCCATAATGTCAGGTGTACTGGATCTTTGGTGTTGGGTTAGAGCAAACAAACATTGAAGTTTTTATTGTATTGGAATAGGGATGAGCGGACCCCCCTCCCCCCATGTTCAGGGTCAGGGTTCAGTTTGCAGCAGAACATGCAAACAGGCAAAACATTTGTTCGAACACGCAAACATCGTTTAAGTCTATGGGACACGAACATGACAAATCACAAGTGCTAATTTTAAAGGCTTATATGCAAGTTATTGTCATAAAAAGTGTTTGGGGACCTGGGTCCTGCCCCAGGGGACAAGAATCAATACAAAAAAAAAGTTGTAAAAACGGACGTTTTTTCGGAGCAGTGATTTTTTTAATAATGCTTAAAGTGAAACAATAAAAATGAAATAATCCTTTAAATATCATGCCTGGTGGGTGTCCTTAGTATGCCTGTAAAGTAGCGCAACTTTCCTATGTTTATAACAGTGCCACAACAAAATTACATTTCTAAAGGAAAAAATATGTCATTCAAAACTACTCGTGGCTGTAATGTATTGTCGGATCCTGGCAATATAGATAAAAAATCCCAAAAATCCTCCAAAAAAATGGTGTGGATGCCCCCCCCCCCCCCCCCCAATCCATACCAGGCCTTTCAGGTCTGGAATGGATATTAAGGGGAACCCTGCACCCAAGTAAAAAAAAATGGCGTGGGGGGTCCCCCAGGCACTATATACTCTGAAGAGCAATATATATACTATATGGCATGCCCTATATACTCTGCAGAAAATTGAGCCTTAGGTGTTGGTGGTACCAGAACAGTTATGCCTATGCCCTCACAGTTACACTTGTTGGGCATATGAACGGGCCCTGCTGAGAAATATTATATCAAGAATTGTAAGTACATGCATATGTTAAACAGGGGCAGAAAAATTGGGCCTTGGGTGGTGGTGGTGCCACAACACTATAACTCCTCACAGATATATATATATCCTGCCTGCTTAGCCATGATTAGCCCCCTCAGCCATGATTGGCCAAAGGCCCCCTGCCTTTGGCCAATTATGGCTCTCTCAGCAGAGCACGCTGTGATTGGCCAAAGCATGCAGGTCAAGTGCATGCTTTGGCCAATCATCATACAGCAATGCACTGCGATCTCGCAGTGCATTATGGGGCGTTCCGTGGCGCTCTAATTTTCCACGACCGCCCCATATGTTCAGTTCGTTTTAGAACAAACCAACACCCAATGTTCGAGTCGAACCGTGGGCTCATGCCTGTATTAGAACATCCATTTTATGTGTGCCTAACATTAGGATGCCTCATGTTATTTTCAAGTTATCTTTTCAATTGTGTCTTCTTTCCATGAATCCAAATTATCCACAGAGCTCAAAGATGTTCACCTTGAAGAAATCCCTCTTACTCCTTTTCTTTCTTGGGACCATCACCTTATCTCTTTGTGAGCAAGAGTAAGTATATATAATAGTTATTTTTTAAATAAGTATAGACTTTTAAGGCCTACTCTGGACAAACGGCTAAGCATATAGGTAAAATACATATATGAGGATTGTGGACTGTGGCCATCTCATCAATGACTTTTATTTTAAAAACACATTTATATTACTGGGACAGCAAGTGAGGGCCAATCTTTTTGACTGGGACAACAAGAAAAACCTGGAAGAGTTTCTAATCCTAGAAATACAGAAAGGAGCACCAGACCAAAACTGGATTAATAAAGTCTAAGACAATTTTGATTGCTGGTGAATACGTCACAAAAAAAAAGAAAAAACAGACAGCATGTTTCAGGTACAACAACACTACCCCTTCATCAGGGTTCAACATAGAATAAATCTTTAATGGACTTGGAGAAACATTGACCTCAAAGATCTATATTAGAACCGGTATTGATCTCTGCACATAGAGCAACAATGTGACAGCAGTTGCTGGGTAGCAGAGTTTCCAATTCTTCCCTGTTTAAAACAAACCAAAAGAAAAATTTGACTGTTTGTCCCCTTCTAAAGAGACCCTGAAACCTACTTAAATGATTACCGGTGAGGTTAGATGTGATAATGTGAGCATGGGAGGAGTTTGGTTAAGTGTACAGGTGTGAGGGTGGGGGTGATGCGTGCAGGAACAGTGTTCAGAGTGGATGTGCAGGCACAATAATCAAGTGGGGGGCAGTGTTGAAAAGAGGGGAGACTCATGGCACCTTCCCATACACAGAGAGCAGCATATGGCTGGAGTACTCACCTGCCGGTCTTTGCTTAGTCCTAAAACCCAGCTCAGTACCTTTCCATCTTCTGCAGCCAATGGTTCTACAAAACATGTGCATGACAGTTATGGACTATCACCACAATGTCATTGCAATATTTCACATTTAATCAAATGTTGCAAAACATTACATACGTTAGTGTGATGCAGTGCCATTCAATTAAATGTCACCATAACACACCTTGTCACTTGCACAACATTGTGTCTACTGTCTAAAAATGGTACATGGAAGTTTGTCCATTACTGCTTGTTGTACTGCTAAGCAGATCCATTGGAAGGTGCATGGGGGTGCCTTTTACAATTAATGGCACCACATTAAGGAGAAGAGCCATGGCAGCAGTTCCCATTCAGACCCCTGTAGCCAACATTGCTACTGTTCCTCAAACAAACTCCTGCAGGTAACAGTGGCTACGGCTACACCAACATCTCAGCACCGCCCATCTCTTTCTGGCAGCAACTGACAGACCAGGCGTATAAAGGATGACAGCGGAGAGTCCCAAGTCAACCTGACCTATAGTACAGGAAACAAAGGCACAGTCTTACGTGTTCCCTTATTAAAGGGCAATTTTTTTTCTTGTTCCATGTGTATATTTTCAAACAACCAGTGTTACAAAATTACACTATTTGAGAGTACAAAGGTCATTTACATTATTCATGTGATATTATCCATAGAATCCATACATTTGGGTATGATGGGTCTCATACAATAATACAGATGGAGACAAATAGTGTGCGACACTGTCATGTATTGTAACTGCATGCAGGGAGAGAGAGGAGCTGTCAGAATTCAGCAGGGATGTCCGGGTTGGGCGGGACTGAGCAGCTATCGAACACCAGCCAATAAGATGGGGTTTGGGTGGGCCACTAAGTGCTTGTGGCTCCCCCCTTTCTTAAGCAGCCCAATAATTGGCTGGTGTTCAATAGCTGCTCAGACCCGCCCACCCCCGACATCACCGCTGGATTCTGACAGCTCCTCTCTCTCCCTGCCTGCAGTTACAATACAAGACAGTGTCAAACACTGAGCGGATCTTATAAACCCCAATATCTGCTCAATGTACTCTCCTCTGTCAGTGCTTCCAATCAGTGCCACCTGTCAGTGCCAATCAGTGCCAGTGCCGCTCGTCAGTGCCAGTCAGTGACAATCAGCGTCACCTGTCAGTGCCAATCAGTGCATCCAATCAGTGCCACCTGTCAGTGCTACCTGTCAGTACCAGTCAGTGACAATAAGTGCCACCTGTCAGTGCCAATCACTGCCGCCTTTTAGTGCCAACCAATGCCACCCATCCGTCCCATCAGTGCTGCCCTTCAGTCAGTGCCACCTGTCAGTGCCAATCAGTGTCACATGTCAGTGCCAGTCAGTGACAATCAGTGCCACCTGTCAGTGCCAAACAGTGCCTCCTATAAGTGCCAATCAGTGCCAATCAGTGCTTCCAATCAGTGCCACCTGTCAGTACCCATCAGTGCTGCCAATCAGTGCTTCCAATCAGTGCCACCTGTCAGTGCCCATCAGTGCCCATCAGCACTGCCTATCAGTGCCAATCAGTGCTGCCAATCAGTGCTCATAAGTGCTGCCTATCAATGCCCATCAGTGCCACCTATCAGTGCTCATCGGTGTTGACTATAAGTGCTGCCTTTCAGTGCCCATCAGTGCTGCCTATTAATGCCCATCAGTGCTGCCAATCAGTGCCACCAAATGCTGCCAATCAGTGCAGCCTATCAGTGCCATTAGTGCTGCCAATCAGTACCACCTATCAATGCCAATCAGGGCCCATCAGTGCTGCCTATCAGTGCCACCCAACAGTGCTGCCAATCAGTGCTTTCTATTAGTGCCAATCAGTGCCACCTATCAGTGTCAATCATTGCTGCCTATCAGTGCCACCAAACAGTGCCTATTAGTGCCCATCAGTGTGACCAATCAGTGTCACCTATCAGTGGCCATCAGTGCCGCCTATCAGTGCTGCCAATCAGTGCCGCCTATCAGTGCCAATTAGTGCTGCCTGTCAGTGTCCATCAGTGCACTGCGTGCAGGGATGGGGAGATTAACTCAGCAGCCAGGCTAATTGTCCATGGAGGGCTGGTCTGGTTGGGCACAACTGAAATCTGTTGATGTTTATTAATGGCACATGCCAATCTTTAGTATAATAGGTAATCACCTCACTACTATATACAATTAACTACTGGAGGGAATATAAAAAAGTGTCAGTAAAATGCTTGCCGCTAAGCACTGTTATGTGTTCCCACACCAAAAAAAAAGGTGCAGCGCTAACTTACTAATCAATAACTTAACAGTAATGGTGGAACCCTCTAATGTATGGAAATCTCAATAAACTTCAATATTACCACAATACCGGTCTCTGATACACAACTTCACATATGATACACATCAAACTGAATTTAAGACATACTGTATAAAATTAAACTTAGCAGGGATTGTGGAAACCCCTCCTATAGATATTTGCCATACAGATTCACTTCAAGTGCAACAACTTTTTAGTTGGGAGGTTCCCTCCATTATAGCACTTTGGAATTTTTATTTTTTAGATTGTTACACTTAATTTTATATGTTTTAGTTACTATTATATAATGTGCATTTTTGCACTTGAAGGTCATTTTCCACCGCCCTTGCTCATCCATGTCTTTATGGATCTTGCTTTGTGCACTGGTGCGCAGTCATGTTGGAACAGGAAAGAGCCACCCCCAAGCTGTTCCCACAATGTTGGGAGCATCAAATTGTCCAAAATGTCTTGGTATGCTGACACCTTAAGAGTTCCCTTCACTGGAACTAAGGGGCCAAGCCCAACCCCTGAAAAACAACCCCACACCATAATCCCCCCTCCATCAAATTATTTGGACTACTGCAAAAACCAAGGTCCATAAAGACATGGATGTGCGAGTTTGGGGTGGAGGAACCTGACTGGCCTGCACAGAGTCCTGACCTCAACTCCATAGAACACCTTTAGAATGACTGTGAGCCAGGCCTTCTCATCCAACATCAGTGCCTGACCTCACAAATGCTCTTCTGAAAGAATGGTCAAACATGCTCATAGACACACTCCTAAACCTCGAGGACAGCCTTCCCAGAAGAGTTTAAGTTGTTCTAGTTGCAAAGGGTGGGCCAAATCAATATTGAACCCTACGGACCAGGACTGGAATGCCATTAAAGTTCATGTGCGTGTAAAGGCAGGCATCCCAATACTTTTGACAATATAGTGTGTGTGTATGTGTATGTGTATATATATATATACATACACACACACACGTGTGTTTGAGCTTTGAAATAGACTGGGCACGCCTATGAAGCTTATTGGTTTCTAAGCAGAAGTGAGCCTGATTTTGCACTTTCCAGCTTTAGTAAATAAACACCATTGCGTACTTAAAAGTGGGGTATGCCTGTATACACTGAGGCAGAGGGGGGCATGTCTGAACCAATGAAAAAGCAAATAACTGTTGGGACTGGTGAATGATTTTTCTGAATTTCCACATAAATGAAATGATAGTGGTGCATGGCCAGATTTAGCTATGTCCACTTACTGATGGGAAAGTGCTGTGCCATAGCGAACAACACATCTAAATGATTCCACTGGCTATTCAATAAGGGATTCAAGTTTTGTGTAGTTTTCCTTTAGCATGTTAATGTGGTCATAGAATAATAGTCAATGTGGCCTAAAAGTACACATTTTTGGTCCCAGTGAAATACAGTTTTTGTGTAATAATCAATGTTGTTTTATGTAACAATAACTATGTCTTCTCCCAGGAGAGGTGCTGATGAAGACAATGGAGGGGAAATGACAGAGGAAGAAGTAAAAAGAGGTGTCTTCTTGGATACGCTTAAGGGTTTAGCCGGGAAAATGCTGGAGAGTCTAAAATGTAAAATTGCTGGATGTAAACCCTGAATTGGAAGTCCCCTGATGTGGAATATCATTTAGCTATGAAAATGCTAAATGTCTAATAAAAAATAAATATATATCACATGCACTGTGTTTTCTTTTCTTTTTAATTCTTTTTATTTTTTTATATGATGAACCTATTTTAATTGGGGAAAATATAGTTCTTTTTACCCTTTCAAGGCTATGTAATCACTTATCAACTTTCAGTTGGATCCATCAGCCCCACTGATCCAGATAGATCCTCCAATTTATCTAATCAATATAAAACCATACAGAATATATCAGCCAATGCTTACTCTCAGGTCAGGTTTACACCAGTACAGTGCAGTCTAGCATGTTGGTTCCATGTATTTTTTTTACATGTTCCCATGCATTGCTTGTAGGGCAGCCCTTTTATTTCAATGAATTTCCATACCTGTGAGAAACACTTCATATCCTTTTTATTCACAACTGGGAAATGCTTACAGGTACTTGATTCTGTACCATGCACACAATGGTTTCTATGCATTTCCTTCACAGGTTGGACAATGTTTTTCCTAAGTTGGCAGGTTGGGTATTATGCCCGCACAAGTTGGGGACAGGACAGGGAGGGGAATTGTATTTTCTATTGGTTAGAGACATGTCGTTACACTGTACTGATCGGAGACAAACGGTACAGTAAACTACCGTATTTATTGGCGTATAACACGCACAGGCGTATAACACGCACATTTATTTTAAGAGGGAAGTTTCAGGGAAAAAACTTAAATTTTAAATAAGGAACTTTGAAGCAAAATAAGGGTCAGTGCCCACCTGCAGCCTCACCATTGCCATCAATGCAGCCTGATCAATGCCCATCTGCAGCCTCACAAGTGCCATCAATGCAGCCTCATCAGTCCACATCAATGCAGCAGCCTCACCATCGCCATCAGTGCAGCCTGATCGATACCCATCTGCAGCCTAGAGGGGACAGGGAGGGGGTGGGATGAGCGCTGACAGATTACATACAGTAAGAATCTCCTATGTTAGACAGAACAGTGGTCCAATGGTGGCCCAGGAGACGGGACTTCCTATTACAGAGGCCACCAAGTAAACAGAAGTTTCTCACTTCATGTAATCTGACGGCCCCCTTCCCTGTCCCCTCCGAGGCAGCTAAAATTGAAGTATTGGCGTATAACACGCACACGCTATTTGCACCCAATTTTCATGGTGAAAAAGTGAGTGTTATACGCCAATAAATACAGTAAATAGAATATTACTGAGTGTTCTTCCTCTACACTTTTCATGCATAGATATAAGCTGTGGTATTGACGCAGAGAACCCTGGAGCCTCATAATTTTTCTTGCATGATCTATGGCCTCTTTTAAACCCTTCACTTGAATGTTCGAGGCATGAACAATAAAATTAGGAGATCAGTTATATTCTCCTTCCTTAACCACTTGCCTACAGGGCACTTCCACCCCCTTCCTGCCCAAGACATTTTTCAGCTTCCAGCGATGTTGCACTTTGAATGACAATTGCGCGGTCATGCTACACTGTACCCAAACACATTTCTTCACACAAATAGAGCTTTCTTTTGGTGGTATTTAATCACTGCTGTTTTTTTATTCATTTTTTACAAAAAAAAAAAAGACCAACAATTTTGAAAAAAAAAATGTTTTTTTTACTTTTTTTCTGTCAGTAAATTTTATAACTAAGTCATGTTTTGCATTCACTGATGTGCACTGATTAGGCGGCACTGATGGGCACTGATAGGCTGAACTGGTGGGCATTAATGAGGTGGCACTTATAGGCACTAATGAGGAGGCACTAATATCCCGCATTTATGGTCACTGATAGGTGGCACTGATATGTGGCACTGATGAGCACTGATAGGCGGCACTGATGGGCACTGATAGGCAGCACTGGTGGGCACTGATAGGCAGCATGGATAGGTGGTACTGATGGGCAAGGATGGGCATTGATGAGAGGCACTGATGGGCACTGATGAGGCAGCATGGATAGGCGGTATTGATGGGCACTGATGGGCATTGGTAGGTTGCACTGATGGGCGACACTGATAGGCATTACTGATGGGCATTGATTGACAGCAGTGATGGGCATTGATGGGCAGCACTGATAGGCAGCACTGATTGCCAGCACTGACTGGCATTGCTAATGGGCACTGCTTGGTGGCACTTGTGGGCAGTGGTGGGCACTGATTGCTGCAACTGATGGGAACTGATAGCTGGCCTTGGTGGGCAATGGTGGGCACTGATTTGTGACAATATTTTACAATATTGTAATCAAGGCCCTGATCATCATTGACCTGATTACATTCCTAGCTGTCCCCTGTGAGGAGATGCCACTGATCGGCACTACCCATCCCTGACCATTCCGAGTATTCACCCTTTATCACTAGGGATGAGCTTCGTGTTCGAGTTGAACGCATGTTTGACTCGAACATCGTGTGTTCGGTCGTTCGCTGAATTACGAACGTTATGGGCCATTCGCGCCAAATTCGAGTGGCACATCACGGTCCATAATTCACTGCGGCATCGCAGTGCATTGCTGGCTGATGATTGGCCAAGCATGCACTATGACCCGCATGCTTGGCCAATCACACCGCCGTGTGTACATAGAGAGCCGTAATTATCCACAGCCAGGGAGGCTTTGGCCAATTATGGCTCAGGGGGTTTAGTACACGCCCCACACTATATAAGGCCGCCTGCACGTCGGCCATGTGTAGTGTGTTGCGGTGGAGAGAGATAGATAGACAGAGAGACAGTGTCATTCGATTTAAGTTAGATAGAGTAGGCAGGTCGAGTAAGTTAGCTGCACTTGTAGTGTATTGTGTATATATTGTATATGCATCCCAGGTTTTGTATATATATATATATAAATAAATATATATATATATATATATATATATATATATATATATATATATATATATACTGAATTCAGCTTAGCTAGATCCTGTTCTTCTCTTCCTAATATATTAACAGGCAGGCAGGTGATTTTACAGTATGTACTGTGTACCCTGCACAGTTTCACCTACAGTATAGCTACCGTGGAACACCCTTTAAAAGTCTATGGGAGAAATCAAAAGTGCTAATTTTAAAGGCTTATATTCATGGTATTGTCATAAAAAGTGCTCGGATAAGGGTCTGGTATGGATTTTTGGGGGGGACCCCACGTCGTTTTTTTTTTTTGGCGCGGGGTTCCCCTTAAAATCCATACCAGACCTGAAGGGTCTGATATAGATTTTGAGGGGGACCCCACGCCATTTTTTTTTTCAAATTTTGGCCGGGGTTACCCTTAATATCCATACCAGACCTGAAGGGCCTGGTATGGAATTTAGGGGGACCCCCACGTCATTTTTTTTTAAATTTTGGCCCGGGGTTCCCCTTAATATCCATACCAAACCTAGAGGGCCTGGTATGGAATTTAGGGGGACCCCCCACGTCATTTTTTTAAAAAATTTTGGTTCGGGGTTCCCCTGTGGGGAATTCCCATGCCGTTTTTATCAATGAACTTCTATGTGTATTGTCGGACCGGCAATGCATTAATAGCCGCAAGTAGTTTTAAATTACTTTTTTTCCTTTGAAATGTAATTTTGCTGTCAGACTGTTCTAAACATGGGAAACATGCGTCCCTTTACAGGCATACTATAGACACCCCCCAGGTACGAAATTTAAAGGGATATTACACTTTTATTGTTTCACTTTAAGCATTATTAAAATCACTGCTCCCGAAAAAATGGCCGTTTTTAAAACTTTTTTTTACATTGATCCATGTCCCCTGGGGCAGGACCCAGGTCCCCAAACACTTTTTATGACAATAACTTGCATATAAGCCTTTAAAATTAGCACTTTTGATTATTCATGTTTGTGTCCCATAGACTTTAACGGTGTTCGAACAAATTTTTTGCCTGTTCTGCATGTTCTGGTGCGAACTGAACAGGGGGGTGTTCGGCTCATCCCTAATTTCCAGTTACTGTACTGTGTACCCTGCACAGTTCCACCTACAGTATAACTACCTGAAGTGCAGGTGTTCCCATACTAATAATACTACAGGTAGGCAGTTGATTTTGCTAGCTGCAGTATAATTGGTATATATATACCGTATTTATCGGCGTATAACACGCACTTTTTTCCCCTTAAAATCAGGGGAAAGTCGCAGGTGCGTGTTATACGCCGATACCCTGCGATCCCGAGCTGTCACAATCTTAAAATCGCCGACCGCGATTTGAAAATGGCGCCGCCGGCGCCGAAATACACCGAGCCGATCCTCGGCTCTTTCCGGCGGCTCTCGTTTACTTTCGGCTCCACTCGTAGTCCCGAGCGGAGCTATCCGAACCTACTCGGCTAGGTTCGGATAGCTCCGCTCGGGACTACGAGTGGAGCCGAAAATGAACGAGAGCCGCCGGAAAGAGCCGAGGACCGGCTCGGTGTATTTCGGCGCCGGCGGCGCCATTTTCAAATCGCGGTCGGCGATTTTAAAGCTCAGGACAGGGGATCGAAGGGAAGGCTGCACTGGGAAAGGCTGCACTGGGGATGGCTGCACTGGGAATGGCTGCACTGGGAATGGCTGCACTGGGAATGGCTGCACTGGGAATGGCTGCACTAACAAGGCTGCACTAACAAGGCTGCACTAACAAGGCTGCACTGACATGGCTGCACTGACATGGCTGCACTGACAAGGCTGCACTGACAAGGCTGCACTAACAAGGCTGCACTGGGGAAGGCTGCACTGACATGGCTGCACTGACATGGCTGTACTAACAAGGCTGCACTGGGGAAGGCTGCACTGACATGGCTGCACTGACATGGCTGTACTAACAAGGCTGCACTGGGGAAGGCTGCACTGACAAGGCTGCACTGAGAAGGCTGCAATGATGGGCATTTAAATGTAAGTTTTTTTTCCTTCAACTTCCCTCCTAAAAGTTTTTTTTCCTTAAAATTCCCTCCTAAATTGGGGTGCGTGTTATACGCCGGTGCGTGTTATACGCCGATAAATACGGTACATCCCAGTTTTGTGCAGCTACATCTCACTGCAGGCCAATAGTATGTCTGGAAGGCCAACAAAGAGAGGCAGACAGTCATAAGCCAATAAAAGAGGGCAAGCAGGCTCTGTGTCTAGAGGCAACAGTGCTGGTAGTGGACACGGTGCATCCTCATCAGCACGTGGTTGTGGGACACGCTTGGCCTTTTTTTCGGCAGCTGGCCGTGTTGAGCTGCAACATGTGGAAGACTTGGTCGAGTGGATGACCAAGCCGTCCTCCTCATCCTCTCTCACCCAGGCTCAGGGTACTTTGTCTGGCAAAGCAGCTGCCAACGCGGCCTATTCTCTCGGCTCAAGGGCATCAGTGACTTGTTCCCTATCCCCACCATGTCCTCCTGAGGAGTCCCCCGAACTGTTTGACCACAGTGTTGGGTACATGCTCCAGGAGGATGCCCAGCGTTTTGAAGGCTTCAATGATGGTACTCAGCTAGAGGAAGGCAGTAACGTGACCCCATACAGAGGGGGTGCCCAAGAAGAACAGCAATCTGGCAGTCATGTACCCCCTGCTGCAGCATACTGCCAGGTTTGCTCCAGTGATGAGGAGGGAGGGGACGATGAGGTTACTGAATCCACATGGGTGCCTGATAGGAGAGAGGAGGAGAAGGAGGAGGAAGATCGCCAGCCTAAGGGCAGCACACTGACTGTATCACACCGCAGAGCTTCGCATGTGCAGGGCGCTGCTGTCTCTGCACGTTATTCCAAAAGTTCTTTGGTGTGGGCCTTTTTTGAGATGAGTGCATCAGATCCCACCGCTGCTATTTGCAACATATGTCTCAAGCTTATCTCGCGTGGCCAAAACATCTCCCGCTTGGGTACCACATGCTTGACCAGACATGTGTTGACCTGCCATGCAGTTTGTTGGCAAGCGTACCTGAAAGACCCACACCAAAGAACAAAGAGGACCTCTCATTGCTCCTCATCAGCTGGGATCTCCAACCCCACTATAGCTTCAGTCCTCTCTGAGACCTGCACTGAGAGGAATGAAGGTGTAGAATTAGGTGTGTCACAGCCAAGTACTTGGGGGCAATCTGCTACCGGTACACCAACGTCAGATTGTACCAGGCAAATTTCCCTGCCCCAGCTCCTGCACTGCCTCTAGACACAGAGCCTGCTTTCCCTCTTTTATTGGCTTGTGACTGTCTGCCTCTCCTTGTTGGTCTTCCAGACATACTATTGGCCTGCAGTGAGATGTAGCTGCACAAAACTAGATGTATATATATATATATACCGATTATACTGCAGCTAGCAGAATCAACTGCCTGCCTGTAGTATTATTAGTATGAGAGCACCTGCACTTGTCTTCAGGTAGCTATACTGTAGGGGCAACTGTGCAGGGCACACAGTACACTAACTGTAAATACTTCAAGAGCCTGCCTGTGCTATTAATAGGATCAGAAGAAGCACACAAGCACTTGGCTTCAGGTAGCTATTCTGTAGGTGCAACTGTGCAGGGTTACACAGTACACTAACTCTAAATACTTCAAGAGCCTGCCTGTGCTATTAATAGGATCAGAAGAAGCACACAAGCACCTGTCTTCAGATAGCTATACTGTAGGTGTAACTGTGCAGGGTACACAGTACACTAACTGGAAATACTTCAACAGCCTGCCTGTAATATTAATAGGATCAGAAGAAGCACACAAGCACTTGGCTTCAGGTAGCTATACTGTAGGTGCAACTGTGCAGGGTTACACAGTATACTAACTGTAAAGACTTCAAAAGCCTGCCTGTGCTATTAATAGGATCAGAAGAAGCACACAAGCACCTGTCTTCAGGTAGCTCTACTGTAGGCACAGCTGTGCAGGGTACACAGTACACTAACTGGAAATACTGTAAAAACACCTGCCTGCCTGTCAGTATATTAGAAAGAGAATAACAGGAACGGATCTAGCTAAACTGAATACAGTGTATATATATATATATATATATATATATATATATATATATATATATATATATATATATATATATGTAGCAATAACTCTCGGTGGAGCTGCTGGTTTAAGCGGGTCTGTTACCTTCACTCTGCTTCCCTCTGTTTCACCGGCACTGGGTCTAGGGTTCCATTGAGTTCACCTCTGGACAATACACGCACCAACACTGGAGTACGTTTTCAATGCTTAATTAAACACTTGACTTGGGAAATAGCAGGAAAGAGACAAAAGGGAAACTGCAGAAGAAACTCAAACATCTTCCTTTAGGGTTCTTTTTAACAGATGTTCGGGTAGAATTCAGATATTGTACGGAATGCGCTCCCCTCGTGGGACACACTCCCCGCTCATCTGGATAGGCCTCCCCCACCAGCCTAGCAGCCAGCACGCAGCACGAATCAAAGTCTCTGCCCCAGACTTTCCCGGGAACAAAATCCGCACGATCCTCTGCCACAGGATGTATCAGATTTTCTGCGATGAATGTCAGTCACAGTGCCTGAACCTTCAAGCCAACCTGGCAACACTATGCTGCACAGTCACTTTTCGATACGTCCTCCAACCGAGCCACCAGGCCCCTCTACAGACCAGCACGCTGCGTGATCCCTCCAAGACGTGTCCTCCCCTGGGATCTCCTCGGTTGTCCAGCTTCGCCACACAGGACCGACAGCTCAGGACCATTCCTCGGTCGCGGTAGTAGGCCCCAGACAAGCCTCTGAACCCACCCCTGCACCGTAGTATCGTGGGCCTCCGGAACGGAGGACCATGAGGTAGCTCCTTAACGCATACTTGTCGGCCAGGAGGGCCAGCAGGTGGCTGAAAAACGAACCCTAAAACATGGCGTCTGTCCCATAAATACCCTTGCCCAGAATGCAACTCGGAGGACCACCTCCACTGAGTTGTCTCCGGGACAGAAAAGCATCCATACGCTTCAACACGTTGCCTTTCCAACACTAACCAGTGATAACAGCGACACCCACCGGTCAGCATGGAAACACACACAACATCAACCAAGCTGGAACAGAAGCAAACTTAACCTTCCTAACGAACAAGTTACTAAATTTACCTAACGGTAGATTGCAAATCTACCAGCGCTACATATATATATATATATATATACACATATATATATATATATATATATATATATATATACACACATATATATATATATATATATATATATATATATATATATATAACACCTGGGATGCATACCGGTATATATACACAATACACTGTAAGTGCAGCTAACTGACTCGACCTGCCTACTCTAGCTAACTTAAATCAAATGACACTGTCTATCTTTTTCTCTCTGCCGCAACACACTACACAAGGCCACCACGCAGGCGGCCTTATATAGTGTGGGGCGTGTACTAAACCCCCTGAGCCGTAATTGGCCAAAGTCTCCCTGGCTTTGCCCAAATACGGCTCTCTATACACACAGTGCTGTGATTGGCCAGGCATGCGGGTCATAGTGCATGCTTGGCCAATTATCAGCCAGCAATGCACTGTGATGCTGCAATGAATTATGGGCCGTGACGCGCCACTCGAATTTGGCGTGAATGGCCCATATTGTTCGTAATTCGGCGAACGGCCGAACACACAATGTTCGAGTCGAACATGCGTTCGATTCAAACACGAAGCTCATCCCTAGTTAAGATGCTGAGACAGAGACTTTTGGAAGTGTGGTTCTAGGAGAAGTCGTGTATTACAGCGCCAGATGGGGGGGTGAAGAGGAGACTTCCTTTTCCGCAAAAGACATAGATATGGCAGCATGGTTCGACCATGTAATATCATGTATTTTCGTTGTTTCAATGTTTTGCAGGAGCCATTTATCCATTAAGAACATGTCTATATGGGAATAAGAGCCTTGTCTGTTTGAGAAAAAGGTATAGTCTTTTTCGTTGGCCTGAAGGCATCTCCACGCATCGAACAATTCCTCATTGTGGAGCAGTGTCTGAAGGGATAGGGTGCCTTTAGGTTTACCTGAGGAAGTGTCCAATAACGGATCAGAAGTTACGTTAAAGTCTCAGGAGGTTGCCATATTTCATGGCATTAGCTTTGGTGATAACCTTCTTTATAAAACAGAGTTGGTGAGAGTTTGGAGCATACAACGTAACAATCGTGTATGGTTTGGAGTTGATGTCTCCCGTAACAATTATATATCTACCCCCCTCATCAAGAGCAACATCCTTGGGTTGGAAAGAAAAAGAGTTTTTGATGGCCAATAGAACGCCTCCTCTTTTGCTGTTGAGGGTACAGGCCATATATATAATTGGGTAGGCCTTATGCAAACAATATTTAGTTGGAAATGTGTTTCCTGTACGCACAGAATGTCTGCTCCTTGTTTACAGGCTTCTTTCCATAGGGAGAATCTCTTTGCCGTGTGGTTTAGTCCTCGGACGTTAAGTGATAGAAATTTGATTGTCATTGTAAAAGTGAGAGAGTTTGTATGGTTGTGTTGT
This sequence comes from Lithobates clamitans, assembly GCA_037952925.1. Taxonomy (NCBI): domain Eukaryota; kingdom Metazoa; phylum Chordata; class Amphibia; order Anura; family Ranidae; genus Lithobates; species Lithobates clamitans. Next base: position 75,518 of record JBBGZY010001739.1, on the reverse strand, counting down.
GCAGGTACTTACTGTTCTAGCAGGGTTTTCTCTGGATTACTGCCATTTCAAGTGAGGAGGGCATCTGGTGTTTATCTTCTTCAGCGATGGAGTACATGTTGCTTCGGAGGATGCTGCGTATATCCACTAAACAATAGGAAGAACAAAGAAAAATAAGAAAGGTCAACTGGGTTAACATAAGAAATGGATCCATAAACTGATCCTCGTGCAGTCGTAGCTGCTACTTGAAGGTTAGGGGTGTAAAAGTGAATCAAATTAAGATATCTCAACCCCAGAGATGTTTGAGTATGAATGTGGATCATATTTATGGATGCCCACCATTTTTTTTTTTAGAGGAACGCTTGTTGGATACCACCTGCCATTCGTTTTGCATGGGTTGCAGGCTTGTGGAAGGTGGTGGTTGAGTGGTTTGATCAGGAATAATGCCCCATTGGCGTAGGGCTCCAAGCCCTTCCTTCAGCTTTGACACTGATATGGTCGCCCCATTGTGGGTAATGGATAGGGTTGCAGGGTATTTCCATTTGTGGAGGATATTGTGATTCCTCAGTGCTTTGGTAATCGTCAGCAGATTGCGACGGCATTGTAGTGTGTGTCTGGACAGATCAGGGAGCAGTCTGATGTTGGCGTATTGCTGAGGGATGTTTTCTGGCTTACGTGAGGCTTGTAATATTTGATCTTTGATGTGATAAAAGTGCACTCTCAATAGGACATCTCTGGGAATTTCATCAGGGAGGAATGTTGGTTTGGGGACCCTGTGAATCCTATCCAGGAGGAGGTCTTGAGCTGTTGCGCCTGGCAGCATGGTGGTGAACAGGGTCGGGGCAATTTGCAGGAGATGGTTAGGGGGGATAGATTCTGGGACGCCCCTCAGTTTGAGGTTGTTCATAAACCTGAAGGGTCTGGTATGGATTTTGAGGGGGACCCCCATGCCATTTTTTTTTTAATTTTGGTGCGGGGTTCCCCTTAATATCCATACCAGACCTGAAGGGCCTGGTATGGAATTTGGGGGGACCCTTACGCATTTTTTTTTTTTTAATTCTGGTTTGGGGATCTCCTGTGGGGGAATCCCATGCTGTTTTTATCAATGAACTTTTATGTGTGTTTCCGGGATCGACAATTCATTATAGCCGCGAGTACTTTTAAATTACTTTTTTTCCTTTAGAAATGTCATTTTGCTCTCGGACTGTTGTAAACACGGGAAACATGCGCCACTTTACAGGCATACTAAAGACACCCCCCAGGTACGAAATTTAAAGGAATATTACACTTTTATTGTTTCACTTTAAGCATTATTAAAATCACTGCTTCTGAAAAATCAGACGTTTTTTAAACTTTTTTTTTGCATTGATACATGTCCCCTGGGGCAGAACCCAGGTCCCCAAACACTTTTTTATGACAACACCATGCATATAAGCCTTTAAGATTCGCACTTTTGATTGCTCCCATGGATTTTTAAAGGGTGTTCTGTGGCTTTCAAATTTGCCATGAACACCCCAAATTATTCGCTATTCGGCGAATAGGCGAACACCCGATGTTCGTGTCGAACTTATGTTTGACTCGAATATCGGGACCATCCCTAATGGCTGTGCCGTTTGTGATCGCGGGCCGGTTTTTACTAGAAAGCAGGCCATGAGCGTAGGGGAGTCACTCGGAGGGGCTGCGGGCAGCGGCGGGGTCCGGGCAGTATTTTTATGCTTTTTTTGTGGGTCATGCTGCAGGAGCTGTTGTGGAGAACAGCTACTCCATGCGGCTGCGGAACCGGAAGTCCAGTATAGTGTCTTTAGCTGCGTAAATTCCAGTATATATACCATGGTTTGTAAATACTTTAACTTTCACACAAACCAATCAATATACACTTATTGGTATTTTGATTTTTTTTTCACCAAAGACATTTTGCTCTAAATTTATGAAGACGTACATGTACTGCGGCAGGGCGGCCCTTCAGTGCAAAATCACGTACCTGTGCGTCATTTCAATTTCTGGGTCTGGGGCACGCATGCATGCTGCCGGCAACCAGCTTCCACTGTGATTAGACGCAACAGGAACCAATCAGCGGGTCTGGTGGACCCAATGTTCGCCTATACCCGGCAATCATTCCCAAGAGAGGCAGAACGCCGGTCTGCCTATTTAAACAAGGCAGAACAGCGTGCTGTCAGAGGGGAAGATGGAGATCTTGTGTTCTAGAAGAATGGGAGTGGAGGTGAGGAGGAGCTGCCTGAAATATTCTGAGGGCCCTGACCAATCCTCAACAGATGGGTTGGCAGAGGGCAGGCCCCCTCAAATACTCAGGGTCAGCCCAGCTGGGTCAACGGAGTTTAGGTGGAAGATGGAGATGGAGTGTTAGGCTGTCGGTGGCCCTTGAGGGTAGACCCCTAGTCTGGGGGGGTGACCTCGGGCCTGGGCTTGGGTGCGGAAAGCACAATCTTCTTGACACACAGAGGTGTTCTGACTGGCGGCACAGGAGCAAGTGTAGGACAGCAGGAGAACACTACCGGACAAATCTCCAGGGAGGAACACAGCCAGGTGGGCTGGTGAGTGATACAGTCAGAGGCAATGGCGGCTGGTGGTCCGTCAGGTCAAAGCCCCCCCCGGTCACGATGGGGCACCAGCCCCGCACTTACTCCATCTAGGTTACAGGCAGCACTTCCACTGGGCAGCGACTTCACCCGGCATCTCCTCCTCCTCTGCATCACGGCGGCTTCCCCTGAATCTCCTCCCTCTTCTTTCTCAGCGGCCAATAGGATTGCTTTTCCTCTCGGCCAATTGGGTGACCCGCTTCCTGATTGGCCGGGAGGAGAATCAGGAAGACAATAACGAATATTAATTTGCTATGGTCACACAGCTAGGTGGGCTCAGGGTGCAGTGCTCTGCACCCCAAGTCGATGCGGCCTGAATCTATAGAGAAGTCAGAATCATGACGGTATTGACTATGGTGTGAATTATTATTATTATTATTATTATTATACAGGATTTATATAGCGCCAACAGTTTGCACAGCGCTTAACAAAATGAAGGCAGACATTACAGTTGCATTACACTTTGGTACAAGAGGAATCAGAGGGCCCTGCTCGCATTCATTATGGACTGAAGGGGAGATAGTGAATGTAAAGATAGTCCAATGAGGACTCAGACTAAGAAGATATAGCCATGCCAATGGTGCAGCAGAAAACATATGGCACAGTGAGGAAGGTTTGTGGTCCAGGATGAGAGGACAGTCAAAATTAGAAGTTGCGAATGCCGGCCACCCGCATACCGGAAGCAGACTAATTTGCCTCACAGCCCAGTCCGCCCCATAAGACTGGCGCTACACTAACAGTGTAGCGCAAGACGGCGGGAACTCTTTCCGTGCTTCCCCCCTGCAAACTGCTGCTCTAGGCCTGGGCCTTGTTGGTCTGGGCCAGGATACAGCATTGTGCCTATGTAAACAAGGCATTTCCCTGTTCTGCCTTGTGACATGACAGAGATGTACTGCTCCCTGTCATCGGGAGCAGTGATCGCTGTGATGTCAGTGGTAACCCATCCCCCCCCCCACAGTTAGAATCACTCCCTAGGACACACTTAACCCCTTGATCGTCCCCTTGTGTTTAACCCCTTCACTGCCAGTGTCATTTACACAGTAATCAGTGCATTTTTATAGCACTGATCGCTGTATAAATGATAATGGTCCCAAAATAGTGTCAAACGTGTCCGATGTGTCCGCTATAATGTCGCAGTCATGATAAAAATTGCAGATCACCGCCATTACTAATAAAAAAAAAATAATAATAAAAATGCCATAAATATATCCCCTATTTTGTAGACACTATAATTTTTGTGCAAACCACTCAATATAAGCTTATTGCGATTTTTAAAATTTTTTTTTTACCAAAAAAATATGTAGAAGGACACGTATCAGCCAAAACTAAGAAAGAAATTTATTTTTTTATACATTTTTTGGGGGTAATTATTATAGCAAAAGTAAAAAATATTGCTTTTTTTTTGTTTATAGCACAAAAAATAAAAACCGCAGAGGTGATCAAATACCACCAAAAGAAAGCTCTATTTGTGGTAAAAAAAGGACATCAATTTTGTTTGGGTACATCATCGCACGACCGCGCAATTGTCAGCTAAAGCGACGCAGTGCCGTATCATAAAAAGTACTCTGGTCTCGAAGGGGGTAAATCCTTCCGGGGCTGAAGTGGTTAAAGTAACACAGTGCCGTATCGCAAAAAATGGCCTGGTCATGCAGGGGGGTCAATCTTCCGGAGCTGAAGTGGCTAAAAACTGTCATTTTCAGTTTTGGTTTTCGCCCATAAGTGCATCCTGCATTTTTGGTTTCAGCACCAAAATTTCCATTCGGTGAACCTCTAGTTCCAGCCGGTGGTCGCGTCAGCACCCACTTATACACAAAGCCATTTCTACAGGAATGTGTGCATTTGGAATATTGTGATAAATGCATCTAAATGAGCGTTTAATGCTTTAGTGTTAATTCACTTCAATGGGCAGAATACATTTTAATAAATTAACACCCAAGCGCTTTACGCACCTAAATGCGTCTTCTGCCAAAACGCTGCTGCCAGGAGGAAACGCGTTTAGGGGAGATGGAAAAATGTCCAATGTACCTTCAGCAAACATTCCTAGTCAGTTTCTTATTTCTCCACAAGATGGCGACCTCCCTCCCTGACATTTTCCTTTCCTCTGCACACGCACGTCACCATAGCAACCGGGCACATCTGGACGGCTCAGGGAAGGAAGGACGGTGGCCATTTTGTTGTAGCTCAGAAGAAAAATAGAAGCATCTCCTTCCTGGTGTGTGTGCAGAGCTGAGAATGGATGCTGAATGAGGAGGAGGTAATAATGTCTTCTTATTATGAGAGAAGGGGGTCTGGATGGGGGGGGATCGTGTCACCCCCACAAATCAACATCTTCGTGCAAGTCCTCTGATGTGTAGAACATTGGATGGGGGGCTTTGCTGAGGCTGGGGATGATGGCTCTGGGGGGCGCATTCTCCGAGATGCTGTAATCCAATCCGCGAATAATTATCAGCCATCTGTATTTTTTATAAAGATCGTGGCATAAACACGCACACCCGGATGGCCTGTGAGGTGTACATGTTTATGATTATAAATGGAGAGCAGGAAGACACCTCTTATGACAACCTTTCTACGGGGAAATATTTGTCAGCCAAAAATATTCAGGTTGATGGATAATTGTTTCTTCTAAGAGCCACCGTGTTCCAGTTCCCTTCCAAGCCTATTCTGACACTTCTCACATACATGTATAAAAATCTGTATTTTTTTTACTTAGAACCTCCAAACATTATATATATATATATATATATATATATATATATATATATATATATATATATATATATAGATATATATATATATAAAAAACCAAAAGTAGTGGGACACCAGCCTTTACACGCACATGAACTTTATTGTCATCCCAGTCTTAGCCCGTAGGGTTCAATATTGGGTTGGCCCACTATTTGCAGCTTCAAGTCTTTTGGTAAGGCTGTCCACAAGGTTTAGGAGTGTGTCTATGGGAATGTTTGACCATTCTTCCAGGAGCAAATTTGTGAGGTCAGGCACCGATGTTGGACAGAGAAGGCCTAGCTCACAGTCTCCACACAAATTCATCCCAAAGGTGTTCTATCGGGTTGAGGTCAGGACTCTGTGGAGGCCAGTCAAGTTCCTCCACCCCAAACTCGCTCATCCATGTCTTTATGGATCTTGCTTTGTGCACTGGTGCGGAGTCATGTTGGAACAGGAAGGGGTCATCCCCAAACTGTTCCCACAAAGTTGGGAGCATGAAATTGTCCAAAATGTCTTTGTATGCTGACACCTTAAGAGTTCCCTTCACTGGAACTAAGGGGCCAAGCCCAACCCCTGAAAAACAACCCCACACCATAATTCCCCCCCCACAATAGGATTTGGACCAGTGCACAAAGCAAGGTCCAAGACATTTTGGACAATTTCATGCTCCCAACTTTGTGGGAACAGTTTGGGGAAGGCCCCTTCTTGTTCCAACATGACTGCGCACCAGTGCATAAAGCAAGGTCCATAAAGACATGAATTGGCAAGTTTGGGGTGGGGGGACTTGACTGGCTTGCACAGAGTTCTGACCTCAACCCAATAGAACACCTTTGGGATCAATTAGAGTGGAGACTGCAATCCAGGACTTCTCGTCCAACATCAGTGTCTGACCTCACAAATGCGCTTCTGGAAGAATGGTCAAACATTCCCATAGACACACTCCTAAACCCTGTGGACGGCCTTCCCAGAAGAGTTGAAGCTGTTATAGCTGTAAAAGGTACAAACTCAATATTGAACCCTATGGGAGACTGGGGTCCCATTAAAGTTCAAGTGCATGTAAAGGCAGGCATCCCGATACTTTTGGTTATATATATATATATATATATTGTACATATATTTTAAGCAAAAGCCCCTGGAAAATAAAATAGTGGGAGTTGTAATTTTTTATTATTATTCACACCAAGTTTGCACAGCGTTTTTTTTTCAAACGCAATTTTTTTGGGAAAAAATAGACATCCCTTGTGATAGCATGGGCTGTGACAGGTCCTCTTTACTGCGACATTTGGATTTTAATATATCTCAGATCTCTCTTCTGTCCTTAACAGCATCTGATCAAACCAAGATCAGTTTTATCAGATGCTTTCATAGGCCATAATTTCTCGCTTATCGTTTCTTAGACCGCTAGCAAGCAATAATCACTGTGTTCTCCCGGCGGGGACGGCTCCCTGTGCCCCCCCACCACCCCACCCTACTGGGAAAACACAATAGCTCCACGGGAGGGATTTCTCCTTCAACACTGACTGCATTGATCTGGAAATTGAGCGATTTACTTTCCTGGAAAGAAGATCTTGCCATCTATGGCATCCATAGACTCCTACTAACTTCTGTCCCTTTCTCCTTTTCTCTGTGATTGCTGCTCCTTAACTCATGTGATGGATCAGGGGCCTCCACACTTTATAAACATAGGGCCCAGTGGCGGCTGGTGCTCAAAATTTTTGGGGGGGCGCAAACAAACTGAAAAATTCTGAAAAAAAAACTGTCATCAAAATACAGCCACTGTGTAATCAAAAACGCATTTACTGTGTCATCAAAAACGCATTTACTGTGTCATCAAAAATGCAGCCACTGTGTCATCAAAAATGCAGCCACTGTGTCATCAAAAATGCAGCCACTGTGTCATCAAAAATGCAGCCACTGTGTCATCAAAAATGCAGCCACTGTGTCATCAAAAATGCATTCACTGTGTCATCAAAAATGCATTCACTGTGTCATCAAAAACGCATTCACTGTGTCATCAAAAACGCATTCACTGCATCATAAAAAACGCATCCACTGTGTCATCAAAAACACATTCACTGCATCATAAAAAACGCATCCACTGTGTCATCAAAAACACATTCACTGCATCATAAAAAATGCATCCACTGTGTCATCAAAAACGCATTCACTGTGTCATCAAAAACGCATTCACTGTATCATAAAAAATGCAGCCACTGTGTCATCAAAAATGCAGCCACTGTGTCATCAAAAATGCAGCCACTGTGTCATCAAAAATGCAGCCACTGTGTCATCAAAAATGCAGCCACTGTGTCATCAAAAATGCAGCCACTGTGTCATCAAAAATGCATTCACTGTGTCATCAAAAATGCATTCACTGTGTCATCAAAAATGCATTCACTGTGTCATCAAAAAACGCATCCACTGTGTCATCAAAAACACATTCACTGCATCATAAAAAATGCATCCACTGTGTCATCAAAAACGCATTCACTGTGTCATCAAAAACGCATTCACTGTGTCATCAAAAACGCATTCACTGCATCATAAAAAATGCATCCACTGTGTCATCAAAAACGCATTCACTGTGTCATCAAAAACGCATTCACTGTATCATAAAAAATGCAGCCACTGTGTCATCAAAAATGCATCCATTGTGTCATCAAAAAAATCGCATCCACTGTATCATAAAAAATGCATTCACTGTATCATAAAAAATCGCATTCACTGTATCATAAAAAAAATCGCATCCACTGTATCATAAAAAATCGCATTCACTGTATCATAAAAAATCGCATCCACTGTGTCATAAAAAATGCATCCACTGTATCATAAAAAAACGCATTCACTATGTCATCAAAAACGCATCCACTGCGTCATCAAAAATGCATTCACTGTATCATAAAAAACGCATTCACTGTGTCCACTAATCCCAGAAACCATGATTGTCTCCTTAATAGCAGCCAGCATCTCTTTGAACAAGGGGGAAGGGGGGCAAGTTATCAAAGAAAGATAATGACAGTGATTTGGGGGGCTGGGAGAGGATGCTTTATGTGCTAGGGGCCACTTTGGGAGCAGAGAGGATTTGTGCTGGGGGGAGGTCTAATTTTATATTCAACCACCCTTCTAGCACAAATCCTCTCTGCTCCCAAAGTGGCCCCTAGCACATAAAGCATCCTCTCCCAGCCCCCCAAATCACTGTATCTTTCTTTGATAACTTGCCCCTCACGTCCTGTGTATGTGTCCATTCTCCTCCCCCTCCCCCTCTGTCTGTGTATAGGTGTCTTCAGTCCGTGTGTAGTGAGACAGGAGGGAGGGGGGGGAATGGGGAAGAGAGGGACAGATACATGCAGCTGTGCTGTGCTGGAGCTCACCCTCCTTGCCAGACAGCAACCCGTCCCTCATACTCTTCTTACCTTCCTCCTGCAGCTCCGCTCAGCCGAAGAACGGAGCTGCCGACATCACTTCCGGCTCTCGTCTGCTTCTTCACGAAAGCCGGAAGTGACCTCAAGATTTGAAAAGCAATGCTCCCGCCCATAGAATCACACTGATTCTACAAGCGGAAGCTAATCGGCGTTTTCGTTTGCGCCACAAGGCGGGTTAAAAGCCCGCAAATGAAGCGCCGCGTCTGCAATCTCGTGATTGCATTGACGTGGCGCTTCCCATAGTGCACTGGCGTCCGGCGCCACAGTGCACTTTGTTAAAGGACTTTTTTCTTTTTTTTTTTTTTTTTTTTTGTTCTTAAAGGGGCCGTTTTAAAAAAAAATTTTTTTTTTTTTTTTTTTTTTTGACTACAGGAGGGGGGGCGGCGCCCTGGCGCCCCCTATGGACGGGCCGCCACTGCTTGTTAGTGCAGCTTTGCCCCAGTGGTCCGTGCAGCCTTGCCCCCAGTGTCCATGCTTGCCGCAGACATACACATAGCTGCATGTAGTTTTAAATATGGCGCCGCAGAGTTCGGAGGGACTCGGCGGAGCTGAACGAACCCCGCCAAGATACACATAGTCGTGTGTATTTGGCTCTTTCCGGCGCCGCTCACAGTCCCGCCCTATGATGGACATAACACAGGTCCCATAGCAGGACTGGGCGTGAATGTGAGCGGCGCCGGAAAGAGCCAAATACACTCGACTGTGTATCTCGGCTCCGAGCAGTCACTGTGATTTCGGTGGCGCTCGTTCAGCTCCGCCGAGTCCCTCCGAACTCCGCGGCGCCATATTTAAAACGACACGCTATGTGAATGTCGGCGCCGATCGCCGCCGATAGATCACAATTAGCGGGGATCGGCGTATAACACGCACCAACGATTTTCCCCTGATTTTAAGGGGAAAAAAGTGCGTGTTATACGCCGATAAATACGGTATATATTTTTTATATTTTGTTATAAAATTTTGCAAACAGGTAATTTTTCTCCTTCATTGATGTACGCTGATGAGGCGGCACTGATGGGCACCGATAGGTAGCAGTGATGGGCGCTGATGGGTGGCAGTGATGGGCATTGATGGGTGGCAATAATGGGCACAGATTGCTTACACTGATGGCAGCACTGCTAGGTGGCACTGATTGGCACCACTGGTGGGCATTGATAGGTGGCACTTGTGGGCATTCATAGGTGGCACTGCTGGGCACTGGCAGGTGGCAATGACAGATGGCACTGGCAGGCTCAGATGAGGCATATGTGCCTCCTTCCTCTTCGGGACCGATGTCCCTTTAACATAAGCCGGTGATCGGCTTTTTTTCAGCGAGAGGAGAAAAAGAAACCGATTACCGAGCTTTTGTTTACATAATGTGATCAGCTGTCATTGGCTGACAGCTGATCACATGGTAAGGGGCCGGGATCGGCCCCTTCATCGGATCTTTGATCATCTGAGTCTCCGTGACACAGTGATCCAGCTGCAGGGTGCGCGCGGTGCGCGTGCACAGGGGGGGACAACCCATGACGGCCTCCCAGAAATTGAGGTCCGCGCTGTGGCCGTCATTCGGCTATGGCCCGGACCTCAAGTGGTTAATGTTACTTTGCACTAAAGCAAGGAAGCAGAAACCCCTGGAAAGAAGAAAGAAATGGCTGCACATCCAGAACTTCTGATTGCCTTTTATTTAGTTTCACAAAGATAACACCAAAGACACCAAACCTAGACGTAATGATTAAGCACAAGATGTATGTGTGAAACGCGTCTACGTGACCACAGTTTGGTGTCTTTGGTGTTATCTTTGTGAAACTAAATAAAAGGCAATCGGAAGTTCTGGATGTGCAGCCATTTCTTTCTTCTTTCCAGGTTTCCCACGGAGGCGGGCCGGGGCTAGCACTCTGCAAGATACCCCCATCAGCCTTATCTTTATACACCTGGAGCAGCGGATATTTTTCTTGTAAGCAGAAACCCCTAAAGTATATTAATGTGCTTTACTAAACTTGAATGCTGTACATACAAACTTATTACAATTGTAAGAAAAACCACACAAGACATACAGAGTACTACAAATATGCATACAGCATGCATGCTACCTAACCGTCCTAGCAAATGAGCATTGACAAAGGGCCGTATGTGATAGGGATACAATAAAAAGTTACTTAGCTTGGGTTGTAGTTCATGATTTCTGTAACCTACAAGACTCCAGGCTCTTACTCAAGCAGTTTCAGGAAATTGGGTGCTCTAGTAGTGTAAATTTAGTTTCATCCCCATGTAAAGTTCTTTCTTTGGTCTTGTGAAGTCCCCTCTGACTAGGGATGAGCTTCGAGTTCGAGTCAAACTCATGTTCGACTCGAACATTGGCTGTTCGCCAGTTCTCCGAACAGTGAACAATTTGGGGTGTTCGTGGCAAATTCAAATGCCGCAGAACACCCTTTAAAAGTCTATGGGAGAAATCAAAAGTGCTAATTTTAAAGGCTTATATGCAAGTTATTGTCATAAAAAGTGTTTGGGGACCCGGGTCCTGCCCCAGGGGACATGGATCAATGTAAAAAAAAGTTTTAAAAACGGCCGTTTTTTTGGGAGCAGTGATTTTAATAATGCTTAAAGTGAAAAAATAAAAGTGAAATATTCCTTTAAATATCATACCTGGGGGGTGTCTATAGTATGCCTGTAAAGGGGCGCATGTTTCCCGTGTTTAGAACAGTCTGACAGCAAAATGACATTTCAAAGGAAAAAAAAGTCATTTAAAACTACTCGCGGCTATTAATGAATTATCGGTCCGACAATACACATAAAAGTTCATTGATAAAAACGGCATGGCAATTCCCCACAGGGGAACCCCGAAGGAAATTTTTTTTTTAAAAAGGCGTGGGGGATCCCCCTAAATTCCATACCAGGCCCTTCAGCTCTGGTATGGATATTAAGGAGAACCCCGGCCAAAATTTAAAAAAAAAAATGGCGTGGGGGTCCCCCCTCAAAATCTATACCAGATCCTTCAGTATATATACAGTATATATACTGTATGTGTACTGTATATACTTTTCAGCTTTCAGCGCTGTCACATTTTGAATAACAATTGCGAGGTCATACAACACTGTACACAAAATACATTTTTATACTTTTTTTAAAAAATGGCGTGGGGTCCCCCCAAAAAAGCCATACCAGACCCTTATCCGAGCACGCAACCTGGCAGGCCGCAGGAAAAGGGGGGACAAGAGAGCGCCCCCCCTGAACCGTACCAGGCTACATACCCTCAACATTGGGAGGGTGCTTTGGGGTAGCCCCCCAAAGCACCTTGTCCCCATCTTGATGGGGACAAGGGCCTCATCCCCACAACCCTTGCCCGGTGGTTGTGGGGGTCTGCGGGCGGGGGGCTTATCGGAATCTGGAAGCCCCCTTTAACAAGGGGACCCCCAGATCCCTGCCCCCCCCCCCCTGTGTGAAATGGTAAGGGGGTACCTACCATTTCACAAAAAAAATGTCAAAAATGACAAGAGTCAGTTTTTGACAATTCCTTTATTTAAAGTCTTCTTTTTTCCATCTTCTTTCTTCTTTCTTCTATCTTCCTTGGTTTCTTCCTCCATCTTCTTCTTCTGGTTCTTTCTCCGGGGGTTCTCGTCCAGCATCTTCCTCCACGGCGTCTTCTTCCCTTCTTCTTCTCGGGCCGCTCCCGCTGTGTGACGCTTTTTGTCTTCTGACGGTTCTTAAATAACGGAGGGCGGGGCCACCCGGTGACCCCACCCTCCCTCTGACGTCATGGGGAATGCCACAGGGAAGTCCCCGTGTGTCAGAGGGGGCGGGGTCACCGGGTGGCCCCATCCACCGTTAATTTAAGAACCGCCAGAAGACGAGAAGCGTTACACATCGGGAGCCTCCCATCATGGATGCGGAGCGGCCCGAGAAGAAGAAGGGAAGAAGACGCCGCGGAGGAAGATGCTGGATGAGAACACCGGAGGAAGAAGAAGAAGAAGAAGAAGATGGAGGAAGAAACCGAAGGACGATAGAAGAAAGAAGATGGAAAGAAGAAGACTTTAAATAAAGGAATTGTCAAAAACTGTCTCTTGTCATTTTTAATATTTTTGACAGTTTCTTTGTGAAATGGTAGGGGTACCATTTCACACAGGGGGGGGTCCCCTTGTTAAAGGGGGCTTCCAGATTCCGATAAGCCCCCCTCCCGCAGACCCCCACAACCACCGGGCAAGGGTTGTGGGGATGAGGCCCTTGTCCCCATCAACATGAGAACAAGGTGCTTTGGGGGGCTACCCCAAAGCACCCTCCCAATATTGAGGGCATGTGGCCTGGTATGGTTCAGGAGGGGGGGGCGCTCTATCGTCCTCTCTTTTCCTGCGGCTTACCAGGTTGCGTGCTCGGATAAGGATCTGGTATGGATTATTGGGGGGACCCCACGCCATTTTTTAAAAAATTTTGGTTCGGGGGTTTCCCTGTGGGGAATTCCCATGCCGTTTTTATTAATGAACTTTTATGTGTATTGTCGGACCAACAATTCATTAATAGCCGCGAGTAGTTTTAAATGGCTTTTTTTCCTTTGAAATGTCATTTTGCTGTCAGACTGTTCTGAACACAGGAAACATGTGCCCCTTTACAGGCATACTATAGACACCCCCCAGCCACGAAATTTAAAGGGATATTACACTTTTATTGTTTCACTTTAAGCATTATTAAAATTACTGCTCCCGAAAAAACGTCCGTTTTTAAAACTTTTTTTGCATTGATCCATGTCCCTGGGGCAGGACCCGGGTCCCCAAACACTTTTTATGACAATAACTTGCATATAAGCCTTTAAAATTAGCACTTTTGACTATTCATGTTCGAGTCCCATAGACTTTAACGGTGTTCGCGTGTTCGAACAAATTTTTTGCCTGTTCGCAAGTTCTGGTGCGAACCGAACAGGGGGGTGTTCGGCTCATCCCTACCTCTGACACATACCTTCTGTGTGTTATGGACAGACAGGTCCATGAATTGGGCGTGAGCAAAGATTGGATTCTAAAGGAGGTTGATGGATTTATGACACCCATTATAACTTCCCCAGAGAGTTCCTTATACCTTATTCAAGCCACTAGGTCAGTCTTTCTTAGCCAGTAAAGATGAGCTCAGGCGTGTTCGTAACTCCACGTGCCCGCCAAGAGGCTGACACTCCGCAGCGCTAATCACGGGCAGTGAGACATTTCCCGATCTGTGCAGCCGAGGACCTGCAAATGTCTCACTGCCTGTGATTAGCGTTGCAGAGTGTCAGCTTCCTGGCGGGCACATGGAGTTGCGAACACGCCTGAGCTCATCCTTATCAGCCAGTGTTCCTCAAGATCTTGCTAGGGGTTCCTTGGGCAGCTTCTGATTCCCAAACCACAGTCCCAGGATAAGTCGCTGATCACCATCATCATTACTTGTAAAAAAAATAAATAAATAAAAATTCCAGTATATATACTGTATGTGTACTGTATATACTTTTCAGCTTTCAGCGCTGTCACAGTTTGAATAACAATTGCGAGGTCATACAACTGTACACAAAATAAATTTTTATACTTTTTTCACACAAATAGAGCTTTCTTTTGGTGGTATTTAATCACCACTGGGTTTTTCATTTTTTGCTAAATAAACAAAAAAAAATGAATATTTAGGAAAAAAAAAACCCTTTTTCATAGTTTGTTATAAAATTTTGGAAACAGGTATTTTTTCTCTTTCACCGATGTGCGCTGATGAGGCTGCAGTGATGGATCCTGTTGGGTGGCACTGATAGCTGGCACTGATGAACACTAGAAGGCATCACTGATGGGCATGCACTGGTGGACGCTGATGAGGCTGAACTGATAGCTGGCACTGATGAGCGCTGGTAGGCATCACTGATAGGCATGCACTGGTAGGCAGCACTGATAGGTGACACTGATGGGGAGGCACTAATGGGGACTGATTAGCAGCACTTATGGGCACTGATTGGCAGCACTGATGGGCACTTAATGGCAGCACTGGTGGGCACTAATTGGCAACACTGGTGGGCACTAATTGGCAGCACTGGTGGGCACTTAATGGCAGCACTGGTGGGCACTAATTGGCAGCACTGGTGGGCACTAATTGGCAGCACTGGTGGGCACACATTGGCAACACTGATGGGCACTTAATGGCAGCACTGGTGGGCACTAATTGGCAGCACTGGTGGGCACTAATTGGCAGCACTGGTGGGCACACATTGGCAACACTGGTGGGCAATTATTGGCAGCACTGGTGGGCACTAATGGGCATAGATTGGCAGTAATGGTGGGCACTGTTTGAACTGTACTGATAATCAGGGCACTGATAATCGCCCTGATTATCAGTGTGTGTGTCTCTTTTAGAAAAGCTGATGATCGGCTTATTTCTCAGCTCTTCATGCTGTGAGCACGAGGAAAGGAAAGCTGCTAACCAGCTTCTATTTACATCCGTGATCAGCTTTGATTGGACACAGCTGAACACGTGGAAAAAGAGACGATGATTGGCTTTTTACCTCAATCTGTGATCAGCAGTGTCCTCCACACACTGCAATCACAGAGCATGCCGCCTGCGCCCAGCAGCGGGCGTGCAACAGGCGTGATCATGGGAGGCCGTCTTATGATGACCTCCCAGAACTAGCCGTCTGCGCTATAGCCATCATTTGGTTAATATAAACTTGTTGAGATTTTTTTTACCAGACATGTAGCAGAATACATTTTGGCCTTAATTTATGAAGAAATTTGATTTTTTTTTTTATTCGATATGTTTTATAGCAGGAAAAAAAAAAAAAGTTTTTTAATTTGTGGAGAAAAAAATGACATATATTTTATTTGTGTACAGTGTTGCATGACCGCGTAACTGACATTTAAATAGCGCTGTTCTGAATAGCAAAACGAGTTTGGTCATGAAGGGGGGTAAAACTATCAAGTGGTTAACACAGAGGACATTTGGACAGAAGGATGAGATGGGAGGTGTTGCCATGACAACCAGACATTTCCTCTCATCTCTTGATCTGCACCAGGACAATGACACCTACAATCTGATTGGCTGCTTTATAGATACTAACATTAAAGTGGTTATAAACTCTGTTACACCACTTTTACCTACAGGCAAGCCTACAACAAGGTCTACCTGTAGGTACCGTGAATATCTCCTAAACTTGCACAGTTTAGGACATATTCAGTATATGCGCTGCTGCCGACTTCATTGGCACATGTGTACTGGTGCCGTTTCTTCAGGACTCGTGCTGTGATCAGTGTTCTATCAGAAAGCCGCTACCCATCAGAAAACGCAACCTTAGTGACGTTCCGTCGCGGCCATTTTGGTACACCCGCACTCATCCGTGGTAATCCTACAGTCAGAAGGCGGAAAGCGGACATCTTTTTACACCCATTGAAGTCTTGCATTTCACACTTATTTCTATCAGTCAACTGAGCTTATATAGTGAAATACAGGATTTAGAAATCCGTCAAACTGTTTTCATGTTGAATTTTAAAAGAAGCAGTGTTCAGCCAGATTAGCGAACCTGTGAGATCAGCAGGCTTGCCGGTGCTTTTAAAATTCAACATCAAAACAGTCACACGGACTGTAACTGCAAGACGCCAGTGTGTGTAAAAAGATGTCTGCTTGCTGCCTTTTGACTGTAGGCTTACTGCGGACGAGTGCGGGGTGTACCAAGATGGCCGTGCCGGAATGTCACTTCTGTTACATATTCTGATGGATAGCAGCTTTCTAAAAGGACACTGGTGGCTCTCATGCGCAAGTGCGGGAGTGACGTCATCGCGGCTCCAGCCAATTACAGCGCCGGAGCTGCGAACCCGGAAGTAACTCCGGTGGAAGATGTCCACCATGTACTCGGAGTGCCGACGCCAATTCAGGGCAACGTTCTGAGGTAAGTATTTCATAATGAGCTAGTATGCAATGCATACTAGCTCATTATGCCTCTGTTTCTGAGGTTTACAAAGCGATAGTAAACCGCTGAAGAAAAAAAAAAAAAAACCTGCAAGACGATGGCATAATGTGCTAGTATGCATCGCATACTAGCACATTATGAAATACTTACCTTAGAATGAAGCCCGACCCGGTCAGCGATGAGGTGACTGACATGTTGCCTCGCTGTTTCCTCCAGGGTCGTGGACGCCGGTGTCTTGCCAAGAAAGTTCCCTCGGCGGATAAGGACCCCCCTGTACTGCGCAGCGCCTGCGCAGTACGAACTACTATGAGCCGCCGGAGATAGCCGAAGCTCAAAATCTTCAATCAGCTGTACACAGCGCCTGCGCCCTAGGTCCAGGTTCCTTACCCACCATCCAAGTGGACCTAGAGGGGGAATAAAAAATCCGTGCCCGAAGCGTGGCGAGCGAAGCGAGCCCGCGAGGGGCCCTCTTACAGGCACCGTGTACAGCTGATTTTCACCTATTCACCTTCGGCTATTTCCGCTGGATCCTACTGCGCAGACGCAGCGCCTGCGCAGTAGAGGGGAGTCCTTACCTGCCGAGCGGAACTTTCTCGGCAGAACACCGGCACTGCGATGGACACGGGAGTCCTCCGTTCCGGCACGATACACCGCACCTTCACCGCGATACACCGCGGCTGCATGTAGGGTGAATAGTTAATAATGAGTTCTCAGTACTGAATTATTAAAGCGGTTGTATACACCGCTTGCACATTTTTTACCTACCAGGTAACCTATAATAGGTTTACCTGTTCAGTACTGAGATCTAATTTTCTACCTTAGACTTTGAGAAATTTAGAAAACCAACAAAACATTTGCATGTCTCCTCTCTATCATCACTATGCTCCCTGTACACCGGAAACTCTCTTCTCACTTCCGCTCTATACGTTCCACGGCCTCTTGGTCGCCATAGTAACGTCCAACAGAACAGGAGTCTGCCATAGACCCAGAGCCGATTATACCAGTGCTGCAGAGATTAGAAACACCGCTAGGTGGAGCACGTCTGCCAAGTGTCGTCAGTGTAGTGAGGAGCAGCGGCCATTTTGTTGAAGCCTGGAAATGATAGACGAAAACATTTCTGTGGAGAGTGTGTGTCCAGTGAGGAGGAGGTAATAATGTCTTCTTATTATGAGAGAAGGGGGTCCCAGCACTGTGTGTGGACTGGATGGGGGCAACAAGGAGAGGGGCGCCTCTGAGTATAAATCATAAATATATTTTATTAAAACAACAATATCCACTCACATGGAAGTTGGAGAAGTTGCATTAGGGTCAGTTGGCTGGGCTGGAGAGATGCGGTGGAACTACAGGTCACAGCGGTTCCTGCAGGGCATGCCAGGTCCAGAGAGGATTAGTTCTTGCAGCCGGGTGCAGTCTCTTACAGCAAACAGTCCAACATAAATCCTGCTGAGTTGGGAGCCAGGTTATATCCCAGATGCACAGATAGGGGTTCCAGGGAGGGGGAGGGAGAGATGTGTAGGATGCCAGAGCATCCGTTCAGCCGTGCTGCTGCTCACTGGTTGAATAGTGTAAAGCCTCTAGAAAGGGATATGGCCGGCCGAGCCGAGATCACAAACGAGGCTTGGAGAGCAAATACAGCGTGGCGCCCGGTGATGACGTCACACGCATGCAACGCGTTTCAGAATAGGCTTGCCATTGGTGGACGAATGGCCGCATTCCTTTCTCAAGCATCCTGGGGGGATGGGGGGATCATGTCACCTCCACACATCATCATCTTCCTGCTGTCCTCTGATGTGTAGTGTAGGTCAGAGTGCTGTAGAGATCCATATATTATATAGGAATACACTGTATTTTATTCTCTGTAGAGAATTAGAAAGGTCTGTGATGTTTATATGCACACATAGACTTCCCCTCCCCCCCCCCGCTCTGTTCAGCCGCTACCAATGACCTGTGTGCACTGGAGTTGTAATCTTTACAAAGTTATAGACTTCTGTCTGAATGGCCCAGCGCTGTCACATGATCAGAGTCACATGATTCTTCATATGTGGAAGTACCAGGTATCTCCTTCTGCTCTTTGCACTGAACAGATCAGGGAAGATACAGAATAAAATGATGGAAGGATTTATTCCAGATTTTATACATTTCACGCTTGTTAGTGATCATCAGTGTAAGGCAGCCCAGCGGGGTGAATGCAGGAGACTGACCCGCTTCCCCCATCTATACATTCATTGTGTGTATGGGGGATGGGAGGAATCCTTCCTAATGAGTGATTGTATTCTGACAGCTGGGAAGCTTCCCCAAAATACACTGATCAGCATTGCAGGATGTAGCCGGCAGCACTGATCCATTGGGCAAAATCTGACCGGGCGTTTGTATGACTGGTAGATTGACTTCTGTACAACCACAGTGTCCGTACATGGATCGAAATTGGGGCGGTCCTATCTGAACCAACTATATTATGATCCATGTATGGTCAACTTAATACAGGAAGTCATCACTTCCAGGAGTCGGGGGGAGTTCTGAGCCCCATTATCAGACAAGTTATAATGTGTTGCTCCTCCAGTTAACAGTTCACAATATTCAGTATTAGAGGTGGTGAAAATGTTGGAACTGCCTCCTCCAAGACAGAAACATGCCATGACAATCCCCACCATGTACGCTGTACTGTGTCATTTACATTTATTTCTAAGATAAACTTTTTTTTTGACAGTGTGAAGTTTATAAAACCATCCTGTGTACAGAAAAGTGGATCTCCACAAGGATGTCATGATGGAGAACCGGCCGCCCCTCACATCACTGGGTAAGAGGAGACTTTCATTTCTTGTATCGAGGATCCACCTAGATACACACATCCTCCAATATAAGGACATACAGTATCTCACAAAAGTCAGTACACCCCTCACATTTTTGTAAATATTTTATTCTATCTTTTCATGTGACAACACTAAAGAAATGACACTTTACTACAATGTAAAGTAGTGAGTGTTCAGCTTGTATAACAGTGTAAATTTGCTGTCCCCTCAAAATAACTCAACGCAGAGCCATTAATGTCTAAACTGCTGGCAACAAAAGTGAGTACACCCCTAAGAGAAAATGTCTAAATTGGGCCCAAAGTGTCAATATTTTGTGTGGCCACCATTATTTTCCAGCACTGCCTTAACCCTCTTGGGTATGGAGTTCACCAGAGCTTCACAGGTTGCCACTGGAGTCCTCTTCCACTCCTCCATGATGACATCACGGAGCTGGTGGATGTTAGAGACCTTGCGCTCCTCCACCTTCCGTTTGAGGATGTCCCACAGATGGTCAATAGGGTTTAGGTCTGGAGACATGCTTGGCCAGTCCATCACCTTTACCCTCAGCTTCTTTAGCAAGGCAGTGGTCATCTTGGAGGTGTGTTTGGGGTCGTTATGAGGTTGGAATACTGCCCTGCGGCCCAGTCTCCGACGGGAGGGGATCATGCTCTACTTCAGTGGCCTAGTTATGAAGGGTAAAACCTTCCGGAGGTCAAGTATATAAGGGCCACAAACCACTTTGGTGATTAGCAGCCATCAGCTCCGGGTTCTGTAACATGTGTGTGACAGACACGGCACAGAGAGCAGTTCAGCCTGCTCTGATCCTTCTATGGTTTCCCCTCCCCCATGTTCAGATGAGTGCTCCCTGCAGACCCCGCGCCAGATTCATTTTTATTCCTAAAGAAGAAGTTTGGGGTTCCTAAAAACAAATACTTATTTACCTCCGTGCTGCAGCTATCCCACGCCAGCTCTAAGCCTGAGAACTGAGTGATCACATGACCGCTGTCAGTCACCTCTCTCAGCTCTACCCCTCCAGTGCTCACCGGAGCACCAGGCTGGAGAGGGGTCCCTCAGCAAAGCCCTGAGAGTCAGAGCCTCCTGTCAATCAGGCAGCTGGGTGGATCCCAACAATAAGGTTGGGTTCCTTTCAGATCCTGGAAGTAAGTGCAATCCTATGTGACCCAGAAGAAAAGCATGGCCAAAAAAGCTTTACCATACTTTACATAGAAAGTGGTGTGGGTGACAGATATAAAGGATCCATCCAGGTCCGTGTGCTGTTATTGTGGCACATGCCACTTGCACTAGTTTTCTACACTATTTTTATGACACGGTAAGCTTAATTATCCCCCAATGTATTCAGTCAGTGTGTGTGTTTCCTACAGATGGATCCAGTAACAGAAATCCCCCAGAGAGATGTCCCCGTCCTCTGTATTCCCGGGACTCCACACAGGAACATCAGGAGATCCCTCAGGAGGATCAGGTAGTTTTCATTTTCATTTCAACAAATATACTCTCTATATTATTTATATAAAGGCATAGTGGATCATTGTAATATCTTTATTATTTTGTATTTTTAAGAGCAAAGATTTAATAGTTAAAGTGGAAGTTAAAGAAGAAGAAGAGCCGTATGTTTGGGATGATGATCCATGTAAGGAGGAGAAAACCCCTCCAGAGATCAGCACAGGTGAGTAATAAACACTAAATCCAGGGAAGAGTCCCAGATTCTCCTTGTTCAGTCACTACAACAATCTCTTCTTCTCCCCCCTCCTCTGTCAGTAGACAGTAATGGGGAGACAGTATGTGCCCAGTGGGGGAGTCAGGAGACATCAGCCTCTATTAGACTCCGGCTCTCCTCCTCACATCATGTCATTGTGTGTTACCAGCCAAGAGATGTGACCAGTCTCCCCCCACACACACTCTCTGGGGTCTCTCATACATCTCAGTACAGGGGGCTTCACTCTCATCTTTATTCACAGACCCCGGAGATACCAGAGAGACTCAGAGAGATGTTAAAACTGAGGAGGAGGAAGAAGGACATGTGATGATTAAAGAGGAGGAAGTTCCTATAGAGATCAGCACAGGTGAGTAAAAAAAACTCTAAAAGAAACATTTCATAAAATAATAGCATCCATTGAGGGGTAAAGCAGAGTATGTTATCTTACACAAAGACCTTCAGACATTTTTTCATGGGATATTTGGATCATAATTCATATCATATAAAATTATGAATCTTTGTTCTTGGTATCATCAGCGATATGAACAACATCTTTTGCCTTGATTTCCTGCTATTTTATTTGCACAAGTTAAAGTGATACTAAACACAAAATGTATAATTTACATTCTCCCTTCTCTTTCCCTATGTGAATGATGGCACTGTAATTATTACCGTATTTATCGGCGTATAACACGCACTTTTTTCCCCTTAAAATCAGGGGGAAATCGCGGGTGCGTGTTATACGCCGATCCTATGCGATCCGGAGCTGCCAAATCTTCAAAATCGCCGGCCGCGATTTGAAAATGGCACCACCGCTCTGTGTATTTCGGCGCCATTTTCAAATCGCGGTCGGCGATTTTGAAGCCCAGGATGGCAGGGGATCACAGGATCACAGGCTGCACTGGGGCAAGGCTGCACTGACAAGGCTGCACTGGGCAAGGCTGCACTGAGAAGGCTGCAATGATGGGCACTTAAATGTACGTTTTTTTCCCTTCAACTTCCCTCCTAAAAGTTTTTTTTTCCTTAAAATTCCCTCCTAAATTGGGGTGCGTGTTATACGCCGGTGCGTGTTATACACTGATAAATACGGTAATTAAAAAAAAATAAAAAAACATCTAAGTACCCTTTTCCTAATGAATATACAGCTGTCACATGACCCAGCTCTTTCCCAGCCTGTCCGCAGGGAAACAGTGGCAGGAGGAACTTCTAGTCTTCTACTGGTGGTCACATGTGCAAAATAAGAAAAACAGCCTTTAGGATACAGAGTAAAAATAAATAATTAATATCAATAACCTGTTTTAAATTTGTCATCAGTAAAATCTTGGATTGCGAGCATAATTAGTTCCGGAAATATGCTTGTAATCCAAAGCATTTGTATATCAAAGCGAATTTCCTCATAACAATGAATGGAAACTCAGGTGATTTGTTTCACAACCATTTCTTTATAATTCCTTCAGTTTATAGTCCATATAAAAAGATTATAGCAATGTGATAGGCTGTGTAACCATAAAATGTCCATCCACAAATGGAAGCCTCCGCAAGGGGATTAGAAGCAAATTCCATCAGGAGCTACAGAGTATAAAAGAGAAGAGAGGCGCCTCTTAAGTGTAGCAATATGGTTACATTTAATGAAGGTACAACATTTAGCAACTCGCATGGTTGATGATTAAAACAGACACATGTAAGTATGCAGGCGTCCGGGGTAAAGCTGTCCACATAGACCGTCCTCCACACCGTCAGCTCTCACCGCTGTCTGCAATCGCGACCGAGAAGACTACTCTGCAGTAGAGCGGTCTGAAAGTGAGGCCTGAAGCGCTCGTGGAGCGCAGAGTGGAAAGGATGATGTCAATGGTGGTATGGAGAACAGTCTATGTTAACAGCTTTACCCCGGACGCCTGCATACTTAGATGTGCCTGTTTTAATCATCAACCATGTGAGTTGCTTAATGTTGTACCTTCATTAAATGTAACCATATTGCTACACTTAGAGGCGCCTCTCTTTTCTTTTATACTCAGTTGTGACATTAAACTACTTGTATATCAAGACATCACTTGTTTATTCAGTCAAAATTTATTAAAAATTTTTACTTGTCTTGCAAAACGCTCTCAAACCAAGTTACTCTCAATCCAAGGTTTTACTGTATTTGAAATTAAATCTTTATTACTTTTGGCAATTGCATGATGTGGCCAGATTTCTGCCAGTCACAGGCTGTCACGCCCCTCCAGCCTGTGTCTTAGAATAAGAGGGAGGTGAAGCCTCCATCAGTCAAGATGTAATATCCCACCCCCATTGTGTTTAGCTGGTTAGTGGGCATGGAGGAGGGGGGAGGGAATGGGTTGTTATTTACCACTGTGTGTATGCCCACATGTGTGACTTAGAGCTGTACGATTAATCGCGGAGAATCGGTATCGCGATTCTCCGCCCGCCACGATCGCAACTCCAGATTTGTATGATGCTAACCATTCAAAGCTCGCGCCTGTTTCGGAGCGGAGGGGAAGCCGTCGGAGCCAGCGTGAAACGTCTGATGTCAGCAAAGAAGAATGTGAGGTCGGTAAGTATGTCAGAGTGACACCCCTGCCCCCCAGTGTTGGTAGGATGTTGCCTCTGCCAAGATGGCGGTGGGCGCTTCCTGTGTGCGTCCGAGCATGTGATGTCAGCGGGAAACATGGCGGAGAGCAGAAGCGGGGATGTACAGCCCCCCCGAGACCTGGAGCCCTGACCGGATCCCCCCTCTGCTCGGGGTGCTCTGCCTGCTGTGCCAGGTGTGTCCCACCGGTGCCACAACACACTGGGTGGTGACAGAGGATGGCAAGATCTAGCAGTAGGTGAGGTGACAACTGACAGAGGGGGAACACATGACAGAGGAATAGACAGGGAGGGGGGACACCTAAGAGAGCAAGGGGGACACCTAACATAGAGGGGGGGATCCTGGGATTGGGGGCACCTGACAGGGGGAGGGAGATCACTAGAGAGAGAGAGAGAGTGGGAAAAGGGGGGACACCTGAGATAAGTAGGGGCACCTGAAAGGAGGATAGGGGGATACTTGAGGGGGAAAAGGGGGGGTGGGTCACTTGAAAGAAGAGGGGGACACCTGAGAGGAGAGGCTCCCAATCAATCAATTTCTCTCTCAATCAATTACTCTCCTTAAAAAAATTACGTCGCAAGAATCGTGAGAGAATCGTGATCTTTTTATTCCAAGTAAAAAAAATGTGATTCTCATTTTGGCCAGAATCGTGCAGCTTTAGTGGGACTCTATAGTCACATGGGCTGATCAGATGTGATAGGGGGGAAACTCACTGAAAACTGAGCATGTGCTGCCAACACAGCCTTGCAAAATCCCCAACTGCAGCCGGGGTAATGGACATAAGGGAGGGATGGAGGACAACAAGATCTACCAGGTCTTTTGCAGAATAAAGAAAACGAATCTCATAGTGAGTGAGCGAGTATGAAAAGCATGTAATACACCATTTACTGATAGGTTTTTTTAATGATGCGGTTTTAGTGACGCTTTAATTGTTTTCACTTCTTATGTCATGCAGATGGACGGTTCATGAAGTGTAACGTGAGAAAGAGTCCTGTTATCTTAACATATACTAAAACAGAAAACAACATCACATCAGATTTTTTGGAAGAAAACCCCAGTACCATAAATCTCCATCCAACCCCTCATGGTGCAGATCTGTCATCTGGTCCTTCTACTCAAGGGGAATGTTTTTCAGATCTCTCCCAGACAACCCATCAGACAGTTGGTAGAGCGGGGAAAACATCCACTTGTTCCTCCTCCTCTAGAAAACGTCTTACTGAACATCAAAGCAGAATGAAACCATTTTCATGCTCTGAATGTGGGAAAAGTTATAATTCTAAAGCATCTGTTATAAAACACCAAAAAGTCAACACGGGGGAAAAGCCGCATACATGTTCGGAATGTGGGAAATCTTTTTGCCTGAGGACCATTCTTATTAAACATCAGAAAACACACTCTGGAGAAAAGCTATTCTCATGTCTGGAATGTGGGAGATGTTTTGGACATAAACCCGCGGCAGTAATGCACCAGAGAACTCACACCGGAGTGCAGCTGTTTTCCTGTTCTGAATGTGGAAAATATTTTGCCACGAAACGAGCCTTGATCAAACATCAGCCTGTGCACACGGGGGAAAAGCCGTTTTCATGTCCCGAATGTGGGAAATGCTTTCGTCAGAAATTTGCGGCAGTAATGCACCAGAGAACTCACACCGGAGTGAAGCCGTTCTCATGTTCTGAATGCGGAAAATATTTTGCCACGAAACGCGCCTTGATCAAACACCAGTCTGTGCACACGGGGGAAAAGCCATTTTCGTGCTCTGAATGCGGGAAATGTTTTCCCCGAAAAATGAGCCTTACTATTCACCAGAGATGTCACACAGGGGAAAAGCCGTTTCCCTGCACCGAATGTGGGAGATATTTTACCACCACGCAAAATCGCAGCGCACACCAGAGGACTCACACGGGAGTGAAGCCATATTCATGTTCTGAATGTGGAAACTCTTTTTCCTGGAAAAGATCCTTGCTCAGGCATCGATGTGTACACACAGGGGAGTAGCCGTATTCCTAGGATTTCAGAAAATGTTTTGTGTTCTTATTCACTATGAAAGGTGTGCCCTATCTTGTGAACAACTTACCTGAGCTGAGACACCAACGGTTGAACGCTTCACCTTAATGTTGCCATTGGACTGGCTACTCTTTAATTTCCATCACACTAAAGTTCAATAAAGATCTTCATTAATCTGTAGTTGTGTGTGTATCTATCTGTACTTTCTCTCTGCTAATTGTTAGGAATCGGTAGCAGGGATAGTCAAATCTGTGTAGCTACACTTAGGAGACTGAGACCAGACTGTGTATGCTTTACCTACTTGAAGACCAGGCCTATTCTGACACTTTTTTTGTTTACTTAAAGTGTTTTAACCACTTGCTTACTGGGCACTTAAACCCCCCTCCTGCCCAGACCAATTTTGAGCTTTCACGCTGTCGCACTTTGAATGACAATTGCGCGTTCATACAACACTGTACCCAAATGAGATTTTTATCATTTTTTTCCCACAAATAGAGCTTTCTTTTGGTGGTATTTAATCACAGCTGGGGTTTTTATTTTTTGCTAAACAAACAAAAAAAGATGGAAATTTTTGAGAAAAAAAAAATCATGTTTAATAGTTTGTTATAATATTTTGCAAACAGGTAACTTTTCTCCTTCATTGATATGCGCTGATGAGGCGGCACTGGTGGGCACTGATAGGCTGCACTGATGGGCACGGATAGGCACAGATAAGGCGGCACTGATAGGCACAGTTAAGGCGGCACTGATAGGCACAGTTAAGGCGGCACTGATGGGGACAGATAAGGCGGTACTGATGGGCACAGATAAGGTGGCACTGATGGCCACGGATGGGCGGCATGGATGGGCGGCACGGATGGGTGGCACGGATGGGCACTGATAGGTACCACTGATGGGGGGCACTGATGGGTGGCACTGATGGGCAGTAATGGGCGGCACTTATGGGCACTGGTAGGTGACACTGAAGGGCACTGATAGGTTGCACTGATGTGGGTGCTGATGGGTGGCACTGATGTGGGTGCTGATGGCTGGCAATGATGGGTGGCACTGTGGGCACTGATGGGTGGCGCTGATTGATGGCACTGTGGGCACTGATGGGTGAAGCTGGTGGGCACTGGTAGGCAGCACTGCTGCCTATTGCTTTGTGTTAGAAGATCCCTGTGATCGGGACTGATGTCCCGATCACGGCCGCCGGTGATCGGGTTTTTTTTTTTTCCTCCTCGCGCTGACCGATTACCGGCTCTGTTTACATCACATGATCAGCTGTCATTGGCTGACAGCTGATCATGTGGTAAGGGGGTCGGGACCAACCCCTTACTCTGATCTGTGATCAGGCGAGTCTCATAGACTCGCTGATCATCGAGCGCGCCGCGCGCGCCCTGCAGGGGGCGCGCAGGCCGCTCGTGCACGGGACGACGTCAATAGACGTCGTCCCGGCAATTTAGATCCACGCTGTTGCCGTCATTTGGCAATGGCCCGGATCTGAAGCGGTTAAGCAAAAAAAAAAAAAAATCTGCATTTTGTTTGCTAGAAAATTACTTACTTAATCCCAAACATTATATATACAATGCTGTGAAAAAGTATTTGCCCCCTTTCTGTTTTTTTTTTTTTTGTTACAATTAAATGGCTCAGATCATCAAACAAATTTTATTATTACACAAAGATACAAAAATACAAAATAAATACAAAAATACAAAATAAATACAAAATGCCATTTTTAAATGATGGTTTCATTTATTAAGACAAACAAGTTGTCCAAACCTGCCTGGCTTTATGTAAAAAAAGTAATTGCCCCCTAAACCTAATAACTGGTTGTGCCACCCTTGGCGGCAACAACTGCAATCAAGCGTTTGTGGTAACTGGCAATGAGTCTTTCACATTGCTGTGGAGCAATTTTGGCCCACTCTTGTTTACAGAATTGTTTTAATTCAGCCACATTGGAGGGTTTTCCAGCATGAACGACCTGTGTAAGGTCATGATACAGCATTTCAATTGGATTTAAGTCTGGGCTTTGACTAGGCCACCCCAAAACCTAAATTTTGCTTTGTTTGAATCATTTGGAGGTGGACTTGCTGTTGTGTTTCGGATCATTGTCCTGCTGCATAACCCAAGTGCACTTGAACTTGAGGTCACGAACTGATGGCCGGACATTCTCCTTTTAGGATTTTCTGGTAGAGCTCAGAATTCATGGTTCCATCAATTATGGTAAATCGTCCGGGTCCTGAAGCTGCAAAGCAGCCCCAGACCATCACGCTACCACCACCATGTCTGACTGTTGGTATGAGGTTCTTGTTATGAAATGCTGTATTAGTTTTATGCCATAACGGGACGCACACCTTCCAAAAAGTAACATTTTTGTCTCATCAGTCCACAGAATATTTGCCTAAAAGTCTTGGGTATAATCAAGATGTTTTTTGGTAAATGTGAGATGAGCCTTTGTGTTCTTTTTGGTCAGCAGTGGCTTTGGCCTTGGAACTCGCCCATGGATACCATTTTTGCCCAGTCTCTTTCTTATTGTTGAATCATGAACACTGATCTTACCTGAGGCAAGTGAGGCCTTCAGTTCTTTAGATGTTGTTCTGGGTTCTTTTATGACCTCCTTGATGAGTCGTCGTCATGCTCTTGGAGTAATTTTTGTAGGCCAGCCACTCCCGGGAAGGTTCACCACTGTTCCAAGTCATCTCCATTTGTGGATAATGGCTCTCCCCGTGGTTCGCTGGAGTTCCAAAGCCTTAGAAATGGCTTTTAAACCCTTCCTAGACCAATACTTGTACATTACTTTGTTTCTAATCTGTTCTTGAATTTCTTTAGATTGTGGCATGATGTGTGGCTTTTTGTGATCTGTAAGCATGCTTCACTTTGTCAGACAGCTTCTATTTATGTGATTTCTTGATTCAACAGGTCTGGCAGTAATCAGGCTTGGGTGTGGCAAGTGAAATTTAACTCAGGTTTCCAAAAAATTGTGGTTAATCACAATTCATTCATGATTCAGCATGGGAGGGGGAAATTACTTTTTCACATAGGGCCAGGCAGGTTTGAACAGCTTTTTTTCCCTTAAAGCGGAGTTCCACCCTAAAGTGGAACTTCCGCTCATCGGATTCCTCCCCCCCCTCCGGTGTCACAATTGGCACCTTTCAGGGGGGAGGGGGGTGCACCCACTTCCGGGAATAGCTAGCCGCAAAGCCCCCGCCCACCCCCATTGTGTTGTGGGAAATACACAGTTCCCACAACACTACGGGGACCAGTGTAGACGCGCAGCGCGACTCGCGCATGCGCAGTAGGGAACTGGGCAGTGAAGCCGCAACGCTTCACTTCCTGATTCCCTCAGTGAGAATGGCGGCAGCAGCACCCGAGGGACGGTTCGGTCTCGGGTGCTGACATCGCTGGACCCCGGGACAGGTAAGTGTCCTTATTTTAAAAGTCAGCAGCTGCTGACATCTAATTTTTTTTTTTTGTGAAACTCCGCTTTAATAAATGAAATAGTAATTTACAAACTGCATCTTGGATTTACTCAGGTTATCATTGTGTAATATTAAAATTTGTTTGATGATCTGAATTATTTAAGTGTGAGAAATATGCAAAAAAATTACGAAGGGGGCAAATACTTTTTCACAGCACTGTATGTGTGTGTGTGTGTATATATAAGCACTGTGTATATATAATATAATATATATATATATATATATATATATATATATATATATATATATATATATATATATAATAACAGAGGCCCTAGAGAATAAAATAGTGGTCGTTGCAATTTTTTATGTCGCACGGTATTTGCGCAGCGGTTTTTCGAACGCAATTTTTTGGGAAAAAATAGACTATAATAAATTTTAATGCAAAACACTATATATAACTACATTTTTTGGTAAAATAGAAAAGATGATATTACGCCGAGTAAATAGATACCCAACATGGCACACTTTAAAATTGTGCATGTCGTGGAATGGCGACAAACTACAATAGTTAAAAATCTCCATAGGCAACGCTTTAAAAATGATTATAGGTTTCCAGTTTAGAGTTACAGAAGTCTAGCGCTAGAATTATTGCTCTCGCTATAACGTTTACAGCGATACCTCACCCTTGCAGTTTCTGCACGCAGGGATGGAGGTGCTTTAAACATTTTTTTTCCTTATTACATTTTTATTTTTTTACAATGCCCCTTAATTTTTTTGATCACTTTTATTCCTATCACAAAAATTGTAAACATCCCTTATGATGAAATAAGGTCCTCTTTATTGAGACATCTGGGGTCTATAAGACCCCAGCTCTCTCCTCTACCCTGGAAAGCATGACATAAAAAAATTAAAATTGATCTCCCTAGACCATAGAGACGGCGGGAACCTTCCAGTTCTCAGCCAGCTCTATGATAACCCGGTGGCACCACCAGATCGAACACCCGGGAGAGCCCAACACAGAGCTCTGGACTGCGATTGGACACTTATACCATGCAGTTTGGGCTCAGGATTTCTCGAGTGAATAGCATATGTCCCCAAACCCAGTTTTTAACCTCGTTCGGTCGTCAGAATTTTCCAAGGGATTCATTTCATAATGTTGTGCCATGCTTTTGACGGATTTTTACCACGACCATCCCATGAGGGTAAGAGAGCAGTTTTCCTGCATGTTACTCCTGGTTATAGCTGCAGTCCCATAGACTACTACTAGGTTGCACATTTTTGCCACATTTTCTGAAAGCGCACCAAAAGTCCTGCATGCTGCATCTTTCAGAAAACCCTACACAAACGTGCAACCTAATAGTAGTCTATGGCAGTGGTTCTCAGCCCTGTCCTCAAATACCCACAACAGGCCATGTTTGCAGGTTTTCCTTTATCTTGCACCGGTGCTTTAAATCAAAGTCAATGGCTTTGTATTTTGGACAGCTATTTTATCTAAGAGAAATTCCCAAAACATGGCCTGTTGGGGGTACTTGGGGACAGGGTTGAGTACCATTGGTCTATGGGACTGCGGCTATAACCAGGTGCAGGGGCGGACTGACCATTCGGTCGATCGGACGCCGACCGAGGGCCCGCAGCCAGTAGGGGGCCCGGGAGACATGCTCGTCGGATCTAGGGGTATGCTGCTGGGCATGCTGCGGTGGAGCCGTTCTGCCGACTGCCGCGCGGGGGGGGGGGGTGCGGGGGGATGAGGCGGACATCTCCTCTTTCAGTTTGGGATGCAGTGAGGGGAGTGGGAGGCGGCGATCAGCAGCTCTATGGTGCTCGCAGCATCTCCCGGGGACTTGTATTTCTCCTCCAGATTGTAGAGTGGAAAGGGGAGGGGCCTCTGACCCGGGCAGCTACAAGTTTCACTCTCTGCTTGTACGCTGTTGCCGACTGCTGCCCGGGTCAGAGGCCCCTCCCCTATCCACTGTACAGAATCAGAAGGAGGACTACAAGCCCCAGTGAGATCCACAGGCACCATAGAACTGCCGATCGCCACCTCCCACCTCCCCCTTGGGTTGGAGGTGCACAGCCAGGTACAGGGGAACCTCTGGGGGGGTTAAGTCTGGGGACCCTGATGTATGGGGGGTTCTCTGGGGACCCTGATGTATGGGGGGGGCTCTCTGGGGACCCTGATGTATGGGGGGGGCTCTCTGGGGACCCTGATGTATGGGGGGGGCTCTCTGGGGACCCTGATCTATGGGGAGGGCTCTCTGGGGACCCTTATGTATGGGGGGGGGCTCTCTGTGGACCCTGATGTAAGGGGGGGGGCTCTCTGGGGACCCTGATGTATGGGGGGGCTCTCTGGGGACCCTGATGTATGGGGGGGGCTCTCTGGGGACCCTGATGTATGGGGGGCTCTCTAGGGACCCTGATGTATGGGGGGGGCTCTCTGGGGACCCTGATGTATGGGGGGCTCTCTGGGGACCCTGATGTATGGGGGGGCTCTCTGGGGACCCTGATGTATGGGGGCTCTCTGGGGACCCTGATGTATGGGTGGGCTCTCTGGGGACCCTGATGTATGGGGGCTCTCTGGAGACCCTGATGTATGGGGGGCTCTCTGGGGACCCTGATGTATGGGGGGCTCTCTGGGGACCCTGATGTATGGGGGGGCTTTCTGGGGACCCTGATGTACGGGGGGCTCTCTGGGGACCCTGATGTACGGGGGGCTCTCTGGGGACCCTGATGTATGGGGGGGCTCTCTGGGGACCCTGATGTATGGGGGGGGCTCTCTGGGGACCCTGATGTATGGGGGGCTCTCTGGGGACCCTGATGTATGGGAGGCTCTCTGGGGACCCTGATTTATGGGGGGCTCTCTGGGGACCCTGATTTATGGGGGGCTCTCTGGGGACCCTGATGTATGGGGGGGCTCTCTGGGGACCTTGATGTATGGGGGGGCTCTCTGGGGACCCTGATGTATGGGGGGAGGCTCTCTGGGGACCCTGATGTAAGGAGGAGGCTCTCTGGAGACCTTGATGTATGGGGGGCTCTCTGGGGACCTTGATGTATGGGGGGCTCTCTGGGGACCTTGATGTATGGGGGGGCTCTCTGGGGACCTTGATGTATGGGGGGGCTCTCTGGGGACCCTGATGTATGGGGGGGGGCTCTCTGGGACCCTGATGTATAGGGGGGCTCTCTGGGGAGTTGACCCTGATGTATGTGGGGCTCTCTGGAGACCTTGATGTATGGGGGGGCTCTCTGGAGACCTTGATGTATGGGGGGGCTCTCTGGGGACCTTGATGTATGGGGGGGCTCTCTGGGGACCTTGATGTATGGGGGGGCTCTCTGGGGACCTTGATGTATGGGGGGGCTCTCTGGGGACCCTGATGTAAGGGGGGTTTCTCTGGAGACCCTGATGTAAGGAGGGGGCTCTCTGGGGACCTTGATGTAAGGAGGGGGCTCTCTGGGGACCCTGATGTAAGGAGGAGGCTCTCTGGGGACCCTGATGTAAGGAGGGGACTCTCTGGGAACCCTGATGTAAGGAGGAGGCTCTCTGGGGACCCTGATGTAAGGAGGAGGCTCTCTGGGGACCCTGATGTTTGGGGGGGCTCTCTGGAGACCCTGATGTATGGGGGGCTCTCTGGGGACCCTGATGTATGGGGGGGGCTCTCTGGGGACCCAGATCTATTGGGGGCTCTCTGGGGACCCAGATCTATGGGGGGCTCTCTGGGGACCCAGATCTATGGGGGGCTCTCTGGGGACCCAGATCTATGGGGGGCTCTCTGGGACCCTGATGCATGGGGGGGCTCTCTGGGGAGTGGACCCTGATGTATGTGGGGCTCTCTGGAGACCTTGATGTATGGGGGGGCTCTCTGAAGACCTTGATGTAAGGGGGGGCTCTCTGAAGACCTTGATGTAAGGGGGCTCTCTGGGGACCCTGATGTATGGGGGGTTTCTCTGGGGACCCTGATGTAAGGAGGGGGCTCTCTGGGGACCTTGATGTAAGGAGGGGGCTCTCTGGGGACCCTGATGTAAGGAGAAGGCTCTGTGGGGACCCTGATGTAAGGAGGAGGCTCTCTGGGGACCCTGATGTAAGGGGAGGCTCTCTAGGGACCCTGATGTAAGGAGGAGGCTCTCTGGGGACCCTGATGTAAGGAGAGGTTCTCTGGGGACCCTGATGTAAGGGGAGGCTCTCTGGGGACCCTGATGTAAGGGGAGGCTCTCTGGGGACCCTAATGTAAGGGGAGGCTCTCTGGGGACCCTGATGTAAGGGGAGGCTCTCTGGGGACCCTGATGTAAGGGGAGGCTCTCTGGGGACTTGTTTACATAGGCAGACCACAGTTCTGCCTCTGTTGGAAACGATCGTCGGGGCCTGGCGGACATGGGGTCCTCCGGACCCGCTGGTTAGCTCTCGGTGTGTCCAATCACAGCGGCAGCAGGTCAAACAGCATGCAGACCCGCAAGTGCAGAATCAAGTACCTGTACATGATTCTGCTCACAGGAGACGCAGCCCTGCAGTAAATGTATGTGGTTAAAGTGAGTTTATTTTTCTTTAATCTTTAAACATTTATTTTGAACATGAAGTAGAGAAATTCTGTGACCAATGCATGTAATGTAGCAGTGCAATATATACGTGTGAGGGTGTGGCTTGTGTGTGGGTGGGTGGGGACTAAGGGGGCCCCATGAGCCCCTATTGCCCGGGGGCCCCATGAGTTGTCAGTCCGCCCCTGACCAGGAGTAACATGCAGGAAAACTGCAAGTACATCACCACTGCGGCCAAACTACAGCACTGTGCTTTACAGGCCTCCTCAGACCATCCAGAGTGGCAAAATCTGTATCTGTGAGTTTGTTCAAACCTTCATATCATAAATAATAACATATTAGAATAAGTTTGAAAATTCCAGAGAAATGCTTAAATAATCCATTACAATTTAACTAAACGTATTCGATTTTAGTTGACTAAAATGATTTTAGTCGACTAAAATGTAGGGCATTTTAGTCAACTAAAATTTACTGCAGATTTAGTTGACTAAATACAACTAAAACTAAAACAATTGCAGATGACTAAAATGGGACTAAAACTAAAATGTCATTTTAGTCAAAAGGCTAAGACTAAATCGAAATTTGCTGCCAAAATTCACACTGGATATGTGTTTGGTTACAGGAGACCAATGGGAGGAAGGCTTTAAGTCTGTGGTAACTTGCTCATTTAAGTTATTTTAAAAACTGATTGAATAATATATCTCCTGTGCACTCACTACACCCTGCATAGATTGAATAGGTTGGGAAGTCTGACGGATCCCATGTACACTAGATGTTAAAGGAAACCCGATCCAATTATTGTGGCGGTGTCCAAAACTGCATGTCTATTGGAAGGGGGTGGTTGACCTGATCAACTCTGTTTTCTAAGCCACTATACCTCTGGACCCTAAGTGCTGCATTTTAGGGTATCCTAGAGCCTTAATTCAGGGGGCGTACCTACAGGGTCTCCCGGCCTCATGCTCCAGTGGGCCCGTGCGGCCTCCCTGTACACCTGGATAGGAGGATGGTGGGGGCGGCAGCGGCATGTAGAAGAACCGATCCCTCCATGTAGCCACTGGATGCCCACTTCTCCTCCTCTCTCCCGCAGACATTCAGCGGCTGCAGGAGGAAAATGGAGGGCATGGGTTATTCTATATGCCACTCCCGCCACCTCCCTTTCCCTGTACTGCTGCCCCAGGCCCCTGCGTGCTTCCCTGGCCCCCACTTGCCCCCCCCCCCCCCGGCCCAACCACTGGTGTTCCTACTCTCTTCTCTCTGCAGCAAGCAACTAAGTCTCAGCATTAGCAGGTAGCCACCGCTCCGTTCGCACATAGTGTCAGAGGCGAAGCGGCGGCAGAGGACTGTGTCTGTGTCCGGACTCCCGAATGAATGGAAGCAAGCAAACATTCATTGGTGGGCACTGGTAGGCTGTATTTGATGGGCGCTGGTAGGCTGCATTTGATGGGCACTGGTAAGGCTGCATTTGATGGGCACTGGTGAGGCTGCATTTGATGGGCACTGGTGAGGCTGCATTTGATGGGCACTGGTGAGGCTGCATTTGATGGGCACTGGTGAGGCTGCATTTGATGGGCACTGGTGAGGCTGCATTTGATGGGCACTGGTGAGGCTGCATTTGATGGGCACTGGTGAGGCTGCATTTGATGGGCACTGGTAAGGCTGCATTTGATGGGCACTGGTGAGGCTGCATTTGATGGGCACTGGTGAGGCTGCATTTGATGGGCACTGGTGAGGCTGCATTTGATGGGCGCTGGTGAGGCTGCATTTGATGGGCACTGGTGAGGCTGCATTTGATGGGCGCTGGTGAGGCTGCATTTGGGCACTGTGAGGCTGCATTGATGGACGCTGCTGGGCTGCATTTGATGGGCGCTTCATTAAAAAGGTGGGGTATACATGGGCAGGGAAAAGGGTGTGGAGTTAGGGGTGGAGCCAAGGGGGGGCTGCGAAATGAAGTTTCGCCTAGGGTGTCAAAAGTCTTTGCACCAGCCCTGTTCAGTGGGGCTTCAAGCAAGCTTTGCCATAGACTTCTATGAAGGATTTGAAGACGGTTTGAAGCACCACTAAAGCTACATGGGGTATCATTTTTGAAGTGAAGCCGAAGCAAAGCAAAAGCAAGATGTAAACAGGACTGTAAGGTAACCATTTTATTTAGTCACGGGGCTTTGACTGGCGTTCAGAGCGCTTTAACAGAGCGTGTCCGAAGCCATGTTTTGAAGCAAGTATAAACTAGCTGAGTGTTGAAGCCAAAGGAGCCCTACTTAAACGGTTAGACTTGTTTGAGTGAATGTTCACTGTCAGGCATACAAAAATAATTCAGTTGTTCACACTATAGTAGCACTTATCTAAGAGACAGGGATTCTTTAAGTTCTGTCTTGCAGTGCATAAGGAATTTTTAAAAAAAAAGGTAAAACGAAAAAGAGACAATGATACAAGAGCAAAACAAAAGTACGACAGTGTCTGTGTCCAAATATTTTGCCAGAACTTCTGTCCAAGCCCCCTCAGAAAGTTTAGGCATAAGGGGTCATCTATACTTGCTTTAAAATGTGGCACTGGACACACTTTTTTAAAGCACTCTGAATGCCAAGAAAAGCCCCTTTCACTAAATAAAATTGGTTACCTTACAGTCCTGTTCACACGTTGTGTTTGCTTTGCTTCACAAATGTAATGGTACCCCCGTAGGGGCTGCTGAGTGATGTGGCCCACCCGTCACCCTGCCCAGCCTGGCATTCACTTCCCAATTACCTTGGAGTCATTGAACGGTCCATATGTTTGTTTTTGGTGTTTTATTGAGGGAATGTAACTTGGATGGGTAAGGGAATTTATGGGATGCCCAGTAGAATGAACAGTTGGCTGATTGCTATACAATCATCTAATGGATTGATATACAATCAATTGGAATGGCTATATACACTTTGTTACACCAGTCTCCTCCAGCACAACTCTTGCTTGCAGACTGTTACTATCGCTCTCTCCAGCACATTACTGCCAACTGGCATAGGTTGGACTTGATGGACTTGTGTCTTTTTTCGACCTCACCTACTAGGTAACTGTCCTGAATTTCCCAGGACATTTCTGGAATTTAGACCTTTTTCCTGGTTTTAGCGTTTCCCGGGAAATGTCCCGGGAAATCATTTTTTTTCCTGAATTTTCACCGCCGCCACTGCTAGCGGCCGCCCACCCCCTTCCCCGCTGCCGGTCTGTCTGTGACCTGTTGTGGGAAAGGCCACAGGAGGTGGGTGACGCCGCAGCTCAATTTCTATTAGCAGCCACCCGGCCGGCTCCGCCTCTATTTTGTTCCACTCAGCCTGTTACTTTTGGTCTTCTGTAATGGCGGCAGAGACTCCGCTGCTGGGATACCTGATGTAAAGGGGGCTCCACTGGGGGATACCTGATTTAAAGGGGCTCCACTGGGGGATACCTGATATAAAGGGGGCTCCACTGGGGGGACACCTGATGTAAAGGGGGCTCCACTGGGGGATACCTGATGTAAAGGGGCTCCACTGGGGGATACCTGATGTAAAAGGGGCTCCACTGGGGGACACCTGATGTAAAGGGGGCTCCACTGGGGGATACCTGATGTAAAGGGGGCTCCACTGGGGAGCACCTGATGTAAGGTGGACACCACTGGGGGATACCTGATGTAAAGGGAGCTCCACTGGGGGGACACCGCTGAGGGATACCTGAGGTAAGGGGGACTCCACTGGGGGCAACTGATGTATGGAGGGACTCCTCTGGGGACACCTGATGTAAGAAGAGACTCTGCTGGGAATGCCTGGTGTAAAGAGGGACTCTACTGGGAATGCCTGATGTAAGGAGGGACTCTACTGGGAATGCCTGATGTAAGTAGGCACTCCACTGGGGACACCTGTTGTAAGGAGGGACTCTGCTGGGGACACCTGATGTAAGGAGAGCCTCCGCTGGGGAAACTTGAAGTAAGAAGAGACTCTGCTGGGAATGCCTGGTATATGGAGAGACTCTGCAGGGAATGCCTGTTGTAGGGAGGGACTCCACTGGGGACACCTGATGTAAGGAGGGACTCCGCTGGGGACACCTGATGTAAGGAGGGACTCCGCTGGGGACAACTGATGTAAGGAGGGACTCCGCTGGGGACACCTGATGGGAATGCCTGGTGTATGGAGGGACTCTGCTGGGCATGCCTGGTGTATGGAGGAACTCTGCTGGGAATGCCTGGTGTAAACAGAGACTCTGCTGGGGACACCTGATGGCATCTGGTGGCAGGCGACGTGGCAAGTGACACGCTCAGGGCTCCCACTGATTCTACATTATGGTGAGTTGAACTATTTAATTTATATTACAATGTAATAATAGTAATAATGCGCTTCAATCATCCTGATACTATAACAACCATGGTGACGGGATGTTTGAAGCGCTAACACCAGGTGTTTCGAGTATCTTTATATGCTTTGAGTCACGCCCCCTTTAAGCCACGCCCAACACATAGCTTAAACGACATCCGTTTTTCACTTTATGTGCTGCATTTATCTTCCCCCCCGCTACGTCACACCGACAAAGGAATGCCCGCCCCTTAAATATAATAAGACTCCGCCTACAGACAAAAAAGTGCCCCTATACATTTTTTTACAATGTTGGCAACTATGCTAGCACATGGTTAGGCCCGACACTGACTCAGCCAGGCCCAAGTAACTTGCCTTTTGCAGGCAGAAACCGCGGGCCCTTATGGTGTAGCAGAAAATAGTCTTTTGTGCTAGCTGTCCTATAGGTGGACTACTGTCTTCCAGATGAAATCAACACCCACAAAGCTAGGAAGTGTAGACAGTCTTGCAGAAATTCCAGATCCAGAAAACACTTAATTGGCGACATCGGCATCAGGACTGATTCATTTTGATAAAAGTCAGCGAGCACAGATGGGATTCTAAAGGGGGGTTTATGACACTCATTATAATTTCTGTAGGGAGTTCCTTATTCCATATGATGACTTTAAGCCACTAAGTCAGTCTTTCTCAACTAGTGTCCCTCAAGAGCTTGCTAGGGGCTCCTTGGGCAACTTCTGATTCTCAGAAAAACAACTGCTGACACCAATAGTCTTGAAAGGAGGACACTCTTCTCACCGAACAATGAATCCTACTGACCACCACAGTAAGGGGGTATGTTCAATGTCAACAATGGAAGATGGGCCTTCACTGACAACTAATGTGAGGAGGCACTTTTCAGATTTCTTCCCACACTTCTCCTGCCATAACTGCTTTAGGACCACCCGCGGGCCTACATTGTACTATGGATGGGCGGCTCCTACAGGCACAGAGACATACCTGTATGTCGCTGCCTGGTTTTAGGGGCACACACCCTATTCCCACCAGCTCCCAATGCGATTGGACACAGCAGGATTTTATCAGCAGGTCCCAGCCAAGAATCATTGGCTGGGACCTGCTGCTGTGTCCAAACACAGCCCAGAGCCCTGTGCTGACAGGCACCACAGGGCTCCGTGCAGAGGGAATGATTTATTTGTCTCTTCTCCCTGAAAAGCAGGGAGAAGGAATAAACAGTAAAAAGCAGCACACAATAACACATTGTTAGGCACACACTTAACCCCTTGATTACCATGTGATGTTAACCCCTTCCCAGCCAGTGTCATTAGGACAGTGACAGTGTATAGTATTAGCACTGATCACTGTGTCACTGGTGATGTCAGTTTCAGTTCTCACCCAGTGTCTGTTAGGTCCCTTTCACACATGTGGATCCGTCTTCACTGACTCCGCTTGCTCAGCAGGGATCAATCTGCTGATCCCCGATGAGCCGGCGGATGACAGGTCCGTCTCTGCTCACTGTGCAAAGACAGACCTGTCAGATCTCCGCTCTCCTCTATGCGGGGCTTCCATCTGTCTGGATTTAGTGGAGCGGATTGGATGTCTGTAGACATGTCACCGCTGACATCCGTCACTCCATAGAAAGTTGATTTTGTGTTTTTTTTTTACTGGATATGTTTTATAGCAGAAAGGAAAAAAATATTGTTTTGTTTTTTTTTTTTTTCAAACTTTTTTTTCGTTTATATATTAAAAAAAAAAAACAGTTGTGATCAAATACTACCAAAAATAAAACTATTTGTGGGAAAAAAATTATATAAATTTAATTTGGGTACAGCGTTTCATGATCGTACATTTCTCAGTTATAAGTAGCGCCATGCTGAATAGCAAAAATGGCCTGGTCATGAAGGGTATAATACTATCAAGTGGTTAACACAGAGGACAATTTGGACAGAAGGATGAGATGGGAGGTGTTGCCACGACAACCAGACATTTCCTCTCATCTCTTGATCTGTACCAGGACAATGACACCTATAATCTGATTGGCTGCTCTGTAGATAATAACATTAATAATTCAGTACTGAGATCTAATTATTTTTTTTAGCTCATATTAGAGAAATGTGGGAAACCAACAACAAACATCTGCATGTCTCCTCTCTATCATCACTATGCTCCCTGTACACCGGAAACTCTCTTCTCACTTCCGCTCTATGCGTTCCACTGCTTCTTGGTCGCCATAGTAACGCCCAACATATGCATCTTCCATAGAGCCGATTATACCAGTGCAAAGATTAGAGACACCGCTAGGTGGCGCACGTCTACCACGTGAAGGAGGAAGTGTCGTCAGTGTAGTGAAGAGCGGCGGCCATTTTGTTGAAGCCTGGAAATGATGTTAGGAGACGAAAACATTTCTGTGGAGAGGTGTGTTTGGAGAGTATGTGTCCAGTGAGAAGGAGGTAATAATGTCTTCTTATTATGAGAGGAGGGGGTCCCAGCACTGTGTGTGGACTGGATGGGGGGAACATGTCACCTCCACTTATCATCATCTTCCTGCTGTCCTCTGATGTGTAGTGTAGGTCAGGGTGCTGTAGAGATCCATATATTATATAGGAATAGGTCTGTGATGTTTATATGCACACATAGACTTTCCCTCCCCCGCTCTGTTCAGCTGCTACCAATGACCTGTGTGCACTGGAGTTGTAATCTTTACAAAGTTATAGACTTCTGTCTGATTGGCCCAGCGCTGTCACATGATCAGAGTCACATGATTCTTCATATGTGGAAGTACCAGGTATCTCCTTCCGCTCTCCACACTGAATAAAATAATGGAAGGATTTATTTGCTTGTTGGTGATCATCAGTGTAAGGCAGCCCAGCGGGGTGAATTAAGGAAACTGACCCGCTTCCCCCATCTATACATTCATTGTGTGTATGGGGGATGGGAGAAATCCTTCCTAATGAGTGATTGTATTCTGACAGCTGGGAAGCTTCCTCAGAATACACTGATCAGCATTGCAGGATGTAGCCAGCAGCACTGATCCATTGGGCAAAATCTGACCGGCGTTTGTATGACTGGTAGATTGACTTTTCTACAACCACAGTGTCCGTACATGGATCGAAATTGGGGCGGTCCTATCTGAACCAACTATATTATGATCCATGTATAGTCAGCTTAATACAGGGAGTCATCACTTCCAGGGTTCAGGTTTTCTTTAAGCCCTATTATCTGACAATTTATATTGTGTTGTTGCTCCTCCAGTTAAAAAAGAAGTATGTTTTGTTTTTTTCCAGAATCATACTTACCTAGATGGATGCAGCCGATCACTTGGTTCTTACAGCTCCCTGAGCAAAGAGCTGGTGACTATCAGTCACCAACTGTGGAGGGGAGGGGAGCGGCCGACTCAGATCACTGGGCTGTTTAGGGGGCTGGAGGGGCCGGCTCAGATCACTGGGCTGTGGGAGGGGCCGGCTCAGATCACTGGGCTGTGGAGGGGGAGGGGGCGGGAACGGCCGGCTCATATCACTGGGCTGTGGAGGGGGTGGGAGTGGCTGGCTCAGATCACTGGGCTGTGGAGGGGGCGGGAGCGGCCGGCTCAGATCACTGGGCTGTGGAGGGGGCGGGAGCGGCCGGCTCAGATCACTGGGCTGTGGAGGGGGCAGGAGAGGCCAGCTCAGATCACTGGGCTGTGGAGGGGGCGGGAGTAGCCGGCTCAGATCACTGGGCTGTGGAGGGGGCAGGAGCGGCCGACTTATATCACTGGGCTGTGGAGGGGCGGGAGAGGCCGTCTCAGATCACTGGGTTGTGGAGGGGGCGGGAGAGGCCAGCTCAGATCACTGGGCTGTGGAGGGGGTGGGAGAGGCCGGCTCTGATCACTGGGCTGTGGAGGGGGCAGGAGCGTCCGACTTATATCACTGGGCTGTGGAGGGGGCGGCAGAGGCCGGCTCAGATCACTGGGCTGTGGAGGAGGCGGGAGAGGCCGGCTCAGATCACTGGGCTGTGGAGGGGGCGGCAGCGGCCGGCTCAGATCACTGGGCTGTGGAGGGGGCGGGAGCGTCCAGCTCAGATCACTGGGCTGTGGAGGGGGTGGGAGTGGCCGGCTTAGATCACTGGGCTGTGGAGGGGGTGGGAGCGTCTGGCTCATATCACTGGGCTGTGGAGGGGGCGGGAGCTGTCGGCTCATATCACTGGGCTGTGAAGGGGGTGGGAGAGGCCAGCTCAGATCACTGGGCTGTGGAAGGGGCAGGAGTAGCCGGCTCAGATCACTGGGCTGTGGAGGGGGCAGGAGCGTCCGACTTATATCACTGGGCTGTGGAGGGGGCGGCAGAGGCCGGCTCAGATCACTGGGCTGTGGAGGGGGCGGGAGTGGCTGGCTCAGATCACTGGGCTGTGGAGGGGGCGGCAGCGGCCGGCTCAGATCACTGGGCTGTGGAGGGGCCGGCTCAGATCACTGGGCTGTGGAGGGGGTGGGAGTGGCCGGCTTAGATCACTGGGCTGTGGAGGGGGTGGGAGCGTCCGGCTCATATCACTGGTCTGTGGAGGGGGCAGGAGCTGTCGGCTCATATCACTGGGCTGTGAAGGGGGTGAGAGTGGCCG
Source organism: Lithobates clamitans (assembly GCA_037952925.1). Classification (NCBI taxonomy): domain Eukaryota; kingdom Metazoa; phylum Chordata; class Amphibia; order Anura; family Ranidae; genus Lithobates; species Lithobates clamitans. Next base: position 33,031 of record JBBGZY010001739.1, on the reverse strand, counting down.
GCTCAGATCACTGGGCTGTGGAGGGGGCAGGAGCGACCGACTCATATCACTGGGCTGTAGAGGGGGCGGGAGAGGCCGGCTCAGATCACTGGGCTGTGGAGGGGGTGGGAGCGGCCGGCTCAGATCACTGGGCTGTGGAGGGGCCGGCTCAGATCACTGGGCTGTGGAGGGGCCGGCTCAGATCACTGGGCTGTGGAGGGGGTGGGAGCGGCCGGCTCAGATCACTGGGCTGTGGAGGGGCCGGCTCAGATCACTGGGCTGTGGAGGGGGTGGGAGCGGCCGGCTCATATCACTGGGCTGTGGAGGGGGCGGGAGCAGTCGGCTCATATCACTGGGCTGTGGAGGAGGCGGGAGAGGCCGGCTCAGTTTACTGGGCTGTGGAGGGGGCAGGAGCGGCCGGCTCATATCACTGGGCTGTGGAGGGGGCGAGAGCAGCCGGCTCAGATCACTGGGCTGTGGAGGGGTTGGGAGAGGCCGGCTCATATCAATGGGCTGTGGAGGGGGCGGGAGCGGCCGGCTCAGATCACTGGGCTGTGGAGGGGGCGGGAGCGGCCGGCTCATATCACTGGGCTGTGGAGGTGGTGGGAGAGACCGGCACAGATCACTGAGCTGTGGAGGGGGGGGTCGCCCGGTCCCGTCCCGCCCCCCCCCCCCCCCAGAGGCCTTGTCATTGGATGTGATTGACAGCAGCGCGAGCCAATGGCTGCGCCATTGCAACTTCTCTAACTTTTTTTTTTTTTTTTGACAGTGTGAGGTTTATAAACCATCTGCGTACAGCAGAGACATACAGAAAAGTGGATCTGTAGATGGACCTCATGATGGACGATTGGCCGCCCCTCACATCACCGGGTAAGAGGAGACTTTAATTTCTTGTAAAGGAGAGAAGAGTATCCTCACATCCTCTAGAAAGAAGTAGAAACAATCAGGAGAACTAACAAAGAGTGGTGCAGACTTTATGCCTGCACCACTCTTTTAAACTGAGAAAATGGAGCAGTTCTTGTTCCTACTAAATATAAGGGCCACAAGCCCCTTTAGTAATTAGCAACTAGGGTTGTCCCGATACCACTTTTTTAGGACCGAGTACAAGTACCGATACTTTTTTTCAAGTACTCGCCGATACCGATTACCGATACTTTTTTTTTCAATGTCATGTGACAGTGTTTTTTTTTTGCTATTTTTTGGGGGGGGGGGGGGGGGGGTGAACATTGTATGTGTGTGTGGTTTTTTTTTGTTTTTTTTTTTACAATTTTTATTTTTTCCAATAATATTTTTTTATTCTTTGTTTTTGTTTTTTTTTTTAATCAGCCCTTTTGGGGGGCTTTGGTGAGATATCAGGGGTCTTAACAGACCTCTGATATCTCCCCCTTGAGACAGAGAAAGAGACAGAGGATAGAGATTCCCCAGTCCCTTTCTCTGCAGCCTCAGCTGCACTGAGAATGAATGGAGAGAAGACAACGGCTCCTCTCCATTCATAAACTGACACATTGTAATCACAGGAGATTACAATGTTTCAGTTATGTGAATGGACAGTCAGCTGACTCTCTCCATACACAAAGGAAGGAGGAGGGGGACGGAGGAACGGAGGGGGAGAATGGAGGGGACAGATAAGGATAGAGGAACGGAGGGGGACAGATAAGGAGAGGAGAACGAAGGGGACAGCGGAGAGGCACAGAGGAAAGGAGGGGGCACGGAGGAGGATGCAGTGACAGTCAGCTGTGAGCGATCACCGCTGTCTGTCACTAAAGCTGGTGAAAGCCGCTGGGGGAGAATCTTGTAACTCCCCCACACGCCGATCACAGCTGTCTTCTAGGTATCGGGGAAGCATCGGGAGCATTTGCCCGAGTACAAGTACTTGGGCAAATGCTCGGTATCGGTGCCGATACCGATACTGGTATCGGTATCGGGACAACCCTATTAGCAACCATCATCTTTGACAGACACGGCACAGAGAGCAGTGCAGTTAGAGTTGCCTGCTCCGATCCCTGTACAGTTCCCCCATGTACAGCTGAGTGCACCCTGCAGACCCCTTGCAAGTTTCTTTCTCAGTCCTTAAGAAGGGACCGGGGTGATGCTGCAGCTATCCCCGGCCAGCTCTAAGCCTGAGAACTGAATGATCATGACTGCTTAGTTCTCTGTCAGCTCTGAGTGGAGAATGGTGACTGTTAGTTACCGCTCTCAGGGCTTACTGGAGCACCAGGCTGGAGTGGGGACAGGAGCAGCTGGCTTCAGCCCTCAGCCAAGCCCTGAGATTCAGAGCTAGATGTCAAATAGGCAGCTGGGTGAATCCCAAGAATATGATTGGGATCCTTCCAGAACCTGGAGCAGCTCTGTGATGTCACCTGACAATAGACTTTACACACTATTCACACTTGTGGGACTTGTCATATGACTTTGGACATCAGAGTCGCATGGCAAGTCGTACCTCATGTTTTCCAAGCTCAATATTCAACACATTTAAGAAACTTACTTTTCAGTAATGTTGAGTGCTGGAAACCGTGGATGATCAGAGTGAAGAAAGTTACATCAGCACACCAAGGATTCCTTGAAAGGGTCCAAAGCAGGGGTAGGCAACCTTTGAGAAATGGAGATCTACCTGGACAACATTGAAGAGATCAAAGATCACCGTGATCCAGCGCCCCCTTTTTAAAAAAAAATAAAAATTACCTGGCAAGCCCCCAATAAAAAGTATAGACAGCAATAAAAACCTAAAAAAAGTCTACTAAAACTAATGTCACTGTAAAAATATAAACTTAGCCTACCTTTAAAGTTAGCTTCAGTGAAAAACTCGGAATTCACTTTCATTCACATTTTTTCATGCCTGGGGAGTAATTGGTCACCCCCCACAAATCTGATGCCAGCATTCATCATGGAAGAATAACATCTGGTACTGCAGGCTTGACTGGCTATCTGCTCCAATTTCTGGCAAGTGCAAGTAGTTTGTAGGGTACTGTACAGAGGTCAGTAATAGGTAGGGCAGTGTACAGAGGTCAGTAATAAGTAGGGCAGTGTACAGAGGTCAGTAGTAGGTAGGGCAGTGTACAGAGAGGTCAGTAATCTGTAGGGCAGTGTACAGAGAGGTCAGTAATATGTAGGGCAGTGTACAGAGAGGTCAGTAATCTGTAGGGCAGTGTACAGAGAGGTCAGTAATCTGTAGGGCAGTGTACAGAGAGGTCAGTAATCTGTAGGGCAGTGTACAGAGAGGTCAGTAATCTGTAGGGCAGTGTACAGAGAGGTCAGTAATATGTAGGGCAGTGTACAGAGATCAGTAATCTGTAGGGCAGTGTACAGAGGTCAGTAATATGTAGGGCAGTGTACAGAGGCCAGTAATAAGTAGGGCAGTGTACAGAGGTCAGTATTATGTAGGTCAATGTACAGAGGTCAGTAATATGTAGGGCAATGTACAGAGAGATCAGTAATATGTAGGGCAGTGTACAGAGGTCAGTAATCTGTAGGGCAGTGTACAGAGGTCAGTAATCTGTAGGGCAGTGTACAGAGGTCAGTAATCTGTAGGGCAGTGTACAGAGGTCAGTAATCTGTAGGGCAGTGTACAGAGGCCAGTAATATGTAGGGCAGTGTACAGAGGTCAGTATTATGTAGGTCAATGTACAGTGGTCAGTAATATGTAGGGCAGTGTACAGAGGTCAGTAATATGTAGGGCAGTGTACAGAGAGATCAGTAATCTGTAGGGCAGTGTACAGAGGTCAGTAATCTGTAGGGCAGTGTACAGAGGTCAGTAATCTGTAGGGCAATGTACAGAGGTCAGTAATATGTAGGGCAGTGTACAGAGAGGTCAGTAATCTGTAGGGCAGTGTACAGAGGTCAGTAATCTGTAGGGCAGTGTACAGAGGTCAGTAATCTGTAGGGCAGTGTACAGAGGTCAGTAATCTGTAGGGCAATGTACAGAGGTCAGTAATCTGTAGGGCAGTGTACAGAGGTCAGTAATCTGTAGGGCAGTGTAGAGAGGTCAGTAACCTGTAGGGCAGTGTACAGAGGTCAGTAGTATGCAGGGCAGTGTACAGAGGTCAGTAGTATGTAAGGCACTGTACAGAGATCAGTAGTATGTAGGGCAGTGTACAGAGGTCAGTAGTATGTAGGATAGTGTACAGAGGTCAGTAGTATGTAGGGCACTGTACAGAGATCAGTAGTATGTAGGGCAGTGTACAGAGGTCAGTAGTATGTAGGGCACTGTACAGAGATCAGTAGTATGTAGGGCAGTGTACAGAGGTCAGTAGTATGTAGGGCACTGTACAGAGATCAGTAGTATGTAGGGCAGTGTACAGAGGTCAGTTGTAGGTAGTATAGTGTACAGAGGTCAGTAGTATGTAGGGCACTGTACAGAGATCAGTAGTATGTAGGGCAGTGTACAGAGAGGTCAGTAATATGTAGTGCAGTGTACAGAGGTCAGTAATATGTAGGGCAGTGTACAGAGGTCAGTAATATGTAGGTCAATATACAGAGGTCAGTAGTATGTAGGGCAGTGTACAGAGCTCAGTAGTAGGTAGGGTAGTGTACAGAGGTCAGTAGTATGTAGGGCACTGTACAGAGTTCAGTAGTATGTAGGGCAGTGTACAGAGCTCAGTAGTAGGTAGGGTAGTGTACAGAGGTCAGTAGTATGTAGGGCACTGTACAGAGTTCAGTAGTATGTAGGGCAGTGTACAGAGCTCAGTAGTAGGTAGGGTAGTGTACAGAGGTCAGTAGTATGTAGGGCACTGTACAGAGTTCAGTAGTATGTAGGGCAGTGTACAGGGGTCGTTAGGATATAGGGCGGCGTACAGAGGTCGTTAGGATGTAGGGCGGCGTACAGAGGTCAGTAGGATGTATGGTACAGGGAGGTCAGGAGGGCAAGGTATAGGGGGGTCAGGGGGCACAGTACTGGGGGGGTCAGGAGAGTATGGTACTGGGAGATATGGAGGGCACAGTACAGGGGAATCAGGAGGGCTGAGGTCTCAAGAGGGCATGGCACTGGGGTGTCAGGAGGGTATGGTATTGGGGGGCATCAGGTGGGTTGGGGTGTCAGGAGGGATCAGGAGCGCTAGGGTGTCAGGAGGGTATGGTATTGGGGAGATCAGGAGGGCTGGGGTGTCAGGAGGGTATGGTACTGGGGGGATCAGGAGGGCTGGGGTCTCAGGAGGGTATGGTATTGGGCGGGATCAGGAGGGCATGGTATTGGGCGGCAACAGGAGGTTATGATTTTCAGGGGATCAGGAGGGCTGGGGTGCCAGGAGAGTATGGTATTTAGGGGGATCAAGAGGGTTGGGCGTGTCAGTCAGGAGAGTATGGTTTTGGGGGGTGTCAGGAGGGTATGGTATTTGGGGGACTACGAGGGTTGGGGGTGTCAGGAGAGTATGGTATTTGGGGGATTATGAGGGTTGGGGGTGTCAGGAGAGTATGGTATTGGGGGGGGTGTCAGGAGGGTATGGTATTGGGGGGAGGGGGGAAATCAGATGGGCTGGGGGTGTCAGAAGGGTATGGTATTGAAGGGATCAGGAGGGCTGGGGTGTCAGGAGGGTATGGTATTGGGGGGGGGGATCAGGAGGGCTAGGGTGTCAGGATGGTGTGGTATTGGGGGGGGGATCAGGAGGGCTTTGAGTGTCAGGTGGGCTTGAAGAGCAGAGAAGTTCTTAATGCAGAGTGGCGCAGGGAACGATTCCTGATTCCTCCCAGCAATCCTCTCTCACCATCCTACATGGTATCCAATCCGTGCATCGGGGAGGAGGGCCGGTGGCGAGGGACGTGCAATAGCACTACGAAGCGCTCGGGCATGTTCGGAGAAGAGCCTGGACCCGCCCAAGCTATCCCGGAGGCTTGCCCCGCAGCCGCACGTATGCAAGGGTGGGGACTGCCTCTGCAGCTTGGATTGTGTGAGCGTGCGCATGCGCCGCTCTAGAGCAAGAAACGGGTTGCAACTGCGGGATGTCTTCATGATCTACTTGTCGGTGGTTGACAGGTAGCCGGCGATCAAAGCTTTTTTTCATGGTCACATGATAAATATACAGCAATGCCGCGCAAGGCACCTTTATCAGGCAAGTGATAACCATTCATATACAGTCACCGGCCACTTTATTAAATACACCTTGCTGGTACCGGGTTGGACCCCCTTTTGCCTTCAGAACTGCCTTTATTCTTCGTGGCATAGATTCCATAAGCTGTTGGAAACATTCCTCAGAGATTTTGGTCCATATTGGCATGATAGTATCACACAGTTGCTGCAGATTTGTCGGCTACACATCCATGATGCGAATACCCCGTTCCACCAGATCCCAAAGGTTCCCTATTGAATTGAGATCTGGTGACTGTGGAGGCCATTGGAGTCCTGAGACCTCATTGTCATGTTCAAGAATCCAGTGGTGAGATGATTTGAGCTTTGTGACATGGTGCGTTATCCTGCTGGAAGGAGCCATCAGAAGATGGGTACACTGTAGTCATAAAGGGATGGACATGGTCAGCAACAATACTCAGGCAGGCCGTGGTGTTTAAATGATGCTCAATTGGTACTAAGGGGCCAAAAGTGTGCAGAGAAAATATCCCCCACACCATCACACCACCACCAGTCTGAACCATTGATACAAGGCAGGATGGATCCATGCTTTCATGTTGTTTACCACAAAATTCTGACCCTACCATATGAATGTCGGAGCTGGAATCGAGACTCATCAGACCAGGCAACGTTTTTCCAATCTTCTATTGTCAAATTTTGGTGAGCCTGTGCGAATTCCTCAGTTTCCTGTTCTTAACTGACAGGAATGGCACCCGGTGAAAATCCCAGTAGAGATCAGCAGTTCTTGAAATACTCATCTGGCACCAACAACCATGCCACGTTCAAAGTCACTTAAATCCACTTTCTTCCCCATTCTGGTGCTCGGTTTGAATTTCAGCAGTTGCTGCCATGTGATTGGCTGATTATTAATTTGTGTTACCAAGCAATTGAACAGGTGTACCTCATAAAGTGACCAGTGAGTGTATGTGCGAATTAAAGTTGCATCAACTTCAAAGTAGTTCATGCACTACTTTGGTCCGACTTTCATACAACTTGAGGGCCATAAACTTTAATGTTAACCGTCAAAAGTTGCATGAAAGTCATACATGAATGTTTTATGTGCAACAGTGGGTCTGAGTCGTGCAACTTTGGAATTGTACGAGTTTGATTGGTGCCTTAGCCAACTGTCTGCTGATTCTGGGTCAGAGGAGAGCAAAAGTAACTCAGAAGAGAAGTATGGCCAATAAAGCTTTGGCCATTATTGTTTTTTGAAATAGAAAGTGGCATGGGTGGCACAGATATAGAGCAGATGATCTATCCATCTAGGTCTCTCTGCTTTGTTATTATGGCAAATGCCACTTGCACCAGTTTCTACCCTAATTTTAATTGGCACAGCAAGCTTATTAATTCTTCCAATATATTCAGTCAATGTGTGTGTTTCCTACAGATGGATCCAGTAACAGAAATCCCCCAGAGAGATGTCCCCGTCCTCTGTATTCCCGGGACTCCACACAGGAACATCAGGAGATCCCTCAGGAGGATCACACCTTCCCCCAGGACGATCAGGTAGTTTGTATTTTCATTTCAATGAATATACTCTAGTATTTATATAAGGCATAATGGATCATTGTAATATCTTTATTATTTTGTAATTTGAAGAGTGAAGATTTAATAGTTAAAGTGGAAGTTAAAGAGGAAGAAGAGCCATATGTTTGGGATGATGATCCATGTAAAGAGGAGGAAATCGCTCCAGAGATCAGCACAGGTGAGTAATAAACAGTAAATACAGAGAAGAGTCCCAGATTCTCCTTGTTCAGTCACTACAACAATCTCTTCTTCTCCCCCCTCCTCTGTCAGTAGACAGTAATGGGGAGACTGACTCATGACAAACTCAATCAGGACAGGGGCTTTTGGAGGAGGCTGCAGGGTAGCCCCCCACCTACTGACTATGATCCCTGCCATTCAAGGGAGCTACAAGAATTCAGGAAGATGTCCTGTTATATAATGTAAAAGGACAATATTACATTTACCAGTCAAGGAAGCCATGACGGTTTCTGCTAATTTGAACATCAGTAAGCAGATGTATGTGAAAAGAAAGCTGGCTGTTGTATGTAGAGGTGCACATCTTCACTGGTCTCACAATTTGATTCAATTGTGATTATCCTGGCCATGATTTGATTTGATTCTGCGATGCATTACGATTACTGCGCATTGTTAAAAAATTTTTATCCAAAAATTCAAGCAGTCAGAAAAACTCAATTAATTTTTCTCCAGTGGCATGGTGGGATCAGAGGCAGAGGGATCAGGCAGAGGGATTGTGGGATTAGAGGCAGAGGGTGGTGGGATCAGAGGCAGGGGGATCAGGCAGAGGGGTGGTGGGATCAGAGGCAGAGGGGTCAGGCAGAAGGGTGGTGGGATCAGAGACAGAGGGATCAGACAGATGGGTGGTGGGATCAGAGGGATCAGGCAGAGGGGTGGTGGGATCAGGCAGATGGATGGTGGGATCAAAGGCAGACGGATGGTGGGATCAGAGGGATAGAGGGGATCAGGCAGACGAATGGAGGGATCAGAGGCGGAGGGATAGATGGGTTTAGGCAGACGGATGGTGGAATCAGGGGCAGAGGTGTGGTGGGATCAGGCAGACGGGTGGTGGGATCAGGCAGACGGATGGTGGGATCAGGCAGAGGGATCAGTCGGAAGGGTAGAGGCAGACAGATGGTGGGATCAGGCAGACGGGTGGTGGGATCAGGCAGACGGGTGGTGGGATCAGGCAGATGGGTGGTGGGATCAGGCAGACGGGTGGTGGGATCAGGCAGACGGGTGGTGGGATCAGGCAGACGGGTGGTGGGATCAGGCAGACGGGTGGTGGGATCAGGCAGACGGGTGGTGGGATCAGGCAGACGGGTGGTGGGATCAGGCAGACGGGTGGTGGGATCAGGCAGACGGGTGGTGGGATCAGGCAGACGGGTGGTGGGATCAGGCAGATGGGTGGTGGGATCAGGCAGAGGGATGGTGGGATCAGGAGCAGAGGGATAGATGGGATCAGGCAGAGTGATGGTGGGAACAGAGGCAGAGGGATCAGGCAGAGGGGTCTTGGGATCAGGCAGATTAGTGGTGGGATCAGGCAGATGGATGGTGGGATGAGGCAGACGTATGGTGGAATCAGGCAGAGGGATGGTGGGATCAGAGGCAGAGGGATCAGGCAGAGGGGTGGTGGGATCAGGCAGATTAGTGGTGGGATCAGGCAGACGGATGGTGGGATCAGAGGTGGTGGGATTGGGCAGACACCAGATGGTGGGATCAGGGGCAGAGGGATCAGGCAGGGGGAGGTGTGAACGAGGAAGACGCAGCTGAACTTTCAGCACGGGGCCAGTACGAGTTGTAAGCAGAGTACACCCATAAGTACTCTTACACGTGTTAAACTGTGTCTTATTGAATTCCGTGTTATAGTACATTAAGTGCCCCACTGTACATACCTTTTGAAAAAATATGTAGCTACATACTGCATTTCAGTCTGTCCCTCCGCTGTCATGTGACTTAGACTGCCTGGCTCTCCTCTCTCCTCTCGGCTGACGTCAGCAGTGGATTCTCAGAGCGGCGGGCCAGGCAATCTGAGTCACATGAGAGCAGAGGGACAGTCTAAAATGCAGTATGTAGCTACATGTTTTTAAAAGGCATGTACAGTAGTGCACTTAATGAACTATACCACGGGATTCAATAAGACACAGTTTAAAACTTGTAAGTGGAGTACGATGGGAGCGCTCTCCCCGGAGGGCCGGGGCAAGTCGGGATGACGTCACCCGCCAATCAATTATGCCGGTTGTAGCATTGATGCATCATCGTGGACACCCGAATCGCGATGCATCGATGCTATGATTATATTCAACACCCCCAATTGTATGGAGGATCCCCGAACAGAAGACTTCTTTCTTTATTCTTTTTCCTATCCTTACCTTTTCTATTGTTCTTTTCATTCTTGCCAGTCTTGGCTTCATGCTCTAGCAGCTCTTCTGTCCTTTTCTTAACAGAGCTGCTCATGTTTACAGTTGGGGGGTTTGAGATTCTTACGTGGGATTGTTTTATTGTATGATAACGGGAAATACTTAAGAAGCTATACGCACTGGCTTAAGGCTTTTCTCCTTTGCAGGCCTCCTTATAGTGATTACACATTGGTGAGGTGTTGACCTCCAGATCTTTATGACTTGTTGCTTTCATTCAGTTTTTAAGAGCAGCTGTCTAGACAGCTATTTCCAAATGTTAATAAAGTTTGTGCTATATGGAGATCGAGTATACACCTGTGGCCTTATGAAGGACTTAACCTAACTAGCAAGATCTTCTATGGTTTCCCCTTTTGGTATATTTGTTCCTCTCACCTCCACTTTTATGTATCATTTTTGTTTTATGCACAGAGCATGCAAGGATTGTTTGCTGCTCTGGAAAGTGATCACTTACTTTTTGTTCTTTTCAAAAAATAATAATAAAAAACGATTGAAACAGAAATAAAAGCTGGCTAATGAGATTTGGACAGCCCTGGGTCTTCTTGAATACTGTTGCTGGACAGTCTGGGATCCCTGATTAATCAAAGCATTGTCTAGGTGGGAATTCCCAATCACCTATGGCTTGTGTCTGTTGCCTAATTTGACTAAAGCCTTGTAAACAAGACCGGATTTTCAGACGACCGTTTGTCCGATTTTTGTTGCATGCTAGTCTCATGTCGAAAGTGAAGAGGTTACTCACCCTATCAAAATTCTTGTACGACAGAATACAACTTCAGAAGTGATGTAATGTGTTGACTAGTTTTGTATGTGTTCTTTTATTTCTGAGCATGTGGAGTCTTGCTCTTACGATTTTTTTTTTGTACAGGACAGGAACAGAGACAGGAACAGGCTTGATTGCTGTGGATGCAGGTACCCTGAGCAGCAGCAGGCAGGTGCGCACAGGTGCAGGACAGCAGGCAGATGCGCACAAGCGCAGGACAGCAGGCAGGAGCAGGGTCAGACTACCCAGGTCACAACAGCGGATCAATCAGGCAGAAGCAGCAGGCAAAGAATGGTCAAAGTTCGGGCAGGGTCGGTAACAGGAGGTCAGGCAAACGGACAGACAGAGCAGGGTCAAAGGCAAGCCAAGGGTCAGGACTGGAGACAGCAGCGAGGTCAGGAAGCCAGGTAAGTACTGGATCAGATGCGGGTTCAGGATCAGGTTACAGGATGAGCTGCAGATCAAACAGCAAGGATGCATTCAGAAGAGGCCCCTTTTAAAGATCACTGGGCACCAAAGCAGCGTCACTGTGCGCGCGTGCACAATCTCCGCTACATGCACATGCGCATTGGCACAAGTCTGTTCACCGCTGGATGCCTGTGAGCTGGAACACATCTCAATGGACCAGTGCGCCTGTGATCAGTTGCAGCTCTTTGCGCAGCGTGTTCATGACAGATGGGAGAATTGGGTCAGGTTTTTTTATTTAGTTAAAAATAACTAAAAAAAATGTACTTATTCATGGCCAGCATTAGGCTCTCCCCCTTACATCATGTCATTGAGACGTGACCAGTCTCCCCCCACACACACTCTCTGGGGTCTCTTATACATCTCAGTACAGGGGGCTTCACTCTCATCTTTATTCACAGACGCCGGAGACACTCAGAGAAATGTCAAAGCTGAGGAAGAGGAGCATATGAAAATTGAAGAGGATGGTAACCCTCCAGAGGTCAGCACAGGTGAGTAATAAACAGTAAATCCAGAGAAGAGTCCCAGATTCTCCTTGTTCAGTCACTACAACAATCTCTTCTTCTCCCCCCTCCTCTGTCAGTAGACAGTAATGAGGAGACAGTATGTGCCCAGTGGGGGAGTCAGGAGCCATCAGCTTCTATTAGACTCCGGCTCTCCTCATCACATCATGTCATTGTGTGTTATCAGCCAAGAGACGTGACCAGTCTCCCCCCCACACACACTCTCTGGGGTCTCTCATACATCTCAGTACAGGGGGCTTCACTCTCATCTCTATTCACAGACCCCGAAGACACCAGAGAGACTCAGAGAGATGTCAAAGCTGAGGTGGAGGATGAAGGACATGTGATGATTAAAGAAGAAGCGGTTCCTATAGAGATCAGCACAGGTGAGCAATAAACTCAAAATGAAGAAACAATTAATAAAATAATAGCATTCATTGAGGGGTAAAGCAGAGTATGTTATACAGTGAGTGAAAAAAGTATTTGATCCCCTGCTGATTTTGTACGTTTACCCATTGACAAAGAAATGATCAGTCTATACTTTTAATGGGAGGTTTATTTTAACAGTCAGGATATCCTGACTGGACGTCATATGACGTCCAGTAGGATAACAGACGCTGCGCGCCCGTGGGGGCACGCATCGCAGCGATCGGTGGTGCGGCATGTCAGTCTGACATACTGCTACACCGATCTCGGTAAAGAGCCTCCAACGGAGGCAGTCTTTACCACGTGATCAGCTGTGTCCAATCACGGTTGATCACGATGTAAAGAGGAAGAGCTGTTGATCGGCTTTTCTTCACTCGCGTCTGACAGACACGAGTAGAGGAGAGCAGATCGGTGGCTCTCCTGACAGGGGGGTTTTGCACTGATTGTTTATCAGCGCAGCTCCCCCTCAGATGCCCACACTGGACCACCAGAGAAGCCGCCAGGACCACCAGAGAGGCACATAACATGTGGCCGCCCAGGTACATCCCACATGGCCATCCACATGTGCCAACTTATGCCCAACATATGCCAATCAGTGCCCACAAATGGGCACTGACTGGCACTGTTATAGAACTAATAAAATCAGTGATGCCCAGCAATGCCACCCACCAATGTAATCAGTGCCACGCATCAGTGTCCCTCAGAGTCACCTATCAGTGCCCATCTGTGCCACCCATAAGTACCCATCAATGCCTCCTATGAGTGCCCATCAGTGCTGCATACCAGTGCCACCTATCAGTGCCCATCAGTGGTGCCCATCAGTGCCGCCTATCAGAGCCCATCATCAGTGCCACCTCATCGGTGCCACCTTATCAGTGCCCGTCATTAAAGAAGAAAACGTATCTATTTACAAAAAATTTTAAGAGAAACAATTTTTGGTCAGTGATGCCCATTATAGGCACTGATTGGCATCCCTGTTGGTCTAGGGTGGCATACCTCGTGGTGACATCCCTGGTGGTCCTAGTGGCATCCCTGGTGGGCATCCTCGGGGGGGCAGCGCTGATAATCGATCAGCACAGACCCCCGTCAGAGGAGCACCCGATCGTCTCTCCTCTACTGGCGTCTGATAGACGCGAGTGAGGAAAAGCCGATCACCGGCTCTTCCTGTTTACATCGTGATCAGCCATGATTGGACACGGCTGATCACATGGTAAAGAGTCTCTGACTGACATGCCGCAACATCGATTGCCACGATGCCCCGGGGGCGTGCATCGGCTTACTATCCTGAAGACGTCATATGGCGTCTGGTCAGGGTAATGAAACCACTTTGCCGCCGCCATTTTGCTATATGGCGGGCAGCAAGTGGTTAAATTAGATCATAGATATCAAATAACCTTTTTACAGCTCCATATAAATCTTTATTAAACATCAGATGTGTATTTTTTGTGCCCCGTTATAGTGTAGGCGGAATCAGATGATTGCCACTAGCTTTCACTTTGTTTTGACTGCATCTGCATCCAAGGCTTTTTTATTTTACAGGTATTAGCAATTAAATTTGATATAGTTCTTACTGATCCATATTACAAATAAGCGTTTTTGTGAAAAAAAGTGAAAGTTGTCAATCGGCATACTATATCCCACCCCCATAGTGTTTAGCAATAGGAGGACTTGAAAGAGGAGGGAGGAGAGTGTCATTTACCACCGTGTATACACCCACACATGTGACTCTATAGTCATGTGGGCTGTACAGATAAGAAAAGGAGGAAATTAAGAGCTTAAAGGGGAACTGAAACTGGAGCATACCCCATGGAGGACACCAGCTGATCTACAAAATCCCAGGCTGCAATGGGGAAAAACAGAGAAGATGGGAGGGACAGCTGAAGGCAGGATCAACCAGGTATATTTCCCTCTACACAAAACAAATGCTTCAGTGGCTTTGTAAGTTTGCACCATCCGTTATATAGCATGAGAGGTTTTTATAGTCTGGGTTTACTGAAACTTTAACACCTTCTGATGTCTTAATTTCCTGCTGTTTTAATTGTAGAAGTTAATTGTTTCCGCTTCTTATGTCATGCAGATGGACGGTTCATGAAGTGTAACGTGAGAAAGAGTCCTGTTATTTTAACATATACTAAAACAGAAAATTACATCACATCAGATTTTTTAAAAGAAAACCCCAGTACCATAAATCTCCATCCAACCACTCATGGTGCAGATCTGTCATCTGGTCCTTCTACTCAAGGGGAATGTTTTTCAGATCTCTCCCAGACAACCCATCATACAGTTGGTAGAGCGGGGAAAACATCCACTTGTTCCTCCTCCTCTAGAAAAGTTCTCGCTGAACATCAAAGCAGAATGAAACCATTTTCATGCTCCGAATGTGGGAAAAGTTATAATTCTAAAGCATCTCTTATAAGACACCAAAGAGTCGACACGGGGGAAAAGCCGCATACATGTTCGGAATGTGGGAAATCTTTTTGCCTGAGGACCATTCTTATTAAACATCAGAAAACGCACTCTGGAGAAAAGCCGTTTTCATGTCCCGAATGCGGGAGATGCTTTCGACAGAAATCGGCGGCAGTAATGCACCAGAGAACTCACACCGGAGTGAAGCCGTTCTCATGTTCTGAATGTGGAAAGTGTTTTGCCACGAAACGAGCCTTGATCAAACACCAGCCTGTACACACGGGGGAAAAGCCGTTTTCATGTCCCGAATGCGGAAAATGTTTTCCCCACAAAATGAGCCTTACTATTCACCAGAGATGTCACACGGGGGAAAAGCCGTTTCCCTGCACTGAGTGCGGGAGATGTTTTGCTACCACGCAAAATCGCAGCGCACACCAGAGGACTCACACGGGAGTGAAGCCATATTCATGTTCTGAATGTGGAAACTCCTTTTCCTGGAAAAGATCCTTGCTCAGGCATCGATGTGTACACACAGGGGAGTAGCCGTATTCCTAGGATTTCAGAAAATGTTTGTGTTTAGATCCTATTTACCATATGAGGAGTGCCCTATCTTGTGAACAACTTACCTGAACTGAAACGCTTAAGGTTGAGCGTTTTCACCTTAATGTTCTCATTGGACTGGCTACTCTTTTATCACCATCACACTAAAGTTCAATAAAGATCTTTATTATCCTGTAGTTGTGTGTATATCTATCTTTGCCTTCTCACTACTAGTTGTCAGGAATCAGCAGCAGGGTGGTTAAATCTGTGTATATGTGTATGTATATGTATGTATATATATGTATATATATATATATATATATATATATATATATATATATATATATATATATAATATAATTATTATTTTTTTTTTAACAGAGGCCCTAGAAAATAAAATGGTTTGGAAAAAAACCATTTGGAAAAAATACAATTTCTTCAATTTTAATGCAAAAAAAAACACAATACATTTTTGGTGAAATATAAAAGATTTGCTATGTAAATAGATATCTAAACATGTAATGCTTTAACTCTTTCGCTGCCAGAGCCGTTTTTGTGGGGGTTTTTTTTGCACACGTTTAAAAAATAATTTTAGGCCTGAAGATTACACAATCTAAAAGATGAGGTTGCGCCGAGTAAATAGATACATAGTTAGTCAGGTTGAAAAAAGACAAGTCCATCTAGTTCAACCATAAAAAAATAAAATAAAAATGCCATACAATCCCATATACCCAATCCTATACCCACAGTTGATCCAGACAATCCCAGATACCCAACATGCCAAACTTTAAATTTATGTGTGCCCGTGAAATGGCGACAAACTTCAGTACCCAATATTTTCTATAGGCAACTCTTCAAAAGCCCCCTATAGGTATCAGTTTAGTGTTACAGAGGAGGAGTCTGGTGTTGGAATTATTGCTCTGACTCCGGGGTACGTGGCGATATGTAACATGTATCACTATCAATGTTTTCACGCGTAGGCGTCCTCAAAAAAATTTTGGGGGAGGGTTATGTGCTTGGGTGTAACTTTTTTTTTTTTTGCAAAAAAAAATGTTTTTACTTAACTTTTTTTTTCATCACATAGGGGACAAACAGTCCCCTATATGTTGATTTTCAGGTGACAGGTTCTCTATTGAGATATGCAGGATCTAAAAAACCCCCACTGAACTGTACTCCACTGAATGTTTTGCAATGCAGGTCGCATTTCAAAACATCCTTTCTCGGCAAAGCGAGACGGGGACATCGAGAGCTTGCCCCTAAAGTGTCCTCAGAGATGTCGCTTTCCGGGTCACAAGAAGAAGGGAAGGCGAGCAGACGTGTATCTGCTCTTTTCCTTCCCCTCTACCAGCCGTCACCCGCCATGGAGATCCCAGGCCCGCCGATGGGCAAGGGGAGCCCGGTAAGCATGGCGGGGCGCCGTGGCGGGGGGAGACGAGCGCTGGTTCCCGGGGAGTTTGAGAGTGATCGGGGGTGGCAGCGAAGCCACCCGAATGCTCTCACTTGGCTGGCAGGAGTCTGTCAGATTCAAACACAATCCCACTGGCTGCAGCCACCGGTTTGTGTGTGATATCCCCCGCCGTTAGGTCCGTATGACAGACCTGGCGGCGAACGGGTTAAATTTGCACACGTTTGTGGAATGGTGCCAAACCACGCTACATAAAAATCTCAATAGGTGATGCTTTATAAATTTTTACAGGTTACCAGTTTAGAGTTAGAGGAGGTCTAGCGGTAGAATTAGTGCTCTCGCTGTAATGTTTGTGGCGATAACGCGCATATGTGGTGTGAACACTGTTTACAAACATCTTCACTGCTGCGCGCAGGCATGGACAGATAGGTGCGCTTTACAATTTTTACTTTTTTTTATTGCATTTTTTTTTTTTTACCCTATCTCTTACATTTTTTTTTATCGCTCTTATTCCTATCACAAGAAATATAATCATCCCTTGTGATAGAAATAAGGCAGTGACAGGTCCTCTTTATGGAGACATCTCTAAAGATCTCTAAGTTTCTTATCCCTGCTTTGCAACGGGGAGATTTTCCCCTCTGTACAGAGCCCTGTGTTAACTGCCAACACAGGGCTTTCATTGAACGCAGCTGATCTTTGAATCCATGAATCTTTGGCCGGGACCTTCTGACAGACTCCCGCTGTGCCTAATCACAGCGAGTGTCGGGGGGGGCGCACATGCGCGCACACAAATCCCAGAACCAGGCAGTGACGTACCAGTACAATGCTTTACCTTTCCACAGTACAGTGCGGGTGGGCGGTTCACAAGTGGATAAAGAGAATTTGTGAGAGCTTTATAAGCAGTGGCTGTGGCTGTAGGGGGCGTTATACCATATCCATTTTTCTAGAAGTTCTAGACCTTTCCCAATATTTGGCAGCTGCAGGGTATCGAGGGAATGTCTCTCCAAAATAGAGGAAACAACGGATTGGAAAACCTACCAATGTATTTTAGAGCATTTGATAGTATGTACATACATGTAAATTGGGTAAAAAAATAATTTTGTTGGAATATATTGTTCATGTATTTTGTGCAACAACTACATCAGCCAGTAGATGGCAGTGTTATGGAAATGTTTATATGTTTGTAGCTGCTGTATGGTAAACTCTGTCTTTTTTTCTATAATAAAGTTTCCTGTTTGCAGTTAAGCAGTAGAAAAACCACAGTGAACTGTGCACTGTTTGTTCTGTAATATATACAGTCCCTTGAAATTTTCCACATTTTGTCATGTTACAACCAAAAACATAAATGTAATTTATTGGGACTTTATGTGATAGACCAACACAAAGTGGCACATAATTGTGAAGTGGAAGGAAAATGATAAATGTTTTTTTTCAACATTTTTTACAAATAAATATGTGAAAAGTGTGGTGTGCATTTGTATTCGGCCCCCCCGGAGTCAATACTTTGTAGAACCGCCTTTCACTGCAATTACAGCTGCAAGTCTTTTTGGAGCTGTCTCTACCAGCTAGAGAGCGACTATTTACTAATTAGGTGAAGGCAATATTTATGAAGGCAATTGGTTCCACTAGATTTTAGTTAGGGGTATCGGAGTAAAGGGATATGAACACAAATACACACCACGCTTTTCAAATATTTATTTTGTAAAACATTTTGAAACCCATTTTTAATTTTTCTTCCACTTCACAATTATGTTCCACTTTGTGTTGGTCTATCACATAAAATCCCAATAAAATACATTTACGTTTTTGGTTGTAACATGACAAAATGGAAAATGTCAAGGGGTATGAATACTTTTTCATGGCACTGTATATAAAGTATATGTTCTGTATATACAGATACGGTACGATCAGCCATAACACCTCCTGGGGTTTAAGAAAGAAGCAGATGCTATGAGTCAATACTTTGTAGAACCACCTTTTGCTGTAATTACAGCTGCAAGTCTTTTTGGGGATGTCTCTACCAGCTTTGCACATCTAGAGAGAGACATTTTATCCCCATTCTTCTTTGCAAAATATCTCAAGCTCTGTCAGATTGGATGGAGAACGTCTGTGAACAGCAATTTTCAAGTCTTGCCACAGATTCTCAATTGGATTTAGGTCTGGAATTTGATTAGGCCATTCTAACACATGAATATGCTTTGATCTAAACCATTCCATTGTAGCTCTGGCTGTATGTTTAGGGTCGTTGTCCTGCTGGAATTTGAACCTCCGCCCCAGTCTCAAGTCTTTTGCAAACCTTTACAGGTTTTCTTCTAAGATTGCCCTGTATTTTGCTCCATCCATCTTTCTATCAACTCTGACCAGCTTACCTGTCCCTGCTGAAGAAAACCATCCAGCCAACATGATGCTACCACCACCATGTTTCACGGTGGAGATTGTGTGTTCAGGGTGATGTGCAGTGTAAGTTTTCTGCCACACATAGCGGTTTGCTTTTAGGCCAAAAAGTTATTTTGTTCTCATCTGACCAGAGCACCTTCTTCCACATGTTTGCTGTGTCCCCCACATGGCTTCTCGCAGACTGCAAACAGGGCTTCTTATGGCTTTCTTTCAACAATGGCTTTTTTCTTGCCGCTCTTCCATAAAGGATTTGTGGAGAGCACGACTAATAGTTGTCCTGTGGACAGATTCTCCCACCTGAGCTGTGGATCTCTGCAGCTCCTCCAGAGTTACCATGGACCTCTTGGCTGCTTCTCTGATTGATGCTTTCCTTGCCCGGCCTATCAGTTTAGGTGGACGGTTATGTCTTGGTAGGTTTGCAGTTGTTATGTTTTAGATGATGGTTTGAACGGTGCTGCGTGAGATGTTTAAAGCTTGGGATATTTTTTTTATAACCTAACCCTGCTTTAAACTTCTTCACAACTTTATCTCTGACCTGTCTGGTGTGTTCCTTGGCCTTCATGATGCTGTTTGTTCACTAAGGTTCTCCAACAAACTGAGGGCTTCACAGAGCAGCTGTATTTATACTGAGATGAAATTACACACGGGTGGACTTGCCTGCGGATGACAGGTGTTAATAATCCACGGTGAGATACAAAAGGAAAAACAAGGGGGCGCCAAACTAAGTGCAGAATAAAAGAGCACAATTATTAACAACCAGTTGGCAACTTACATGTGTAAAAGACAAACAGGCATATCTGGTGATCTGTGGCAAGGTGTTAAAGCATCCTGTGGTCATCCTGGTGTAGCGCGGTGCTCCTGTTCCAGAGCGTACTTGGCGAATGGTGAGGAGATGCAGCCAGAAGCAGTGATAAGCAGCGTGGAGCGCAGGGGAGGCCGGACCAGAAGTGATGTTAGCTGGGAGCTAGGGTGCTGCAGATGAACATAGTTATGCGTTTCATAGCATCTGCTTCTTTCTCAAACCTCAGGAGGGGGACCCACTCATGGGTCACCACAATGTTATGGCTGATCGGTATATACAGAATATATACTTTATATACAGTGCCATGAAAAAGAATTTATACCCCTTGAAATTTTCCATTTTGTCATCTTACAACCAAAAACGTAAATGTATTTTATTGGGATTTTATGTGGTAGACCAACACAAAGTGGCACATAATTGTGAAGTGGAAGAAAAATTAAAACTGGGTTTCAACATTTCTTACAATATAAATATCTGAAAAGTGTGGCATGCATTTGTGTTCAGCAAAATGAACTAGCCTGCTGCATACTTTTTTCACTTTGATTTTCGGGGTGTCTTTGAATTCAGCCCTTTGTAGGTTGATAATTTTCATTTCCAGCAAATGATGTGGCATCCTTTCATTCCTAACACGTTACCCAGTCCATATCAGTATAGATATCCAGATATTTCATACTTGCTAACAGACCCGATTTTCCCAGGATAATCCCAATAATTGGACCCTCGTCCCAATCAAAATGCCAGGATTTTGCTTTTGTCCTGGGAATCGGGACTGTTTTTGGCACCGCAGTGGGCTACGAAAACATGTCCGCAACTCAGATCCTAGCAGGTCTCTTTCCCCGTGTGTTCAGTGGGGAGGGGCCTCCGATCCGTGCAGCCAATCGGCTTCTCTCTTCAGTGTACAAGTAGGCAATTTCCTTGTACACTGAAGCCAGTTAGCTGCACGGATCCGAGGCCCCTCCCCTCTCCACTGAACATACGGGGAACGAGACCTGTAAATGAAGCTGCTGCCAACCCTCCGCCCTGTGTGTCCGACGAAAGAGCACACCTGATGTAAGAAGCGGAGGGACTCCGCTAGGCACACCTGATGTAAGGAGAGGAGGGACACTTCTGGGCACACCTGTTGTAAGCAGCGGAGGAACTCCGCAGGGCACACCTGATGTAAGGAACGGAGGGACTCCGCTGGACACACCTGATGTAAGGAGTGGTAGGACTCCGCTGGGCACACCTGATGTAAGGAGTGGGGGGACACTGCTGGGCACACCTGATCTAAAGAGCAGAGAGACTCCGCTGGGCACACCTGATGTAAGGAGCGGAGGGACTCCGCTGGGCACACCTAATGTTTATTTCAACTCCATCCTGCCAATGGCCTCATTTAAAGTCCCAATGTCTTCCCTGTTTATTTTCCTGAACCCGGGATGGAGGCACTACCCTGTCCTCATTCAAAGTCCCATATTCTCTTTTTTCGCTATATTAGGGATGGAGGCAGCTGACAGCAGCTGGCAACTATCCCCTGCCAACTGGTTTTGGAGTTGTTCTGTGTGTGGTGCACCTGTTTGGTCCACACACACAGTCTTGTTTTGTAACATATTGTTTAGGCCATGTCTTATGCATACGCATGAGCAACTTTTCATATGCGACGTACATCTGGAAGCTACATGAAATCTTACCGACATTCGGTACTATACCCTGTGAACTGCCTCATTTTAAGTCCCCATGTCCTGGCTCTCTCTTTTCTTTTTTCCTACCTAACCTGGGATGGAGGCATTATTTTGTGCCTCATTCAAAGTCCCATTAAAACTCTTTCATTGCTATACATTAGGGATGGAAGCAGTTTACAGGTACACTTAATTTCCTGCCATACTACTGCTGCTGGAACTCTGGGAATTATGGTTACATCCCGGCATAGTGTATGTGGGGTCTGATCCCCGGGCTATGTTTTGTCTCAAACCCAGAGCTGCGATGCGCTCTGCGCGGCCCCCCCTCCCCCTTTGGGGATCGGGCGGCAGATCACAGCGCATCGGCGTCACGCCTCGCTCCTCCACACAACGTCACTAGTTGGCGTTGCGGTGGAGGTACGCGCCTTTTTCAACTATCCGACCCAGCTGGACGTGGTGACGTCAGTCATGGGCGGGTCCCCACCGCCCAGGCTGTAGTCCCGCCTCACGCATTGTCGGCTCCTACGTGACGTTGGCGGTCACTGCCGACGCAGGCGGCATGCATTTTTAGGCGCCTGTCTTTCTCCCTCAGACGCAGCCTTCACTCCCGCACACGTGCAGACGCCATGGATTTAGGAAGCCTTTGTCCTAAGCACATTAAGGTAACATTTAGTGGTTCCCCTTTTTGGTAATACTTTACTCTCAATACTCTTTTTTTCAACTACATTGGCTTATCTCAATGGACTTTTTCATCCATTTCAGATATACATCCATGATGACTTTGTGTTGGTTTTCGCTTTTTAGTTGGAGGTGATGGTCTGTGTTCTGGGGATGATGCCTATGTATGCCTGTCATGCGTTGGGTTTCTGGCCGCCTCAGCTCCGGGGGAGAACAAATCTTTTTAGCCCGGTGCCTACCCTACGATACACCTTAGCTAGGTACAGAGTGTAAGTATCCAGAAACTGACTCTCTGTCTTTCCTGGTTGCTCTTAGCTCATTGGTTGATGTTTTCAAATTTTGTTATTTACAGATACCCCACTGCATCTGCCCCTGAAGAAGTGTTATTCACAGAAACGCGTCGGGCAATATGGATGCAGCTATTTTTGTTTTTATAGGATTTCATCTGGATCAATGTTTTTAGAAATTATACTTTTATACGTACCTTTTTATATCATGCTAGCATGTACCTCCCAGTGCTGTATATGTACTCCCTTTATGATGTATGTTAATTCTGATTTGTTGCTCAGATGTCATGTTATCTGTTGTATTAGCATATATTTATGCAGGTTTTGTTTAGCGTGAATGCGCTTGCAACCTTCTATGCACATATTGTGTTATGTATTTTTTGATGCCTATGCAATAAATCTACCTTTTATTTCAACTCCATCCTGCCAACGGCCTCATTTAAAGTCCCAATGTCTTCCCTGTTTATTTTCACCTAATGTAAGCAGCGGAGGGACTCCGCTAGGCACACCTGATGTAAGGAGTGGAGGGACTCCGCTGGGCACACCTGATGTAAGCAGCGGAGGGACTCCGCTGGGCACACCTGATGTAAGGAGTAGAGGGACTCTGCTGGGCACACCTGATGTAAGGAGCGGAGGGACTCCGCTAGGCACACCTTATGTAAGGAGCTGTAGGACTCCACTGGGCACACCTGATGTAAGGAGCGGAGGGACTCCGCTGGGCACACCTGATGTAAGGAGTGGAGGGACTCTGCTGGGCACACCTGATGTAAGGAGCGGAGGGACTCCACTAGGCACACCTTATGTAAGGAGCTGTAGGACTCTACTGGGCACACCTGATGTAAGGAGTGGAGGGACTCCGCTGGGCACACAATGTAAGGAGTGGAGGGACTCCGCTGGGCACACCTGATGTAAGGAGTGGAGGGACTCCGCTGGGCACTAGTGATGTAAGGAGGGACTCCGCTGGGCACACCTGATGTAAGGAGGGACTACGCTGGGCACATCTGATGTAAGGAGCAGAGGGACTCCGCTGGGGGAACCTGATGTAAAGAGGGACCTCGCTGGGCACACCTGATGTAAGGAGCGGAGGGACTCCGCTGGAGGCACCTGATGTAAGGACGGACTCCTCTGGGAATGCCTGGTGTAAGGAGGGATTCTGCTGGTGGCACCTGATGTAAGGATGGACTCTGCTGGGAATGCCTGGTGTAAGGAGGGACTCTACTGGGAATGCCTGGTGTAAGGAGGGACTCTGCTGGGGACCCCTTATGGCATCTGGTAGCAGGCAACTTGGAAAGTAATGCACTTCAATCATCCTGACACCATAACAACCATGGTGCTGTGATGACTGAAGCGCTAACAGTGTAAATATGGTCCGGGGACACACTGGGCACCTTCACTGACACTGTGCTATTGCTGGGTGTCCAGTGTGCTCCTGTTCCTTTAAGGGGGATTGGGCTGCCTCCAGGCCCACCTGCCCCTCATCTATCCATTTAATGCATGTGCTTCCATTGTGTAGACGCTTATAAATTCAGTAGCGTTAGGACTGCAAGCAATACACAGGGTTCCGTGAAGAGGCCTTGCAGCTTACACAGGCGTTTGCAAATACATGCTAACTAAATCCCTGTTTTTAACGCAGACTGTTGGACAGGTTAATTTGGTCAGTTGGCAGACTGGTCGGTGAGTTGAGCTATGGAATGTTCTGTTTTTGTCTCTTAAGCGCTAACACCAGATGTTTGGAGTATCTTTATCTGCTGATTGTTATACTTTCTGGAATACGCATATTGCTGTTGTGGTGTAGGATCTGGGCCTGCTGTCTCTCCATCCCTCTATCTTTCCTTCCTTCTCTCTCCTTCCCTCCCTCCCTATCTCTTTCTCTCTCTCCCTCTTTCTCCCTTTCTTTCTCCCTCCATCTATCTTTCATCTCAGACTCTAACCACACCCCCTTTGAGCCACGTCCCCTTTAAGCCACACGCAATATTTAGTTTAAACCACGCCAAAGCTTCATTGCGGCACGCTTTGCGAGCCTCATTTTTATTTCCAGCTATGCCATGCCTACAAAGGCATGCCCTGCCCTCTAATTATAACAAGACCCCGCCTACAGGCAAAAAAGCATCCCTTTAATTTTTTCTACAATGTTGGCAACTATGATTTTTATCTTCATTGAGATCTGATGTGTATCTGATGTATATATAGATACAGTCATACCCAAAAATATTGTCAGCCCTGCATTTCTGTCAGATAATGTACAACTTCGCCCAAAAAATTGTTGCAATTACAAATGTTTAGGCATTCTCATGTTTATTTATTTTGTTTGTATTGGTATGAAAAAAAAAAGTGGAGAAACAAAAAGCAAATCTGACACATTCCAGGCAAAACTCCAAAAATGCTCTGGACAAAATTATTGGCACCCTCAATTTAATATTTGGTAGCACATCCCATGGAAAAAATGACTGAAATCAATTGCTTCCTGTAACCATCAATGAATTTCTTTCACCTCTCTACTGGATTTTTGGACCTCTCTTCCTTAGCCAACTGCTCCAGGTCTCTCAGATTGGAAGGATTCCCTTTCCCAACTGCTGTTTTGAGATCTCTCCACAGGTGCTCTATGGGATTTAGATCTGGACTCATTGCTGACCAGTTTAGTATTCTCCAGCACTTTGTCTTATACCATTTCTGGGTGCTTTTTGACATTTGCCTTGGGTCAATGTCCCGCTGTAAGACCCATGACTTCTGACAGAAAACCAACTTTCTGACACTGAGCCCTACATTGCACCCCAGAGATCATTGGTAGTCTTCAGATTTCATAATGCCATACATACGGTCAAGACATCCAGTGCCTGAAGCAGCAAAGCAACCACAAAACATCAGTGAACTTTTACCATGTTTAACTGTAGGGACTGTATTTATTTCTTTAAAAGCCTCATTTCTTTTTCTGGGCTTTTGATGGGCTTTACCAAAAAGCTGTAATTTTGTTTCGTCTGTCCACAGCACATTTTCCCAAAAGGATTTTGGCTTCCTCAGGTAAGTTTTGGCAAACTCCATTCTGGCTTTTTTATGTTTCTGTGTCAGCAGTGGGTCTCCTACCGTAGCATCCCTTTTCATTCAGATGGTGCCGTGTAGTGTGAGCCAGAGGCGACTCTCTAATTCGGCAAATAAGGCGGTCGCCTAAGGCCTCGCGCTCCCAGGGGCCTTGCAGCCGCCTAATTTGCCTGATGCATGTGGGAGAATGGGAGGGAATGTCCCGGTCAGTGTCCCTAAGGTGGCAGGGTGAGCGGGCCTGGCTGGTAAAGGGTCCCAGTCTTTAGTATACAGCAATGCCTGCTGCAGACGAGATGCTGCTTGCTCTGCACTGCTGCAGACAGGCATGACACCCGCCAGCCACCGCTACACTGTTATATCTGCAGCAGAGCGGTGCCAACATGCTTTGAGTCCAACGCAGTCACTTCCCTGTCAGGCGGAGCGATCTCCGCCGGACAGGAGCTTCCTAGGCCTACCCGGCGTGATGTCATTCACAGGCCCGGGAGGCGGATGAAAGAGCAGAGCAGAGTGCTGCTTCCAAGACCTGCTAGCAGCCAGTGAAGCCCCGTGCAACAGTGCAAGCAAGTTTGCAGAGGCTAAAAACCTAACCTAATGCCGCGTACACACGAGCGTGTTTTCCGTCGGAAAAATCTTGGATGGTTTTTCCAACAGAATTCCGCTCAAGCTTGGCTTGCATACACACAGTCACACAAAAGTTTGCTGAACTTACGACCGTCAAGAACACGGTGACGTACAACACTACAACGAGCCGAAAAAATGAAGTTCAATGCTTCTGAGCATGCGTTGAATTGTTTCCGAGCATGCGTAGGAATTTTGCACGTCGGAATGTGTACAGACGATCGGAATTTCCAATCGTATCTTTTTCCGACCGAAAAATTGAGAACCTGCTCTCAATTTTTTGCTGGCTGGAATCGGCCAGCAAAAGTCCGAGGGAGCATACACACGGTCGCATTTTCCGACCAAAAGCTCATCGGTCTTTTGCTGGCCGAATTTCCGATCATGTGTACGGGGCATAAGGCACTATTGTGTCAGTGGCTTAGCTGTGATAACTGCCGGAAGTGATTAACTCTTTGGGGGGGTCATTTACAATGGTATTTGTAATATGCAGCATGGAGGGTGTTAATGTACTGCCATTGGTCACTGATGCATTAGTGACCAGTGGCACTTAATTAACCTCTTTGTGCTGCATTAGTAGTACTGGTACCCTTCTCATGTACATACTACCCACCGCCATACACTCCGCACCCCTCTCATGTACATACTACCCACCGCCATACACTCCGCACCCTTCTCATGTACATACTACCCACCGCCATACACTCCGCACCCCTCTCATGTCATACTACCCACCGCCATACACTCCGCACCCCTCTCATGTCATACTACCCACCGCCATACACTCCGCACCCCTCTCATGTCATACTACCCACCGCCATACATTCCGCACCCTTCTCATGTCATACTACCTACCACCATACACTCCGCACCCCTCTCATGTCATACTACCCACCGCCATACACTCCGCACACTTCTCATGTACATACTACCCACCGCCATACACTCCGCACCCTTCTCATGTACATACTACCCACCGCCATACATTCCGCACCCTTCTCATGTACATACTACCCACCGCCATACACTCTGCACCCCTCTCATATACATACTACCCACCGCCATACACTCCGCACCCCTCTCATATACATACTACCCACCGCCATACACTCCGCACCCTTCTCATGTACATACTACCCACCGCCATACACTCTGCACCCCTCTCATATACATACTACCCACCGCCATACACTCCGCACCCTTCTCATGTACATACTACCCACCGCCATACACTCTGCACCCCTCTCATATACATACTACCCACCGCCATACACTCCGCACCCTTCTCATGTACATACTACCCACCGCCATACACTCTACACCCTTCTCATGTACATACTACCCACTGCCATACACTCTGCACCCTTCTCATGTACATACTACCCACCGCCATACACTCCGCACCCCTCTCATGTCATACTACCCACCGCCATACATTCCGCACCCCTCTCATATACATACTACCCACCGCCATACACTCCGCACCCTTCTCATGTACATACTACCCACCGCCATACACTCTGCACCCCTCTCATATACATACTACCCACCGCCATACACTCCGCACCCTTCTCATGTACATACTACCCACCGCCATACACTCTACACCCTTCTCATGTACATACTACCCACTGCCATACACTCTGCACCCTTCTCATGTACATACTACCCACCGCCATACATTCCGCACCCCTCTCATGTCATACTACCCACCGCCATACACTCCGCACCCTTCTCATGTACATACTACCCACCGCCATACATTCCGCACCCTTCTCATGTACATACTACCCACCGCCATACATTCCGCACCCTTCTCATGTAAATACTACCCAACGCCATACACTCCGCACACTTCTCATGTACATACTACCCACCGCCATACATTCCGCATCCCTCTCATATACATACTACCCACTGCCATACACTCCACACCCCTCTCATGTACATACTACCCACCGCCATTCACTCCGCACCCCTCTCTTGTACATACTACCCACCGCCATACACTCTGCACCCCTCTCATATACATACTACCCACCGCCATACACTCCACACCCCTCTCATATACTTACTACCCACCGCCATACACTCGCACCCCTCTCATGTATATACTACCCACCGCCATACACTCGCACCCCTCTCATGTATATACTACCCACCGCCATACATTCCACACCCTTCTCATGTCATACTACCCACTGCCATACACTCTACACCCTTCTCATGTACATACTACCCACCGCCATACACTCCGCACCCTTCTCATGTACATACTACCCACCGCCATACACTCCACACCCCTCTCATATACTTACTACCCACCGCCATACACTCGCACCCCTCTCATGTATATAATACCCACCGCCATACATTCCACACCCTTCTCATGTCATACTACCCACTGCCATACACTCTACACCCTTCTCATGTACATACTACCCACCGCCATACACTCCACACCCCTCTCATATACTTACTACCCACCGCCATACACTCGCACCCCTCTCATGTATATAATACCCACCGCCATACATTCCACACCCTTCTCATGTCATACTACCCACTGCCATACACTCTACACCCTTCTCATGTACATACTACCCACCGCCATACATTCCACACCCCTCTCATATACTTACTACCCACCGCCATACACTTGCACCCCTCTCATGTATATACTACCCACTGCCATACACTCTACACCCTTCTCATGTACATACTACCCACCGCCATACACTCCACACCCCTCTCATATACTTACTACCCACCGCCATACACTTGCACCCCTCTCATGTATATACTACCCACCGCCATACACTCGGCACCTCTCTCCTCTACATACTACTTGCTACTACATACTACTTGCCTCCATAGACTCTGCACCCCTCTCATGTACATATTACCCGCCGTCATACTCTCCACTTTCCTCTCCTACTTTACCGCCATTGTACAGTACCATCATAATAGCCTCATGGGTAAAGTAAGGCACTGGGGCCCCTACTACGGGGATGGTAACCTGTGGCATACAGAAAAAAACTGTGAGCGTGGCTACATATTAGGCATTGCTTTTTAGGTTGATTAGAAATCTTAGTTTAAATTTTTTTTTTTACAGTTTTTTTTTTTTTTTACGTTTTTGGTGAGAGTTTTTTGGTTGCTTTGGTGAGATATTAGGGGTCTAAACAGACCCCTGAATTCCCACTTTTGAGACAGAGAAAGGGACTGAGGAAACACATTCCCCAGTTCCTTTCTCTGTTGTCTCAGCTGCACTGCAGATGAATGAACAGAAGACAGAGGCTCCTGTTAATTCATAAACTAAAGCACAGTAAACAGTTTACTATGCTTCAGCTATAAATGAACACAGTGAGTGATCAGTTTCGATCACTCACTGTGTTCTTTTAGAAAAGGTAGGGGCTGGTAAATTACCAGCCCCTTTTTCCAGGCCCAATCCTGAAGATCCCCCACAGCAGTCAGTGGAAGACAAAGGAGGAAAGTCGGCAGCGCTGTGGGGGGGGGCACCGTTATTTTTTATCTCTTGAATTATTTTTTCTCATTATGGGTGTGAGTGGGGTCTCATGTCTAAGTTTTGCCTAAGGCCTCACAAAGCCTAGAGCCAGCTCTGCAGGATTTATATAGTGCCAACAGTTTGCACAGCACTTTACAACATGAGGGCAGACAGTACAGTTACAAAACAATTCAATACAGGAGGAATCAGAGGGCCCCGCTTTGTTAGAGCTCACAATCAGATTTTTCCTCTCCTCTCCTGATCTTCACTAGGAAAATTATATCTACTATCTGATTGGTCGCTCTCTGCAGTTGCAGCTGCAGGCTATACCCCGGTACCGTTTTTCGGAATGGGCGGTCGGCTATCTGGTTATAACGGCCAATCCAGCTTGGCAGCCGCGCAGCCGTTGTCCCAGGTCGGCTGTCACCTGAACAAAGCCGGATTTGGCTTCGATCGGGTCTCCGATGTATATATTCCTTGTGACAGTAATAAAACTGATCAGATTTATTTGTTTTTTTTTTTAAAGGGTTAGTGTCAAAAAATAAAAATAAAATAAAATAAATAAGAATTTTTTTTTTTATTATTATTTTAAAGCGCCCCGTCCCTACATGCTCACGCAGCAAAGAAAATGCATATGTAAGTCGCACCCGCAAATGTAAACGCTATTCAAATCACACATGTGAGGTATTGCCGCGATCGTCAGAGTGTGAGCAATAATTCTAGCACCAGACCTTCTCTGTAACTCTAACCTGGTAACTGTTAAAAAAAAAAAAGTGTCGCCTACGGGGATTTTTAAGTACCGTCGTTTTTTCGCCATTTCACAAGTGTGCGTAATTTTTCAACTGTAACATGTTTGGTATCTATTTACTCGGCGTAACATCCTCTTTCACAATGTACAAAACAATTGGGCTAACTTTACAGTTTTTTTTTTTTTTATTTCAAAAAGGTGTATTTTTTAAAATTGCGTTTGAAAGATCGCTGCGCAAATATCGCGTGACATAAAATATTGCAATGACCGCCATTTTTTCCCTCCAGTCTTTGCTAATATATATATATATATATATATATATATATATATATACACATATATATATATATACATATATATATATATATATATATATATAGATATATATATATATATCTATATATATATATATGTGTTTGGGGGGTCTAAGTAATTTTCTAGTAAAAAATACAGATTTTAACTTGTAACCAAGTGAAATGGGCTCAGTCCTTAAGTGGTTAATAATAATAATTTAATACTCAGATGGAATTATTATTGTAGCTCACCACCACACATCACCCTACTTCCTCTTTCATTACTGTGTCCCCCTGAAACTGAAATTCAACTCTGGCTGCTTACTGGTCGCCGAGCTGCTGAGCTTGGATGACCCAGAACCGTATAGAGACAGAGCTAGCACTAGAGGGCGCAAGTCCGCCACAAGACAGGAAGACGTGTCCTTAGTAAAGGTGGGTTGGGGGCCATTTTGTTGGAGCCCGGAAGACTTGTTTGGAGAGAGAAGAATCTTCGTGAAGCGGTGTGAGTGTGGAGAGTGTGTGTCCAGTGAGGAGGAGGTAATATTGTCTTCTTATTATGAGAGAAGGGGGTCCCAGCACTGTGTGTGAACTGGGTTATATGCAGACTTCCTCAGCCCCCACATGCACTCTCCCTACCCTCCCGCTGGGAATCCTCCTCTATGTGTGTTATGGGGTACAGGGGTTGCAGCCTACACAGTTCTATGGACAGACCCCCCCCAGCCATCCCACATCCTGCAGAAGTGACCTGGGGATGACTACAGTCCTCACATCCATGTGATGGAAGGCTGCTTCCAATGCTACACAATACACACACCACGTGACTTCCCTCCATACACTGATTGGCTACCTGTCAGCTCCTAATTACATCCCATTTGTCAGAAATGTTGCAGGATGTTGTTTTGTGCCGCAGAGGTGGGGCATTGTCTCCCTAGGGGGTGGGGACAGGTCCCAGTTAATTCTGGTATTTCTGTGTTGTGTACAAGAACTGGAGCCAAACTGATGAGCACTCACTATATATATATATATATATATATATATATATATATATATATATATAGGCACTGAGGGGTGGTGGGGGTGAGCTTTCTATATATGTTAGAGTCGACTGATGCTGCAATTTAACCATCATTTCCTCACACCAACTTAGAGGGCTTTCCCCGACTGATCACCAATGCCTGGACATTTATTTCTTCACAGTCCTCACCCCCTGCACTGTATACACTGTTGTACATTACCCAGTCCTCACCCCTGCACTGTATACACTATGTTGTACATTACCCAGTCCCCCCCCCCCCTGTACTGTATACACTATGTTGTACATTAACCAATCCTCACCCCTGCACTGTATACACTGTGTTGTACATTACATAGTCCTCCCCCCCTGTACTGTATACACTATGTTGTACATTACATAGTCCTCACCCCCTGTACTGTATACACTATGTTGTACATTACCCAGTCCCCCCCCCCCCCCTGCACTTTATACATTATGTTGTACATTACATAGTCCTCACCCCCTGTACTGTATACACTATGTTGTACATTACATAGTCCTCACCCCCTGTACTGTATACACTATGTTGTACATTACCCAGTCCCCCCCCCCCCTGTACTGTATACACTATGTTGTACATTAACCAATCCTCACCCCTGCACTGTATACACTGTGTTGTACATTACATAGTCCTCCCCCCCTGTACTGTATACACTATGTTGTACATTACATAGTCCTCCCCCCTGTACTGTATACACTGTTGTACATTACATAGTCCTCACCCCCTGTACTGTATACACTATGTTGTACATTACATAGTCCTCCCCCCTGTACTGTATACACTGTTGTACATTACATAGTCCTCACCCCCTGTACTGTATACACTATGTTGTACATTACCCAGTCCCCTCCCCCCCTGCACTTTATACATTATGTTGTACATTACACATTCCTCACCCCTGCACTGTATACACTATGTTGTACATTACATAGTCCTCACCCCTGCACTGTATACACTGTGTTGTACATTACATAGTCCACCCCCTGTACTGTATACACTATGTTGTACATTACATAGTCCTCACCCCCTGTACTGTATACACTGTTGTACATTACACAGTCCTCACCCCCTGCACTGTATACAGTATGTTGTACATTACATAGTCCTCACCCCCTGTACTGTATACACTATGTTGTACATTACATAGTCCTCACCCCCTGTACTGTATACACTGTTGTACATTACATAGTCCTCACCCCCTGTACTGTATACACTGTTGTACATTACATAGTCCTCACCCCCTGCACTGTATACACTGTTGTACATTACATAGTCCTCACCCCCTGTACTGTATACACTGTTGTACATTACATAGTCCTCACCCCTGTACTGTATACAGTATGTTGTACATTACATAGTCCTCACCCCCTGCACTGTATACACTATGTTGTACATTACATAGTTCTCACCCCTGTACTGTATACACTATGTCGTACATTACCCAGTCCTCACCCCTGCACTTTATACACTAGGTTGTGCG